>OY757246.1:13129636-13740754 GCA_963583935.1 Diaperis boleti
ACAAACGCAGCCACCATTTTTGGTCTTTCGAGGAACTCTCCCGACCGAGGAGGCATTGGAGTTAATGACCTCACTCTATATTTATGAAAGAAAGAAAATGTGCGCGCGGACGTCCTGTCGGTCCAACATGAATAAAGTCATTTAGATTCCTTTATTAACGACAAAAATCATATTCAATAAACCTCGGAAAAATCCAATCCAGGCGAAACAGCGCGCAATTTAATAACAATACTTTGCGTCATAATTAAATTGCTTTTTAAACATCGAATCCAGTCGCAAATTTCAGCCGAATAATATGCGATTCGGAAAATAATTACTGCCATCCATTAATTGGCAAGTTGCGTAGTCGATGACCGAAAATTGAAAATTGATTCATTAAATATAATTCATTCGAAAAGACTTGTCTCTAATTAAGGCAGGCCGCAACCGACGGTTATGGTTCCATTTCGCATGAATGTAGAAGGGAAAGTGGTTGTAACTCCTGGTTGGCACGTCCCGGAAGGATCGTTGCTTTCGCGGGGAATTTAAACAAATGCGCTTTGGTCTTCTATAAATAAGTGCACACAGACATTCGAATCGATCTGGAGGCATTTCGATGAATTTTTCAGTGTTGTGGCGTTCAGGTGCAGAGTTAAAATTAGGTTGTCCAATACGAGATTCTTAAAAGTTTGTGCACTATGAATTATTGCGTAATTATGAATGGACATCAATACAGCAGAAAATTAGTATGAATGATACTTCGCGGCTTGGAAGTGGTCAAGGAAAATGAGGGTCTAGAATAGAACAGAATGACTGTTTCAAGGTACCCACACAGTAAAAAATCTAAATTATGCTAAAAGTGATTTTATTCAAACAAAACGTCAATAACCCGTTCTTAGCCGTGCTGAATGGAATGTCAACACTAATGTTTAATTAAAAGTTTTTTAGAGACACAAGGACACTATTTGCCTTGTAATTAGACGTCTGAAACACAAATATGAAAATGTGGCAACTTCGTTAGCACGTTAACAATTTTTGCGTCGAATTGAAACAATGAACATGAGATAGTGCAACACGTAATAAAGTCACTTAATCCATCCATCTTCCTACATGAATATTCAGGTCAAGTTGATCAGTCAAGTGATACTGAATTCTGCATGCATGTCACTTGAAATGAAGCAAACTTACCTTAATTTGATCGTCATAGTATAGCAAAATTTCTACTCTTGCGGGGCCCGGAGATCTCAAAATTGTAAGACATGGTCATATAAAATATACCAAAAGCTAGTCCGCCACTATAATGGCAATCATTAATACAAATCATAGTCTTTACTACCGCATTAGGAAACAGCTCTTGTACCACTAATTACATGTTCGTATGGCCGATCGATAAATCTATTGTCGGCTGGTTTCCGAGATTTCAATTGCTATTTTTCGCGAAGCTTTGAACCCGAAAAATCCGTAAATTACAACGTTCGCTACATCAAAAAACTCATAACATCCCAGAGAAATCAATTCCATTTTTTCTAGGCTCGCATTTCAAATTGCGTTCCGATCTGTGAATTTTTTTCCGAAAATTAGTTTGCCTCAATTGGACCGTGGAGCTCTAGTTGCACAGTCAATCTACGAAATATAGAATTTGACTTTCATGTCGGTTCTCTGCTAATTTTGTGTCGCCTATTCAAATTTGTTTTGAATTTCCGCCTCCCTCGCGCCGAATCAATACATTTATGAAGCGTCAAGGCAAAATTTTAAACATTCACAGATTCTGAAATATCCAGCTAGTTATTCGAGAGGATGTCTGTCATAAATACAGACTGACACTGAAATGTTTGAGCCCTCTACGTGTTATAGTTTTGCTTTAGCTTTTCGAAGTGAAACTTCTTTTCGCACGATGTAAGCCTAATTCGCTTTCGACACGAAAATGCGTAACGCTCAATAATATAAGTGGGGGGGGACATATATTTTATATTGTACCTCTTCTCGCATTGAGAGTGAAATTTTCATTTGAGATCAAACCCACATCCTATTCTATTCTCAATTATTTCTTGTTCAATAAAAAATTTCTTACAAAACCGGGCTGACCTCTTCTAGGTGATGCATTTTCAATGTCATTCAATAGAAACAATGCTATGTGAATAAATTTCATAAGGTAAATAGAAGTGACACAACTGTTTTATTATTCGAATTCAAACAACCTTTACCGTCTCATAGAACAAAAACGTACAAAATTAGAATTTCGGCCCTGATGTCAAATACGAATAAGGATAAAAGTAAAAGGATAATTTTCTTATACTGGAATTTAAATTATGCCACCTACACCCTCATGAAAATTTTATAAGCCTTAATTTGACCATACTACCATACACACCCTTCGCCCTACATGTGATCATAAAATTATAGGAGTGTCAGAGCTATCCGAACCAAAAATCAACACCTTCCAAAGAAGTTTATTGAGTGCAGATCATCAATGCAACGGTAAATAGAATTTTCCCGAAATCGTCAGTAAAGTAGTTCATTATTCTACAATTTTAAGTGGAGATTAAGTCCACCCAATCTTTATCGAAAACATGTATCACTATATTTTTGCGTCAATGATAATAATTTGCGATTTTGGGAAAAAATTAATATGCCCCTCGGCACTCAAGTCATTTTTCATTACTCATATGTTTTAAACACATTGTTAAAAAAAAGACTAATGCCTTGATACATAAATAACTATTAGTAAAGCCTTGATCCTGACAAAGCTTTAAGCTAGCATTTATTTATTTTATATTTTATCATTGACGTACATACGGGCAATTACGTTGACAGCAAAATTGGTTTTGTTAAAATTGAAGAGCTTTTACATTTCACATACCAGGTTTGCGAACATTGTTACAAAGGAATAATGTTGCAGAAAAAATTTCAATTGATATTCATATTTTAAAAATTGAAGAACTAAAATAATTGGAACAATTATATTCCAAGAACGGATATTCCGGTAAATTTCTTGGAGGTACAGTTTTTAAACGACGAAAAGAATCATGTAACGACGGACAAAATACCTCGTACATTCATTTATCAAAGAGTGAAAGCACCCTTCCAAATTATAACCTCAAATTGCATTTGTAAATCCACTTTCATTAGAACATCATTCATAATGATAATAACGTCCCACTCCATCAAAATTTGCCAACAAACTAATGTCGAAAATACAATAGTTAACAATTCTTACCGAATAGAATTAATTCCTCTGTTATGCGAGCGATGCTTCTCATTTAACGCGGTCGAAACATATTTGTGAGGTTAAGTCACATACCGACAAGACTGCCATCTGTGAGTGAATCGAAAAAAGTACATAATTATGAAATTATGAAATACAAACTAAGTAAATATTTTGGTGATACCCACAAGAAGGGCGATGACCAGTCGTTAGGACCTTTTATATAACTAAGATAACGACATTGCAAGTGGAGATTGCTAATGTAATAATATGTATTAACTACATATTATATTCATATAAATAGCTTTATAACATAACTACTGGTGTTAATTTTCCTGATATTGGTAAGTTCTGATAAATAAAAAATATATCATGAGTGTAATGATATAGTTGTCAAATTTCAAGAAAAAAATAATTCATTTTCATGTTACATAATATTTCCTTAATTTCACGTTTCACTGTTTGATTTGATATACTGGTTTTTCGTTCATGTTCCTCTGGTATTTTGACATTTCGTTAACTTGGATATTTCGTCAGTCTAATATTTTGCTGTTTCCTTATTTTGATATTTTTGTATTTTATAAATCATAAATTTTGATTAGTATTTCGTTTATGGGAAGACATTTGATATTTACGTAAATGTATCGGTTATCTCAAATCTGAATACATATTTTATTATAATCATGTTTCACTATTTTATTTCACTGTTGTTTTCTCATTAGTTTGACATTTCGATCAACTGATTCTTCAAAGATCTGCAATTAATATATTTCGTTAATTTCACGTTTTGATATTTCGTTGACTTGATATTAAGTTTCGTTGATTCGTTAATTTGATATTTCATTACTTAATTATAAATTTTCATATTTAAAAAAAATGCCACTTTATTAATTTTATGTTTTGATTTAATGTTAATTTGATCTTTTTCTGTCGTGTTTTTTCATTAGTTTGACATTTCGTACAACTGTTTTTTTCATAGGTCTGAAATTTTTATATTTCGTTATTACATTTTGATATTTCACTATATTTCGTTAATCGTATTTGTTGTTTTTTCGTCAACTCCATTTTGATATTACGTTGACTTGATATAAGTTTTGTTAATTAGTTAATTTGTTAAATTATTACTATTGATATTTCTTTAATTAGAATTTTTAATATTTCACTAACTTGAGAGTTTTGAAAACTTTGATATTTCGTTAATTTCATGTTATGATATATCGTTAATCTTATTTGCTGTTTTTTTCATCAACTTCATTTTGATATTTCGTTAATTTCACGTTTTGATATTTCGCCAAGATGATATTTCGTTGACTTGATATAAGTTTTGTTAATTAGTTAATTTGATAATTTATTATTGATATTTCTTTAATTAGAATTTTTCATATTTCACTAATTTGAGAGTTTGACAATGTTAATTTTACCTTTTGATATTCCCCTATTATTTTTCATTAGTTTGATATTTTGCTCAACTGATTTTTCATATATCTAAAACTTTGATATTTCGTTAATTTCATGTTATAATATTTCGCTAAGATGATATTTCGTTGACTAAGTTTAAGTTTTGTTAATTAGGTCATTTGTTTTTTCATTAGGTTGAAATTTCGTTCAACTGTTTTTTCATATTTCGCTATGATATTTCGTTAATATTATTTATTGTTTTTTCGTCAACTTCATTTTGATATTACATTGACTTGATATCAGTTTTGTTAATTAGTTAATATGATAATTTATTACTATTGATATTTCTTTAATTAGAATTTTTAATATTTCACTAATTTGAGAGTTTGACAATGTTAATTTTACATTTTGATATTCCTCTATTATTTTTCATTAGTTTGATATTTCGTTAAGATGATATTTCGTTGACTTGATATTAAGTTTTGTTAATTAGTTCATTTGTTTTTTTCATTAGGTTGACATTTCGTTCAACTGTTTTTTCATATTTCGCTATGATATTTCGTTAATATTATTTTTGTTTTTTCGTCAACTCAATTTTGATATTACGTTGACTTGATATTAAGTTTTGTTAATTAGTTAATTTGATAATTTATTACTATTGGTATTTCTTTAATTAGAATTTTTAATATTTCACTAATTTGAGAGTTTGACAATGTTAATTTTACCTTTTGATATTCCTCTATTATTTTATATTTCGTTAATGTTAGTTGCTGTTTTCTTCATCAACTTTATTTTGATATTTCGTTAATTTCACGTTTTGATATTTCGCTAAGATGATATTTCGTTAATCTTATTGTCTTTTATTGTCAACTTCACTTTGATATTACATTGACATTTCAGTACTCATATTTCACTAATTTGGCAGTTTGACACTTTAAAATTTTTAGATTTCATTAATTTCACGTTTTAATATTTCTCTAATCTTATTTGCTGTTTTTTTTTTGTCAACTTCATTTTGATATTTCGTTGACTTGATTCGTTAATTACATAGATATATGTACATATGTATTATTATTTTTGCTATTCCGTTAATTTGTTATTTCACAACAAATTTCGTTAAATTATAAATTTGATCTTTCGGAAATGTGATACATATTTTGACTTTTTGTTTACATTTGTTATTTTGATATTTCATTAATCTGATATTTTGCCATTTCGATTAGTGGATATATTGTTATTTGCCCTTTCTTTAAATATGAAAATTCTTAATTCGTCAATCTGAAATTGTGTCATTTCGTTAACATGATTTTTTGTTTTTTATCAATTTGATATTTTGCCATTCCGTTCAGTTAATATTTCGTGAATATAAAATTTTGATAATCCATTAATTACGTTTTCTTATTTGAATTTGTTATTTTGCTATTTTAATTTGATATTTCACTAGTTCGCTAATTTGCTATGTCATTTATATATTTGGAAATTTCATCAGTATGATATTTTGTAATTTCTTTAATTTTACGTTTTCCCGTTTCGCTAATTTAATATGTATTTCCCAGATGTGATATCTGATATTTTCGTGGTTCTATAAATCGGTATTTTGCCATGTGGTGAAATTGATATTTTCATAATTTCACGTTTTGTTAGTTCGCTAATTTGACATAACGAGTGAGCAACAAAATTCGTGATCGTATGAGGCTCTGAATCCAAAATTTTGAGTCGATTCTTGATCGATACGATTCATCGAGTAATGTGAATTGACGATTAATGTAAACAGTAAAGTAAAAGAACCGATGTACGTTTAGCCAACTGCGATCACGAATTTTGTTGTTCACTCTTTATACGTACATACTAAATTAAATATTATTGTGTACTATTTGTGAATTTGATATTTCAGTAAGTACTACTATAAATATAATATATCGTAAATTTTATTTTCGTTATTGGATATTTCTTGTAGTTGATATTTTGCTAGAAGATTTGACATTTTCTTAATTATATTTTATCAATTTGATAATACATAATATAATAATTATATTACCACCTCTTAAATTTCAAGATAAAAATACTGATAAATACTGGCCACATTAAAAAAGTTTTGCTTAATATTACCGAGCATATAAAAAATTTTCAACAGTAAATATCTTCAGGAGTGCAATACGTGCCGTAATTAGCACAAGCATGAGCCCCACGAGGAAGACATGTCGGTCTCGCTTCTTGTGAGCGATTTAGCAAATCAGAAAAGTGTGCACCAAACGCCGATAATTAACAGAGGTCATGTTCGATGCACACGTATTGGAAAAGCAAACAGTTACACAACTTCTAAACTGGTTCTAAAAATATTCCAGACTAGTTGCCGCTACCTTTACTTATCATAACTTGTCCGATCATTTTTCCCAGCCGCAGCCATACAGCCAATTACTATCAAAAAAATCTAATCTCGAACCGTTTCCTTAATTGGCACGGAGCAGCCACAAAATTGGCGAAAAAATACAACATTCAGATCGTTTTTACTCACAACGGAACAATAGGTAGTAAAATGGATATTTTGACGAAGGCAATTTAGACTTCCACGCTGGAACTGATAAAATTCAGAATTAGGAAAAATTGCAGTTTTATTAAATTGGTCTCATTAATTCAAAACACCTCGCAAATATGTAGTAACATTTTACATGCAAAAAAAACATTTGCATGGTAATGAGGTGCGTATGTTGTAATATCAGTCATAAAACAACCATTTGCAATTTAGATTTAAAAAGATTTGAAATTTTGTCTTGACATGAGCATTCTTTACAGCTAAAAAACGTGATAATGATAGTTCGTGTTGTTTCAAGTTAATTTTTGCTATGAAATCTTTTAAACGCCTGTTGAACTATTGACAAAACATGATGCAGCTTGATAAATCATCAACAATCAATATGTTGTTGTTCATTCCCAACTGCTGCTCTCGCGTTCTCAAACTGATAGAAATCGTTTTAAAGGCAATAAAACAAGCATGAATTTCTTGAAGTCCAATCGATAAAGACTAACACTCGAGCAGATCTATCATGAAACGGTTTACTGCAACGCGTAATCGTTGACAAATGCCCCCACTGTTTATTCTTACACCGCAGATAAAAGTATGCGTTCTTTTGAATCTCGGCCAAAACCCAAAGAGCAACGACACGCTTTTTCCGTACGTTTCGACAGTTCCTATCAACAAGTACTACCTCAAAGGATGTTCCACACTCCAAAAACAACTTTTTGTACTCGTTTTGTAAAATGCATAATCGAGAAAGCCGTACACAACAAAATATATAAACTTTTCCGCTTATGTATTTAATTTGACAGCTGTCAAAGCTAACCTCAAAATTTTACCTCGTTTTGCGTTAACGCATACAAAAACAAAAATGTTACTCGGCTTCGCCCTCGCCCTTGATCGAAAATAACTTTTTCGCAATCGACGCAATTTTTTTTTTTAATTTCCATTCAGTCAAAAAACAAAAACAAATATTTGGCAACAAACCAGTACACAGAACGTACAAGATCCTTTCATGAAAGTTGAAATATTATACGCAAATATCACGAGCCGAAACAGTGGCCTCACTTTGAAATTCTAAACACCTAATAATAAAGTTATAATGACGCTTATTCAGACTTGGAATATAATCGAAATGAATTATTATTGCACGGTAATAAAGCTTTACGGGCTTTTAGGGTGGGACAAGTTTTGATAAAAACCGAATGGGGAGAAGCACATCGTCGTGTGGAAAACTTTCCAGAGCCGTACGTTTTGACAAAAAATGTGTCTAGAATAAACTAATTTTATAAATATGTCTGTCACAAAGACAAAAACAATTAGAAAGCTTTCCAGGTTTTGCACGAGTTAAGTTAGATATCCAATACTTTTAATTTTAGATCTATTGTTCACTGACACTAACAATAAATGTATTTGATTTATTGATTTATCTTCTGGGAAAGGCATCAGACCGAATATTTTATATCGAGCTTGGTAGACTACTCAACTTCTTAGATTGTGTCAATTCTCCGAATAGGTCTTTCAAGTCCTCAAGTCTGCCGAGTTTCATGTCCCAGCATGGTCTCAGAATTCCCAAATCCGGGTTTACCTATTACTCTGGTTCCTCAAATTCTCAGGTTTCTTAGGTTCACCAAATTCCTCATGTTGTACAACTTCTTAGGCTCCTTAGAAGTCCTATTTCATCAGGTTCTCAGAATTCCCAATTTCGGGTTTCCCTATTAATCAGGTTCCTCAAATTGTCAGGTTTCTTAGGTTCACCAAATTCCTCATGTTGTACAAATTCTTCGTCTGCTCAGAAGTCCTCAAATTTTCAAGTTCTTAAATTCATCACGTTTCTCAACTTCTTAGATTGCTCCATTTCTCAGAATAGGTTTTTCAAGTCCTCAAGTCTTCCAAGTTTCTCAATTTCTTCAAGTTCCTATTTCATCATGTTCTCAGAATTCCCAATTTCGGGTTTCCCTATTACTCAGGTTCCTCAAATTCTCAGGTTTTTAGGTTCGCCAAATTCCTCATGTTCTAGGTACAAATTCTTAGGCTGCTCAGAAGTCCTATGATACATTGGTTCTCAAATTTTCAAGTTCTTAAATTCATCACGTTTCTCAAATATTTCTTAGTCCGCACATTTCTCAGGATACTCAACTTCTTAGATTGCTCCATTTCTCAGAATAGATTTTTCAAGCCTTCTAAGTTTCTCAATTTCTTAAAGTTCCTATTTCGTCATGTTCTCAGAATTCCCAATTTCGGGTTTCCCTATTATGTACTCACGATCCTCAAATTCTCAGGTTTCTTAGGTTCACCGAATTCCTCATGTTGTACAACTTCTTATGCTCCTTAGAAGTCCTATTTTATCATGTTCTCAGAATTCCCTATTACTCAGGTTCCTCAAATTCTCAGGTTCAACGTTGTACAACTTCTTAGACTCTTCATATAAATTCTATGATACTTAGGTTCTCAAATTTTAATGTTCTTAAATTCACCACGTTTCTCAAATTTTTCTTAGTGCTCAAATTCGTCAGGCTACTCAACTTCAAATTCCTCATGTTGTACAACTTCTTAGGCTTTTCAAAGGTCCTATGCTACCTAGGACCTCAAATTTTCAAGATCTTAAATTCATCATCTTTCTCAATTTCTTGGGTTTCTCAAATTTTTCTTAGTGCTCAAATTCCTCAGTCGACTCAACTTCTTAGATTGCGCCATTTCTCAGAATAGGTTTTTCAAGTCCTCAAGTCTTCCAAGTTTCTCAATTTCTTCAAGTTCCTATTTCATCAGGTTCTCAGAATTCCGAATTTCGGGTTTCCCTATTACTCAGGTTCCTCAAATTCTCAGGTTTCTTAGGTTCACCAAATTCCTCATGTTGTAGGTACAAATTCTTAGGCTGCTCAGAAGTCCTATGATACATTGGTTCTCAAATTTTCAAGTTCTTAAATTCATCACGTTTCTCAAATATTTCTTAGTCCGCACATTTCTCAGGATACTCAACTTTTTAGATTGCTCCATTTCTCAGAATAGGTTTTTCAAGTCTTCTAAGTTTCTCAATTTCTTCAAGTTCCTATTTCGTCATGTTCTCAGAATTCCCAATTTCGGGTTTCCCTATTACTCAGGTTCCTCAAATTCTCAGGTTCAACGTTGTACAACTTCTTAGACTCTTCATATAAATTCTATGATACTTAGGTTCTCAAATTTTAATATTCTTAAATTCACCACGTTTCTCAAATTTTTCTTAGTGCTCAAATTCGTCAGGCTATTCAACTTCAAACTCCCCATGTTGTACAACTTCTTAGGCTGTTCAAAGGTCCTATGCTACCTAGGACCTCAAATTTTCAAGATCTTAAATTCATCATCTTTCTCAATTTCTCGGGTTTCTCAAATTTTTCTTAGTGCTCAAATTCCTCAGTCCATTCAACTTCTTAGATTGCGCCAATTCTCAGAATAGATTCTTCAAGTCTTTAAGTCTGCAAAGTTTCTCAATTTCTTCAAGTTCCCATTTCATCAGGTTCTCAGAATTCCCAATTTCGGGTTTCCCCATTACTCAGGTTCCTCAAATTCTTAGGTTCAACAAATTACTCACGTTCTACAACTTCTTAGACTCTTCATATAAGTTATATGATACTTAGGTTCTCAAATTTTAATGTTCTTAAATTCATCACGTTTCTCAAATTTTTCTTAGTGTTCAAATTCCTCAGGCTACTCAACTTGAAATTCCTCAGGTTGTACAACTTCTTAGGCTGTTCAAAAGTCCTATGCTACCTAGGACCTCAAATTTTCAAGTTCTTAAATTCATCGTCGTTCTCAATTTCCCGGGTCTCTCAAATTTGCCTTAGTGCTCAAATTCCTAAGTCCACTCAACTTCTTAGATTGCGCCAATTTTCAGAATAGGTTCTTCAAGTTTTCAAGTCTTAAAGTCTGCCAAGTTTCTCAATTTCTTCAAGTTCCCATTTCATCAGGTTCTTAGAATTCCCAATTTCAGGTTTCCCTATTACTCAGGTTCCTCAAATTTTCAGGTTCAACGTTGTACAACTTCTTAGACTCTTCATGTAAATTCTATGATACTTAGGTTCTCAAATTTTAATGTTCCTAAATTCATCACGTTTCTCAAATTTTTCTTAGTGCTCAAATTCCTCAGGCTACTCAACTTTAAATTCCTCATTTTATACAACTTCTTAGGCTGTTTAAAAGTCCTATGCTACTTAGGACCTCAAATTTTTAAGTTCTTAAATTCATCATCTTTCTCAATTTCCCGGGTTTCTCAAATTTTTCTTAGTGCTCAAATTCCTCAGGCCACTCAACTTCTTAGTTTGCGCCATTTGTCTGAATAAGTTTTTAAAGTGCTTCAAGTTCCGATCACGTGATGGTCTCAGAATTCCCAATATCTCTGTGCATACCTACTGAATTGACCGAATTTGTGGTTGAGATGCTTTCAAATTCACTCCCGCATAATTATGTATGACAGCTGTCAAACCTAACCTCAAAGTTTAATGTTAAATCTTGTTTTTTCTCCTTTTGAGTAAACGGATACAAAAATTTGTCGCACGGGATGATTTAAACTATTGAGTGCGACAATAAGTCTTATAAAACGAATGTAATACTTTTTCTACTTTGATATGTTGGACGAAAACGTCGTGAGTTTGACCAAAACATTAGTTCACATTGGGGATTTTTTGACTTCGATGTTTGAGTTAGTACTTCTGCTCTGTGCAATAATTGTTTACTGTGTCTACTATGTTTACTATGTTTGACAACTGACGTTTGACTTGATCTAGGAGCAGAACTTGCGTGAAAAAAAATCCAAAAACAGTATCTTAATGGCCTTCATTAAAGATGCAAATTAGAAAAATGTTGTTCATTACTCGTGCGCTGTCACTTGGACCTGACAATTCTGACTTGACCTGAATTCTAGATTATTTCATTTTCCCATGTCTCAAAAACACCGTATTTAAAAATAACACGCACAATCTTGAAGAACTGCAAGAGGTAATTTTGAATGCATGTAATGCAATTTTCAATAAATTTAGTCCAACAGTCCTAAATATCTTCAGAGTTAAAAACTGGGGCATGTAAACCAAAATTTACTTTTTGACTAGTGCTTATTTTAATGGTCCGTTTTGACTCTCAAAACTTAAGACTTCCCACGCTTCAATTCCGTTTCATGACATGTCTCTTACAAATAAAATTATGCAGATGTATCATTCCATACAACAAGCCCCTCATGTTTGACTGATTTAACGCCTACAAATTTTGTCTTTGATTATGGCAGTCAATAAGTAATATTTATATTCTTTCATAAAAAGAATTTCATATGGTTGAAACGTAAAGGTTTCCCAAATCGAATACATATTTAACTAAAACTACTGCCATTAGCAAACCTAGCTAATCATTACTTAAAAAGTAATGTGTACTGACAAAACATTACTAAGACTTCCTCATTCTTACGCTTCAACTTGGACGATTTTTACTCCTACGTGGGAACAATGAAAAAGTGTACAAACAACAATGCCAGCTGTTCGTATACTATGTCGTAGAATTAATTGTAGGCATTTACATACACATATACTACAACTTGGACCGAACAGTTTTCCAAATTCAGTGTCAAGACAATAGTCTTCTAATTGACTTAAGATAACATTCCAACAAATAATTAAGAGTGGGAACTATGTAAAGTACCAGATAGCTTTTTTATTGTAATTTCATTCTGTACCATTCAACGAACTCTCACGCCATAGGAATGTTCCATAAAAATCTATTTTCAAATTCAGAATTCAACTAAAATTGTGTAGTGAGTTAATTACACCTTATACGTGTAATTACTTGAAAAGCTCTAGTTTCCAGCAGTTGTCGCTCACTTGTTTGGAATTAGTATTCTTTATCTATCACAATGCCAATATTTGAATAAATGCCCGCATGTGATCCCTTTATACCGATACAAATGTCGCAACATTTATAATTCAAACAATAGTCTTGCCATCGATCCAAGAAATAAAATCAAAAAACCCCACCGCGCTGTACACTTCCAACAAATCAATACATCCTACATTGTTTTTTATTGCAAAACGGATGATAACCGCAAATTTGAATGCATGTGAGTCAGTTTTTAGGACCGTTACATGGTTGAATTTTCTGGTTATTTCCGCAGAGAATTGTTACTACCGTTAAACCTTGAAAAAATTGCAGATGAGTGGTCATCGCGTTGATAATTTTATGTCCAATGAAAGTGGCTTTGACATTTTCCTGAATTTACATATTGTCGTTCCCTCATTGAGAAAACAAGAAAATAAACTTCTGTAATAAACACAACACTTTCTTATGCAGCAAAAATTTTATTATTAAATAAGTTCCATTGTGCGCTATCTGCATCCGACTCAGCTTCATTATGAAAATGGCTTCTCTTTGATAGGAACCGAGAATGCGAGTAGAAAACTACCGACCACCTACGTAATTCTGAAGTAACGACAATTCTATTGTTATTTCTGTATATTCTTTGAAGTCGGAGCAATTATCGGAGGAGGAAAATATTTTATTCGTGGAATTTGTTTTATCGGTTCCCGCATCAATTCCGCATCTGATAAAAATAGGCCATTCACAAATAAGTTAATAACCGAGGCCGAAATTTATCTAATCTCTTCTGGAGCATCGTATTTTCGGTTGTGGCCATTTTTGTGACCATTGAACTTTGTTAATACAAACAGGTTTATGAAACAATCCTACACTTATTATTATTTTTATACGAACGATAAAAATGTCACGACGAAAATATTTCGTCACGTTAGTGGAGATAAAGATACAACACTGGCAAATTTCTTATTAACAATGTCGTAATTTGCAATAAACAACTTCCTAACTTTCACAAACATTAGCAAACTTGTTAGACATAATGTGAGTGTTTTTTAGCGTTTCCAATTTATTGGAGGCCATAACATATCGACAAACAAAGTTGGGGGGCTCGTAAAATGAACCAGAAGCATTAGGAAGATTGTGACGAACTGGAATATAACTGAGTTATGAGAACATCCGCACAATGCAATCATGATTTCATATAAAATATTTTCAACGATACGTAGATATTGAGACGTTGCTGCAAAGACCGAAAGGATAATGCAAAAAAAAATTGACATTAAGTGGCGGAATGGCATCTGCAAATGCAAGGTTATGTTTGTTTGATGCAAATTTAAATGTAGCCGTCACCCATCATCACAGGCTTACCAATTTTGATGCAAGTTGTATTGTTGCAGATCCAAACTTTTAATCTTGATCTATTTGGATAGAAGCATCAGCAACGAGTGTGAATATCGCAGATGAGGAGGTCGTTAGCAACACCGCAATTTCTTCGGCAACACTGCAACAACTTGGGGTGTCATAGGGACTTTATTTTCATTTAGATTTTTGAGGTTATGTTAGGAAAGCTTGGAAAATAATTATATTTATTCGAAGTACAATGCAGCTAAGAAACAATACCAAGTCACTAATGGTGCATTGTGAACTTGTACCGGCTTGAGAATATTCTGCGGAAATCTTCAGTTCCGTGTTCATCATCGTCAATCATCTGTTGTCGGTATCAGTGACAGAGTAATTAGTATCGTCAGGGGAAAATTGCCCATTTTGATTATATCTTTTTCAGTGGGCCCAAGCTAGTTCTATGGGGCTATTATACTGGTGCATCAATACCATGCTGGTCCAAAATGTTTTTGTCAATTTCATATTTGACGGGAGCATATGGTGCCGTAATTATGCCTTAATAAATCCAATGTTGCGATTATCCAATCCGATTATAACATTAAAATCCTTGACGAATCAATAAAAATCCCTAGATCCTTGTATCTTTTTCTAACACATTAAAACTCATGCTATAGCTATATTCAATTTTTCATCTAGTGACCTTAGTAGTATTTCCTCTACTGAATGTAACGTGCGTTCAACAAAAATCGACGACGAAGCAAGCCTTGGAATCGTCAAGTCAAGTCATATTACGGGTAAACAGTGACATTATTAAATGTGGTTAGAAGAACGACAGTAGCCAAATATTTCGCAAACTATAAGCGGTGAACTTTTTTCGGTATAAGAAAAAAAACTTTGTTTTTTTTTTAATTTGTTTAAAATGTTATGTATGAAAAATAAGTTTTAAACTACTGGTGCCAAAACACATGGGTTAAAGAAAAAAGTGAAATTTTCATTTTGTAAATACATATGTGTGTAAAATATGTAATTTACTACCGAAAAGACGTTCAAGTGTTCCTGTATTTTTTTGAGTGTAAATAATAGCTGATAACAGTTGATAAGCGCTATTTTCATTTTATCTGTCAGTAGATTTCTTTTTTGATTCATTTTTGAAAACATTTTGGAATCATTTACAATGCGCTGATACTGGTCAAAACTGTCAAAAAGCAGGCGCATAGGAATTTTTTAATAAAAATGTATAGGGTCTTTTTGTTCTACCAACTAAATGCAACAGGTGGTGATTTTTAAATAATAAATAATCTTAATAATAATACATAATGGAGAAACCTAACCTCAAAATTTGATTTTAATTCGCGGTTTTTCTCATTTTGTGTGAACGAATACAAAAAACGTTCAATACTAATAATATTTCCACTATACTCATCGACTGACTAAATGGATGAGAAACAACAACCATTAAATTAATTTATTGATTATTTTTTTCCTTTAAAAACTAGAACTCACTCTCGTGTTCAATCCAAATTCAAAATTTTTAAGTCAAAAAATGTCCACTATACTGATCGACTGACTAATAATATAATAATAATAATATAATATACACGTAACTAAATATCACACACCTCGACGTGTACGTAAAATCTATTTCCATCGATTCTGTCATCTTAACTGTCAAGACAACTATTATAAAATGTTCAAGAATAAATTAAAGAATGGGTAAGTACTTGAGGCAAGAATTAAACTCACGTTGCTTTTGCATTTGGACTAGAGTAAAATCGTAAAACCAAAGTCAACAGATTGGTAAGAAATACATATCATCATTCCACATTTTATATGTTAAAAGATATAATCTAATCCTCATGTTTACCGGTTAGTAGTGTCGAGGGGTGGTTCACACCGAGTCGCCCAGAATTGATCTTAATTTTTAAGCACACTGTCACGCATCTAAGAGTGGGCCTCGGTCTGCGTTGTTAGATTCGCGTTATCGCAGAACCGTCCCTTACATCTCTACACGTTGAATTTAAAATAAATATTTTTGTAATTTGCCCCATTTTGATTTTCTAATCGATGTCATAAAAGCCGTGCGCTGCAGATTCAACAATTCAATTCAATTCAGTTCAATAGCGTGCCAAGTGAGAGCGCTATATGAACAACTTTGATTTCACCGTCCAAGTTGCCGACTGAGAAAGTTATGCATTTCTTCGGTCGATTATAGGATGCGTAGCCAACACAGAACTCGCATTTTGTTGTTTACCTATGCGGAGGGAACGTGTCTACGTGGAGTGTAGAGTAGTAGAGCGTTGGGTAGTGTCAGGTTAAATTACAAAATGAACATTACCAACCACCACAAAAATTGCTAAATCGACTAAAGTTAAAAAAAATCGCTGGGTAAATTACAAAAAATAGCATAGAATACTCGTTTCGTAAGATCCTGAAACATTGAAACTGAATTTGTGCGTTAAGACTGGTCTGATGAAACGTGTTTTTATTGTTGCACTAGTGCAAAAGAACTGTTTTCATTGCACCAGTAAAATCAATGAGTACTTTTCGCTCTAGTGCAATAACGATTTCATACCCGAAATGGTGCAAGCGAAGAACGGTTTTTGCACGATCGTAAAAAAAAATATTTAATTATTTCCTGAATTTTTGACTTATAATACATAATATGAGAATCATTTGTTTCTCTCTGAATATCTCGAGATTTTAGTTTCGAGAAAGAGCGTGACCGGATTTCAATCTGAAAATTTTATTGACCACAGTTTAGCTTTAGAACAAATTTTGTGAGGGTAACAATAAAAATAAATAATAGATTCCCCTCGATTTACAAGTTGAAATTAAAATCAATAAAGGTAATGACTAAATGAGTATGCACATCTGAGAACCAGCCGATGTTAAATTTGACGGGGTAGAAGAATAATTCCTATAATTGAGACCGGTAAATTCGCTCCCTTTTAAGGAACAAATAAAAGGTTCGGATCGATTCAGAACTGCCATATAACAATCGGATTGAAAACTGCCGTATAACAATTTAATTTCGCAGTTACAAGTGCCGATATTTCAAAAGAGCTTTCCACGAATTGCTTTCGACAGAGTACAATTGTCTTCTCGTGTATTGACCGTTTTTTTCAAATATTACGGGTCTTTGAGAAAACACAATACAACGTAGACGTTCGTAGTTTGGTGTTGCAAGAAATAAGGAGCCGAAAAATTTTGCTTGCAACCGGCTACATAATGGTGTTTTTCAGCGATTAAAATTGAAATAGGTTCGATTGTCACGTTGGAATAAGTATGCGTGCATCAACAACGTGGTGACGTGTCGTGTCTGCAGGATACAAGAAAAAACAAGTCCACCTTTGATGCATGATCCTGAATTGTGCTTATCGCAAATAGAAAAGCTGCACGGGTCACGACCTCGCTCATGAAATCCATATTTAGATAGGGTAGGCTACAGAAATATTTCTCCGGTTATTACGGAGTAATGAAGCGCTGCAGGAATGGGCGACAGCAGCAGGATTACTCCTGTATGTGTTTGGGGGCTATCATTGATCGTCCGCAGGAGTAAGGTGTTAAAAATAAACTGGAGACGGCAATGACCACGGAGACGATGTCGAGTGAAAGTGGAGGAAAATGGACTTACCTGAAGGTAAGTCCGGTTCATCTATTTCCTCGTCGGATTCAGTTCCAGAATCGCGATCTTCATCGGCCTAAATAAAGGAAGAATAAGAAGTTAGATGTGCAGAAAAGCGATAAGGGACATCGAGATTTGCTAGATTTGTCGCGTATTTAACGAATCCGGGCGCCGGAGCGCTTTCCGGGCTAAAAATGGACCCGGAACATGCATTCCTTTGTTCGGAGCTTTCGTCGGGGGCAGCCATTTTTCACTCGGATATGACCTTCAATGAGGTTAATTTCGAGACAAATGCATCTTCTAAGTACACACCTTTTCTACGTAATTATCTTCGTTTATCGAGTGTGTCCGCAGCTTGTGGGTGAGGAACTTGAGCATATTTTCCTTTCGGGATTTGGATCCTGCTTTCGTCGCCACTTTGACGATTTTTTCGAGCTGCTTCACTGAAAATCGACACAAACTTGCGAAACCATCCCGAATTCGCACCCCTAACAGCAACCGGTTTGCATTTCACCACTCGCGAAGTACCTCCTCACTCCGAGCGAGACGTTCTACTACTGATTGTACGTCTAGTAAGTGCGCTGCGTGCCGTAAACAGTCTATTAATACTACCGGGGGAGGTCGCCTTCAGCTGCTCCCAAATATCGCTCTTTTCTGATATAATTCACCATTTCTAACCCGACAAAAGTCGACCCGACATCATTTTTACCACCACAACCCCCCTGTTTTGTTTACGAGACCATTCCTGCTGAAAAAGCTCACTGCGGCGGCTACGGCCGCCCCCCACAGCCGACTTGGACTCGCCGGTAACCCATTGATGACAAAGGTAGGTCTGATTCCCAAGCGGTCTGTGATTGGTCTTCGCCGGTTTGTTGTGCTCTCTTCTCGTCTGCATAATGCTTTTCTGTCTCACACACGGCGGTTGCATAATAGTCCCCTGGTTGGCGTAGCGTAAGCTAGAAACTACAAGTGTAAAGGCACAGTGCGGAAAACCGACGTAGCGTGCTACGCTTACGGGCAGGACGAAGACGAAAAACCGCGATCCGGCTCAGCTTGGACCGGAGACCCTATATGTGTTAGTATGCTTTCCGAGCTTTTTTCTAAATGGTTGCCATTGAGTGGAAGCGGCAAATGAAAGCTTGGGTCTTTGTCCGAGTCCAAGTTTTCTTTCATGGAAATGGAACGGCTTGTGCCGATGAGGTGACGGAAAAGCTACACGCTCGTTATTACTCAATGGACCAAAATGTATGGGCGAGAGGAGCGGTTCTCGTTTCTTACCTCGCTGCACTTTTAGATAATTTCTCAAATCGGGACGGTTAATTGAAAACGGTGTAAAAATAAAAACGAATAAATTCGCCAGATATCTTGCTTTTCTACGGACGTTCAGTGTTTTTTCAAAGCTATTATTTTTTCGAGAAGCAGGACCAATCAAAATTGGGAAGTAGAGAAAGCTTGGACAGTAAGAAGCACGTGGGCAGTCGGTAGATGAAGTATTCTCTGTAGGCTTCCTAATTCGGGTAGGTAATCAACGAAGCTTTTTTTAGAAAGTTGAATCCGCTCCGAGTACATATTTGAACGCCCTTTCTCAACGAAATTATTAATGAAATCATTTAATATTTCAGTATTTTTTACTTCACTAACAAGTACGCAAATTTAAAAAAAAATATCTCGACTGTGAACACAAAGAACATTCTGGCATTCGGCACTTATCTGGCCATTGCTAGATTAAAGCGGTGTGGATTATCGTTATAAACTCCGAAAGAGTTGTATTTAAATATTGAAAAACCTCTCAGTAATCCAAGTAGTAAAAAATGATAAGCAAGTAAACACTTTTACTAACATCACTACATATGTAGCGGTGGTCTTAGTACTCGAGCTTGATATCTTAATTGTGCTTATCTCATTATGATATGAAAATGAGTATTTGTCAATATTTTGCAATAAACGTATATTATAATATGTAGTATATTTTGATACGAGTGCGCTGTCTTGACACTTTTCAGGGACGAGGTGGAATTTTTGCAGCACGAGTACTGAAGAAACACGAATTTACATCAAATTTTGAGGTTATGTTGACAGCGGGAATATTTATGTATTTTGTTATGTATTTTATTATGCATTATCTGTTTCACACAACGAATACAAAAATATATCATCTCGGAATAGGTATACAAAGAATTACTGGTGAAATAAAAATAAAAGAACATTCTAATTTATTAAGAAATTCATATCATAGAAGTCACGTGGAAATTTACAAAAACCCTATTATCATAGGAACGTTATATCTCACGTATTGATCTAAACATCAAAAAGCTTCCGCAAAAGGAATCTAAAAAAGTATATCTTAATGAAGCATCTGATAATACTGAGCTAAATCCTAATTCTAAACAAGGTCTAGAGGCAGATTCTTTTATGCAAAGTAAGTGCTCTTATCTTATCGTATTATTAATGAAAATGTCATAATCATAACATATGATAATCATGTTCCATATTTATGCATTTGTGGTCATTATTCCAAAATAGTTTATACTATTTTTTAACTGAGTTATAATTTTTTATCGGAACTCAATAACGAAGTTTGCTTAGAAAATTAGCTTCCATACATCGAACGGTAAGTAAATTAATGTAAATTTTGTTACAATTAAACCATACCAATAGGTATGTACAGTTATTTGAATGACACTAATAACGAATGCTGACAAGTTTTCAATGGCAACGATAGTGTCAATAAATTACAAAACCAAGTTAACAAAGATATGACGATGATGATAGCATTGTGCGACAGCCCTCGATATTTTACAACATGGCACGTCACTTTTGTGAATATGTTGTTGTAGAAAACACCAATTAATCCGAAGGAATTCGGGCAAAAATTGCAAGGAGTACATTAATGCTTCGATCCAGAATCGGTAGTGATGTGAGTCAATTAATTATTATTGTATCGGTAATCAGTTAGAAGACACATAGGTATATCTGATCGAACATAAACAATGAAATATACAAGGCTTTGAACGTCAAAATTCTCCAGGTATGTGATTACATACATGTAAATTTTGTTTTTCAGAGATTCAAGAATTTCCGCACTCCAACTCTCGCATATGTGCTAAGTGAGAACGCTATATCAAGCATCTATGAGGAAGAGCAGTTGAAACGTATACTGTGTTTGGCGACTGAGGGCGTGCAGGTTTGGTGCGGTCGTTTGTGGGGCGTAGCCCACGGGTTTGGCTAAAGTAATTAAAGCCAGGTAAAACTACATATCTTCAAAATAGAATACATACAACAAAGAACAATATAGGAACCCACAAAATACAAAACAGAACTCTACCATCTGGTGAGTGCCAGATGCTCCCAGTCAAAATGAAGAAGCTGCAGAAAAATGTTTAGTTTATGAAGAATTAAGATAAACATTTCAAAAGTGACAATAATGCCGTTGAGAGGCTGGGAGGGGAAAATCTGTATAAAACGAACATAATAACATTGTTTATTATTAAGTATTTAAACACAAAATGGATCCATTAATAATAGTTATTTATTATACGAGTTGCTGTGGAAATTGGGTGCTTTCGGGCACTAGAGCTTAATAAAGCACGAGTGAAACGTTCTTCCACAGCCCCATCTTCTCTCTTTATTTTGTTGCGTTTCTTACATTATCGCTCAGTTTCCTCACCTTTTCGTTTATCTCTGCTTCTTCGTATTTTGCCTCCCTAAGTCTTGCTCTATAATTTTCTTTTCATCCTTCCGTCTAAATATTCTTCACAATTTTTCTTCTAACCCCATTCACACTTCCTCTATATTTCTCTCTTCCTTTTGTCTTCACTAGGTATATGGTCCGACTCCATTCTTCCTCTCCGTATTCGTTTTTCCTTTTCTGTCCTATCATCTTTTTCTTGTGCTCTTTTTCAAAAAATTGCTGTATCTAACTCCCCCTTTTCTTCGTCCTACCTAAGCCTTTTTCCCTCTATCCATATCTTTTTATAACCCACTTTCACCCGCTGTCCTTTTTGTCGCTCTTCTTTGGCTGTCGCTCTTAATTCCTTCTGTATATCTCTTTCCTTCCTTGTCAGATCATTTTCAATTTTTTTCTCTTAGTTTTCTTTTATTTCTCATAACTTTCCTCTTTTCCCCCCAGCTCCCAAGTTCCACCACAATAATTTTTTCTCCATTTATTTTATACATCTCTCTCACCGTCACTTCTACCTCCATTTACTCCTCCAATTTTTTAATTTTTTTTTTCACGCATCATAATTTTCAATTGTTCCTGTTCCCGGCTCATCTTCCGATTCTCTTCCGTTATCTCCCCTACATTCTCCATAATATTTTTCACCATCTCTTTCATTTCCTCACCCATTGCCTTTTTAACCAGTGATCTTTCCAGTTTTTTGCTTTTGCTAAAGGGGTTAATCCTTTCTTCCAATTCTCGTCATTCTTCTCTTTTTCTTTTATAGTCTTCGTCTCTATCGCTCTCATTAAAACATTGTTTTATTCTACCTCTTTATCGACGCGTTTTTAGCCTCTGATCTTATCAAGCACCACAAAACACGTCCGCTCGAATCGGCCTCCAGCGGGCGCTATAGGTCGCAATTTAAAATTAAAATGGTGCAAGAATAGAGCCCATATCAGGAGATAAACTACATGTGTTTGAAGCAGGAGGAAAATAAATAATAAACCCGAAAATACATACGAGAAAATAGCCGAACATGAAAGAGGTTCGAAAGAACTAGTGTAGTAAGAAAAATAGGAATCAAATTAAGTCGTAAGCATTGGAAGAGGAAAAGCCTAAAGCCTAATTTTAAAACATTCTAAAAAAAGTCAAATTACCACCACTGTAGTTAATAGTGCCGATTTTCTTGTCTCTCTATCTCATCGAAGTCATGACCTTGATGGATGACGATTTGTTGCGTGAATGTGTTTGGTAACTTTGACGTAACAGGACGAGAAAATCTGAGAATCTGTCTTCTGGGTGTTAGATTATGTTTTAATAACACAGGTTTCATCTATGGAAACGATTCCTCCTTTTTGGAGCTTTGCTTCTTCTCGGCGTCCTTCACACGTGGCGGCTATTCTGGTCCTGGTGGAAACTTTCTCTGTTTCAAATACTGCATTTCTTATATTGTTTTAAACATGATCAGCATCAGTAGAATGAATACGGTCCATTTGTTGTAGCGTTGTTGGTACCTTTTATTCTGTGTCATTCTTTTTCTTCTTTCAGATCTGGAATTATTTGATTTCTTCTTACGAGTATCATGTGGTTCATGTATATCTGTTCTACACATGGAAATTGATCTCGAAGTTGAATCCATTGATGCTGAAGATTTTCTGGAACTTTTTCATCCCAATTCGAATCCTGAAGCCACAGTTCTTGTCTTCACAATTATTATCAATGCTAACCATCCTAATGGTTTAAAATTTTTTTGCTACCTTAGCGTTCCATTCTTGGAGAGTTCCACCTTAAATTTAATTGTCTCTTCATATGGGGTCCAATGTATTCCCGGTGATCTTTTGGTTCCTTCTTCTTAATTTCCATGGTTTTTTGATCTCTCATTTCTTCTGGAACTTCTTCTATTATTGCTCGTTTGTTGCTGTTGGGAAATTGATTGCTTCAACTGTCGAATTGTCAAATCACCATAAAATTCTTTGGAATCCTTGATCTGTGGGATATATGTTAATTTGTCTCAATATCTGCCGAAAATACTAGATACTGGATGACACCTCCGCCTCAACACAGTGTCTTGTAATCTATATTTTCCTTTATACTCTTCTGATGTTGGCACTTTTTCATATGTCCTATGTCTAATATATTGTTGCATTTTTTTTCTTTAATTCTTCATTCTGCTCCAATCCTTTTTCTAACTGCAAGAGTCTCGCCATTGATCTGGGTCTCGACGTTCCTAAATTGTTGTCTGATTCTTTAAATGGCATTTGAAATTCGTAACTGCCATCTTCTAGTCTTTTGGTAGAGTTTTTAACGATTTCTTCGCATTTGTTCTCTTTACTCTCTTATAGAAGGTAATTCCAACTCCCTTTCTCCCGTTAATTTTAAATTTCACCAATTTAGAGACTTTAAACCATCTACTGGGATGTTCCGCTTCGGTACGATCTGACCTCCGTACCGGCGTTTAATCTGGGGTGCTCCGCATTCATCTTCCATCCAACGGTTATGCCTATGCGATGACCTGCCCCTAAATTAGGTTTTCTTGGGGAAAATCGATACCGTTACCGCTACATGTTAGTCGCTCGAATTATCGTATTCCCGTACCTGCTTTCGTCTTCTGGAATTTTCCTCAGCAACTGCATCTCTCTTACCTACTCCCGATAAGTATTCCGAAATTGTATCTATTCTTGGCCAAAATAGCAAGCGAGTCAGGAAACGCTATATCTATTTTTTATTTACTTTTATTATAACTTTATTTTTGAGGGTTTTTTTTAATTCTTTTACAATTAAACGTGGTCAAAAAAAAGTTCTGCAAGGTAACACTGTTTTAGCCTAGTTGAATAGAGAATTGAAAAGTGTATCCAAAACCCAAAAAAATTTGGGGGTTGCCATTTAAAAAAATTGATGACGTTGTCATAGTTCAAAAACAGGTGACGTCATCAACAAAAATTTTATGTCAAAAGATGGCAATTTGAAAACAAAAATCGACCTGTTCGAGCGTTTTTCGCAAAAACATTACATAATTAAATTATGAATTTTTTGCGGACCTTTATGATCACTCCGTATTTCCAATAGACTAACCCTTTGACTAATCCACCCTCTATGGCATCGCCTTTAATTCAAACGTTTGTGAACAACGATATTTATCACTAAAACACTCAAATATTTAGTCCGCACTGTGCAATAAATTTTTGGTGATTTTACAATAAATAAACTTCGGTTCTAATTTAAATATACATTTGCCGCGCGATTACTGTGCAAAGAATTGATCGTGTCGAGGCGAATTTATAAACTAGTTACGAACTGATCAAGGTTAAAAATTTGAGTTGGTAACAATACAGTTTACAACAAAATTGGTAAGCCTGTGGTTCGGTTGTCATTAGTAGCTGACAGCTAATTTTAAGATTTAACCTATACAATTCACATTGCGCCAACTAAAAGACAAAAAAAAAAACACTTTTATTAATCCGTTACCAACTCACTTTTTGATTTCGATCGTAATTTTTAAATCAATCGGCATTTAATAATTCTTTGTTCGGCGTCAAATTTATATTCAAATGAGAACCTTTTTGAGAAAGTTTTTGTATACACCTTAATCGATTTCCACAATTATGATCTAACCCTTTTTTGTCCTTCCAGTTCATTAGTCCATTGTTATTTGGTCAGTTATCTCTGGGCGTTTGTCGGGAGACGTTCGTTTATTTATTGTAAAATTACCAAAAATTTATTGCTCCGAGCGGATCTTGTTTAAACTAAATCTTGCAGTTCACAAACGCTTAAATTAAAAGTGAGTGATAGTGCAGCGCCGAGAACACATCCCATGCCGATGTGGAGGGTGGAATAGTCAAAGGGTTAGTCAATGTAATACATGTGTTAATTGTTTATAAAATTTATTATTGGGGTTTCTAGCAAAGGAATTGCAATTATTGTTGCAAAGCAACCAGATCTACCTTTTCAATTCCGATTAACTCACTAGCGTACAGCAAATTTGGACTAAATTTTCAATTATTTTTATATGGAAAACAAAAAGATTTTATTACTGATTTTTTTTGGTACGTTATATTGGGACCACCTATAGATATTAGTAATTTAGTGAAAAGTCAGATTTATGATTTAAATGTTATTTCATTACAATTCATTCTGTAAGCACGTGCATGGCATTCCCTAAATATCTATGTTGCTGTTCTTTCCTGCAACATTATCATCAAAAAAAAATTAATTGCGAAACCTACACGCTTCCTATTTCTGATATTATAATCCCAGAATGTGATATTAGTTTTCTCCAATATTTCCATGAATTTTTCATACAGCGTTGAATTAAATAATATTCCGAGAAATAAGAATGTTGACGCTCATTTCATTAATATGAAATGAACTCAACTTTGTGAAAAAATCCAGGACAATAATTATAGCGAAATGGTCTGTTTTAATTTATCGTTTGTTTTCATGCATAAAATATTTTTTCAAACGGTTTGGGATCGCAAAACAGGACTGATAATAAAATTATATTAATAAATTGTTTATGACTTTATGATTTTTGAATTTAGAAAAACATTTTAATTAGCGTGAAAATTTGCAGCTGAAGCAATGTTACATCATCGGATTATTTGGATATTTTTTGGTGCAATAAAACTACTGATAAATTACATTATACCGATTAGAGAATCTCCAAAACACAATTTGTAAACAATTTTTCATTTTTAGGGTGCCCATATATTACTAAGGGCGCGTCTGTCAACGAGGTGTATCTTTTGAACCGTAATAAAAATTTTAGACACTTGAAATTTTCAGTGCGTACAACTATGGCCACAATAACAAAAAAAAAAAGTTAAAAATAAAGCGGGTCCCCATATAAGAAACCTGTTTTTTTTCGGCGTTTTTTTTTTACTAAAATGTCATTTCTTAAAGAAAATAAATTAATTTTGTGTTGTTTTTGTTGGGTAGTGTTCACCATAAGTTCAAAAATTATTAAAATTTAAATATATTTAAGTCGAACTCCACAAACTTTAATAAACGCAAAATTACATGGAACATGTTTCGGGAGAACACTACTCCCATCATCAGCCCTTAAAGAATATTTAAAATTATATATAAAATAATAAATAAAAATATATAATTTAAAATATTCTTTAAGGGCTGATGATGGGAGTAGTGTTCTCCCGAAACATGTTCCAATTGTAATTTTGCGTTTATTAAAGTTTGTGAAGTTCGACTTAAATATATTTAAATTTTAATTTAAATTCACTCCACTTTGATTCATCGACATTCTTCTGGTTTGAAAAATTATTGTTTAAATGTGTTGACATTTTATTCAGTTCTTAAATTCTAGACGTTCAATTTACTAATCAATAGACATAAATGTATTTCAGATAATTAATGTTGTGTAATTTAATATATACTCACTTTCATCACAAAAACTGTTTGATCATTCTTCTCATAGTTAAATTATTAATTGAATTAATTTTCATAAAAAGACAGTAATAAAAGCACACAAAGAGAGGAAGACATATTTCGAAAGAAACGGGTATGCAGGCGAGAGAGAGGCAGAGTAATGACAGATGAATTAGTGCAGAGAGATAGAGGCACAATGAGAAGTATGAGAAAATAATAACGGAAGAAATGCCAAAGTACCTAAGAAGAGGGAGTAGAAAAGAGAGCGTGATAATAGCAAGATTTAGATGTGGAAATGAGGAGAGAGAGAATAAATATTGGAGTGAGGATAGGAATGGACTATGCAGGATGTGTGGAGAAAAAAAAAAGGAGACGATGGAGCATTTGTTTTGAATGAAGACAGAAGAGGGATCGTATGGATGCAGAAGGTTGAGTGCGGAGAAGAGGGATAAAAAGCTGCTAGTTATTGTGTTGAATTAATGATTTATTTAGTTTTATTTATTATACAGGTGTCCCAACTAAAATTTGTACCCCCCAGCAATTCCAATTTCAAAAGACTCAGAAGAAAACGCTCGAACAGGTCAAGTTTGTTATCAAGGGGGACCAAATTGTACAAAACTTTTAACTCTTAGATCTCACCCCTTTAGCCAGGGGAGCCACCCCCATAAAAAATTTAAATGGCATGGGGGGTCGTGTAATACATCATTTTAAAGCTTATCCAATTCTCTATCCAGACCTACATTTATCGATTCCTTTCTACAAAAACAAAACATGAAATCGATATTTTCCAAATCTACATAAAATACGCAACGAAAATTTGTACCCCCCAACCATTTCAATTTCGAAACACTTAGAAGAAAACACTCGAACAGGTCAATTTTGTAGTCAAGGGGGGCCAAATTGTACCAAACTTTCAAGTCTTATATTTTACCCCTTTAGCCAGGGTAGCCACCCCCTTAAAAAATTTAAATGGCATGGGGTATCTTGTGATACATAATTTTAAAGCTTATTCAATTTTCTATCCAAACCTACTTTTATCGATTCGTTTCTACAAAAAAAGAACCTAAGAATTTGTTATTTTCCAAATTTACATAAAATACTCTCGATTTGAAAAATAACAAATTTATGCTTTTTTTTTTGTAGAAACAAATCGATAGAAGTAGATCTGGATAGAGAATTAAATAAGCTTTAAAATTATGTATCACACGACCCCCCATGCCATTTAAATTTTTTATGGGGGTGGCTCCCCTGGCTAAAGGGGTGAGATCTAAGAGTTAAAAGTTTTATACAATTTGGTCCCCCTTGATAACAAAATCGACCTGTTCGAGCGTTTTCTTCTGAGTCTTTCGGAATTGGAATTGTTTGGGGGTACAAATTTTAGTTGGGACACCCGATATTATATTTTATTTTATTGAGTTATGGGAAATGTATTAATCGGATACTTTATAAACCTATAAAGGTAATAAATATACATACTACCTCATAGATAAATAATAATAATTTATCTATCCAAGTTCATTAATCAGTTATTTAATAATTTAAATTAGATATTAAATGTGAATGAGCCTTCATCAAGAGGGAATTAGAAAACTCTCTCCTAAAGAAAATGTTGCTGTTTCACTGATGGTCAGATTTATAAACAGATTTATTTATTTCTTTTTTTCATGTTAATCCATCATGGAAATATAATTTTTTTATAAAACACATTTGCTCGCAGCCATAAACAAAATGGAAAATACATCAGGTTTATGCAAATACGCTGCATTATTAATGCTGTAATTTTTAATGCTTTAGTTTTAACACAGGGGTTATCAAATTTCTAAGTTATACTTCATAAAATGTACATGTTGGTTGTGCTTTTGAAAGTTTTGGAAGATAAATCGATGTTTGTTTAATAAATACTTACCATCTGGAAAATATAAATAATTGTTTCAAAATCTGCTCATTTACAGATCACGGATCAAATTTGTTTTCAAAAGGAGATAAACCTCGAGGTCACACTTGGGACTATCAACTTTTTTCTAAATATATTTTTGTAAAGTGTAAGCTGTAACGATTTTAATTATGGGTCAACCCACGTCCTGAAACCTATCTGCGCTCAAAGCTGCTTAGACAAAATCATGACAGTAATTACATCAAATCCTACCGCGACTAGAATCAATCCTAAGCTCGACTTTCATGACGCCGATAAAGTCAAAAATTGCTACAGGTTACGACGAATTTCCGGCAGAATTTATAAATTGGCGCAATTTTCATTAGCCGGAAAATAAAATAGTTTCATATGCGCTGTCGGACCTGAGTTTTCCTTCAACCTGAAAATTATTACGAAACTGTTGCTTTCACCTTCGGCGGGTTATCACGTAATGTAAATTAAAATTTGTGCTCCAAAGCATTTTTGTCGTATATCAATATTTTTGTTATTGTAAATATATTTACATGATTTCGATTTAATTACCGAGGGATGTTGAAACAACAGAGTTGAAAGTGGAAGTCTAATTGAAATACGACACCCTTTGTGACGAAACGAGAACGAAATTGGGGTTTTTGTAAAGGGGTTGCGTGTACGCCTGGATGGCGTCCCACATGTATGTACGCTTTTTATAGGATTTTTGCGTGAACTTTGGCAAATGGAAACGGTTGGATACTGTTCTTAAAAAATTATCTCGATGCATAAAAGCGCTTTTTAGGGTTCCTATCAACCCTGAACTTTCACAGGGGACCACAAAGTACTTGTCGCATTTTTAACGAATGAGGAAACCCCATTTGCGAATTTTATTGTTTTTACGACTGTTTTATTATTTTTATCACTTGGAATGAGTTACTGGGACATTCCACGATCTGGCAGATTTGGAATTGTTAAAATGTCTAGAAAGGAAATGGCTGGACGAAATATTTTTCTCTATGTACACTGTGATAAATCGATTTTTTTATCAAGCACAATTGCAGGTCAATGATAACTGTTTCATGTTATCGATGTCTGTAGGATATACAGTAGTGTCCAACAAAAAAAACTGAACATTGCTTCAAAATAATTTTATTTTAATTTGTTTTAGTATTACCATTTATTTTTTCCGTCCTGTCCTTACCCGTCTTCATCTCGTTTTTCTTTGATCCCTGCGTTTTACCTTTGCTGTCTCTTAGTTTTCTATTAATTCATCCATTAATAAATATTTTTTTTATTGTTCCCTTGTTCTTATCCATTAAAGCTACATAGCATTATTTTTGTGCTTCCTTGGCTCTTTATTAAGTTTCCCTTTTTTTCTTGTGTATTTCCTCCGCTCTTTTTATTATAACATTATTGTTTATCTTATTTCTTTATCACACTCTTTTTGTTTTATTCATCTCAGGGGACAGTATGGTAGAATAAGTAAGACTCAACGCCTCGGTGAGTCCACCTCCTCGCCACCTAGCGCTATAAGAGGGCAAAAAATAGACAATGGACACAAATTAAAATCTTTTAAATACATAATTCAACAATAAAAGAATAACGCAACGGAAGAATCGTTTTATTATGTAATCAAGGTTGTCTATGTACAACGAGATCTTATTCACACTAACTCTTACTCTTTTAACTTATAGAAAAAGCACTTTGCTATCAAATAGATACTTAATTGCACTTACACGATATTAATAACAACTTCTTTTCGTCTTACGTAGGCTAACTTACAGATAAATAAAGCAGTCGAATTCAACCGTAAACTTGAATGTAAAAAACAATAAATAGACATTTCAGGACATTTTCTAAAATAACGAACACATCTTTTGTGATTGCTTAACGTATACACACTATAGTCGTTCCTAGTATCACAATATCGATATCGATAAAAATATTTAGTAGTCAGTACGATAGTTATATCACAGTAGCCTCACATCGCCGTCTCCAGAGGCTGACTTTTACTTCTACTGTATTCGGAAATGGGGTGATTGAGCTGTGGACTGCCACCAGGTGGCGTATAGTCAAAATTAGTCTCTAAAAGCACTTCACTCTTGGCCCGGACCTTGGGCTTTGGATGAGGCACGTCAAAATCAGTTTCTAAAATGTCGGCAGAAGCGGGATCTGGTAAAGCAACTGTGTTATGATCAGGAGAATACTGGAGATTTTCAAGTTTTTCAGAATAGGTGGGAGAATAGGTTTCCGCCTGCGGTAAACGAGTCTTTAACTCATTCAATAAATTTGCGTTGGGTCTGTCTCTGCTGTAAATAGGATCGTAATTTCTGTTCTTGTTGAAGTCGTCGATGCCCTTCTTCAAATCCAGGGTTGAACCTGAGGTGTTGCTCAACGGTAAAGTATCGGTGTTGTAATACTCGCTGGGCGGATACGAGACATTGTGTCCTTCTGTGGCTCCTTGGATGATCGGCGTCTCCTCATTGGTGCTCTCTTGCACACTCTCAGCTCGTGATTGGTAGTTGGAATTGGTGGCAAAAGTGGAATTGTCCCGAAACCCTTCGTTTTTGAAGCCCAGGTCGTACCCATTTGGCTTGACGTACTGATTTTCGAACTTGCTAGGAGACTTGTGGTACTCTATCGTCGGGCTATAAGCAAAAGCAGCAGGGTTAGGATTATGAGCCTCATAAACGTCGTACGATTGGTTATCCTCAATCGAGGATGTATACGTGGACTTTTCCATGCTGTCCAAGGACCCGTTTGTGATCATCTTTTTGTAGTCGGAGCCTTTGGTCAATGTGTCAGTAGACCTGGTGCTCTGGAATCAAACTGTTAACCAAGAACCTCAAAGTAGTGAAAATCGTACAAGTTGGGCGGCTTTTCGTCTATAAGCGGCATCTGCGAAACTTCCAGGAGCCAGTGATCCTACAGAGCGCAAAGAATGCAGACTTTGGCGAATGCTGTTGCGACGTTCCAGCCTCTGCGCTTGGCGGTACTTCGACTTGTTCCACCAGCAAATGGCGATTATGCCGATGAGGAGGAGAGCGAGAACCACACTGGACAGGACTGCGATCGTGACCACATCGTCGGTTAACGGGAGGATGCTGATGGAAACTTTTGGATCTGAAATATCAATGTAAGCCTTGAATAAACATCGTGGGCCGTTTGTTAAAACCTTACCTATCTCACATAAGAAAGGATGTTTTTGTTCACACAAATCCCTTTCCACCTTTTGATAGGCAAACACAGTGCACTCGTTGATCATATCAATGTGCTGCACCCACACCCTATCAGAATACAAGTACCACTGTTGTTGTCCCCTCAAAAATTCATACAACTCGATGTAGTTTAAATTTCCTAACAAGTACGGCATTGAGGCGTTATCGTTCTGTAAAATCGTTATTTAGACACATGTTGGCATTTTAAATAATCTCCCTACCTGGCAAAATGACCTTGCTTCATTAAAAGTCATGGGTGCTCCAATATACGTGTAACACGTTCCTCCGATCAAATCCCATCCAGGGGGGCATTTATTTTTCTCGAGAATGGACTGATTGTTCAAATGGTAGGGTGTATAAATGACTTCCAGGAGTCTCGGGTCGTCGCTTTGGTCTCGGATTCTTCCTCTGACTCCCAAACTGTTGTTCAAACCCCAGTAGTTGTGAGCGGCGTCGACTTTCGTATTCCACAGTTGTAATGTGCTAAACATGGATTGTTAGTTTATAAAATTGAGTAGGAAATGCAACACAAAATGTTAAGCAATATTAAGCAACGGCACTGTACTAGCTTTCTAATTGTGCAAAGTTACAATATGTGTTTGCTATGCTAGATCTTACCTGTTGAATTCAAATCTGCATGCACCATGCAACATAAAACAATAAAAATATGTTAGTGGGGGCTTACCAAAATACGACTACATCTAAAGTAGTAAATCCGATTGCTTAATCGATAATAATTGAAAAGTTAAGCGGCTTAGGTAATGTGTGTGTTTTTTGTATGAAATGTTAAATATAAATACACTCTGATTCAGGTAAAACTGCGCAACCAAACATACACGTCGCATCTGGGCTCGGCATCACTCTGTATAAATATTTACTACAGAGGTGTAAATTATGGGACACAAGGTTATTGAATGTGTATGCAAAAAAAAAACGGTTGATTTACCTAATAGCCCGATTTCATGTTGAGTTGCGACGATCTTAAACAGCAGTTGCTATGGAGACGTCTTAACTAATAAAGCCCATACAGTAAGACTCAATTTCATGTGTAATGAAACATAAAGATGGTTTAATGGTTTGATACCGTCACAACTCAGCATGAAATCGAACTGTTAGTCTTGAATTTCTAGAGCTTTTATCTGACTACTTATATATTATATAATACATTTTGGGTTGCCTAATCAACTTCATTATTATCAGTCCTGAATTTAATATTTATATAACTACTTTTCGCGTGAACAAATTTACTCTCATGTGTTCACCCCTCCTATCCTTTCTTGATTTCGTCATCTTTTTATGCTTGACTTACCATCCCTTGGTTATTCGCTTTTTTATCTTTCATCTCCACATCCTTGATGCTTTTATCCCTTTGTGGTTTAATTTTTCAATTTTTTGTATTCTTTTTCTTTCTGTGTATTTATTTCACATGTTTTTTCATTCAGTGGTTTCATCCTCTATTTACTACTTTGTTAAATTTTGTATATTCATAGATCACAGTCTGATTCTTCTAGTTTTTTATTATTTAACTATTATCTGGTTTACTTTCTCCAATGCTTATCTCCTTATACATTATACTTTCATTATACTTTTCTGCTATTTTTTTTCTCCCTTGATTTCGTCTACCTTTCTTCTTTTTGCTTTCAAACTTTAAGTCTTCTGTTCTTATGTGTCTGGGTATTTTAATGCTTTACTGAATTTATTTATTCTATCCTCTTTGGTAAATATGATTCTTTTCATGTTTTCTTTTCATCATTTATGATTTAATTGTTCCCATGTTTCTTTCTTCTTTCAGCGCCATTATTCGTTTTTACATTGCTTACAACTTTCGACCCTTTGCCATTGCATCCTTTTATAGGTCTAAATTATTTTATTCTGTCCTTCGACTTCCTCCTCTTCCTATCTCTTTATCCTTTACACTTTCATCCTTTTCTACTTCTTTGTAAATTTGTTCTCCCTTGCGTTTCCTTACATTTTTCCATATAACCTCCTTTAATTCTTTCATGCGTGCATCCTTCACCATCTCATCGATTTATATAAAATATGTCTCTAAAATTTTGTTCACATCTTTCAATATTTTATGCCTCTGCGATTTCGATCATCTCGCTTGAGTTTTTTATATTTTGCGTAAATTTTTTCACTTCTTCGCCATCCTATTCTCATTTATCTTCACGTGCCTGTGTCAATTTTTTCATTTCTTCGTACCATCTCATCCTTATTTTTCTTTACATACTTATCCTTTTATACCTCAGCAGTTATGATCTCCCTTCGATTGCATTAAAAAACAATATATTCTGTGACAATGACATCCTTTTTATTCTTTATTTTCTTATCCTACACACATTCATCTTTTTATTACTGCGATTTTGACCATTTTTTTTTTATATTTTGCATCATTTTCTAATTTCTTCATTATCCTCTCTTTCTTTATTTTTTTATCCTTCAACCTTGTATACCTATGTGATATTGAACATTTCCCCTTGAAATTCACTCGATTGAATTTATATATATACAGGGTGTCCCAACTAAAATTTGTACCCCCCAATAATTCCAATTTTGAAAGACTCCTAAAAAGATTAGAGGAACCAACCAGATGAGAAGAAAGAGATGAAATGAGATGAAAAACACAAAACTACCAAAGCATTGGAAAATACAAAAGATTAAAAAAAAACTAACACACTAAAGACAAAAAAAAAACCAAAGGAACAATACAGACTAAAAAGAAATAATTACCAATAGACACCACATAAATATAAAATAGGCGAAAAAAGAATATGGGGTAGTTTTAAAGATTTTTCCGTTATTTTGTTGTTTGCTATTGCCTCAGGTGTCCTTTTTTGCAACCAACTGTACAATGAAGTCGTAATAAACCTGAGAGTGAAGAAAACAGAGAAGTATGAAAAAGAAGCATAGAAGGAAAGGTAGAAAGAAAGGGCTTGAGGAGTGGAGAAATATACGGAGGAAGAAACGGTGACGACGATAACAAAGAACGCCGTAATTCCAACTTGTTTTTTTTTATCTATTTCTGTTACCAGTACTAATAAATTTTTTATCACAAAGATGTAAGTAGTATATTACCACCCAAGGCCAGAAAATTGGATGACGTATACGCGTATGCGCAAGGGCATCAAACTTTCTGGCCGCGTGTCGTATACTATTTTTCCTCATCCCCAAGCAGGTCAGAAAAGCCACTGTTTCCGAAGCGAAATGCGGCCGTGAAGACCGTACTTTGGGCTAGAGGATGAAACCGACTTTAAGAACACAAAACTAAGATAAGTTAGCTAAAAAGTAAAAACTAAAGTTTTTCAATTTCATAATTATTTGTAGTGCTGCTTAAAATAATTATTTATCGTTCCGTTTATTGTCTAATTATTAATAATTGTTTTATAATTTTGAAGTTGGTGCCATAAAAACAAATTATATACCTTTGTACAATAACAAAATAGATACTACGAAAAAATTATAAAAACAATTCACACAACCCCCCCCCCCCCATGCCATTTAAATTTTTTGGGGGGGTGGCTCCCCTGGCTCAAGGGGTGAGATCTAAGACTTGAAAGTTTGGTACAATTAGGTCCCCCTTGATTACAAAATTGACCTGTTCGAGCGTTTTCTTCTGAGTCTTTCGAAATTAGAATTGTTGGGGGGTACAAATTTTAGTTGGGACACCCGATATATTGCGTTAATTTTTTATTTCTGTCATCCTCTTATCCTTTTTCTTTTTATCCTTCAACGTTGTATATCTATGTGATTTTGATCATTTCCCTTGAATTTCATTCGGTTCTTCTTCTGTTATTTTGGGTTTATTTTTCTTTGCCTCTTCATTCTCTTATCTTTTATTTTCTTTTTCTACACACATTCGTTCGTCTATACCTCTGGTCACCTTCCTTGAATTTCATTTTTTTTTATCTTGCGTTATTTTTGGAACGAACTTTCTTAACGCGGTTTATGCAGTTTCGACAGGGCGAGTAAACCGCCAGAAATCGTCACGTAACACGCATGCGCAGTGCCGTAAAGAACGAAGGTGTGCGGGGTCGATCAAATTAAGTTAATAAAATTGTATAATTTAAAACAAGTATTTTCTGTTCATATACGTTTAATGTACAGTTTTGGCCACATAAATCTCGTACAAAATAAATTATAATATAATATTAATTTAATTAATACTTTTTTTTTTTTTAAATTGTCGTGATGTCAAAATGAGGTTGTACGAGATTTATGTGGCCAAAACTGTACATGTGATTCGAATGTTTACTATTTACATACATTACCGTGCCGTAAAGAACGAACTTGTAAACAGAGGAATAACTGGAAGCAGTTGTACCTTCTTTGGGGATTTTATAGCACGAAAAAGAAAAGTGGAAACTGTAGATTCAAAAGCTATTATTGCAATTAATTAAAAAAAATCTGTTGAGTGACTGATATGTGTTCTATTTTATTTAAAAATTCGTTTTCATGTTGTACCGCAATATTTTAGTAATTAATGTGTGAATTATGTAGATCAAATGAAGTTAATAAAATTGTATAACTTGATACAGGTATTTACTGTTTACATACGTTTAATGTACCTGCATGTGATTCGAGTGTTTACTAGTTACTAGTAATTATACAATCTAAATCTCCATATCGAATTACATTCGGATTTGAAAAAAAAGCTTAAGGAAGTTCGTTCCTGACGGGGTCCCCCGACCGCACACGTTTTTTTTCTATTTCGTCTTCTTCATCTTGTCCTTTATATTCTCACATTCATCCTTTTATGACATTGCTCTGAAATTTAAATCAATATTTAATTTTTATATTTTGCGTCAATTTTTTAATTTCTTCATCCTTTGATACTTTATCTTCTAATCCTACACACATTCGTTCTTCTATACCACTGCGATTTTGATCATGTTCCTTTAATTTCATTAGTTCTTTATATTTTGCGTCATTTTTTCATTTCTTCATTTCATCTTATCTTTTATCTTCTCATACTTCTCACATTCATCCTTTTATGACTGCGATTTTGATCATGTCTTTCGAATTTCAACACTTTTTTTGTTTGTTTAATTATTATCAAAATGTCAGTTCACTTATAGTCTGATAACTGTCGAGAAATCTCTGCCTAAATTGCAGTTATTATTTTAATGACAGAAACCAATTTTTAATAAAACAATGACTCCATAAATCATTTCCACACAGTATTTCCGACCCAGATTCCCTCCGAAAATTGGTTCAGCACACACAATCCGTGAGATACGATTTGACCTTCAACATACCGGCCATATGTTGCGAATTACTGTTTTATCAAGTCTAATTGTAAAACTACATTACTCTATTCTACAACTAAACCAGCGACCTTAATTCTAAAATAACAAAACTTTACTTACAGAGATCTGTTCACTGTTATCATTTCGTAATCGTTATCTGGGTTAAAGAATATATTGTCAACATAGTGTTGACCTGCTGTTCCTGCGACAACGGTCGACCTGCTGTGAATATGAACGGCGTAATTGCTGAAACAAACCATTAATCTCATTTTTGATCTAATTCGGGCACGACTCACTGATAAAAGCCGTTGTGCGATGTCGTCTGATAAATCGGAAGCCGGACTTTGTCAAATCCGGACACTTCTAGGTTTTGAAGGCCGATATTCCGTTTCATGTAATTTAGAGTGAAATTCGAAACGACTTGTTTTAGGACTATGTTGTTGTGATACCAGGCTGAATTTCTGGTAAAGTAGTTGCGATAGATCACCACTTCCTGGTACGGAGAGGATTGTCTTCCTTCAACGTACAGCACGGGGAGATCTGTATTGTTAACAAACAAATTATTGTGGATGTATCCTTTTAAAGAGGTAGCTGATCCTCTTGAGTCTGCTTTGATTGATAAGCCGCCTTGGTTTGTGTCAACTAGATTGTTCTATAACAGAAAACGTTATTGATTTAATTTACGACGTCGCTAAACTTACTCTAAAGAAAATCGTCTGAGTGTTCTGGATATCGATCTCCACGGCAGCATTGCACGTGGTGAAGTTGCCATAGAGTTTCTCGCAATTGTGGCGGAACTGGTTCTTGTCGATGGTAACAATAGGGTTGACTTCTCCGGCTGAGACGTACAAAATTGCACCTTCTTTGTTTTCATTCACAGTCGAAAAAGAGATGTTGTGCTGGACGTCACGGTCTGAAAAGACAAATGTGGTAATCATTTACACACCCACAATTTCTTTCTGAACTTACTGAATCCAATTGCTGATATTGGCAAAGTGACCACCTCTGCAATAAAGCCATGATCAGCCGATGCCCCATTTGCAAATAGCTTAACGCTCAAACTCGGTAGCTTGGTCCTAACCAGTTTCTTCTCATTGTGTGTGTTCATCGTTAGATATTCGACCTGGGTGGACGACACGTTGTAAATATCCCCATCGTACAGAGAAATAAAGTCTGGGATTCCGTATCTCGTTGTTGAATTAAACAAATTGAACTGCAACAGTCGGAACCCTAAAGGCTTGATGTTGTAGGCACTCTTAAATATCTTGATGCAGTTCACTGGATGATTGTCATATTTGTAGTAAACGAGGACGCGCTCTTCAATGCGGATTTCCTTGTGAGGATCACAAATGTCAACCAAACCGAAGAGATTGTAAGGAATGTTTAGACTTTTCAAGGGAGTGAAGCTCGACTCTTGAGATTCACGACCTTCACCGGTGAGAGATAACATGTTGATCCCCACACCGAGAGAGTTCTGGACAGTGTTGTAAAGCAAGTTAATCGTGTTGGAAGGCGAAATTAAATTGATCCCATGAGAGGCACTCTTAGAAATGTGTACATAATTAATTTTAGGACTCTTGATGATGCTCTGTACCGCTGGTGACTTCTCATTGTGCAGAATTCCGGCACCAATAATATTAACGTACTCCAGGGTCGATTCCTCAACTTGCATCGTAGAATGTGTCTGCACGTCGTGATACCTATAGGCGTACAACTGTTGTTCGAATTTCGAGTTGGCAAACCTCACACCTCCCCAGTAATCGTAACTTTTGGCCAAATTGCGCTCTCCGCAACTTATGAACACGAATTTAGAGTTCCAGTGGCAATGGTGTCGGTGTCCAAACTGCTGCCCATTCAGTCTAATTGGACAATCTTCATATTTCTTCTCCGTTCCTTTGCACTGTAGTGGTTCCGGCCACGACCAAATCCTAGACAGTGAGTTACTGTGAAACTCGATTCTAACATCATGATCGAAAAACGCGTTCAAGGGGTCAAATCCCAGCTCCCTACAGACTACTTGTGCATTGCGCTCAGTAAAACGAGGATCACACATTGGGATCCATTGCAATGTAGTCTTGTTAAAATACTCCAAAAAACCTTGACGTGGAATACTGTCTTCTCCATCGGAGCAACTTCGACCTTGACACAAACGTATGCTCTCACCACCTATCATGTTCTCAATTTGTCGCTTCTCTCGCACAATCTGGTTTGGATGCGTTTCTAAATACCCAGATTTTGAAACGGGTCGCATTATTATCTCCCCCCCTTCGTAGCCTTGTGCTTTCAAACTTCCAAGAACGAGGATGCCGACGTTTGGTGCAAACTCCAGTACCACGCTTGGTTCAATGGTTAGAGTAACTTTTGGCATAACAGTAATGTCTCTACTTATGACGTACGGCATGTTGCGGTTGTACAATGTTAGATCATTGGTAAGTCTACCTCCAAGATTGTTGACATCCATGGTGGTGTTTCCCACAAACGAGGTAGAATAACTTGATTCAAAATTGTCGCTTACAAGATAGGGCCTGAATTCAGCGATTGCGTAGTTGTTCCAGTCGTCAAAATCGAAGATTCTTTCTCTGATTTCGCTTTCAGAGTTCGTCCCCCACCAATTTTCTCGTACATTGAGGTAGTTGTCGATTTTGGCGGTGGTGATTCCTGCCACCAATTGGTAATCTAAGTGGTTATCAGAAAACAAGTTTCTGTAAACACTGACTGTTTGAATGCCATGGAAGGCGACTACGCTAGTGGGATCCTTCTTTATCTGTAACACCCCGAAGCTTCGACCACCTGCCGCGTAGCGGTTATTTCTCAACTCATTGAAACTGAATCGTGCAGGAACTTCTCCAATAATCTCCGACTGACTGTTGGAAACAAACTCCACAATGAACTTTCCGTTGTTGTTATTGAATCTATTATTGCTGATTAACAACTTCTTTTCCATTCCTCCTATGGTGATGAGTCCCGTGGCGCAACTGTTATCGGTAAATGTATTTCTAGTGATGTTCACGACAGCAAAGTGTCCATCAATATTGAAGACAAACTTTCTATTGGACTTCCAAGTATTGTTGTCCATGTAGACAGAGTGTGTGAAGTTTTCGTTATACTGCCAAACGTAAGGCAGGTGGATCTCAAACCCTCCTTCGCTGTTTCTTTCAATGGTGTCGTCTTGGAGGATGTAGTGAAAAATGTTGTTTGATGCTCGCATGTCTCTAGAAAAGTGGTAGAAGCCTTTTCCGTTATCTGTGATCAGAGAATTGTTGATCATCATGACCACTTCCGAGATGTTGCTACGATGCAAGTCCCAGTAAGGGGAATGGACGAAGAACGCCTCGTTCAGATTATGCGAAATTTCGCACTCCAAGAACTGGAAGGTTTCATTGGCTTTCCGTAAGAAGTGGTTACCCAATTCGTCCAAATATCGATTATAGTAAGACGCGTGCAGTCCGAAGTTGTTGTTGCGGATTTTGGACTTACGAACAGTGAGAGTAGGAACGGGGCCTCTCACAATGCGGTTGTAGACGTTCTGAATGGGGGCTTTAATAGCACTGAGGACTATAACTGTTCCACCGAAAGCATAATTGCCACTATTGTACTTAAGAATGATGCCAGAACTGCCGGAAGTTGTCGGAAACACTGTGAGATCACGTTTTAGCACCCATATTGTCGACTTGGTGTTTTGGCTGATTGCATCTTGAATGGAAATGTCTTCAGTGCTACGATTTTCAATAGGGTTTAACAGCTGAATGCCGATAACCCATCCTGGATCACTTGTGAATTTGTACGTTTTCTCAACACTCTCACCTACAATTTTTGATGTCACTAAGTACTTGGTCTCTCCTCTTTCCACTTTTATGCTATTCTGATCCGCCACGTAGGGAATAATCAACGGCTTGTATGGAGTGTTATCTTCAGTGGGTAGAAACCAACCGGCAAATTCTCTTTGTTGAAGACCTGTCAGCACAGAGTCGTGTTTAATTCCGAAAAAGTTGTTCTTCACTTCACTTCCAAAGATATTGAGCCCCAGTTGTTTCAGACTAATACCTGCACCCCGGTTGTTTGAAAACTCGGAATTCTTAATTCTGTTTACTGGGTCGTCGGTGAAGATGTCTGCATACAACACCTCTAGCCCATGATGAAAGTTATTGGAAACTTTAATATTTTCAAAGTTATGTTTGGCAAAGTCCAGTTGTAGCGCTGACTTGAAGGTGCTGGTGGCGTAGTCTAGCAATCCTGCCATCTCGATTGTGACGTATTGGACGTTACTTCTTTCAGCCAAAGCTCCGAAGCGTACACCTGCCCACGAGGACTTGTAGCAACGGATGCCAACATCACTATCATGATCACAAGAGTTTTCAAAATTTCCTCGACGCTCCGCCTTGCATTTTGTAATGTCCAAATCAAAATCATCACACTGGACGTTGGATAGAATAACGTCTTCGTTAGTGCCAGCGCCTGGAATTTCGTTACGTTCTAGAAACCAATCTTCAGGGTTGAGGACATAACCCAGTTGCTGGCAAACTAAAGCAGCGTTCTTAATTGTCCATCCATAATTGCAAACTGTGCCCCATTGATTTTCGATTTTGACCTGGAGGCGGCCTTCAGTCTCCGTCACACCTCCAAGTAGTCTAATTGGAACCTTTGATTCCGTTGGTAGGATCTCTGTCTCTGCTTCGTAAGGTGCAGTTGTCGTTTCGTTGTCGGGAGAATAGACGATCTCTTCCTTCAGAGTGAATTTAATGCTGTCACTCTGTACACCTCTGGCTTCCAATTTACCACCTACCATCATTCCGACGGAAGGGGGAAATCGAAGAGTGACTCCTGGCTCCAATGTTAACTTTCCTCCAGGTCGGATATTAATGTCTTTTTCGGCGATGTATTCTCCCGCTGTTAGAGTTTCCTCGCCTTCAACCTCACCTCCAACCTTATTGGAGTCGGGACTTTGAAATTTCGGTACATACAATTGATAGTCGTAGGTCTTTGTAGTTTGAGGATTGGAGTTGTGAAGAAGGAAAGGCACAAAATTTATTTTTGCCAAGTTGTAGCGATCGAGCCGGTGAAAAACTCGGGGCAAAATGCACTCGTCGCGACTACAACCCAGCCAGTTGTAGGTACAGTTAATCGATTTACTCTGGTCCTCAAGGTGGCTTCCGATTTCGTATTTTGAGCCTGGATTTTCAATGATATTTCTAAAGACGTCGATATTGTCAGATCCGATCACAATGGGCGCTGCCACGCGACTTCTAGGGTTAAGAACAGAAATTGAACCGTCGAAAGATTGAAAAGGTTCAAGTATGACGTTCCTCTGGACGAAATTCCGACTGAAGAGAAGGCGCTGCTCTTGCGAATAAGGAGACAACGCCAAGTTTGCCACAAACGTTCCCGAGTTGTTGCTGAAGTAGTTTTGCACAACTTCTATTTTTGTGCCCAAAACATTGAACTCTTCCAGTGGTTTATTTTTAATTAATAGGGCCCCAAACAACCCTTGTTTGAAGTGGTTGTATTCGATTTTTGCGTCAAGGTTGACTGCAGGAGTGATGCGCAACCCAATACGGTTGGTTGCAATAAAGTTGTTGTGACCAACTTGAAGTCTAGTTGAAGTGTTAGTGGGCCTCCAACAGGTAAGAATCTCTAAAGCGTCATTTTCGGAGTTACCGAAGTTGTTACCAGTGAAGTTGAATAAAGACTCTCCGCAGAAGTTTCCATGTAGGATGCCCGTGTCAAGATTTTTGTAGATATTTGAGTATTGGACCACAGTGGTCTGGTTGACTATTAGAAATTCGGTTTTGCGAGTGTTGTTCAGCCAGACAGCAATTCCATAACCCGAATTGGAGCTAATTGAAGATTTGGAGATGTTCCTACTGCCGCCGGTGTAGGTAATATTGATGCCATCGCCCTCATTGAAGGAAATCCGACTTTCAGTAATGTTGACATCACCAACACCACTAGACACGTGGAGTCCCGCCACGTGCTGGTTCTTAGACACAGATGTCTTATAAATGTGCACCTGCGATCTCAGATTGTCTACAGCAATTCCGCGACCGACATTCTCAGAAACATCTGAGTAACTAACATTTAAATCGTAACTCTTAGAGGGACCAGACTGCAGACGCATAAACATTACTGATTCAGTTCTTGCAGCAGCACGAAACTTTATATAGATTTGTCTCCCAGTGCTTGTAACAGTTTGCGGTCGCGTATTATTTCTGAGAGAGAATGATGTTAACAGTCGGTGATTTAGAGTAGAGCCATCATAAATCTCTACTGTAGCGCTATCGTTTCGTTTAGTCACCACTCTCAAAACTGTTAAGGTGATAACGCTACCATAGCGGGTGCTGAAGACCTTATCGCAAGATTTCATCTGGTTGACAAAGATGGTTTGTTCGGCAAACAAGTGCAGGGGAAAAGTTTGGCTAGATACCATGGCCACGTTACAGAAGTCGTTGTATCCAGACCTGTCACTTTTTTCATCTGGGCGTTCTTCCGCCCGCACGAATCTAATTCCGTCTCCGCCATTTTCGGTGATGACACATCCATCGATGTGAGTAGAGCCGTAACTCGAATTTACAAACAGCCCATATCCCCGGTTGTTACGTAAAGTGCAGTTGTTTATAACAAACGGTCCTTCAGGTCTTGTAATGTTAACAGCGTTATACGCAGAGCTCACAATTTCCACCTGTGACATCTGCGGGGGTATACCTTCGACTTCCACAGCACTGGTAGTATTTTGATCACGTCCAGCACCCGCGTGCAATATCTGCACGTATTGTAACTTCGACATGGACGTCGGAACGTATAAAGTGTTCGAAAGAGTCAGGATTTTGTTAAATTTTGCATCTTCGAATCGAATGCCTCTCCAAAACGGCAAGGGTGAGTCGTGTCGGGGAAGACATTCAATTGCAAGATCTGGGTGGTAGTCACAAACCCCCGACCCCATTTGCCTGCTGCCCCACTGGCAGTCAAACAAGGAATTTTCCGTTCCAGCACATTTCGGTTCTTCGTACAGAAGTCTCGGTTTCAGCGGCATCTGACGGTCGACCCAATTGAAGAAGGTCCCTCCTTGAAAACCCAGTTGTCGGCAAGCCGTCTCCATGTCGGCTCGGGTCCAACTGCAGAAAAATTAGAACGAATTTTTAAAAAATACAACAAACTTACTTCTTAGAATTGGTGCAGACACTGCGCCAGGCGCCATTGTGACGCAACTGTACTCGGCCAGCGAGAATTGTCGGTCCATCAGAGAGCCGGATGTCAGGAAAGCTGACGGTTCTCGCGGAAACGTCTTCCGCGGTCGTTATTACGATTCGTTCGTTTTCTGTACCCTGAAAATGTGAAAGAAAGTGTAAAAGAAGAGAAAGGTCAAAGTGCCTTCACGAGCCATTCATTGCTTTGAGTTCGGTTGTATGTGAAGGACAGAGTTTTGCAAGAGTGTACATACATTCACGGCGTCGCGGAGGAGAGATTAGAATTATGATTTCCTTTACAAGGTTAAAGCTTGATTCATGAAGTCGTTGGTTTTTAACGGAAAAGAGGTGTGGCGAATGCTTTATTATTATACATGTCCGAAACGTTTCAATATACTTTTACAGAATGATGGGGGCACTCCTCAAACTGCAGCAAATACGTAATTAATACATACATATTATGGAGATCAATGTCTCATGGTATTAATGTAACACTATTCACAAAAAACTTCCCATATTTTGTAGGGTGATACAACATTCAAAACTACGAAGGATTCTTCAAGGCTCATAAGGACCTTTCCATTGCTCTTTAGAGTTCTAGAAGATTTTTAAGAATGCTTCAGGATTCCTTAATCCCTCCGAAGTTGTTTAGGGTTTCTCACAATTTTCAAAGATTAAATTAACTATACAACCTACTTTCTGAAGACAAAATATCATTTGCTGCTTGTATCTCAATAGAATTGCCAATCTTTATTTTAAATACATCACTGATATAAAACCCAAATACTGACTCACTTATCACGAAATCTCCGGATCCACTGAACCTATTGCAATGAAATTTTGCATACTTACTTATTGTACCACGAAGGCGCTCACTATAATATAAACTATAATATAGCTATAATAATCTATAAAATAAAAATGAAATACTGTTCGTTGGTAAGCGCCTTACTTGAGAACGGCTGGACCGATTTGGAAGACATATTTGGTTGAATCTTTTTTTGTTTTGTTCGTTATGCTCCTGGGATGGAAAATAACTCGATTGAATGCTTTCAATAGAAAAAAAAATCGTGAAAGACGCATTCCAGCCTAAATTAAAATAATATTACATTATTTTGTTTTTACTTTTGTGTAAATCTATACGGGGTGTCCTAACTAAAATTTGTACCCCCCAACAATTCCAATTTCGAAAGACTCAGAAGAAAACCCTCGAACAGGTCAATTTTGTTATCAAGGGGGACCAAATTGTACCAAACATTCATGTCTTAGATCTCACCCCTTTAGCCAGGGAAGCCACCCCCTTAAAAAATTTAAATAGCATGGGGGGTCGTGTGATACATCATTTTAAAGCTTATTCAATTCTTTATCCAGATCTACATTTATCGATTCCTTTTCATTTGTGAACATAGTGGTCATTTAGCCAAAGATGAAAGAGTTTTTACCAAAAATTTTGTATACACTGAAGTACTGAATAGTTAAAACGTTCCAATTTTGTTATATTTTGTTGGTAACTCATAAATTACGTTAGTTGTACTTGAATTTTTTAATCTATACATAATCTGTTAATGTTGAATTGAATTCCATTTTAAATCTGCTCTCACTTCCTACCCGGCAGATTAGACAAAAAAATATGGGCAAAAAGGCACTCCTTAAAAATAAACGTTTGAGCGATGATCAAATGATGAAGCTGGCCATCAAAAGCCATCAAGAACGACAGCTTTTCCGAATATGTACCATCAACAGAAGTCGAATGAGGAACTCCTCAAATTGCTGGGTGGCGGCCTCAAAGTGTTTTTTACATTTCTTTCTATTTCATTTTTATTTCATCATTTCATCATGGTTAAATTTTGACCACTGGGCACTAGTTTATTGAAACTGTCTGTCGGGTCAGCTAGTGTACCATAAAGTTGGAAACCGACCACATCAACGTCAAATTAGTATTGTCTGTTTTTAGACACGTCCTAGAAAAGACTTCGGTGCCATAAAACGACAGTAACTACTTCCTTGTTTAGAACCAAGACAAAAACGAAAGTAATTAAATAATCTTCCTTATCGTGGCACATTATTCGTAAAGCCAATTAAATTCCGCGGTGCGACTGACCATTTAAACCGTTCTGACTAATCCAATTCAAAGACCTTACGTTTTTAAATTGCGCGACCCTTCCGAACCTCAAACTCAATAATTGCAATTAAAACTATATTATTGTTGGCTTCCGCTCGTGTTACTTAACGCGGATTCTTCGTGAGCGCGAATGATTCATTGGGAATTAATTCTTCATAACAGTCGTGGCTGCTGGCTCATTATAAAGTCTGAAAGATGAAGCAATCGTCAAAACTGCAATAATGTTTAAACAATAATAATTGCCGTGTGCGCTAATTCACTTACGGATTGTACAATGAAAGTGGTGTTATTAAATTTGATTGTCATTAACAGGACTTTCTTCCGAAAAGTGTTTCATTGACTCCCACGTGGAGTTGGATGATTAACCTCTGTGAACCGGGTCATCAAAAGTAACAAACACTGAAAGTTATATCTCTGTTGTGATGGGCGATCAACCAGTGGAATTTTAAAGATCCTGTTCTGGACGTTATTGCTTTTCATTTTAATCTTCAGGAAAGAGGTTCAGAAACTAAGAATGTAGTTTGAATCATTTACAAGAACTTTTGTGGAAGTGCCAAATTAGAAATCACCATTATGACGAACATTTAGGGATTCCTTCTGTTATTATATCAGCACAGCCAGTTAAATGTTACTGCGGCAGTACAACGTAGAGTTCACATTACGCACCGGTTTACTGGAGTACTTTTTGAAAGTACAAGAAGAGAAGGCAAAGACACCGAGCCCGAAGAGATCGGATAAGCCGCACGATATGCCATTGACCTGAGTGTACCGTAGCATTTATTATGCATCGCTAACATCATTCCAAGATTCAAGAACTATTCTACTGGTTTGCTTTGTTTTGCGGCAGATAATTCTGCTCTGGTAACGAATTTAAACAGAGCCAAACAACATTTCAACCGTTGTTTCCGTTCGAAGTTGGTGAGCGTGGAAAATTCGGGGCTTCGACGGGACACTCCGGAGGCGAAAAGAAAGTGCGTGGAGGGTGTTGCGAAATCGCCGGTGGGTCACGGCGTCACCAATGCGTACAGTTACTTAATATCTCGACAGACATGGTTTATGTACAAATAGAAATTTGAGCAAATAAAAAGGATCTGGAAATAAATAATAACAGAAAGAAAGGAATGGGAGGAGAAGAAGCACATGAAAAACGTACGAAGCACGACCCAGAGGGAAGACCACAAAGTGGTTCTGTAAAAATACTACACGTCAGTACTGAAGAGTGAAAAATAAAGCAAATTTTATTTAATTTCTTGATTTCATTTCAATTATGTCTAGAATAAGAAAATCGACGAACAATTTAGCTGCAAAAAGTGGAAATTCCAGTTATCGTATCTTCTATATTGGAAATTATAATTTTATAAATAACAGAATGATTCAACTGTTATATCTATGTTTGTAATCAAAGATAAGATACAACAGGTCGGATAGACCCCTCGGGCCCTGAATTAAAATTCAACTACCGTTTTTGCAAAATAAACATCTAAGAAACCGGATAAATATTGAAATTGGATAAATCAAAGCCGACATTCCAGGTATTCTTCGCAAACACCGTAGTACTACCAGACAATATATGCAGGTTATTTACAAATGTTATCACAACATGTGTTTCACACCTGATAACGTATCTCTTACTAATTACCCGACAATAAAACCCTTTCCTAGAAACGCATTGTGATTCAGACAGACGAAACGTGTTTGGATGGATCATCGAGCCTGACTTTTCATCCATGGAAAAATGTTAATGTTAATTGCAGTACCTGCACGCCCAAACAAGGCTTTTGTGGTATGCAAGGGACAAACAGGTACCGGAAAAGGAAACACTCTGTCTGCAAACACAATATAGTAGCATCCACGACGCTTTGAAAATTTATTGACTAACTGTACACCTTCTCATTAGTTGATCGTTTTTCTTTGTCGACCCAAAGGTGAGTCAGTTAATGTCGTCATGAAAAACACATAATGACTACTAATTATCAGAAACAGAAGGTTTTTCTCGGACATAAATGCGGCAATTTATAGAATGAGTCACTGGATGAGAATGGATTGATAACATATTTTATCAGCAGTGATTTATTAAGGGATACTATCCAATTGTGGGAAGTTTCATAAAATTGAATGTTTGCCATAACTCGAACAAAGAAACCGTGTTTAAATACCTTGACTTTTATTATAGGAATATCATTTAAAAATTATATGCACGCTCAGGTACACCGTCATAAAAATACTTCCGAGGAGCAGTTCTTTGACTCAATCTCCATAATACATCGTAACAATAAAACCATAGAACGAAGCATGCTCTACATACCTAGTTACTTCATATTATTTACAAACATTTTATGGCATAGTTTCATCAATCCCGTGTGAATTAAGCAATTTCTAAAGAGATAAGATTACAGCATTACTTGTATAATTCACCATTGATGACATAATTGCTCCAAGGCGTGTCTCATTACGCGGTGGAAAATGACATTAAGTACTCGAAATAGTTTCCTTATCATTTAGTGTAAATAAAATTATAGCATTTTACAATTTTTAGTTGTAATTATTAATTTTTACAAGAATTCAATTCTTCACTTTTAGTACAGTTCCAAATCTGGGAAATCAATTACTACAAGGTCCAATTTATGAGTGACTAATTCGGAACAATCATATTGTTTAGCAAAAGCGTGTGAGAATTGTAAATAATATCGAAGTTATTATTATAAATGGACGAAAGACGTATCCACCAGATAAAAAAAAAATTGTACCGTTTTTACCAGAAACCACATAGAATACTCAATGTACTCATAGAAGATTCAGATTCAAGTCGGTTAAAATTTTAAAATTTTGAGATCAATTACTACATTTACGCTTTCCTTGAAACAGCATTCTGTAATGCACATTGGGCGTAATGTTGAATTCACACGGATGACTTTTTATCTGGGATACCAGCCTCCAGCACACCATATCCCCGTGTGAAACTGCTCTTACGGCCAATGCGCATTTTTCATCATCCGAATTTCAGGAAAGCATAAACGTATCTACGAATCTCTTCAATTTTTAAATTTAAAAAAAAATGAATTTTAGTTACATATTTTGAATTATAGCAAATAATTTTTAATAACAATTAAACACTTATTATGTAATTGGTTAAAGAATCATTTTTGACAACAGAGCTTCGGCGACACAAATTTTTATATTCCACAGACACTAGAATACTGAGAATGTGTCATCGCTATACTCTAGAAAGTCGGGATTATTTTTTGATAATTTTTAAAATGAATGATTTCTGTGGCGCAACGAAATTTAGATGCCACAATTCTTAATTGATAAAAGACTCATTTTTTAGAATAGAACTTTGGTGACTCAATTTTTGGACTCTACAGACACTAGAATTCTAAGAATGTGTCATCGCCATACACTAGAAAGTCGAGATTATTTTTTGATAATTTTTGAAAATAAACTATTTCTGTCGCGAGACGAAATTTCAATACCAGAATTATTAATTGATAAAAGAGTCATTTTTGACAATAGAACTTTGGTGACACAATTTTTGGATTCTACAGACACTAGAATGCTAAGGTTGTGTCATCGCGATACACTAGAAAGTCGAGATTATTTTTTGATAATTTTTGAAAATAAACGATTTCTGTGGCGAGACGAAATTTCAATACCAAAATTATTAATTGATAAAAGAGTCATTTTTGGATTCTACAGACACTACAATATTGAGACTGTGTCATAGCGATGAATTTATAAAGTCAGTATTGGTTTTGGATAATTTTTAAAATTGAACGATTTCTATGGCGCGAAACGAAATTTGGTTACCACACTTATTAATTGGTTAAAGAATAATTTTTGACAATATATCTTTGGTGACACAATTTTTGGATTCTACAGACCCTAGAATGCTAAAGATGTGTCATTGCGATACACTAGAAGGTCGAGATTATTTTTTCATAATTTTTGAAACCATATCTACCACACATATTAATAAAATTACTTAAAGTCATTCTGACAATAGAGCTTTGGCAACACAATTTTTTTGATTCTACGGAGATTAGAATATTGGGAATGTGTTATCGCTATACTCTAGATCTCTAGAAAGTCGGGATTATTTTTTGATAATTTTTAAAATGAATAATTTCTATGTCGCGCTACGAAATTTGGAGACCACAATTATTAATTGATAAAAGTCATTTTCGACAATAGAACTTTTGTGACACAATTTTTGGATTCTACAGACACTAGAGTCTTGAGACTGTGTCATAGCGATGAATTTATAAAGTCAGGATTGGTTTTGGATAATTTTTGAAAATGAACGATTTTTATGTCGCGAAACGAAATTTGGTTACCACACTTATTAATTGGTTAAAGAATTATTTTTGACAATAGAACTTTGCTGACACAATTTTTGGATTTTACAGACACTAGAATACTAAGGATGTGTCATTCCGATACACTAGAAAGTCGAGATTATTTTTTGATAATTTTTGAAACGATATCTACCACACATTAATAAAATTACTTAGTCATTTTTGACAATAGAGCTTTGGCAACACAATTTTTTTGATTCTACGGAGATTAGCATATTGGGAATGTGTTATCGCTATACTCTAGATCTCTAGAAAGTCGGGATTATTTTTTGATAATTTTTAAAATGAATAATTTCTATGTCGCGCTACGAAATTGGAGACCACAATTATTAATTGATAAAAGAGTCATTTTTGACAATAGAACTTTTGTGACACAATTTTTGAATTCTACATACACTAGAATCTTGAGACTGTGTCATAGCGATGAATTTATAAAGTCAGGATTGGTTTTGGATAATTTTTGAAAATGAACGATTTTTATGTCGCGAAACGAAATTTGGTTACCACACTTATTAATTGGTTAAAGAATTATTTTTGACAATAGAACTTTGCTGACACAATTTTTGGATTTTGCAGACACCAGAATGCTAACGATGTGTCATTGCGATACACTAGAAAGTTGAGATTATTTTTGGATAATTTTTGAAAATGAACGATTTTTATGTCGCGAAACGAAATTTGGTTACCACACTTATTAATTGGTTAAAGAATTATTTTTGACAATAGAACTTTGCTGACACAATTTTTGGATTTTGCAGACACTAGAATGCTAACGATGTGTTATTGCGATACACTAGAAAGTTGAGATTATTTTTGGATAATTTTTGAAAATGAACGATATCTACCACACATAATAATAAAATTACTTAGTCATTTTTGACAATAGAGCTTTGGCGACACATTTTTTTTTATTCTAGGGAGATTAGAATATTGGGAATGTATGATCGCTATACTCTAGATCTCTAGAAAGTCGGGATTATTTTTTGATAATTTTTAAAATGAATAATTTCTATGTCGGGCTACGAAATTTGGAGACACATTAATAAAATTACTTAAAGAGTCATTTTTGACAATAGAGCTTTTCGACACAATTTTTTGGTTCTACGGAGATTAGAATATTGGGAATGTGTTACCGCTATACTCTAGATCTCTAGAAAGTCGGGATTATTTTTTGATAGTTTTTAAAATGAGTAATTTCTATGTCGCGCTACGAAATTTGGAGAGCACAATTATCTTCTATATATAAATGCGAAACTGATTTCTCACTGATCAGCGCACAGCCCAGACCGTTGAGTCTTAAAAGGTGAAATTTGGTAGGTACGTAGTTCTTGAGGCGTATAGGCGCACTAAGAAAGGATTTTTGAAAATTCCGTTTCGAAGGGGGTGAAAATGGGGTTAATCTGTCTCTCTAGGCCCCAACTAAGTTGAAAACGAAAAACGGTAGAGAAGTGAAAATTCGTACCCGAACTCGCTTTTCAAAATAACTCGACCCCTTTTTGACGATTTTCCAAAAAATTATTCACAGACGGCGAAAAAGGGGGGGAAAGGGGAAAACGGTTTTACTAAAAAATTTCATAACTCGACAACTCGGCATGCTAAAAACGTGAAAATTGGTATTTAGACTCAGCTTTGAAATTAACTAGACCCGTGTTTGAAGATTTTGCAAAAATTTCTTTACCGACCGAGAAAAAATTAGGGGTGGTTTTCTCAAAATTCCTATAACTTGAAAACTGACAGTATTGCTTTCGTGAAAATTGAGATCTAAATTCTCCTTTAAAAAAGATCGGACCCGTGTTTGACGATTTTGGAAAAAAAAATTACCAACGGCGAGAAAAGGGGAGGGTGAATTTGGAGGTAATTTTTCTCAAAATGCTTATAACTTGAAGGTCGCGAATATTACCGGCATGAGAATTGGAACTCGGACTCTCCTCTTTAAATAACTAGACCCGTGTTTGACGATTTTGCAAAAAATTCTTTACCCACCGAAAAAAAATTAGAGGTGGTTTTACCCAAAATTCCTATAACTTGAAAATCGACAGTATTACTGTCGCGAAAATTGGGATCTAGATTCTCCTTTAAAAAAGACCGGACCCGTGTTTGACGATTTAAAAAAAAGAATTACCAACGGCGAGAAAAGGGGAGGGTGAATTTGGAGGTAATTTTTCTCAAAATGCTTATAACTTGAAGGTCGCGAATATTACCGGCATGAGAATTGGAACTCGGACTCTCCTCTTTAAATAACTAGACCCGTGTTTGACGATTTTGCAAAAAATTCTTTACCCACCGAAAAAAAATTAGAGGTGGTTTTACCCAAAATTCCTATAACTTGAAAATCGACAGTATTACTGTCGCGAAAATTGGGATCTAGATTCTCCTTTAAAAAAGACCGGACCCGTGTTTGACGATTTAAAAAAAAGAATTACCAACGGCGAAAAAAGGGGGGGTGAATTTGAAGGTAATTTTTCTCAAAATGCTTATAACTTGAAGGTCGAGAATGTTACCCGCATGAGAATTGGAACTCGGACTCTCCTCTTTAAATAACTAGACCCGTGTTTCACGATTTTCCAAAAATTTCTTTACGGGCCGAGAAAAAAATTGGGGTGGCTTTACCCAAAATTCCTGTAACTTGAAAACTGACGATATTACTGTCGTAAAAATTGAGATCTAGATTCTCCTTTAGAGAAGACCGGACCCGTGTTTGACGATTTTCCAAAAAATAAAAAATTACCAACGGCGGGTGTATTTAGGGGTGATTTTTCACAAAATTCTTATAACTTGAAGATCGAGAATGTTACAAACATGAGAATCGGCACTTGGACTCTCATCTTAAAATAACTAGACCCGTGCTTGACGATTTTACAAAAATTTCTTTACCGACCGAGAAAAAAAGGGCGTAAATGGGAAGGGTAGTTTTCCTGAGAATTCTCATAACTGGAAAACAAATAGTGTTACATATGTGAAAATTGGGATGTATATTCTCCTGATTCTCCTTTAAAAAAGACCGGACCCGTGTTTGACGATTTTTGAAAAAAAAATTTGGATTTGGGAACTAATTTTCTCAAAATTCCTATAACTTGAAAACAGTATTACTTGACAGTATTACTGTCGTGAAAATTGGGATCTAGATTCTCCTATAGAAAAGACCGACCTGTGTCTGACGATTTTCCAAAAAAAAAAAAAACAACGGCGGGAAAGAGGAGGGTGGATTTGGCGGTGATTTTTCTCAAAATTCTTATAACTTGAAGGTCGCGAATGTTACAAGCATAAGAATTTGCACTTGGACTCTCATCTTAAAATAACTAGACCCGTGCTTGAAGATTTTGCAAAAAAATATTTACAAACCCCGAGAAAAAGGCCGTAAATGGGGAGGGTAGTTTTCCTAAGAATTCTCATAACTGGAAAACAAATAGTGTTACATACGTGAAAATTGGGTTTTAGATTTTCTTTTAAAAAAGACCGGACCCGTGTTTAACGAATTTCCAAAAAAAAATAAAAAATTACCAACAGCAATAAAAGGGGAGGGTGAATTTGGGTATAATTTTTCTCAAAATTCCCATAACTGGAAGATCGAGAATGTTACAGACATGAGAATTGGCGCTTGGACTTTCCTTTAAAAATGATTAGACCAGTGTTTGACGATTTTGAAAAAAAAAAAAAAATTACCAACGGCGAAAAAAGGGGAGTTTGGATTTGGGAAGTTTTTTTCTCAAAATTCTTATAACTTGAAGACCGTCAATGTTACAGACATGAGAATTAGCACTTGAACTCTCCTTTAAAAATAACTAGAAAATATTTAGAAACCGCAAAAAATGGGCGTAAATGGAGAGGGTAGTTTTCCCCACAATTATACTAACTCCAAAACAAACAGTATAGCATTATAATATGTGAAAATTCGGATGTATATTCTCCTTTTAAAAAGACTGGGCCCGTGATTGACGAAAAAAAAATTACTTTTTGTTATTGTTTTATTAAAAACTGCTTTAAGCGGTTGTACCAATTCCAAATATAAGCGCCAGTAAAGCCGACCCCAACTTACGCGGGCAAAGCCGCGGGTAACTGCTAGTTAATTGATAAAAGAGTCATTTTTGACAATAGAACTTTCGTGACACAATTTTTGGATTCTACAGACACTAGAATATTGAGACTGTATCATAGCGATGAATTTATAGTCAGAATTGGTTTTGGATAATTTTTGAAAATTAACGATTTTTATGTCGCGAAACAAAATTTGGTTACCACACTTATTAACTGGTTAAAGAATTATTTTTGACAATAGAACTTTGCTGGCACAATTTTTTGATTTTACAGACACTAGAATGGTAAGGATGTGCTATCGCGATACACTAGAAAGTCGAGATTATTTTTTGATAATTTTTTAATAGTACATTATTTAATGAGCATATAATGGTGGCTATTATACACGAGAATGGAAATTAAAATACGAGCCGCAGGCGAGGATTTTAACCATTCGAGTGTATACTAGCCACCATTATATGCGAGTGAAATACGACGTTTTATCTACAACTGCACTTTTAGAATCAAAATTAGAAATTAAACCTTGTTAAAAACTTGACGTTGAGAAAAAATGTCAATATTCATTATTTCATGGCCAGTTAATAATAATTCTTAAAAACCTAGCCTGACTGTCTGTATTCAATAGACCTAGTCAAGTATTCATAGGTTACATGTATAATACGTAAATTAAATCAGTTCTAGATAAAGAAATAAAGAAAGAATAAAACAAACCTTGTGAAAAACTGGACGTTGAGAAGAAATTTCAACAGTTGTCAATATTCATTATTTCATGGCTAGTTAATAATAATTCTTAAAAACCGGGCCTGGCTGCCTGTGTTTAATAGACCTAGTTAAGTATTCATAGTTACAAGTATAATACGTCAATTATTAATCAGTTGTAGATAAAATGAACGATATCTACCACACATATTAATAAAATTACTTAAAGAGTCATTTTTGACAATAGAGCTTTGGCGACACAATTTTTTTTTATTTTAAGGAGATTAGAATATTGGGAATGTGTCATCGCTATACTCTAGATTTCTAGAAAGTCGGGATTATTTTTTGATAATTTTTCAAATGAATAATTTCTATGTGGCGCTACGAAATAACGAGTGAGCAACAAAAGTCGTGATCGCAGTTGGCTAAACGTACATCGGTTCTTTTACTTTACTTTTAACCTATTTTCTCTGACTGTCACAAATTTGAATCAGATTTGACAGCTCGATGACTTTGATCAAAATTTTGGATTCAGAGCCTCATACGATCACGAATTTTGTTGCTCACTCGTTAGAAATAGAAATAGAACTTTGGTTACTTTTAAGGTTACAAACTTTATGTGAATTTCTTAACTTTATAAATTTGTATATTTTATAACTTGGAATTCTAGGAATACCTTCAATTTGACAAGTTAAATTCTTGGATTCTAGAAATTTACAAATTTCATTTTTTTTTTTTGGGTGTCCAGATTGTTAGTTTTCAATTTCATCACCTTCTTCAGATTTCTTATGTGATAGCAAAGACACGTTTTTCAAGCATTTCATTTCTACAGTTATTTTTGCTGAAGAATTTTCTGGATCATTATGGTATTTTAGGCTCTTTAGGTTTTCCATGTATGTGTTCAGGTTTACTTTCGGCCTCTGAAGTAGATTTCCGGAATCTCGTTTTCAAATCTTTGATACTTTTATATTTTCAGTTTTTATTTTTTTTCCACCCCCGGCTCTTATGTGAGAGGGTAGAAAATAATGTTGTTTTCTGTTCTGTGCATACATGGTTTATTACTGTGTAGGTGATTATATAAGGTAAAGTAAAAGGTCGGATGCCTTCTTCATTCCCCTTTCGGGACGGGCCATTGTAGGCTTAGGAAACCAAGGATTTGTGTGTCAATCAATTTAAAATCCATATTTACAGAAAATGTTATTGTTATTTAATATTTAATTTAAATGAAATACAGATGAAATAAAGATGATTTTTAGTAACTGTAAGCACTTTTCAGGGTCAAACAACAATAAGCTGTTATTAATACATATATAGATATGCATTTTTTAATGTACACATCTTTTTCTGAATCGAATGTACTGGGGATTCGGATACTTTAATCAAAGAGCCCTTTATAAACTGTGCTTACACTAATGTTTATTAAATGAGACAATTGATAAACGTCAGGATTTAAGACAAGCAATGGTGCCTCGTTTACTGAGACTTTAAAAAAAATCATTTCGAGCGACGAGAAAAACGATCAGGGCTTGCTTATCATGAATTGGAGGTGCTTGCATGTGAGTTATTTTGTAGATATGTACATATTATTATGTATTGCAAAACGGTTCTATTAGGTGATTTAGAAATTGTCTATACGTAGTTTATGTATGGTAGTTAAACTACCTAGATGTAATCAAACTAATATTAAAATTTAACAGTTTTTAGTAATCACAGCAAATTATAATTTGACTACATTTGCCGATTTTATTATTGCTGTTCCTAAATGACTCATACATCATATTACCTGTGGAAAACAAAAGCATGTATAGCAAGATGAAGCCTACTGGATGTATGCATCGTTTATGAAGACCCTCTATATAGTGACTGTAACGAGTAACACCTTGTATCGTCCATAAACTCACGAAAAAAAGTGCGGTTATCCATACACACTTGGTAATTTTCTACAGAATCAGGTCGAATGTCTGCATTGCAACATTGTAATGGGGTTTCGCGCTGCAAAACTGATTTCGTTGCAACAATGCTGGCTCACCTGTATTTTTAATGTGCTATCTGAATGTTGTCATATTGAGTTCCCCTATTTATTTCTGTAAATTCGTATTGGCAGATCCCACTAAGAGACAAAAAAAAGTCTTCATTTAAAAATTTAAAACCGTCAATTTGCTCGACACAATTTTATTGTAGGTGATGTCCTAAAGAACTAGAAGTTAATTCGTGACTTGTGACACACCTGTATATATTTCTTTCCAAGTTAAAGGTAACATGCCTGAGTATTACCTTTAACAAACAGCTGTCCTAATCGTTTGTAGTGTTATTTATGGTTATCTACGGTAAACAATTTCGAATAATAAGTAAAGACAAATTTGACCTGATTAAACTTCAATTTTGAAGCTGTGAGAACGATTGTCACTATCTACACTTGTACATATTTTATTGCAATTATGTACTTACAAACAAAGACATTTAATTGTCTAGTATATAAATTGTAAGCCAATACATTAAATTATCTGGTTTTTAATAAATATGACCTGTTCAATTGGAATGCACTAAAAAATTATGAACGTCAGAACTAAATATAACGAAATCAGTATGTAATTACGATTTTATGATGGTTTTCCTCGTTTCCTCATTTCTACTGTTTTAAGCAAATCATTGCTAATTTTCACTCTAGTTCAGTGAATTCTTTAATGAGTAGCTTGAATTGGAACTGACAAATCCTAATCAATATTTCTTAGAATGAGGTTGAATTATGTTTGTTATTTCGCAATCAGTGAAATAGATACCTAATTACGTTATCTACACCGTACACCTTTTATCTCCGTACTTTTTCGTTCAGTAAATAGTCAGATAACTCTTTGTTTGTAACAAAAGAACCCATAAATACCCAATAACGACATGAATTACGATGCCGTGAAAGCTCATGAAGGCACCGATTTTCCTTTTTATTGAATAATAATGGCATAACTTGACCGCAATAGGTTCTAAATGAAATTCTAAATTACTCACAACAGCAGTCAAAACTCCTCGAACGGTAATTCCGACTTGTGGTTCAACGTGTATCGTAACTCCCGGTTCGATGTGCAATTCCGCATTTCTCTCGACGATGATGTCGTTCCGTAACCAATACGGACTTCTCGACTTCGCCAGCACCAACTTGTCGTTCACTAGGGTGCCGCCGGGATGTTCGGTCCTGACACCCCTTGAATTTTCCGCGGTGGCGGAAAACACAGTTTCTTGCGGCCGCACTTCATTTACAATCGCCAAGACGCACAACGTCCACAGAAAACTAAACATTGTCGCACAACCCGACCAGCATCACGCACAAAAGACACTTTTCGAAATTTAAACCGTTAGCGCACTGTTTACCTGAACTTTAACTCACTTTCTTCTAGCGCTTTTGTGTGGGAATAGTTGCATTGCCAACGCGAAACATTTAATCGATTTATCTACGTCGATGAAGCCGAACCCGCTGCGATATTTGAGTGAAATTTTGAGTTTTAACGGCGCGATTCTGACGGACAAAGCTTTTAATTTTTGGAATACGTTTTTTAACGAACGGGAGGGACGGTAGGCGCGGTTTGACTTGTTTTTTACCTAAAGAATCTCGTCACGTGACCATGTAAACCCCCACTCACCTGTACAGGTTGAACAGGTGCGACTGTTCGGTCCGATAGATAGCGCTTATGTGTTGGACCGAGGATGGATTTCGACTGGGACGAGCTTTTTCGTTGCAATCGAGGGAACACCGGGGTCACAATTAAGCGTGGGACACCAATTACCGCGGCAGTTCACCTTACAATGCAAGTGTTATTGAAGTTTCGCAAAAGAATGCAATTTGCTAGAAACTACTGAAATGAGGAAGGATAACCATAATAATTATCATGCCTTTATGAAATTTCCTGTCTTGTTCCTATCGAGAAGGCAGTTAGCAAAAGCAGTGACTTGAAGAAAACACACGATTTATGTAAATGGAAATTTTATTTATTATTAGTTAACTTAAGTTAAGTATATACTTAAACTATAATGCAACTACACATATTTCAGATTATTGCAAGATGTGCACCATTCAAGGAAATAAGAATTTGTATAAAATTTACAGACTAATTTGCGCTCATATTCGCACTAATAAACTAAAAAATTTCGCTAATTAAATTTTTTGCATTAGGGGCGCAAATAATAATAATAGGAACCAGTCAATATCACCAAAATAGCAATATTTTAGTAAGTTAAATTCTTTGTTGAATATTCTGTATTATTGGTTGCCTATTAGTCTTTTTGCCTTAGCTAACAGTGGAATAAAAAAAAAGTTGGCTTTCATCAACTGAATTCATATAATGCATCACTCGTTCATATCGGATTAAAAATAAGTAGGTAAAATACAGCTTTGAAAAACCTGAAATACCGCCATTTTATTCCCAGACCCCTCCTACTTAACCGGTCTCTGATGGTCTTTATATTTTTGCTGTGCTCATTCAAAATTGACTGGCTGTGTGGAAAAAGCTAACAATTGACCAAAACTCAATTTTGAAACTGAGAGGGAAATACAAACAGTCCATAAAACAAACAACTTGATTGAGCCTTTAGAGGATATTTTCCAACACAAAACTCAATATGTATCAATAAAAATGTCGATTGTTTCCTTTCTCCACTTCGTTGAATTAAATCCGAATGTAAAATTTCAATGGTTTTTCCGATATTTAGTTAAATTTAGAAAGTTACATTGGTGCGCCCTTTTTGAAGTGCGGCAGAAGTTATAGAAAGCATTTCAGGAACTTTTTTCCTCACTTCTAGATGTGGACAAACGATTGAAATACTTACCAGTTCCGCACACTATGTATATTTAATAACCTAAAAAGTGGACCACCGAAATAATACCTTGTACACCAACTTCAGTAAGTATTGGTATGTATTGGATTGGTAAGCGAAACAATGTAAAAAAAGTGAATACTTACATAAATAGTGTTCAATAAAGACTGGTTACCATATTACATATTACAATTTTTAATTAGTTTTGTTTAACTGTGATTTTGAATAAAAAAAGGTCTGATAAAAAAAGACGGAATATAAAATATTTTGCGTAAACAGTACTGGTTCATTATTGTGCGGTCTAAGATGCCCCTGATTAAATTGTTCGGCAATGTAGAAACAATGTCCGAATAATAAAATAAAATCCCAACCTTATTAAAGGTTTGCCCTTGCGATTTATTAATGGTCATAGCGAATGCTAACGTCATTGGAAATTAGGTTTGCCTTAAGGAAAATGACATGTACCAGAATACGTCATATGAATTCCGGGTATTAAAATACGTTCCCCGTTGATTGTCCGGTTCAAATTTCTCAATCAATTGTATTTTGACGCAATCGTTTAACAGGCATTCTTGTACCATTCACTAATGCGTTGCCCGTATTTAAATTCCGTATTAGCAAAACAATTGCATTTTCTTTCAATACCAAGTTATGTGGAGGCAATCCAGTGGGATATAATAAATTTAAAAACTCAATCGGAAACCGAATCACAACTGCTGTAAACGTGCTCTATACCGGACATTTGTAGAAGAAATACACCGTAAAATTTCTAATGTAGAATTTCAATTGTGTGATAGTGATAGTTCAAGTTGGGTTACTGGGCGTAAAGTTATAAATCGGTAATTTATTTCTATTATAATTTATTACTGTAAGCCTGGATCTCTTTCCACGAACGTCCTGAAGTAAATGCCAAGTCTCTGAACCACTTACGCACCGAAACCTTAGGGGAGGGGCCAAGTTAAATTTAGCTGTTAGTTCGCCAGCTTGTTACTTAATGATTCTCGCGCATTGAACTTTGTGACTGAAATGAACCTGTGAAATTTTTGAAAATGGAAAGTAATCTACCGGTGTTTCTTATCAATGTCTTTCATTTAAAAAAACAATTATAAAAAATCGGTGCAGTTCCCACTGTTTTATTTACTTCATGATCAACGATTAAATATATAGATGTGTTCAAATTTGTTTTAGTTCTCCATGGTCTTCTTAATTCTGCAGAGAATATTATAAATCTTTATTAGCCTAATTTACATTATGTATTAACATCAAAACCACTCCCCTCTCCTCTTCAATACCGTTTTCATCCATCCATTATTTTCCTTCCATCTACATTCAGTATTTACTCTCTTTCTCTCATTTCGCTACACACATTCCACATGTGTCCAATCGTCTCTCTCTCCTCATCGTTCATTCTACACCTTCCTCCTCCCTCGTCCCTATTCTCCCTCTCTTCATTTCCGCACATAATACCTCGCTTTCAAAAACGCTATTTCCTCAATCAAATAATTTTTCGTGCTTCCAGTTGTACCTGGATTATCTCATTCTTTCCTTTTTTTCTTGTCTGTCCGCCCCTTTCGCTCAGTTTTACATTCGTCCACATGCCTCTTTCTCTTTGTCTCTCCATTTCTTTGCGGGCGTACCATTCCTCTGGTAATATTTCTCTCTCGTTCTCTCATGCGTTCTTCTTCGTTTCTGTTCTTCCTACCATCCTGTCTTCGAACTTGGCCGCTCTTTTTCCCGCTTTCACTCTGAACCTATTCCTTTTGCGTTTCTCTATCCACCTCTCTTGCACCCTCTCTATTTCCTCTTGTTCTTTTCATCCTCAAATCTTTGTTCCGTACAACAACATGCCCTCAATCAGACGTTCAAACATCATCATTCTCTTCTTGAAATCGCCTTCCCCCTTTCTCTCTCCTATTCCCCCCACACAGCCCATCACCTTATTTGCTTTCCTTGTTAACTCCCTGATACATACAAGGCAGCGCAAAAGTATGGAAACACCTAGATATCTCAAAAACTGGTAGTCCGATCTAAACCAAAATTGGCATATTATAGGGATCTATAATATCTAGTTGACTACTTTTAATCAGTTTTTCCCTAAAACACCAAAAACAATTTTATTATAACTGCCAACGCACGTTTCGCCAACAATGTTGGCATCATCAGGGCGATGAGTAAAACTTTATAAGTAAAACAGTTTTACTCATCGCCCTGATGATGCGAACATTGTTGGCGAAACGTGCGTTGGCAGTTATAATAAAATTGTTTTTGGTGTTTTAGGGAAAAACTGATTAAAAGTAGTTATCTACCACCAAAAGTGATCCAGACAATTGTTTTGTTTTTGAATATCTAGTTGGTGTAATTTTTTCATAGCTGCACTGTCATTTGTTTCCGTGATACAAAACCAACTTTCTTTTTTTTTAAATAGCAACATAGGGTGAAAATAACTTTTTGAAAAGAGCATTTTTTTCTGAATTTAACGATGTGCTATAATAATTTTACTTTTTGGTCTTTGTCTACAGAGAAAAATTATATTTTTTTTTTTATAAAGTTGTATTATTCTTAAACTCACGGCTGCAAATATTTATATTTGTGCTGTAATAAAATAATATGCCATCTCGCGATGCGAACTGAGATGCGACTGGTTGATGCGACTAGACTCGACGAGATTCCCGCTGGAACGTCCTCCAATAAATATACCGGTGCCTAAATCCTTCTAGACGCCTCCAAATGTTCCATTGATGACATCATCTAGCTCTTGATCTTTACCGGATATTCCAAAAGATGATGTCATACTATCTCGAGTACGTTGTAATAAGTAATAAATCCACCACGTTCTCGTAATTGATGATGTCATAATCTCAAGCCGCTGCAGCTATGGGTCCATGCCGTTACAATACATACCAATTCTTGAAAATATCCCATTAGGACTGTTTCACAGACCTTCGCTTCCATTTCTCAAAGTTATGATATTCCTTATCATACTGCAGACAAGATTTTCTGGGCAACAAGTTCTTATTAGTTCTAGTATGTTTTTCGGAATCTTTTCGGCCATTATCAATACAAATGTCACTGTTTTTTCTTTCACAAACAATAAAACAAACAAATCGTCATAGCAAAAACCTCCTCAGAATCAATAAATGTTGTGTTAACTTATTGGCTGAATCAAATTCAGTTTTTTTTTATCAAAACGTAATGCACACAAGGCCATCTACTGGCTTTACCGGAACCAGCATATAACGCCATGTCCATTTTTGTTTCTGTCATGTATCGGATTTCATACAAAATCTATGAGAACATTTTTTTCGTTAGTTTTTCCGATGTTTTAATAATCAGTCAATCCGTTCTGAAGATATAAAAAAATTGTGTGTGGAGTCCACGCGCAACAGAAGTGAAACTTTGAAGTTTACTCTAACTTAAAAATCTATTTTCACTTTTCAAGCCCGGTACGACAGATTTTGGTACCAAGGGGGCTTTCTTGTTGTCGCCGCCCTAATTTTTCGGATGTTTTAATATATAGTTATTCTACTATTCGGGGCTGAGGCAAATCCAACAAATTAAAGATCGTAAAAATCGGTCTAGCCGTTCTTGAGTTATAAACCCAGGGGAGCCCCCTGAGTCCCCTTGTAAATGTTTTAATAGTTATTCTGATATTCGGGGCGGAGACAAATCTAACAAATCGAAGATTATAAAAATCGGTCCAACCGTTCTTGAGTTATGAACCCAAGGTCAAAAATCAATGAAAGTCAAAAATTGACAGGTAGAATAAATATAAAGCATACAAGTGATACAAATGCTTCATTGTCAGCGAGTGAGATCATCTCACGAGCTCACAATGTCATTTCGGTCACGTGTATGATGCGACGTTTTATGCCCCACGTGTAATTTCAAGTGTCAAAATAACGTTTCAAAAAATTATTCATGTCTTACCATTGTGTAATATAGTAATTCACCCCTTTTTTATCATTATATCACTTGTGAGAGAAATACTCCATTATACCTTCCTTTTGCGTGGCAAAAATAGTCATCTAGATGTTAGTCGGGTATAAACTAATTTTATTTGTTGTATTACGCGTTCAAATGGTTAATAATAAACAAGATAGGTACAGCGTCAAAGGTTTTTCATCAGTCACCCTGTATAAGGTTTTATTATTTATATTTTTGATTTATTTGGAACTATGTATAAGGATTCTGTTATCTTTTGTAGAATTCATTATGAAAGGTAAACAAATACAAATATATACTAAAAAAATTTAAGCACAAAGCTAATTAAGATGAGATTTTTCATTTTATGATATGCCGTTTTTACACAATATTTAATCAATCTTTCAGCAAAACAACACAAGACCTCATATACACAGTGTCTTCAACAAGTAAGAAAAATTATGCTACCTGGAATAAAATTCGTCATCGAATTTTGTTATATTCATTGCGTATTGTTATGAAATTTATTGCACCCTAACTGAATTCTCTTACTATTCTAGTACCACGTATGATCATATTCTCAATTCATTTTGTCTGCTTTTCGTATTTTTTTTTACTGCATTTTATCTTCTTTTCTTCCTCTTTTTACGTTTTTCTCAATACCCTTTTAATTTCCTTTTCTGGGCATTTCCTTGCTTTATTTCGAGGGTCTTGTTGTTTGTATATTATTCTTTTTTTTTACTCCTTTTAGCATCTCTGTTGCATTTAATTTGTTAAGCAACTCTCAAAATTGTATTCAAAAAATCTTTTTAGACGACTGCATATAAAAGTAACCATATCTACGAATCAACCTACTTGTCGACAGTTGACTTTGCCACAATGTGAAATATATAGCAACGCTTCCAATTCTCTTTAAAATCTCAGTCAACAAGACGCCATTGCTATTTCTCGAACTATCAAATGTCAAATTTAAAAAATCACGGTGTAAACAAATTAAAATTATTTTTGTTTTCAAGGGGCTCTTCGTTTAATGTTACACGGAATCACTCGGTATATCGGTGGTAAATATTTTTTTCTAACTTAATTTTTATCATCACTGTTAATTTTTTTCTTTGTAATGTTTAACTTACTTCAATATTATTACATGAGGAAAAATACTACTTATTTAATAAAGTACTAACAAAAGTAACAATAATTTGTAAAATTAATCCAATATTATTAATTACAATAATTTTTTTTTCAAGGTAGGTTCTTAGTAGTCCCATAAAACCTTGAATTTTACGCTTGTGACAATGTCAATGCAGGCCCGGGCGCGACGTATCCAGGACTCACGCACTGGCTAAAAAATATCTGGCATTGCAAGTTATTCTACTGTATCCACAGGCTCCGCGTACACAAGCTGTTTCATGCGGCCCCACTCGAAAAAATCACATGGATTTAAATCTGGGGGGGCCATTTCTTGTGATCCACTATTACCTAACCACTTTGACACTGTGGGGGGAAGCTCCGTTTTGTAAGAACCACATTTTTGTTGTCTTATGTTCTGAGGAAGGTCCTCTAATAATTAAGTGTACAACTCCCGAACCGCAAGAGTGTTCCCACGGGTTTCACCGTAGGTCATAAATACATCGGTCATGCCACTATTTGAAAATAAAAACACTTTAAGAAAATTTTGTGCACCGTCAAGCAATCAAACTAAAACTAATTAATGAGGTTCTAAATCTGTTTTCGTAAGTTAAGTTTTAGTCATATCTTTTTTTTAATTTAATTATTTTTATTTTTCTAGGTCTCATATTAGGGACCATCACCTCATCTGTAAATATTTGCGTAACTTTGTAAATCACCCTGTATTTTATGAAAAACAAGCAAGTGTAGTAAAAATTGTTGGCAACCATACTTTCCATAAGAAATGACATGTATTACTGGTTGCATGTCCTACTGTTGTCAGATAATTATAACCTACAAAACAGGTAGTTTATTTTTTATCTTAATTTCTACATGTGTCTGTTAATTCAAATTAAATCCATTAGAAAAAGATGAATATTTAAAATGGACGTCACTACAAACCCCAAAGTTATTATTCTGTTCGATGGTTACTCTAAAGATGAAGGCTCTTCAATGCTGGCAAACTGCACTTGTACGCTCATCAAGGGTGAATCTAACATCATAATCGACACAATGACCTCTTGGGACGGAGAGAAACTTAAAGAATCATTATGCAATAATGGACTAATTTGTGATGACATCAATTATGTGATCAGTACTCATGGTCATTCAGACCATGTAGGTTGCAATTACCTTTTTCCAAAAGCCAAGCATATTGTGGGTTTTTCCATTTCCCACCAGCATCGGTATTATTACCACGATTTTAAATCACAGGAATATTCAATTGAAGATAAAGTGAAAGTAATTGCTACTCCAGGGCATACTTTGCAGGATGTTTCTGTGATTGTGCAGACTGATAAAGGAGTAGTTGCTATTACTGGTGATTTATTTGAGAAGGAAGAAGATTTGAATGATGACAGTATATGGAAAGATGCAGGAAGCGATTCTGAGGAGTTGCAGAAAATTAATAGACAAAAAATTTTAGGAATAGCAGATTATATTGTACCTGGGCATGGGCCCATGTTTAAAGTACCAAAATAATTAATATTACCCTCATTCTTAAATACATAATTATTTAACATTATTGCTAATATTTCAGTTATGTAATGTAAAATGTTTGATACACATTTTGTGTTTTGCAATCTGTTCTACCACCAATATTCGTGAATGAGGAGGAAAAATAAAGACAAAGTTTGCTTCTTCCAACAACTTTAGTGATCATCACAAATAAAAAATTACAACTAAAAATACACAATGTGAATAAACTAAACTATCTCAAACTAAGCACTGCACATATCGCAAGCTCCAGGGTTCTGCAATGAGCACACCAGAGCCGCCTCCTCCTTTGGCGTCAACTTTTTCACGTCTTCCTTCTCCTTAATACCATTAGTACCATTTTCTTGCCGCACTATGAGCTTCTTCTTATCTACGGTAAACTGGATAGGATTCGCTGCCGGCTTGGTGCGCAGATAATACATTCCAGTCTTCAACCCCTTCCTCCAGCCGTAAAAATGCATGGAAGTGATTTTCTGATAATCCGGCGACGCAATGTGGATATTCATAGATTGACTCTGATCTATGAACGCCCCGCGGTCGGCAGCCATATCGATAATGACTTTCTGAGGGATCTCCCAGACTGTCTTGTAGATTTTTTTGAGATCCTCGGGAATATCGGGAATGTTTTGAACTGAGCCATAATTAGCGATGAGCTGATTCTTCATGTCTTCGTTCCAGAGATTCAGTTCAATGAGATCTTTGAGGAGGTGTCGATTTACGACTTGCAGTTCTCCGGAAAGTACCCGTCGTACGTAAATGTTGGATGTGTAAGGTTCAGTGGATTCATTGTTACCCAAGATTTGAGCTGTAGAAGCTGTGGGCATCGGCGCTAACAACAGCGAGTTTCGTACACCATATTTAGCGATTTTTTGCTTCAAGGAAGACCAGTCCCAAAGATCGGTCGGTGTGACGTCCCACATGTCGTACTGGAGGATTCCTTTGCTCACAGGTGAGCCCTCATACGTGGAATAAGGACCGTCTTTTTCGGCAATTTCGCAACTGGCCTCCAAAGCTCCATAGTACAAAGTCTCAAAGATCTGCGTGTTCAAAACTCGGGCTTCCTCGCTATCGAATGGCATCCGTAGCAGTATGAAAGCATCAGCCAAACCTTGGACTCCGAGTCCTACAGGTCGATGGCGCATATTTGAATTGCGTGCTTCCGGGAGCGGATAGTAGTTTACATCAATAACTTTATTCAGATTCTTTGTTACGACCTTCACCACATCTTTAAGCTTTTGGAAATCGTAACCTGTCCGCTCGGGGTTTACGAACTTGTTGACTGCTATTGATGCAAGGTTGCAAACTGCAATTTCGTCTTTTGAAGTGTATTCAACAATTTCTGTGCACAGGTTGCTGCTTCTGATAGTTCCCAAATTCTGTTGATTACTCTTCCTATTGCAAGCATCCTTATAGAGCATATACGGGGTTCCGGTTTCCACCTGAGAAGAATAGATTGCACGCCAGACATCGCGGGCGGGTAACTGACGAACATATCGTCCTTCGTCCTCGTACTTCTGGTACAATTTTTCGAACTCATCGCCCCAACAGTCTGCAAGCCCTGGTGATTGGTGTGGGCACATTAGTGACCACTTCTCGTGCGCATACACGCGTTTCATGAAGAGATCGGGCGTCCACATCGCGAAGAATAAATCCCTGGCTCGTTCTTCTTCTTTTCCTGTATTCTTCCTCAAGTTTAGAAACTCCATGACGTCTGCATGCCACGGTTCTAAGTAAATCGCGCAGGCGCCAGGACGCTTGTTTCCTCCTTGGTCCACATATTTTGCCGAGTTATTAAATACCCTCAATAACGGTACCAATCCTTTGGACACTTTCTCTTTGGTTGCGCTTTTGAACTCGGTTCCTTTGGCCCGTATGTTGTGGACGCTGACCCCTAGACCCCCGGCCGTCTTCGATATTTTAGCACACTGCGTCAGGCACTTGTAAATCCCTTCCAGATTATCTTCGGGCATTGTGACGAGGAAACAAGACGAGAGTTGAGACTGTGGCGTTGCTGCAGCGAACATCGTGGGACTCGCGTGTGTGAAATACCTCTCAGACATCAGATTGTATGTTTCAATTGCAGCGTCGATGTCTTCTCCGTGGATGCCGACTGCAACACGCATTAGCATGTGCTGGGGGCGCTCCGCAATTTTGCCGTTGATCTTGAGCAAGTAGGAGCGTTCCAAGGTTTTGAAACCGAAGTAGTTGTATGAGAAATCCCGATCGTAGATGATGCAAGAATTAAGACGGTCGGCGTTTTTCATTATGATTTTGTGGTGAAAATCGGAGATCATAGGGGTTTTTCGGCCAGTTTTAACGCTGACGGTATTGTAGAGGTCGTCGATTACATCTGTTGGGCAAGGACACATGAAGTTTGACATAAATAATAATATAATACACCTATGTAATTTTATTATCAACCATGTTTCAATTAAAGCCTTCATTAGTGTAATAAATAATGTTCAAATCTAAAGGACTTAAGGAAAATTGCTTAATCAAATTGCTGATGACACAAAAATTAAAAAAACCATGGCAACTGAATAACAAACTCAGTAAATTAATCTTGATAACAAGAACAGTGCATTCTGCATTATCCAACCATCCAATTAGATGTAAGTTCAAATGATTACAAGATCTTACCAGTGAACTGCTTCTTTGTTTCTTTATACAGATTTGACACAGCTATGCGAGCTGCAAGAATGGCATGATCAGGGTGTTGTATTGTCATCATAGCTGCAGTTTCCGCGGCCAAAGTATCCAACTCGACGGTGGTGATTCCTGGATATAAACCACTGATGACTTTTAAAGTAATAGACACCTAGAATTATTAGCTTTAAATTTGAAAGAAATGTACAGCAGGCAGCTCATTACTGGATCCACATAGTCCATATTTAAACCGTAGCATAGCTTCTGTATACGGGATGTAATTTTATCCAGGTAAACTTCCTCTCTTCGCCCATCTGTAACAAAAATACACCGAAATTGCGGCATAACCTCTACAATTTGTTTTGCTTACCTCTCTTCAAAACATAATTTTTCGTTGGTGTGTTAACCATGGTGATTTTTACACTGTACACAAATGAACAAGTTAAAATTAAATAAATAAGTCGTTAAGAGAAGCGGAAATAAAAATACACTAAAAATAACGAATACCAGACGACCACAAATCTGACACCAATGACACATGTGTTTCGCGCCAAATTATTATTGAAGCCAATCAGGAGCCAGGAAATTTTGAAAGGGCTACATGCGCTTGCGCAATTTGGTTGGACCAATGCAACGTTTACTGAAGGGAACAGGGTCGGACTAATTTAATTTTGAGAAATGTGAGAATTCTGAAAATATATTAAGCAAATTAAATGCCATTAAATAAGCTTGTAAATAAGAATTTTCGAAAAAGATACCAAATTTACATGTAGTTAGATGGAGCATTTTGACGTTTGAAGCCTACTGAATTTATGGAAGATCCTGTTATAAAAACTACATACCGCTCATGGTAAAATGAGCAATGGGTAAAATTAAAAAATCAATAAATACACATATAAACTAGAAGAATGTTCTTAAATACAGGTGGAGTAAATTTAAATTAAAAAATTTAAATATATCTAAGTCGAACTCCACAAAATTTAATGAGCGTAAAATTACAAATGGAACATGTTTCGGCAGAACACTTCTGCCATCATCAGCCCTTAAAGAATATAAAAAATTATGTAACCTTGTAACCTTTGGTAACCCTTTGAAAACGTCAAATTAATTCAAAATTACGTCAACGTCATAATTTTTTATATTCTTTAAGGGCTGATGATGGCAGAAGTGTTCTGCCGAAACATGTTCCATTTATAATTTCACGCTCATTAAAGTTTGTGGAGTTCGACTTAGATATATTTAAATTTTTTAATTTTAAATATACATATCGTCGGCCTAATCTGCAAAACCCGTAAGTCCACATTTTACCGGAATGGACATTTTTGCACCATCTTATGGGAAACAAATCAGTTATCAACTGTAGAAAATATAGTTCCCTGCAAAAATCTATAATACCGTTAAATTCAAATTTATTTTTCCCCGTAAGTTCCAATTCCTTAAAATGTACAACATATTAGCCGTAACTCCACAGTTTGATGTGGAGTTATAGGTTTTTCTGAAAATCGTTATTTCCATGATTATGGACTTAATGGATTTTCAGATTTAGAATTTACATAAAAAAATTAACAAAAATGTATTTTTCAGGACATTATGGCTAATTTCAAAAGCAGAACCCATAGTGTTATTTCTCACAAAATTTTCATTAATTTCCCTTAATGTGTGTTCTGAATAAAAACCCATATAAGTTATAATAATGAACTGTAAGACCGCATTTAAATTAATAAAAAAGCATTGTTAATCAAATTTATTTTGAAATATTATTAATATTGTATTTTGTTAGTGTCCTAGTATAAACAGGTTTCACGATTTTTACATTGGAAAGGTCTTGACCTGTGTATTTGTTAAAAAAAAAAAAACAAATTGTGTGGAGTCCACGCGCGACAGAAATGAAAACTGCTTTTTATTGAAAACTATAATTATATAATTACATATAACATTACTTGCCAGGATCCCCAACATCCATGCACTCAAAACCCATTAAATTAATCCATCTGTCATTTACAGTCATCTACCTACTTGATTTAGATCACAATCAATTTAAAAGGAACGTTCCGAGTCTACTACGAAAATACCGTCGAAATCAGGACAAAAAGCGTTTTCAAACCCAAAAGTGATTTGACATAATTTTATATTTCCAGTAGTTCATAATTTCTACAATAATTTTGAAATTTCAAATATGGATGCATAACATAACTTTTTAAGACCTCGTTATATCGAAATTTTACAAATTCAAATATCAGCATTTTACAATTAAATAATCTATTATTGCTGTATTAAAATATTAGTTCAAAATTTAAAAAATGACTATTTTAGATTATATTATTTCCCAATATCACGACTTCACAAGTAATCAATAAAAAAAATTCAATATCTAAATTACGCAATTTTGAAATTAGATTCTACAACCCAAAATTTCCACGATTAATAGATCCCCTAATTTAAAATTATCACATTTCTAAATTTTCAAATTCGACATTTCAAAATTTTACATTTCGACGATTTCGCAGCCCAAAATTTTGTAATGTGAAAATATATTTACATGTATTATGCATAATCTCTATTTTTGAAAATCTCACGATTTCACAACACCAAATTTCTATATTTTTTAATTTCGCTACTTTCAAATTAAAATTCCACATTTGTAGGACTAGGAAAATTAATATTTAAATGTATACACAAATTTGACTTAAGGCGACTGGCCCGTTTTTGTTTACTTTACTTTTTTGTTATCTTTTTAAGAACGAGCTGCGGTACACACGAAATATAATACGGTCAGCTGTCGACACGTCTGCCTGCCGCTGAGGGGCGGGGCCTGTGTTACCTTGAACCACGCCAACATTGCTTGAAACTAGCGAACCTTGGGGACAATTTACAAATTTATTTTTCAATATTTATAAAAACACCTTGCATTTACCGAATACAGAGATCAGTAAAAATCAAGCACCAACACGTTTGTTAAAAAAAAAAAAAAAAAAAATTTGGCTTCTCATTTTGACAATAAATTTTTTTTCTGAACAAACAACGTTTTGCCGTGATGAAGGTTTTTTTTTTAACTAATTTTGATGCCCAATACGTTAAGATAGCCTAACAATGAAAGCCGTAATTCGGTTCCAAAGTTGAGCGACTGAGCGTTTCGCCTTAAGAGTGGTGAGATGAAATTCATTACGTAACCATTTAAACTAGTTCTGAAACTAATGGTTACAAAAAAAATATTTGTGTCTGGTCAAACAATATCTAACTTTTCATTCATAAATACTTACGTAATAGTAATTTTTATTATTTAATGAGCCCAAGCTTCTGAAAAGTGACAGCGCACGAGTATTAAACAAAATTTTTTGTAAAATAAAAACAAATTGTCCATACAATAGGAGGCAGAAAATAGACAAAAGTGACGATAATTGTTTATGCATATCATTTAGGGTATTTTAAGGCCTTATAAGGCCAAAGCCGACAACATTTAAGTGTGCGAGCGAAAGAAAATATCGGAAAAGTTTTTCATATTTTGGTTATTAATAAAAGAAAAAAAAACTACAAGAAAAACACTCAAAAATTTGAAAAAATTAAGGCATTATTTTGTAAAACTCCAAAAATAAATAATGTTTACTATTTATTCACAAATTGAAAAACCGACAAGGGAAACCCTTCTAAAACACGAAAACTTTTGGTTCTTTTGGTTACTAGATTTTTGGAAAGTAACGCAAATTGTCCACCATTGTGGGGCGGAAAATGGCGAAAAATTTGAATTGATGGAAAATTCACAATAAACTGAGTCAGCTCATGGCCAACTCATAACTTGATGAAATGTAAATTAAATTCAGATTTGCAATAAAATAATTTATTCTTGTAATATTATGGCACGCATAGACACACTACGACTCATTTTAACAATATAATTATTAGTGTACTTCGCCCTGTCCACTATACTCATCGACTGACTAAATGGTTGAGAGATGACAAACATTTTTTTTTGTCGTTTATAAACGACTTTTAACAAATAATTTAGTGATTTTTGAAATAATATTACTCTTGTAAGTTTATGAAAGCGTCCACGCTAAGAGAATTTGAAATCACTCAATTTTTCAATTTTGTGAAAATAATTAGGGATGTTGAGTCGCTATTCACACTTTTGAAGCAATTTAATCTAATTTTATAAATTATTAGCTGACCCGGCGAACTTTGTACCGCCTCAGAATCAATAAATGTTGTGTCAACTTATTAGCTGAATTAAATTCAGTTTTTTTTTTTTATCAAAGAATAATGCACACATCTTCTCCTGGCATTACCGAAACCAGCATACAACACCATTTTTGTTTCTGTCATGTATCAGAGATGGCGTTACATATGGATTACATACAAAATATATGAGAAAGTCAGTCAGTTCACGCGCAACAGATGTGAAACTTTGGAGTTTACTATTTGTTATTGTCGGTGCCCTGTACCATAGAGGTCCCCAGGGGACCCTCTGTCGTTGCCCTGTATCAAGCTTCTCGACCCCTGTAATTTTTCCGATTTTTTAATAATCAAAGTTCATAAAAGCCGTTCTTGAGTTATAAACCAAGGGGGGCCCTTGGGCTCCCATGTCCATATTTTGCTATTCTGCTATTCGAAGCGGAGACAAATCCAACAAATCAATGATCAATTGGTCCAGCCGTTCTTGAGGTATAAACCCTATTCTCATACCTACCAAATATACAAAAAAAAAAACATAAAAATCGGTCCAGTTCAAGGGGACTACCTGGGCCCCCATGTCCATGTGAAAAATACTTTACGACCTGTTCTAATACCTACCAAATTTACCAAAAAAAATTCGTAAAAATCGGTCGAGCTAAAAAAGCTGTCCAGCCCAGGGAGGCCCTCTGTCCATGTGAAAAATAGTTTTCCACCTATTCCCATACCTACCAAATATACAAAAAAAAGATCATAAAAATCGGTTGAGCCGTTTCGGAGGAGGTCGGCCACAAACACCGTGACACGAGATTTTTATACAGTGAGCGGCAAAAGTATGGAATAAATTCATAATTAAACAAAGTTTTTTGAACGAGTCAATTTTGGTTTATAAAAATGAAAATTTTGATCCCAAATTAAATTTCAAGCAGTAATTTGTTTTCGAGTGATGACGTCATCAATTTTTTTTTTAAATAGAAACCCCCTATTTTTATTTCTTGATTCAGATAGACCTTTTAATTGTCTAAACGACAGTATAGAAATTTTATCTTAGATAATAAAAGTTTTGAAAAAAAAATGGATTTTTTATGACAAACAAAAACAAGTCAAAAAATAGGGGGTTTCTATTTAAAAAAAAGATCGATGACGTCATCACTCGAAAACAAATGACTGCTTGAAATTTAATTTGGGATAAAAATATTCCTTTTTATAAACCAAAACTGACCCGTCCAAAAAAAAATTGAAAAAAAAATGGTTTAATTTTTAATGAATTTATTCCATACTTTTGCGACTCACTGTATATTAGATGTAAAATAGTAAATAATAAAATTGACGTAAATATTCTGTCAGTCAGCGATATTGGGGCGCTTTTATTGATATCTCTTTATAGCACATGGGTACAATGGATTGTACTTTCCAAATCTATACTCGGGTCGTTCAAGAGAGAGAGAGAGAGAGAGAGTCATAAAGACGCGTGATCGGCACGTGATCGCTTGCTATTGGTTTGCGAAATGAATGAGGTATCAGAAAAGTGGGGTGGGAATGACCCGTTGCACACTAGACTATGCTAGAGTGCAGCGAAGACAACTCAATTTCAATCATCGCAAGTATCGTTGCGTGTAAACTTGGTTTCGGTTTTAGACGATTTCACCCCGCCTAAAGCACGCAGGTTTCACGTGATAGCTCTCCCTTTTCAACGACTCAAGTATAGTAACTTTACTTTTGGTCAATTGGTCTGTTTGGCCCGCCATCTATTGATTTTGAATCATATTAAATGTTTTCGGCTTTGCCCTTAAGGTCAAAAATAAATCTACACTTTGATATGAATCTATTAATTATTATCAACTTAATCACTAATTGTTATCAGAATCAAAAACCAACAAACGCTACCTGTTGGTAAAAATGCCAGTTTTTTCCCATATTAAACGTCCAGAGATTCTTGTCAATTGTATTTTGGAGGTAGAATACAGTCTTGGCAGTTTCTTGATTTTGGAAGATTCTCACGTAAGGGCACTAAGTAATTGGAAGCCGCTCCTGACTTTGCCACAAATATCCCGGGATTACTGTCAACCAATGAAATTTGCTCCCTCCATAATTACTAAGCTTGTTGCCATTGGCGTGCCAATAATTTAAATATGATCTAAAATGTATATCTATCAAACTGTTATAACCACCGTAACTCAAATAAAATATTCAAATATAGAATAACTTTTAACACCTTTGTGGAAGTGCGAATTTATTTTCAATCTCTTAAGAAAATTAAGCAATTATTGGTTACCATCAAGCACGCCACTGCACAGTGTCATTTAATCACGACGACCCAATGGAATATTTTCCCGCTAAATTCGTTTGCACCGGCTACCTGCTGCTTCCTACCTATAAAAGGGGCTGTACATTTGGGACGTTGGCATTTTTCCAGTTTTGCTTCGTGTTGTTGACATCCGTAGGGTGACTTTTTGTGTTCGTTGTGATTACAGGTGAGTTTTAAGCCACCTTGTGCAATCTGAGTGTTTTGAATAACGTTTTTTTTTTGCTCCCCCAGTGTGAAAATGTCTCTTTCTAATAAAGAAAACGTTCCAACCTCCATTATTCATAACGCAAATAAAAACGTTCTGAATGACAACAAATCCAACATAATCAGTACGCTGATTGAAGGCCCCAGAATTCAGGATGGAGACAACATGGAATTTGATAGTGAGGTGGAGCCCCTGCTTCGTGAAAACCCCCGCCGGTTTGTCATTTTTCCAATCCAGTATCCGGATATTTGGGCCAAGTACAAACAAGCGGAAGCCTCATTTTGGACCGTCAAGGAAGTTGATTTGTCTAACGACTTAGATGACTGGAAGTATAAGTTAAACGACAACGAACGCTACTTTATTTCACACGTGCTGGCGTTCTTTGCTGCTTCAGATGGCATTGTCAATGAAAACCTTGTCGAACGCTTCAGTCAGGAAGTTCAAGTTACAGAAGCGCGTTGTTTTTACGGATTCCAAATTGCAATTGAAAATATCCACTCCGAGATGTACAGTTTGTTGATTGAAACTTACATTTCAGACCACGAAGAAAAAGATTTCTTATTCAATGCCATCAAAACCCTCCCCTGTGTTAAAAAGAAGGCTGATTGGGCCCTTTCGTGGATCAGCAGCAAGAACTCCACTTTCGGCGAAAGAATCATCGCTTTCGCTGCTGTCGAGGGGATATTTTTCTCAGGAAGTTTTGCCGCGATTTTCTGGCTGAAAAAACGTGGGTTGATGCCAGGGCTCACTTTCTCCAATGAGTTGATTTCTCGAGACGAAGGACTGCATTGTGATTTTGCCTGTTTGATGTTTTCTCATTTGGTGCAGAAACCATCAAAAGAGCGAATTCAGAGCATTATTGAAGACGCTGTCAAGATTGAGAAAGAATTCTTGACGGAGGCGTTACCAGTTAGCATGATTGGAATGAATTGTCACCTCATGTGTCAGTACATCGAGTTTGTGGCCGACAGATTGCTAACGGAATTGGGATGCGAGAAAATTTACAATACCACGAATCCGTTCGATTTTATGGACCTTATTTCAATAGAGGGCAAGACAAACTTCTTCGAGAAGAAGGTCGGCGAGTACCAGAAATCCGGTAGCAACCAGGAGTTCGATGGAGATGGTGTAGATTTTTAGTTTAATTATTTAACATTACTTAAGTAGATTTAGGTTGCAATCGTTTGTATTAAAATTCTGTAGATGTACCAAAGCACAATTATTTTATCAAATAAAATTATTATTAAGTTTTATTTAATCGTTGGTAAATACTTCCAAAATACAGACAACTTAAAACTAATACTTAAGCACTACACATTTCACAAGCTTCAGGATTCTGCAGTGAACATGCAAGAATGGCCTCTTCATTTCTTGTGTTGTCCACCCCATTGCCTTCACTAACAACGGTCTTGGTCGTTTCTGCTTTGGTCTGGTTATGCGAAATCGAGGAATTCGTTTTGAGGCGATAAATTCCGGTTTTGAGTCCCTTTTCCCATCCGTAAAAATGCATGGCATTCATAATTTGGTAATTAGGTGAAGGTATGTGTATATTCATGGCTTGACTATGATCGATGAAAGCCCCCCTGTCAGCGGCCATGTTAATTACAACTTTCTGTGACAATTCCCAAACAGTCTTGTAGATACTCTTCAGGTCATTTGGTATCTCAGGTACGTTTTGTATTGAACCGTTATTTGCTATGATCTGTTTCTTAATACTGTCGTTCCAAAGGCCCCTTTCTGTCAGATCTTTGAGTAGATGCTGGTTAACAACCTGATATTCACCGCCGGAGATTCGCATGACCTTATAGTAGGAGGCGTACGCGTCAGTGGATTTATTGTTGCCAAGAATGTGAGCGGTGTTGGTCGTGGGCACTACTGCAGTGAGCAACGAATTTCTAATTCCATGTTTCGCGATTCTTTTCTTAAGAGACGCCCAATCCCAGAGATTGGAGGGAGTGACGTTCCAAAAGTCGTACTGTAGTAGACCCTTACTCATCGGTGACCCTTCGTAACTGATGTACTTTCCATCTTTCTCTGCAATTTCAGAACTTGCCTCTAACGCTCCATAGTAAATAGTTTCGAAAATTTGACTATTGAGTTTCCGAGCTTCTTCACTGTCGTAAGCCAGGCGCAAGAGGATAAAAGTGTCCGCTAAACCTTGTACACCTAGCGCGATTGGTCTGTGACGGTCATTTGACGCTTTTGCTTGTGGAACAGGATAAAAGCTAACGTCTACAATCGTATTTAAGTTCTTTGTTACTCTCTTTACAACCTCTTTAAGTTTGTTAAAATCAAAGGAGTCACGCTCTGGATTAACAAACATGTTAAGGGCAATAGAAGCATGGGCGCAAGCAGCTACCTCTTCGTCGGATGTATACTGAACGATTTCTGTGCTGAAATTGCTGCCTCTGATTGTACCCAGATTCTGATGGTTGCTCTTTCTGTTGCATGCATCTTTATACATAATGTGGGGTGTTCCAGACTCCATCTGAGACAAACAAATGGCGCGCCAGAGATCTCTCGCTGGTATCTGTTTGACGTAGTTCCCTTCAGCTTCATACTTTTCATAGAGCTTCTCAAACTCAGCACCCCAGACGTCTGGGAGGCCTAGAGATCGATGGGGGCACATTAGCGACCACATTTTATTATCCTTCACCCTCTGCATCAACAGATCGGGAATCCATAGAGCATACGTCAATTCGCGGGCTCTGTACTCTTCCATACCTGTAGCCTTTTTCAAGATTAAGAACTCTAGAATGTCAGCGTGCCACGGTTCTAAATAGATAGACTGACTCTCAGTGGTTTCATCACCAACGTACCACGCCGAATTGTTAAAAACCCTCAGCATGGGTACCAATCCATTAGACACCCCGTTTGTCCCGGCGATATCTGTACCTTTAGCCCTAATGTTCTGAATGTTAATGCCAATCTCGCCCCCGGAACTCCCGATCAACGCACATTGCGTAATGCAGTCGTAAATTCCATCTAGGCTGTCGTCCGGCATCGTTACAACATATGATGAACAGAGCATAGCTTTCGGGGTAGCGGCTGCCTGAAGAGTAGCACTAGAATGTATAAAATACTTCTCTGACATGTAGTTGTATGTCTCAATGGCAGAGTCAAGATCTTCCCCGTGGATACCAACGGCGACGCGCATTAACATGTGTTGGGGGCGTTCCACCGTCACGCCATTCACCTTGAAAAGGTAGTTGTGCTCCAACAGTTTAAATGCAAAGTAGTTGTAAGAGAAGTCGCGGTCGTAGATGATGCAGGAATTAAGCCGATTGGCATTTTTCATTATGATGTCGTAGTGGAAGTCGGAGATCATGGACGATTTTGAGTTGGATTTGTAGACTTCTTCGATTACCTCTAGAAATGAAAAGAAAACGTTACATATACGCCGGAGGGGTATGCAACCAATAATACTCCAAATTATTTTTTAAATTTTGTTAGTTATAATTGTTGTGGTTATTTACTTTACGGCAAACAATTAACAAATACTCACCACTAAAATGTTTCTTTGTCTGTTTATGCAGATTAGACACTGCTATACGAGCTGCTAAAACTGCATAGTCCGGATGAAGAGATGTCATTGTTGCTGCAGTTTCTGCAGCCAAGGAATCCAATTCCACAGTTGTAACACCTGGGTACAGGCCACTGGTTACCTTCAGGGTAATGGACACCTAAAATAACACTGTAAAATACACACAGAACCATTTATGCAAAATCTTACAGGGTCCACAAAATCCATATTTAAGCCATAGCATAATTTCTGAATCCTGGAGGTAATTTTGTCCAGATGGACCGCTTCTGTGCGGCCGTCTTAAAGAAAATAATGTTAAATTTCTTTATAACCTAAAAAAATTGGGAGCAATTACCTCTTTTGCAGACATAGTTTTTACCGGGGACGTGCACCATTTTGGCAAACACTTAATTACGCAAAATGATACAAAAACAATTCTTTTATATACCAAACTAACGAAACAGGCCAACTGACGACCAACACAACGGAACAACTGCTTTCCCGCCAAAATGGAATGTCAAACGGGGATAAAAAATGGCCAGTGGCGTCGCAGTAATGATTAGCCATGAGTTTGTAATCTTCCTGGTAGATGACGCCACTATTAATATCGTACCATAGATAACCTAAAAATTTAGTATTGTATATAGAACGCAAACTTTCCTCAATTTTTAAAACTAGATTTGTCGCGCCATCTGTCGTCTTGGTGCCAACTATTTTTAATTTATTTTTCGTACCCATATCAATATTTTAATTTTCTTTATTTTTTGGACATAAAAAATCAAACAAAATTTCGTTCAAACAGATTTATTTTTACATCTAGCATTATACATCTTTTTTGCTTTGTCAAACAACACACTTTTATATTTACATCGTCTACTACTATCTTTTTCTTTCAAAATATTATTTATACCTTTAAGGAATTTAAAAATGGCTAAATCAACTATTTTAGAAACAATTGTATCTATTATAATGTCCCTGTGACTACAAATAAATTGAAACTGTATATGGTTTTTTATAAAACTTGTAATAAATTGCTTGTTTCCTCTTGTTCTGTTTATGTGGTTTAATAGAATAGCGGTTATTTTATATGTTTTATTTACATAGTTTATAAATTCTATTGTACAATACTTCAATCTGTACGGTATTTTTCCTTGAAATTCTTTTTCGTAAGTAAAGTCATCGATATTGCTGTGGATTGTACTATTTCTAAATATTTGTGATTTGCAAATAGAACATACATTTTTTAGTTTTTTTGCTACCCAACCAGCAATGTATGAAATAACGTTAACATGTACATTTTTTCGAAAATAAATGTCTTTTAAAGAACATATTTGTTTAACTATATTAAAATTAGTAAAATCTGGATCACATCTGTTTTCAGTTTGATTTTTTCTAATAGGCTGATCTATTAAGCATTTTAAAGAACATATGTTTGGTAAATCGGTTTTTTCACAGTTTCCACCTTTGGAACAAGCTACAATTTCTTGAACAAGAAGAGTTTTGAACGATTCTGAAAACTGCTGACACGTTGGATTTATGTTTCTTCCTCTTTGATTTCTTATTTTACCAAAATAATTTTCAAGAGAGTCTTGATTGAAAGCTCTTGGCAAAAAAAACTTAAATCCGTCGTGTTGCAGTTGTTGGTGAATATCAATAAAACCTTCAAGTGTTGCAATAAAATTTTTTAAAGAAGGAGGCTTGCTACCTTCAAACGACATGGATTTCAAAGTTTCTATTGCTTCCTTCCAGAAGTTCACATGCTGTGATTTATTTGTTACTCCGCCTCTCAAAGGTTTTCCGACGTGAGGCTTCAGCGTACCTCCATTAATACTATCAAATAATTTGTCAAAAAATTTAACAATTTTTGCAGTTTCAAGGGCTCTTTCCTCTAAACTGAAATTTCCATCTTGAGTTCTGTCGTCTAAAAGGGTAGACACCATTATAGACTAATAATAATAGTTTGTAGACGAATTAATATATTACTTACTGTTTTTTGCCATTAAACGAATTGTCGCAGCAACTGTGTGACTTAAGACTTGTGTACAATATGAAACCTTCATTTTACTAATTTTTGCTGGTATAACATGTTGATCAGTTAATTTTGGCATAATGGAATATTCACCACTCCATCCATCAATCATGTATGCATTTTCTATATCTTGCCATTTTGCCGTGCACATTTCTCCATCAATTTTTCCAACTAAATCTTTGGTGATAAGGTTATTGCGAATGCCTTTTATTAAATGAGGTGGATCATATATAGGTATGATATTTGTATCACCGATCTTTAGTTTTCGCTTAGGGTGGTTTGGTGATTCTTTTACCAATCGATTAATAGCAGCTTGATTTGCTGAGCCTTGATCACATATAATTGCAACTATTTTAATATTGCATGCTTGAATTTTCTGTATTAGTAGTTTTAAAATTTCCACTAAATCGGTGCTTTTTACTCCAGAATTTGTAAAGATATATCCTAAAGTTTGTTGCCATTTCGAAAATATGCCACGTAATTTGAACACAAGAACATAATTTGCTATTTCCAGTCTCTCCTTGTAACCAAAGTCCTCAAATCCCATAAATTTATCAGAATATCTGTCATATGAAATATTCGGTAAAAGGGACATTTCATCAAAAAGCAAAACACAGTATTTTTCTTGTTTTTTCATTCCCAGAGAGCAGTCTTTCAAATATTTGAAGAGTACATCATTTACTCCTGTATTTATAGGCAACGCATTCAACAATTTCATTATTGTTTGGCGACTTGGTAGTGCAAACAATTTTCTTAAAAAACTATAACCTTTCCCGGAATATTTATACATTGCCAAAGCTAGAATTTTTTCGTCTGTGTTATACCTCCTCCCTTTAGCTTTTGTGTTGCGTTTTCTTAACTGGGATAAACAAAATTGTACCGCTTCATGGCTTAGCACACCAGAATCTAAGTTACATCGAAAATTTTTGGCGAGACGTAATGCTTTGTGCGTGAAAATAAGCTTCTTTTTTGTCCTATTAACTGTTCTTCTTAACTTTTTTACCTCTTCAGTTATTTTTACATTCACTCGTGGTTTTGCAATAGTCTGTGATGCTACACTTGAAGCTGTTGGATTCAAAGGATATTCAGAATTGTTGCTAATTTCGATCAATTTTGTGGATTGGAATGGAACTGGAATTATTATAATTTATTTTTTCAATTTTACTGGAATTGGTAAACCCTACCTTGAAAAACAGATTCACAGATTTCCTTGGGAGATGCATTTTTGAGTAATGTGCCGTTATGCGTAAAATCTTCTTTGACAAAATGATTCCCACAAATTCGATAATTATCGTAAATTACTTTTGGGCTTAAATTCGCAATTTTTGGACTCTGGCAAAAAGCCTTCCAATGATTAAATTTGTTCATATCTTTCGTAGGATTTGGAAACCGATGCCGAGAAGATTTTAAATCAAAACATTTAAAAACTGCGCAATTGTATTTAGACATTTTTTCACGTCAGTTTGAAGTTTAAACAAAAATGCCATAATTATTAATGTTCCATAGTTACAAAAAAAAAGAAAAAATTTAAATTACGACATCTATGGGTTTGGAGCTAAGCTTACATCAAATAAAAATACATGGAGATTGCGTTCTATATACATAATAATAAATTTTTAGATTATCTATGTATCGTACTCTGTCCACTAATGTAAATGTAAAACATTAGTTCCATATTTATTGCTCCTCGCGAAGACAAACGTGTTAACCAAATTAATCATTGACTGTCAGTGTGAAGCGCCAACATTACTTTCAATTTTACCTCCTCTTTCTGGGTCTGCAGCAGAAGTTGCAGAAAAAAATGTATCGCATTCGATAAAAGCGATTTTATTTTCTCGAAGGATTGCAAACGCCTACGCCTCTTTACCAAACATTGTTTCAAAAAATAAAATATAACTTTATAATATGTATACTATCTTTTTAAGATGATGATTTTTTAATGCTTATTTTATTAAAATGTAATCACAAAGTTTTCGCCCATTTTTTATAATTTGTTTTACAAACAGCTAATAATAGTGGCGAACGAAAATGATTTTTTTATGATTACAGTGTGCGCATTTTATCTGTTCACGCCTGAAGATTCAGAAGTAGGTAACATATTAAACATTTTATCAATAATTTTTTTTAAGGATTTACATTTCATATTTGATTAAAAGAATGTTTTGAATTGACGTTTTGAGTTTTTCTATGATTCTTTATTTAAAAAATAAATAGTTTACGCAAAGTGATTTGTAAAATGTTTAAAGTGTTGCCTATATCTGTATCTTCAGGTGTGAACAGATAACATGGGCACCCTGTATATTTACGAAAGAAGGCGAGCAAAAGGTAATGATTGGTAACAATCTTTTTTTTTGTGTTTTGTCAATAATGTATCTACATACCTATACTGTAAAAGCATTTTTCATAATACCTACCTGTTATTGCATTATATCAAACCTGTCAGCTTGAGTGAAAACTCACTCATAACAGTCACGGCTGTTATATAAATTAACAGTACAGAAGGAAGTTTTTGATCATTGTTCAATAGCAACACTTTCAATTTATTTATGAATTGTCTAAAAATTATGCTAAACAATTCGATTTTTTTGTCGGTATTGCCGACGGTATTATGAAAAGTACTGAACGATATTCCGCTTCGACTTTACAATCAATCTTGTCTGTTATTTGCCACTTATCGGGCTCTTGACGTTAATAACTATAACTGCGTCAACAAAGACATATTATTATTTTTGCAAATATGTTTTTTTTTTATTTCAGTTGTCAAACGAGCCATACCCACAGTAAATTTCAAATGTCAAAATTGTGTTTCCGCGATTGTATTTTCGGATCATCTTTCAAAAAGTACATAAATAAAGATCTCTAATTTATTAAATTTACTACATATTTCTAATACAGCAATAATGTGTATCTGTGATTACTACCGGGTGATACAAACTGGGTAACTTTAATCAAGTCTCCCCCTCCTGGATCCGCGCCTGTGTAGAGAATCTTATGGTGGCTGAACTTCTAGAGGGGTGTACTGCAACATTAATATAATGATAAAATAATAATAAACTACAATTTCTTGATTAAAAATTAAAGTTAAAAATTTTACTACATTTTTAGAAATGATCGCACTTCTATCTGTTAAAGTGTAACAAAAAGTTGCATATGCTGCGCATTAGCTCGCTCCTCCCGCATTGAAATTTGTCAAGAGGGTGCACTTGACGACTAACCCCCTGCCGATTCAGACCAACCAAATCATACAAGACATTAAAAATCATAGCGCCCCGCAGCGATTTATGCTACATTACCCTAGCTTCATGGCACTCCGGGAACATTCCTCTAAAATTCGCACATTTGGCTGTTTCACTGGACCATGAAAACCGCAATGTAGTAGTACATCCTATAGAAGTAGCTAAATCATAACTGGCATCGCAAATGATTAGAGGACAGTTTTCTCGCTGTAGACTGTCTTTTATTTCATTATTCTGTTATTGATTGGTTCCCGCAGGCTAACGTGCTACGCTTTCAAACAATTAACCCTGTCAATAAGCGGGGGATCATATTTGTGCCGAAAAGTTTTGATGAAAAATATTAGGTGTCTTGGACGTTTCTCTGTCGAAATTAGCGACATTTATTCGAAATTCTCCGGATCCAAGGAGCGGGATAATAATCCTTGGGCATAAGAGTAATATCGTTCCAGTTACGTTACCTACCTGTAATGTTAGACGACGATGACGCAGATGTAAGATAACCCAATTAGGATATGAGTTCTGCAATAAGCAAACAGAAGAAGTCCGTCGTCGTGGCAACCCCTGGTCTGCCTAGACAAAGGAGAGCTAACTCATCTTTAATAAGACGATCAATTATGAAGCGAACGAAACTTCTGTGCAACTTTCCACTGTAATTATATCTTTCTAATTGCTTTCCATCTTTCTTTCCAACCAGATTTGCAGCAAATACATCACAACTTGCCAAATGCGGACGAACATTTTAAGCGAACGGGCAAGATGCTCATATTGACTCTCCATCAATGTTAATTGCAATCGAGTTTACTGTAAATCCAGATAACTCTTGCGGTAATTATGACTGAAAGACGAAGAACATCTTGCACTTAAGCACACATTGTGTGGGTATTATATTTTACATTTTAATGTTAGAACATCAGGCAGCTTTGATTGACTATATGAAATGAAGGTCAGAATTGATGAAAAAAATTAAAATGAATAAAACTTCTTAAGATTTTTTGCACGGGGTAAACCTAATTCACGCCCGATACGAAAATGGACGCCGGACTTCGCTTCGAAGCGACGAACGGTGTAAGATTTTGACACGAGGTAAGACTAATTCGTGTTGGATGCGACACGAAAATCCCCACTACTAACTGCTGTTTTTAAGTATTTCATCTCCGCTCAAATAACTACCAAAATAATTTGGACGATTTTCGGATTAATTTATATCGGCTCTAAACGCATTTTGTGCTGATTTCGAAGGGTATTTTCGCAAAGTAGACTCGGACAATTTTATTCGTTTTAAATTGATTGTGATCTAAATCAAGTAGGTAGATTCAGACTGTAAATGACAGACGGATTAATTTAATGGGTGTTGAGTGCATGGATGGGATCCTGGTAAGTGATGTTATACAGGCTGTCCCATTTAAAACTCCCCAGTCCAGATTTCTCCGAATTGATTACTGTGATTGAAAAATCCTCGAACAGGTCGATTTTATTTGCCGGGGGTACATCTTTTCAGATGCTTTTTAAGTTCCGGCGCTTCGTCCTCTTTGCGCGGGGGCTGTTAGCCCCAAAATCTTAAATGGCACTATGGGTCGAGTGATACCTCATTTGAAAGGTATTCAAAGCCTCTCTACAACTAACTGCTTACTTTTCAATGTTTCGCAGTTTTGACCGTAAAAACTATAATTTTCTATTTTCAAGATAATCCACATCTTCTTATGCTGTGTCCCACATAAACCACAAAAACAAACATGTAGTTGCTGAAATTAGACTTACTGAAATTGGGGGAACAGATACAGTTTTGAAAATCGTTTGTATCTTTGCATGGAAATGAATGGTGACCATATCCAACATTTATTACGTTAATTAGATCATTTAATGAAAAATAATCGTGTCGTATACTCTACATTCAGTTTTAAGTCCCTTGCGCTATTTAGCAAACAAAATCAACAACTTAATGACCCAAAAGTTTAATTTCAGCAATTACATGTTTGTCTTTGTGGTTTCTATGGGACCCAGCATGAGAAAATGTTGATTTGTTGAAAATAGAAAATTATCATTTTTACGGTCAAAACTGCAAAAAATTGAAAGGTAAGCGGTTAGATGTATAGAGGCCTTCAATACCTTTCAAATGAGGTATCACTCAACCCCTAATGCCATTTAAAATTTTGGGGCTAACAGCCCCCTCGTGAAGAGGGCGAAGCGCCGGAACTTGAAAAGCATCTGAAAAGATGTGCCCCTGGCAAATAAAATCGACCTGTTCGAGGATTTTTCAATAACAGTAATCAATTCGGAGAAATCTGGACTGATGGGGAGTTTTAAATGGGACAGCCTGTATAGTTTTCAATAACAAGTTTTACTTCTGTCGCGCGTGGACTCGACGCACAATTAGTTTTTTTTTTCAAATCAAACATTACACAATTTCACAGTACAGTATTTATGTAGTTATACAGCTTCACAATCTTAAAATTTCAGAATTTCACAATTTCACACTTACAAATTATACGAGTAAGCAGTTTTTTTCGTAATACAAAGAGATCGAAAACTACATTAATCAAAAGGTGGCCATGCATAAAAAGCCTTGTCGTAGTTTAACAAACTTATTTATGAAATGTCATCTTGACAGTATTCAATTTGACCACCTTTGATTAATTTAGTTTTCGATCTCTCTGTAAAACGATTGCACAATAAAAATAAATTATTATAATTTGACAGTTTCAGCATTCAACAGATTTTCAAAAATGAACAATTTTTTGTTTTAAAAAATTTTTAGTTTTGAAATTTCAAATTTCTTTCACAATTTCAAAACAAACTTCATTTATTTGTATTTCAAAATTTCTCACTTCCACAATACCACTGTTTCACAGTTCTTCAAATATAGATTATAAAATTTCACAATTACGAAATTATAATCATATGTATTACAATCACGTAATTTCCTAAATTCGGCATTTGAACGATTTATTTTTACAATTTCATTATATATACCTCTATACCTATTTTCTAATTCCCAGGTTCCCACATTAGAAATTTCAATTACATCCTTTGAAATTTTTAACTACTGTTGGTACTCTTGTGAGTTCTTACAAAAGTATTACAAAACTGTTTTCTAATACTAAAATTACATCTTATATACAATCCGGCTATTTGCATCCATAAACCTTAAAAGCGTCATAAAAGCCAACGGTGCCGACAACGAGGCGACCACCATATCCGGCTTGCATATTCACATGATTATTTACATTACCAAAAAATAAAAAATAAATTATGTAATATAATAATTTCTAATGTATTTTTACGATTTTGTTTTCAAAATTTCTCAGTACAATTTAGGATTGTGAAATTGCCCTATTGTGAGAGAGCTTTTTGTGTGGCATGATAAAATGTGAAGTATGTAACATAATTGCATAATTAACATATTTCAATGGTCGAATTGTGAAATTTAATATTCAAATTGACTTGAATTTTTTAAATTTGAATTTCAAACTTGGACATTTGAAATCGTCAAATTAAGATTATGGAATTGTGCAAATGTTGTGGAATCATCAAATTTTTATTTTACAGCAGGCAGATTCAGATTGTAAATGACAGATGGATTAATTTAATGTGAATGGATAGTGTACCAATGGGATCTGGTCACTTCTGTCCACGCACAATTTGTTTTTTATTTTACAAAAAAATGTGTTCAATATTCGTGCGCTGTTACTTTTAAGGAGCTCGGGCTCATTTCATAATAAAAACAACTATTACGTAATTAGTTATGAAAAGTCAGATATTGTTTGCCAAAATGAGCGCAACGAGTCAAACAAAGCGGAAATTTCATGACGCATTTTGTACAAAATTTTACCTACTATCCATTTTTTCTTATAAACAATTGTCAATGTCAAAATGCCGTTAAAGACCAGGCTGTATCATCTAAAAATAAGTCCTTCCGGACCGAGCTTTATAGTAGACACTATTGAGGTTATGTTCATAGATGTCAAAGTGGTTAACGACTTATCATGAAATTGCATCTTGCATGTCACCACGACGGAATAAATGTCATAATTTGACATTCAATGTGATCAACCAAAAATTACTGTTGCTTATACCAACATGACAACATTTTGACAATTGTTTATAAAAAAAAAAAATGGATAATAATTTAGGTTATTTTTTATTTTTATTTTTAGTCAAATTTGGGCATTTTCACAACGAATTTAGGTAAATATAAATATTAATTTTCAAGTTCTAAAAATGTGGAATTTTAATTTGAAAGGTGTGAAATTAAAAAAAATATAGAAATTTTGGGCTGTGAAATCGTCGAAATGTAAAATTTTGAAATGTGAAATATGAGAATTTTATAAATGTGATAATTTTAAATTATGGGATCTTTTTAGTTGAAATTTTGGGTTGTAGAATTTAGAATTTGTGAAATTATTGATTCGTGAAATTCTGAAATATGAAATTGTAAATTTGTAAATTCTGGGTGTGGAATTTGTAATTTGAAAATTGTAGTTTTGATTGAATGTGTAGTCTTGAATGGAATATGTAGTCGATTGAAAAATTTTGAAATTTGAGGATGCGATATTTTGTAGAATTTTTTAATGAGTGAAATAGTATAATCTAAATAGTATATTATTATACAAGTTTCACAGTTTCACAAGACGGTTGATTGTAGCACGAGTAGTTTGGGGCACGAGTGCGACAATTTCGGCTTGTGAAACGCGTGTAATATACTATTTTTTCGAATTTGGCTTTATTTAATTAAGAAAAACTGAAAATGTGTGCTAAATTGATGACTTTGGGACTTTTGAATAACACGAGTGGTATTTTAGTATAATTGGTATTTCTTCTAAATGACGTTTCTGATTTGGAGGTTAGATTTGGAAACTTTTGATTATGCAGACACAAGCTGTACCTCACGTTTGATTGCCATTTTTTCAATTCTTATTTTTACAAGAAAAGTTACCAAAAACAGAATTATAATTTAGATCATTATGATTCTGTTTTTGGTGTTATAATTTGCAAATTATGAAACCAAATTCGAAAAAAGTCATTTTTTAAATGTTGAACTAATATTTTAATTTAAAAATCGTAGTTGTGAAGTATAATAAATACAGCAATAGATTACCTAATTGTAAAGTACTGATTTGAATTTGTAAAATTTCGATATAACGAGATTTTGGAAATTATGTTATAAATATTTGAAATTTCAAAATAATAAAATTGTGAAATCTTAAAAATCTGTGGTTGTGATATTTCGAAATTGTAGAATTATCTGGATATACAAAATTAGGTATTAAAATAAATAAATTCCATATCGTGGAATCTTGAAATTGACGTTTGAATTTGATAAGATTTGTCAGTGTTTGATAACAAGTGGGAAAAATGGCAAAACAAAAAAAAAAGATTACAAGACAATGTTAAAGAGTGACAGTGGAATGACGTCCAAGATTTTATGTCCCTGAGTGAGATACGGTTTGACATAAGCGCTTTATTGACAAAAGTGACATCACAATCGAAATTTGACGTTTACGGATTCCAAATAAACGTGACATTAAAGGAAGTGAAGTTGACATAAAAATTATATATTTGTGCATTCAATAAACCAGGTAACGAATAGACACACTGATTTAGCTCCGCCACTACGGTGTCCATCCACGTAAATATTACTTCAATGTGGGGCAACTTCTCGATTATTAGTCAACAAACGTCCTATGTTGTGACGTCGAGACTTCTTTGGTCAATTGTGGGTGAAGTTAATAAGTCCCTAAACTACACCATTACCAAAATAGCACAATATAAATTATAAAGAAATTAAAGTATGTTAATTTGTAGTTACTATTATACTTCTTAAGCAGATAATAATAATTATACCGTCATCCAGCTTATCAACTGCGCCACTGCCCCTTTCCCGCCATTGCATAATGAGAAAATTAATCTCGACTTTACCGGCTGCGCTTGGCACTTCTGACAGAATTTTTGACAATGTAAATAAATATTTTCATCACTTGCCCAAATTCCTTTGGACTGACGAGAAATGGATGCAATCAACCAATTTCCACCTTTTTAATGAAAGTTTACACAATTTGGTGCCGTCTCGGTGGTACTGGTAAGTACCGCGTTCTCGGCGTGTCACATGTTGAAATCAAAGCACACGTGCCGTTTTTTATACGAGTCAACCCTACCACCCCTTTGATTCGCACCATCTGCAAAGGGTGCAACCCTTTTATGTTTTTTAGGCAAGGGTTGATATTGTTCCAATATATAATTACAGTGAAGGTAAAACCCCTTTGTTACTTTCTTTTTTCAATCTGGCTTTTCAAACAAAATTGCAATTTCAGAGGCTTCAGGAAATCCACACACATGCTGAAATTTCTGTTGTGTAATGTCAGCTCGCAGGGAATAATTCTCTAATGGCTGAGAAATAAATTTGCTGTCACAGCATGAAGGGTTGAACCCCTTTAAAAAGTGAAAAAGGGGTTGAGTACATAAGTAAAAAGTAAGGGGTGTTGTTAACATAAAGGGTTTTGTCGATACACTGAACAGACTCGAAGCTGGGATCCCCTCCACTGTAGAATTTTATTCGAGGAAATCTATATGTTAGGTAGTGCTCCGTAACCTTTGAGAGAGGGCTTTACATATGCTCCACCCCTTCTTTAAAGCAGTGTGGTCTTTTTTATGTAAAGGGTTTGCTCAGATTCTTTAGTTCAGTTTGTCGAGGGACAGTGAAGCAATGGGGTGTATGTCAGTATCTTATTTTACAATAGTGTTTACTGTGAAGAGGTGGGCAGAAATGACATAAATTGATTTAAATTTTTTAAGTTATAATAGTCAAAGGTTCCAAAGTTACAAGGATTATTTTCTTGCAGGTAAGTGTCAATTCTATATCTATAAGTAGACAACATAAATTAGTGACAATTTTGTATATAACATGTACACGCGTTTATGCTGTTTTAATATTTTTGCAAAAGATTTTTCATAGGCGGTAGTGAAGAATGAAAAATGCACTATTAAATAGAAACTAATACAGAGCAGTGGACAATGTAAAAAAATAATTTCACATTAATTTGTGTTTTGTTTAAATTTTGGGTTGTTTTATTATATTGCATTTTATTTTTATTGTTGTTTCCACTTATTTGATTAAAAATACTGATCTGTAGAAGATTTTATTCAAGCAATTATCACAGTATCGTTTATTTTCATACAAGTTTATGTACAGAGTGATTATGAAGTTCCGCACAAAATTCATAATTTAGTTGTGTACTGTTTTTGCGAAAAACGCTCGAACAGGTTGAGGAATAAAACATTAATTTTTTGAAGTAAAACTTGTATTTTTTTCAATGCAAGGTATCACTTTTTTACTCTTGTTGAATGGAGAATTGAAAAGTGCATCTAAAACCACAAAAAAGTTGGGGGTTTGCCATTTAAAAAAAATGATGACGGTGTCCATCAAAATTTTTGTGTCAAAGAATGGCAATTTTAAAACAGAAATCGAGCGTTTTTCGTAAAAACATTACATGAATTTTGTGCGGAATTTTATGGTCACTCTGTATATAAACTAGTACTAATCTCATAATTTGATCATTTGCGCGTTTTCTGTACCAATACAATTTAATTTTGTTTTTAATCAACGGTAGCCAACCACTATTATTTATTTTAAATGTTTTTGGGTAGTTTAGTACGTTGAACATTGTGAAAACTGTCAGTATTAATGTGTTATGTTACATTTATTATCCTTGCTATTATTTCCTAGTTTTTATAGTCTTGTCCAATCTTATCGGCTAAGTTTTTAATTTCAGTTCTTAAGTTACTCAAGCTAGGTTTCAAGTTTTCTAAAAACTTAGGTTCCTACATTTCTCAAGTTTGCATTATCAAGTTTTCAAGTTTCCTTAAATCTCAGGTCTTCAAATTTCTGAGACTCCTCCACTTTTCAACGTATTGGTTTCTCAAAATCTCTGGTTGCCCAAGTTTTCAAATTTCAAATTCCTCCAGTTCTCAAGTTATCCGGTTTTTCAAGAACTCAAATTCTCCAAATTTTCGGATTCCTGAAGTTCTCAGGTCCCTATTCAGGTTTTCTAGGATCTCAAGTTTCTCCAGGTCTCAATTTTTGTCTCAGAAGTTCTTTGGTTTTTGTGTCTAAGGTTCGCTTAGTCCCAAGGTTTTTCTTCAACATTTCGAGTTCTCAAGTTGTGAAGTTCTTAAGTTACTCAAGTTCTCAAATTTCTAAAAATCTCAGATTCCCTCATCTTTCAAGATGTTAAGTTTCTTAAAATCTTAAATTTTCCAAACCCCCAAATTCTCTTAAGCTCTCAAGTTCCTTAAATTCTCACGTCCTCAAAGATCTGTGACGCTCCAAGATTTCAAGTTCTTAAAAATGTCAGGTTCCTTCACTTGTCAAGTTTAGAGTTTTAAATTGTCAGGTTCTTAAGTCACTCATGCACTTTGCTTCTCAATTGCTCAGCTTGTTAGATTCCTCGAGGTCTAAGGTTCGCTTAGTTCTGTGCTCAAATTTGGGTTCTCAAGTTGTTAGGTTCTCCACTTCTCAATTTATGTTTCACATGTTCTTATAGGTCTCTGAAGGTCAAAACTTTGCTTTGTTTCCAGGTTTAAAAAATCTCAAGTTCCTCTAGTTCCTTTCCTAAACTCAAGATCTCAAGTTCCATAAAATCTCAGCTAGATATATATTAAAATATCCAAAGTCTCGAGTTCCTTAAGTTCTCAGTTTCTCTGAGCATTGAGGCGTACCGAGATTTCAAGTTCTCCAAATAAAAAAATCAGGTTTCTCTTGAAGTTTCAAGTTGTCAGGTCCTTAAGATACTGAAGGTTTCCAAAAATCTCAAGTTGTCCAAATTCTTCAAAAGGTTCCTGCGGTTCTCAAGTTTTGGTTGTTAATTGCGCAGATTGTTAGATTCCTCAAGGTCTAAGTTTTGCTTAGTTCGCAGGCTTTTCGAAACTTCAAGTTCTTAGTTTCTTGTGTTACTCAAGGTCTCAAGTTTTATAGAATCTCAGATTATCGAAGATCTGTTTGTTAAAAATTTCAGGTCCCTCTTCTTGGAGTTTCAAGTTGTCAGGTTCTTAAGATACTGAAGGTCTCAAGTTTCCAAAAATTTCAAGTTGTCCAAAATCTTCAAAAGGTTCCTGCACTTCTCAAGTTTTGGTTGTTAATTGCGCAGATTGTTAGATTCCTCAAGGTCTAAGGTTTGATCTAAGATATTAGGTTTTCCAAGATCTCAAATTCTCTACATTCTGAGTTTTATGAAGTTTTCAGGTTCCGTAAGGTCTCAGGACTTTCAGGTTTCCTATTTATTTTAAGCGCGTCACTCCCGTTTTAATAAAGGAATAAATTATTTTCTTTAATTCTTTAAATAATGCCAGAAGTGTTTGCTTTGGTGGAAGCAAAAAAATGTAATCGTTTAAACAAAAATGTAAGCTAAGGACGAAAATGGGAGAGATTAAGTATAGCTAACCGTGGGTAGATAACGAGTGAGCAACAAAATTCGTGATCGCAGTTGGCTATACGTATATCGGTTCTTTTACTTTACTGTTTACATTAATCGTCAATTCACATTACTCGATGACTTTTTACACAATCGTATCGATCAAGAATCGACTAAAAAATTTCGATTCAGAGGCTCCTACGATCACGAATTTTGTTGCTCACTTGTTACTATATTATAGACTGCCTTGAGAGGAAAACTAAAGAGAGATTGGGCGAATGATTTTATTTATTTTCCTTAGTTTCAGCATAAAACGTTTAAGCAAACGTCATAAATAGGCGAGAACACGAAAAGAGCAAATAATTGACATATTGGTTGCCTAAGCATCTCTTCAATGTAGCGATTCTTCCAGAATTTCATTGGAAACAAGGTCTAGATGTAGACTAAAATTAGGAAGTTTAAAATATATCCATAAGATGTATTAAGTTTTGCGAAATAACGAGATCAAAAAAACTATTAGTGAATATATTTTTAAGAATAAGCCAGCTACAGGTATAAATTTTATTTAAGAGTTAGAGCAAATTTTAAAGAAACTTAAGGTCCACAGCAATACTGGGACTAGTGCCGATATAAAACAATGAGAGAATGAAGAAGAAGCGAGGACAAAAAATAGAAAGGAAATTAGTACATACCCATCGTGAGCAGCAAATAACAGACACTTCCAAAATTCAATTCACTAGTGTGAATCAGACTTATTATGCAAGTGCAATTTGTCAGTAAGTTGTCATAACCCTCAGTTCTTGTATTATTTATTCCGACAATTTCAATGGCCAAAAGAACAAATGAATCAGCTCAAAATTTGGGAGTCCCAGCAATGTTCCCCAAACCAAAAGTTAACGTACCAGAAGTCGATTGTTGAGGTACGGGGATTACCGATGTTCACTCGAAATTCTGGATTATATCCCACTTCTGAATGTGTTACGGTGCTGCTTTTAATCAAACACTATCTGTTACGCTGTGGCTTTTAATGAAACACTGCATACGAACACGTCTTTATTGTTCGGATCTTTGAACAGAACATCGGTAATCCCTGTACACAATGCAATTTCTAATTTCAAATGGTGAAAAACACAATTTAAGAAACGTTATTTATTGTAATAAAAATAATTATTATTTTATTTTATTATTTATAAAATTAAGTATATTATTCACTAAGTAGTTTTTTTTTGACCGTTATACCAATAAAATATAACAAACATAAAAAATCGCAAGAATAAATTAATAGTATTAATTATTATTAGTATTACTAATTTTACATTTTTACAGCGTTTAATTTTTTCTGTAATTGTAACTACAGGGCCATGGATTAAAAAACGTATGGCATTGCATGCGTGTGATCTAAATGCAGACATGACTTCCAACGCTTGCTTCGTCGTCGATTTTTGTGGAACGCACGTTATGTAAGCCTCATATACAAAGGTATTGGAAAAAATGATTATTACCTACTTACTCATGTGAGGAACGATGCCTAGAAATAGCGAAATTTGGGTCTAATTTCCAAGTCCAACATCCGTTCCATTTTCGCTTCTATACACCATTCCGTCCACGTAAATAAAATGCATTATCTTGGATGTTATTCCAGCGTCCTGTTCCAAATGAGGCCAACATTTTAAAATAAATCTGATTTATCATATTCCATACATTACCATTATCTTGCCATAAACGTAAAAATACCGATGTGATACGTTGCCGGTATCCAGAATGTATTCCTAAATTATGAGTTCAGTTTGGCTCAGTCCAAGCCCCATACATATTCCCAATCCAGCGGATACGGCCACATTAATGCGGGATATAGCTGGCGTTGAATACTGTATGAGCTAAGAAACCCTCTGTCTTTCCCTTAGCATCACAGTCTCATCGTCGCCCTTGCAACGTTTCGGCCTAATCATAATATGGAAAACGTCGGCCAAGGTGGAAGAAAATCTATTTCAGATATGACGTAATATATCGGATACGGCCATGGGAGGGAGAGAAAACATTTTAATGTTCCCGTGACGGAGAGCCTGTGGGATATCGGGGGTGATGCATTTTCTTCGTGTTGCAGTTTTATGTGACATGATTATTATACTACGAACGCAGGTGGCGATGACCAGGACAGGCAACATAAAATAAAAAAGGGGAACGGGTGAGAATGGCGGCAAATGTCGCATCGATTTACTTAAAAGGAATGACGACTCGTGTGACATTAGAAAATAATATTTTTGCGGTATGTTTGAATAAAACTAGTATAAAGTAGGAAAGCCACATGTTCATAATTTAACCAGGAAAGTTAGAAATGCGTGTAGAAATCGACGAATAGATTAAAATAGTTGATATCGAAATTTAAAAATACCGAGTGGTCCGAAGTAACTTTAATGTAATTTTAAAGTTGACATCAGAATCGGAGGCAATCAATGGCGTCTCACTGAGGTTTTAGAATTAAATGAAAATGAGTTTACGATCAAATTGCTTTGATATCATTATTATCATAAACATCGGCTCATTTAAAATAACATTTGCCGTTTTTCCGTTGCGAAAAGGAAAAATCCCTCGGGACAGTAGGGTGACAGCACCGCAGGTTAAAAAACGACCGCATGCAAAGGCAAACACTCGGGGAGAAAGGCAAGCGCATTAACTAAATTGCGAAAATATTTATTCGATTTTTATCGAAATTCCATCCATCCAGTGGAAACAATCATTTCTATTTTCGTTGTCCTGCATAATACACTAATAAGAAACCGTCCTGATAACGCTGTAACTATAAAAAGCTCATTGATAAATGGCACCGAAGAGGGTGTATACGCGATAGCTGGAACTTACTTAACCTAGGACCTCTCGTCATCTCGTGTAACAACCGAACGGCTCTAGGGCCGGAAAATTGCAACATAAAAATCATCCCTAAGTCTTCCTTGGCCTGCAGCTATCTCATATTGCCTGTTTTAGCAATGTATTCATCCCCTTGTCAAAGTAGATTGATATCGTGCGACGAATTCCGGAACTTGTGCTTCGTTGCTAAAGAAAAACTTACAATAAAACCCACGTCAGAGTATATTGAATTTTCGGGAGCCGCCACGTAAAATCTTAATAGAATTCTTGGCGCGAATTCCTATTGTATGCCATCTAAATAATTTAACTACAGTTGGGGTTTTAAAACGAAAGCGAACAACCACACAATGGTGAAAATTGGGAAGATAAGAGTTTTTTTCGCAGGCTTCTATCTATTTAATGGTTTTTGTTATAACGTCTGTACTTACTTGCTTTTAATGAGCAGTTACTTTACTTATTTATCTGTTTCAAGGGAACATGTTGCAGTTAAAAGCAGTAATTCCTCAGGAATAAGTTTAAAGCATAAAATGCAATTGTTTTTATATAATTGATATTAACTACAATTTTAACATTTTGTTTTGAAATACAGGGTTTTCATAAATGATTCATACATCCAGTAGGCTTTGCATGTCAAAATTCGCCATCTAAATACATAATGTAAATTTTGCTTCTCATAGAATACATGGATTATTTAAAAATGGAACAGACATAAATGATTAAGTCGGTTCTACCAACTGCGCAACTAAAAATAATAATCATAAAAAAAATACTGGAGGATCTTTTTAAAAAGATATTTCTAGAAGCTTACAGTTCGGATTTCTTCGGGATCCAGAAAATATGTCATGAACGTCTAGATAGAGGTTTAGACAATTTCTAAATATTTTGAATAATAAATTGTAAATATCGAACGATAATTTATATAATTTATTGTAAAACATAACATTATTGGTAATAATGCCACAATAGAGCTTGATGCACCTGTTGTCAACTAACTACATATTAAATATTATTTTTTTTAAATAAATTACACACGCTTATTGTACTTCTAAAATCTGATTCTAGGGCATTTTTTTAGATTTGTGAGCAGTGAAGTTAGTCCCTTTTCAAATATGTAATTATTTTAGAATTTTGATTTTTTTGACTTATGGCTGTAACAATATTAATTTCACAATAATTTGTTGGTTATCTAATTCTTGTGTATTTGGTAATCAACTCCCACATTTCTTACTCCTTGTTACCCCCGTCGGGATGTACAAATGCAGTTGTGTCGAGTGCCGGCACATCGTAACTCAAGCAATGCGCGGGGCGTGGCGCGCTAATCGATGCTATATTGCGCTATCGATTGCTTCGGTTTGCTTCACTTCAACGGCTATTTTACGTAACTTTGCAAAACGAGGTATCAATGATTTGCAAATTGCTGTAAGCGACATGACGTTTTTAAAAACATCTAACACAATAATTTTATTAGGTACTCCAAAGTCATTCATTAGTCTCTTGAACAATTTTAATTTTCATTTAACAGTCCCCAAAACTTTTATTATGCTTTTTATCTTCATAGTTGAGTAGTAAACCCAGATACCTAAAACTTACTGTCTTCTGAATTGTGTAGACTTACGTCTGATATGATAAAAATGAAATCGTAATCAGCTTATGTTTTCAAGCTATATATGTCGCAGGCATATACTAAAACTAGGCTTTTTATAAAACGTCTAGGCTTTTTCAGAATGACTTGGCAAATTGTAAAAAAATAATAGTCATATTTAACTTAGGCTTATTGTAAAAACACAATGATTTTACAATATGCCTAGCTTAAGGCAGGCGTATTATAAAACGCCTACTTGTTGTTTAGGCATATTCCAAAGATCTAAAAATGTAGCTTTCATTCATTAATCAATATAATAATATTATTGAGTATTGGCAGTAGTATTGTATGTTAAATTATGTTAAAAATAAAATAAGTTAATAAGTCCTTATTTAAAGGAAATTTGGAATTTCATAATATTATACTCCTTCTGTTCAGAAATAAGTGTCGGATTTGCTATTTTTTGAAAATTTAAGAAAAGTAAGCCTTGACTTTCAGTAAATGTCAAAATGTGAGTTATAGTAAGTTGTAAATGTGTGCAAGCAAATTTCATTTTGGCCTTATTTATAAGTAAAAGGATTTTTTGTTCAATCTGAGAAGTTCGAAACAAACCCAATTAAAGTTAATTAATTATTTAATTAAAATTATTTTTCCTTTTTAAATAATAAATTAATCGAGAAAATTGCAAATCTATTTTTCAAAAAATAATATATTTTTTTTGCAAAAGTATTAATTGTGCTAGAGTTGTGCTAGATTTGTGCTGTTTTTGCCCCTTGACATTCTTTTCTAAAATGTAAAATGACATTTATTAGTGGACAATAAAAAAATCTAAATTTGGACATTTATTTTTGGACAATAAAAAATTGCAAATCGGACACTTATTTCTGGATGGGTAATATTATAAGGGAATAACAAAATTAAAGAATGGAAACCAGCCTCTTTACAAAGAAAAATGTCAAATTAATCAAATAAAATTTGCTAATGCACTTCATGTGCGCCTGGCAACAATAACATCTGTTTGTTCTGTTTTAATTTTTTGTCTCAAGTTTCGAGCATCATTTTGTCAGCGGTATATGTAATTGTAAAATAAATATTACTTTATTCATTGTCATCTGCCGGTATTCTAGACACTGCGTTTTATTTTGGATTTCTTAACCTCAAAACTAATGAAGGTTATGTAGTAATTTATTCTCCCAATGTTGTCTGTTGCCACATTAACTTATGCTTGTTCAAGTATGGTGAAAACACCCAAAATTCAGCCGGGATAAATAATTTTAGAATATGGCTAAACAACAAGTAGGCATTTTATAATACGCCTGACTTAAGCTAGGCATATTGTAAAATTATTGTGTTTTTACAATAAACCTAAAGTTATGGCGGCGTTTTATATAAAGCGCCTGAAATATCTAGTCTAAATATCTAGTAACGTCACAACTCACTCACTAACGCACTCACTCATGTTCAAGAATAGGGCCCTAAAGCAGGCCGCACACTACCGCGGATCGGAACAGCGCGGAATGGAATTGAATCGCTTGAATTGTTCACTGAGCGAATTTTTCCTTGGTTCCGCAGTTACTCTTAGAGATTTGAAGACAAATGACTAACTTCATACCCAAGCTGCCATTCCATTTGACAGACAGGCGCACAAGTGAATTTTGAAATCTGCTTTTAAAATAAGTTCACAGCAAAGAAAGTAGTGGTTAAATGTTACGAAGAGTGGAAAAACCACTGCCTCACCTTCACCGGGCGACAGCTGCAAGAAAAATTGGGAATAATTTTCTCGGTATAATACCTAGTCTCATTCGGGTTGTAAAAACGCATATATTCAAAGGTTGTTTAATTGAAAGTCTTTACCACGCGTTACAACTACAAACATTTTCTAATTCAGTTGCTTTGACACCTACAAAACTTCGTGACTATCTTGGCAAACAATTTTGCAACTAGATTGCCCCCACTACGACTGCCCTTGATAAAAATCCTGATTCACACGTACGAAATTTTCAAAATTTACACTAGAGCGTGGGCGCTAAGTAATGAATCTCACTGTAGGTTTATTTTTAATTTTAATTAAATTAATTATTAATTTAATTTTTATTTTTAATTTTTGCTCATCTTCTGAAAGGTCTGGGAATAGATGATGAAATTACCCATATTCTTGTCTTTTCATGTTAATTTCATGGACCCATTTGCGCTTTTTTTTTGTTTTCTCTCAATATCTTTTTCATGTGAAACTACACACACCGCCACAAATTCTTCGTCTGAACTGTCTATTGCAAAAGAACAGCACACACTAAATTTTATCAAGTTACTCTATACAGTAAAATTTCCATTCCGTTCCGCGATAATGTGCGGCCTTCTTTAAAACGGTTAGTGTAGTGACGGGGATTTTTAAGTGTTTATCTATCACAATAAAAAAGTGATTAATGTCATGTGGAGTATGTCCCTGGACGCTCATCTACCGAACAGTGAAGTCTATAGATATTAAAAAAATTCTTAGATGGATTTAATCTAGTCACAATGCTCAACATCCTTGGGGCGTTTAAATAATAAAAAAAGGAAACATAAAATACAGCTTCAGTTTACTTCGATTCGCTATTCGTAAAGGTCAAGAGAACCCTCATCAAACCAGCTATAAACCGCGAACAATTTTTGACATGTAGGAGGGTAAATCCCCTGGTTTTAGAATAAAATTCACATTTCACACGCTGACGGCCTACGCATGAATAACGAATAAATCGCGGAGGATGGATTTAGAAAGGGGATTGTAGAATTTTGTAAATGGACGAGGGATGAATTGGGGTAAAAATGAACTTTCTGTGGTTAATTTTCAGAAAAAAGAAAATGTGTCGTTTTATTATATGCAAATAAAATAATTAACGGTCTTAATTAATATTGTTTCAGTAAAAATGCTTTTACCTTTATTTAGTAGTGTGACATAGGTATATGGTGTAACTAGTGTGGAAAACAGCACTTTTCCCACGAGGTTCTATATCCAAAAATTATAATAAGACTGTGACTTAACCTTATTCAATCTCATGATTTTGCATCATAAACCTGGTGGTGCGACAAAGATCACAACGTCACGGGCAAGGACCTATCAGAACCAATCAGAAAACGACGTCAAGTGGGCCATGGATGAAAAAACGTATGGCGTATTACATCTGACATTTGACGTGACTTTTGTTGAACGCACGTTACATAGTTCTTTCGGTAGTGGTCGTAGAAAAATATATTTTGTCAAACATATCAAGGGTCTGTTAGCAGATCCTTGGAGACAAAACCTAATCAGTATTTTCCAGGTGTACGCGTTCTATCACTACTACATATTTGCATCTCGTTACGTTGTCCACTTTTTGCTTGTAGAATTTTTCTTCCCATTTAATCGTTCGAGTTTTCACATGGGAACTTGTAAGTACCCTTCAGAAGCCAACTTCTCATGGTGTAAGCTAGTTAGGCGAGTAATGGAGTAATCCTTTGACGCTTGTTCGATGAGGCGGGTTTTTGCAAACCGTCCAAGTCGTTGGTGTTGGAGTGATATGTAATGTGATGCATTTGGTCGTTTGAAAAAGCTCGTTTTAATGCGTCCCCGAGGTGGTTGTAACTCAACCACACGCACATACATAATGGAATGGGGAGCAAAGAACTTTTCACTTGTATAGAATTTCCGTATTCAACGGTGGCAAAGGCAGGCGAGAAGTTGCGAGTTGATGTTATTCCGTGCGCGTGTTGGGGATCTCTAAAACGCCACTGTCGAAGAGTGAACTTGCTTTTATGCTTGAATTCTGCTCCGTTGAAATACTGTAAATAAGCGCATTCGCGACAGGAAAACTACTTAGCCGATGCAAAAACTCACTGCATAATTCATCCCTTGCTGTTTTATTCATCTGCTTATCTATTCCGGTCCAAAAAATATACGCAACACCTACTATCATTTTCGTGCGGTGATTAACCCAACGGGAGTTCTAGAAACGTTTTAAAAAGACTGCAAATTGAGAAAGTTTGATGCTAAGTTAATGGTCAAATCGCAAATGGCGAAATTCGCTCCCCCTCGATACAACGACGTTTCTTTTCTTAGTTTCGCCTTATTTATTCGCACCCTCTTTTGACTCTCGGACGTTCGACAGCGACGCTTTGATGTCGGCTGACGCGAATCCTAAGTAACAACTTTTATTGGACTCCAATATTTATAACCGGGGGCGATAGAGCTCTCCAAATTCGAATATAACCAACATCAAACGAAAAGCGAATATCCAATTTCTCGCTTTGCTTTCCTTAATGGGATCGGCCGTGCAAGAATTGCATTCATTTACACCAAGTATATAGATGATGTGCATATTGGCACATTAGTTTATACTTTTACTTTATTGAAAGTTCTCGAGAAATGCTTCGACTCTTGGACATAAATAAAGTTGGTTGCATAGCCTACCGTTGCTTAGAATTTACAGTTTAATAAAACTGAAGATTTGGATGATCGCATATAATTAATAATTTTATCTGTTTATACGAATGCTTCTTCAGTCTTTTTGGGTTGAGGATTGTTAGTTGAGTTTGGATTATCTCTAATAAAATCCTTTCAATCCCTTTTGTATTTAGCCACTTGGTATTTATCCCCTTTTCTTTAACTTTAGTCTCCTATATTTACTTCGCTACACATTCAGAGCATTGGTCAATTTCAGCAAAGTTGTCGATTATAACGCTCATTATCTTTCTCATAAATTTCATTTTACAGTGTTATAATAATTTTAACTTTGTCTTTCTGCTCACTTATTTTTGCTTATAAAGATTTTTATCAAAGAATACGATACTAACCTTTATTTGACAAGTATTATTTTGGTATTAAGTATTTTAGGCATTCATACTGCCGATCCCTGTAGTTTTAATTTTCAGATTTACAACTTTAGTTTTTTTTTTCTAACAAAATATGGCTTAGAACACTTCCTTGTCTGGCTTATTTTTTTCTCATAGTTTTTATTATTATTTCTCATTTCTTTTTTTTATTGTAAATAAATGTAAATTTTCAAACATGGACTGTCTGGTTTAAATTTTGATGAAAAATGTTCAACCACAACGATCCAAACCCGGACTAAGTAATTTTATATTAATTTGTGAAAACTATTTTTTGTATTCGTTTTGTGAAATCGGTAATCGTGAAAGTGGTATATAACTAAATATATAAACCACTTTTTTATTTAATTTGACAGCTGTCAAACCTAACCTAAAATTTTGATGTCAATTCCTGTTTTTTCTTATTTTGCGTGAGCGGATTAAAAAAAATGTGGTTCAATATTCGTGCGCTGTCACTTTTCACTTCTCGCCCGTGAAAAGTGTGTTGACAGTGCGCTTGTATCAAAAATAATTATTTTGTACTGATTGCTTATTTTCTCTTATTATCTTAAGGGGACACTCAAGGGCCTCAAAAAATCGTTTCAAAGGTGTACGAGAACATAATTTAAGAAGTTAATTTGAACAAAGAGGACATAATTTTTTGTTAAGGTATTCCTCTAATATGTGCCTAGTGTTGTGGAGAGATTTGTTTAAATTTTGTAGATTTTAGCTTTGCAATAAGCAGATAAAAAATGCATAAGTTTGGAGATAAATCACGTTGAATTAAAAAAAAGCTTCATGGCAAACTGGGGTGTTTTTTACTTTTCGCGTCTAATAGAGACATTTGCTTCATAAGTTAGGTGCAACGAATACAATAAGTGGCAGTAAGACCGAATTCACGAAATGGTAACGAACATTTTAATGCGCAAAATTCAAATTTATGTTAATTAATTTATTTTTTAATTGGTACAAAAAATATTGTACCTAACTTATTTGGAAGTGAAATTTCCCACATTTGCATTAAATTTGCACTAAAGTGCTAATGCGGTAAATTTCCCTTTCCAAACACGTCAGGTAACTAAGTATAAATTTTCTTTGCTCATTTTTTCTATATGTTTGCAAAATATTTGCCAGGCCTTCCTCTTCAACCCTTCGAGCGTTTTTTTATTCTTTCTTTGTTTCTGACTTTTTTGGCGTTATTTAGTTTCGCAACTTAATAATTTATTATTTTATTTCTATTACTTATATTATATACTACACTGTGATACTGGTTGACTTCGGGATGTTAAAAAAATGTAAAAAACTACAAAATTTACAAATTGAAAAACGGAAAATCTGAGAAGTTAAGACACCGAAAAACTGGGAAAGTACAAAACTGGATAATGTGAAAATTGAGAAACTGGAAAACTGAAACCGAAGACCAGAAACTGAAAGACAGAAATTAAAAAACATAAACTGAGAAACTCAGAAACTGAAAAACTGAGAAACTGAAAAACTGAAAAACTGAAAAACTGAAAAACTGAAAAACTGAAAAACTGAAAAACTGAAAAACTGAGAAACTGAAAAACAGATACTGAAAAACCGAGAAAATGGAAAATTGAAAAACTGGAAAACAGAAACTAAAAAACTGAGAAACTGGAGGACAGAAACTATAAAACATAAACTGAGAAATTTAGAAACTGAAAAACTGAGAAACTGGGACACTGAAAACTGAGAAACCAAGAAACTAAAGTGTTTAGGACCAGAAAGGGGAATCCAAAAAGACTGCAAGAACGGCGTAAATTAAGAAACTTTTGGAGTTCGAGAATAATTATTATTATAGGAGCTAAGAATTATATGCTCTTAAATGATTATTATAGAAGGTTTCAGTGTTTCAATTTCTGATCTTGGCATCTTAAAATCTGAAACTCGGTGTTTTCTAATCTTGATATCTTGGAATATTGTAATAATGCTTCAAATACTAAAATCTATGTAATGTTATGGAATTTTTAATTATTATTGTAGTTTGTGATTTTGGAATATAGACATTGTACAAAACAACTACAAACGTGGAAATTGAGAAACTGAGAAACTGAGAAACTGAGAAACTGAAAAACTGAGAAACTGAAAGACAGAAACTAAAAAACAAACTGAGAAACTCAGAAATTGAAAAACTGAAAAACTGAAAAACAGAAACTGAAAAACTAAAGAACTGAGAAATTGAAAAAGTGAAACAGAAACTGAAAAACAGAAACTAAAAAAACAGAAACTGAAAAACTGGAAAACAGAAATTGAGAAACTCAGAAACTGGAAAACTGAGTAACTGGAAAACTGAGAAACTGGAAAACTGAGAAACTGGAAAACTGAGAAACTGGAAAACTGAGAAACTGGAAAACTGAGAAACTGGAAAACTGAGAAACTGGAAAACTGAGAAACTGGAAAACTGAGAAACTGGAAAACTGAGAAACTGGAAAACTGAGAAACTGGAAAACTGAGAAACTGGAAAACTGAGAAACTGGAAAACTGAGAAACTGGAAAACTGAGAAACTGGAAAACTGAGAAACTGGAAAACTGAGAAACTGAAAAACTGAAAAACAGAAACCAAAAACAAACTGAGAAACTCAGAAACTGAAAAACCGAGAAACTGGAAAACTGAGAAACTCAAAAAGTGAAACAGAAACTGAAAAACTGTGAAACTGGAGGACAGAAACTAAAAAAATATAAACTGAGAAATTCAGAAACTGAAAAACTGAGAAACTGGAAAACTGGAACACTGAAAAACTGAGAAACTGAAAAACTAAAAAACTGAAAACTGAGAAACCAAGAAACTAAAGTGTTTCGGACCAGAAAGAGAAATTGGGGAATCCAAAAAGACTGCAAGAACGGCGTAAATTAAGAAACTTTTGGAGTTCGAGAATTATTATAAGAGCTAAGAATTGTATGCTCTTAAATGATTATAGAAGGTTTCAGTGTTTCAATTTCTGATATTGGCATCTTAAAATCTGAAACTCGGTGTTTTCTAATCTTGATCTTGGAATATTGTAATAATGCTTCAAATACTAAAATCTATGTAATGTTATGGAATTTTTAATTATTATTGTAGTTTGTGATTTTGGAATATAGACATTGTACAAAACTGGATAACGTGGAAATTGAGAAACTGAAAAACAGAAACTGAAAAACTGAAAGACAGAAACTAAAAAACATAAACTGAGAAACTGAGAAATTGAGAAATTGAAAAACTGAGAAACTGAAAAACCGAGAAGCTGAAATCTGAGAAACTGAAAAACCGAGAAGCTGAAATCTGAGAAACTGAAATACTGAAACAGAAACTGAAAAACAGAAACTAAAAAACAGAAACTGAGAAACTGAAAAACCCAGAAGCTGAAATCTGTGAAACTGAAAAACTGAGAAGCTGAAGGACAGAAACTAAAAAACATAAACTGAGAAACTCAGGAACTGGAAAACTGAGAAACTGAAATACTGAGAAACTGGAAAACTGAGAAACTGGAAAACTAAGAAACTGGAAAACTGAGAAACTGGAAAACTAAGAAACTGGAAAACTGAGAAACTGAAAAACTGAGAAACTGAAAAACTGAGAAACTGAAAAACTGAGAAACTGAAAATGTGAAACATAATCTGAAAAACTGGAAAACAGAAACTAAAAAACGGAAACCGAGAAGCTGAAATCTGAGAAACTGAAAAACTGAGAAACTGAAAATGTGAAACAGAAACTGAAAAACTGCGAAACAGAAACTGAGAAACTGAAAACCCAGAAGCTGAAATCTGAGAAACTGAAAAACTGAGAAACTGAAAAACAGGAATTGAAAAACTTAATAACTGAGAAACTGAAAAAGTGAAACAGAAACTGAAAAACAGAAACTTAGAAACTGAAAAACCGAGAAACCGAAATCTGAGAAACTGAAAACCTGAGAAACTGAGAAACTGAAAAACTGAGAAACTGAAAAACAGGAATTGAAAAACTGAAAAAGTTAAACAGAAACTGAAAAAACAGAAACTAAAAACAGAAACTGAGAAACTGAAAAACCGAGAAGATGAAATCTGAGAAACTGAAAAACTGAGAAACTAAGAAACTACTGAAAAAGTGAAACAGAGACTGAAAAACAGAGACTAAAAAATAGAAACTGAGAAACTGAAAAAACGAGAAGCTGTAATCTGAGAGACTAAAATCTGAGAAACTGAAAATCTGAGAAACTGAAAAACTGAGAAACTAAGAACCTGAAAAACAGGAATTGTATGCTCTTAAATCTGAAACTCGGTGTTTTTTAATCTTGATCTTGGAATATTGTATAGTGTTGCGGTGTATTGTGAGTCGCGATGTTCTCGAAGGACCAATGAGTTCAGAATATACTTAAATGATGTTTATTTACGAGTCGTGTAAGTATAAGTGATAGTGTTTGTTACAGGATGAATGTTGAATACCGAATGAATGAATGGATACAGAGTGGTCTCAGACAGACCGATGGGGGGGAGGATGGTTGGCACCCCCACTCGTAATAGGCGTGATCATATAGTGTATAGAATTTTTTATTATTATTGTGATTTTGGAATTTAGAAATTTCTAAATTTTTAAATGTAAATTGTACTATCTCACACAATATACTGAATGTGTTCGAGTATATTATTCAGAGCACCAGAAAAACTGCTCAAGCAGCGAAGTGAGCAACAACAGAGACTAAATTCAATAGACGACACATTATCAGAAGATAATTATCCATCAAAAACAAATATAATCAAGAAAAACACAGCAGAGTATTACTTCTGAAAACTGCTAAAAAAATATTGATCGTAAATATCTTTCCGCTTCCGGTTCTATATCACAACTCTTCCGGTTATATATCACAACAGGTTTGATTTCAGTTACTTGACAACAGCCAGAAGAACTTTTATGTAATGAATTAACAAAACAACTTGCATTGCACATTGAATTAAAGTTTCTTAACGTTATAATAAACAACGTAATTTTAATCAAATGTGAAATAATGCGGATGAAAAAATTATTAATTTTTTTATATTCTTTAAGGGCTGATGATGGCAGAAGTGTTCTGCCGAAACATGTCCCGTTAGTAATTTTACAGTTATTAAAGTTTGTGGAGTTCGACTTAGATATATTTAAATTTTAATTTAAATTTACTCCACCTGGATTTAAGAACATTCTTCTGGTTTAGAATTCGGAATGTTCTAAAAGAAAAAAAAATGCGTCTGATAAACAATAACATAACTTAATAACAGAAGAAAATAAAAGATCTCACGGTAGCCTACTCGATTAAAAACAAACTAATAAATTAATTAATAAAATTAATGATAAATTAAATGGAGCTATAGATACATGCTGGATTCTAACAAGTGATTATTTAATCTTGAAAGATATAAAGTGGATTCACACCATTGATTAATAAATTGGTATCCCTCCCCGTTAACACCTTGACAGATTTTAATTGTCTTTGTAGATTAGTGTAGGGCTTTAAATTTTTTGATTGTTACTTTGACGTATTTGAAATCAGATGTGACAATGTAATATTAATGAAATATAACTTATAAATATATAATAAAAAGAATGGTCACGTGGTAGTAAAGAATACAAATAAAAAATGTGTTAACTTAATTTTCCACTCATTGTCACTCATAAATTACCACGTCAGTGGAAGACGCAGCTCGAACAATTTAGTCGCATTATCTCCCTGACAATGACAACGTTGTTGTCGGAACGCATTCACACACGAAATTTATTTTGTAACCATGGCAAACCAAAAATAATTAAGATGATTATAGAAATAGTAACGAGAAACCTCCATAAGGAATAAATAGTAAAAGCATAGCCCAAGAAATCTGGAACATCGACCTAGCTGATAAGAGTAAAATGTGAGGAGGGGTAAAAGAATTGGGCACAAACAGTGTGGCACAAACAATGGATACAGCCAACCTCGACACCATAAGGTAGAAGGATATATGAATTCGTTGAGCGCGGAAGCCATGATTATTGTTGGGCTGCTTCTCTTGCCAAAAAGTACAATAAAATTTAACTGATTAAATTTAAGTTTCGCTTGTTCAATATCCTCTGATTTGAGTTTGCAATTAAAGACCCAGCTTCCCGCTTGCTCTTTCGCTTTTTCAGTGGCGGCGCAATTATCCGCTCCCAGCCCCATAGCTTATGAGTCGGCTTGTAAATTCGCGAGTTGAAATTGGCGCGCCCGTCGAGTGCCGAATCCAATCCCGGCAATCTCCTTATGTTTGATCGGAAGAGGTTTTGTGTGGCGCTTCATAAAATGGCGAAAGGGAGCCTTCCTCGGCGAGATCCTATTCCAATCTGTCGCTTAAACAAAGAGTAGCAAACAAACGGTTAGACGGAGTCCGGACGGACTGTCATTGTAGGAATGCAATAGCAAATCAAGATTGGATTTCAACCCCTGCCAGGGGTCGAAGTCGCTAGTCTAATCTCGACCTCGCACTCGACCGCCGACACATCTCCCCGGACCCCGGAATTACTCCGTCCCGCCGCCCCAATACTCCGGGCCGAACAATGACGTGTCTGAATCAAAGCGAACTTCCAATTCGACAAATTGAAAAATACTCATTAGTTGGATGTTTCGCACTCACCTTCGTTCCTCCTGGCCCGTTACTCGACGGACGGAAATTAAAAGAAGTAAATATCTAGAATTTTTTCGACTTGGACGACTGGAATGCCGCGATGCGAAAATGAAAAACCAAGTGTACGACACTCGTTAAAATGCCCCAACAATACGTACACAATGCCCACGTCTAATTAATTTTACTGCGCAAATCTCATGGGGAAGAGGATATAAAAAGACATAATTATGTCTCTCATTCTTAAGGTGATTACTGTGAAGTGGTCTTTGACACGAATATCTTCATTTGTAAGTTTATTTACATAATTCTGTCATTTTATCGCGAGGTGGTGCTGAGCTCACTTTCTTATCCTCCGATCTGTTCAGTAGAAAGTTTTATTAAATTCAATATGACAATATTAAATTCAATAAAGACAATATGCAAAACAGTTGAAGAACGGAAGAATATATAAGCAAATAAGAAGAAAGAAAGAAAGTCCAGTAGCCTTTCAAAAATGTAAAAAACAGCAAGATCTTCAGGAAGAAAGAAGGCAAGAAGAATAGGCGAGAGAAAATTCGGATGAGATATAAGAAGGAGAGGACTGATGTACGAAAGGCTAGTACAGAGTGTCATGATGTACGGAGCAAAAATATGGGGATGGAAGGAGCAGGAAAAGAGAGAAGAAAATACTACTAGAGAAACGGGTATGCAGTGGAACATGTAGAGAGGCGAAGAAACAATGGAGTAAATGTACTAAGAGAGATAGTTGAGGTGGACCGAGACGTACAGAAGCAGGAAAGGAACGAGGACAAATGAGTCAAGGTATAATGGAGGAACTGCCGGCATACCTGAGAAGGGAAAGCGAGAAGAACGATAAGAAAGTAATAGCAAGGTTTAGATGTGGGAACGAGGAAAGAGATAACAAATACTGGAAACAGGGAGACGAGAGAGTGTGCAGACTGTGCAGAGAAGGAGCAGAAACAATAGAGCACATGATGAGAGAATGTGAGGAGCTGAGAGAGGAGAGAGAAGATTGGAAAGTACTGATAGGAGAAGAAGCGAAAGGACTAGGCTGGATGAAAAGAGTATTAGACAGAGGAAAGAATGTAGTGAAAAGGAGGGACGAGATGGAAGGAAAATTAAATTAATTTAGCTATTGTTATTGTTTATGTTTTATAGTTTTATTTATTTATCTAGTATTGTATGGGAATAGGAATCCTTTTCAAAGCCGGAAGGCAAGGAAATAAATCTTATTATTATAAGCAAATAAGGAATGGTTGGCTAAAGAAAGTGAGAAAGAATTACGTGTAAAGAAGGAATTAACATTGAAATTGCTGCTAGGGAGGACTGAAGGTGCAAGAAAATTATGTTGTGCAAAAAAAAACAATTCTTAGAATACCAAATAACCGCTATGGCAGAGAGTATCAAAGATGGAAAAACATAATGTAATATTTTTTTGTAAAAGCATAAAGATACTGAAATGTAGGGTTAAAACACTAATATTATATTTATTATCTATAAGTATATGAAGAAGGAAAACTAATAGGAAATGAAGAATATTTTTCTCTGTTCTGTTTTTTTTTTCTTATGGCCATACAATTTTAGCTGTTCGGTTTTTACTTCTTTTTCTTTAGTTCTTTCTTCAGCATTACTGTGTATCTATTTTGCTGGCCAAATATATGTAGTTAACTTTTTGTTTCTTTTCCACCTTCTATATTTTATTTTGTGTTTTTAATTGTCTTTCCATCATTTCTCTCACTTGTGATGTTAATTTCCGAGTTTCTGTTCGTGGCCTAATTTTTAGAGGATGTTTTTATTGTTGTTTACTGCTGTAGATAACGAGAAACTGTGATCATCTGACTTTATCAAACGTCTTTGTAATATTCTCCATAGGTCATCGGCCTGCATGAAAACGCAAACTTATTTTTTCAGGGTGAATAAACAGTGAAAGGAACCGTTTGCGGCATTACCACCACTCACATGTTTTCAAATTGTTATTTTAAATCCACCCCAAGGCTCCACGTTACACAATGTTGGGTAAATAACCTGAAGTTATTCGATTTTATACCGAAAACGATTTTATTCAGAAATCGAGTTCCCCCAACGCACTTAAAAACATATCAAATTGTGCGGCTAGAATGGGGGAATGTGGGAGAATGACCGACCACTGTTTTTCCTGTATGGCTGAAATTAAAATTCACACATCCGATATAAATATGTAAGCGCTCTGATACTTTTTCTTGTTTTAGGTTATCTATCATCTCTTCCATTTTCAGCCCTATTTCTTCTTGACCTCTTCTTTGCTGTGGTGATCTTACTGTTTTCTTGATTTTCTACGTTTTATTTATTTACTTTATTTTCGTTAATTCTCTCCGATCTAAACCCTGTTTTTTACACTAAAATATGTTATTTTTAACCCGGACATTGTACAATTATAATTATGCCCATATAATTAACGTGTATTCTCATGCATCTACACCGGTTAGGTAATGAAACGTCGGTTTTTCCTAATGAAACATTAATTTGCACGTCCTGTTTTGCAAATATTGCAATGTACTTTATTATACTTAGAAATTAATGCATACAAATGATGTGCATTAACATAATACCGGCGCCTCCACCAAAATTGTAATCGAATTAAGAGCAGCAGCGCTGCTCGTACTCTTGTTTCCGCTCTTAATTTTACGCAATTTCACTACAGCTCTCGGTGTAGATACATTATCTAGTGTTGCTAAAAGCTTTACGGTTGGCAGCACTGCAGTAATACACTAATGCGTGGGTGGGGTAAGTGACACCTTGAGCTGTCGGCAACTGAATAGTTGATGGATGATCCACTGGAGATGCCAGAGACAACCCTTTATGGCTTTCTACATACACTAAACTCGGAACTCGTGTGTTAATAAAAACTCTTTTATTTTTGTTGTAGATTAAACAAGGAGCCAAATTCTAGACGACGTTGAAACTTTGGTTTTTTTCTTCGTACGTTAAGATTTCGTATGAGTCGATGACAATTTCTTCATGGCCGTGTGGAAAGTACAGTTTCGCTCTTCCGATTGTTCCGGAGCAGACTTTGCCTATGAGTACTTCACCCTGGTATTTGATGCGACCGATGTTAAGTACTTTTCCCCATTCGATGCCTCCAGGTACTAAGTGGTTGTTGACGGTTGTCAGGTGTAGTGTTGCTGCGTTTGCTGTCACCCAAACGAAGTTGTCTTTGTAGGGACTGCATAAAATCTGCAAAAGTTAAATTTAAAAAAAAAGATTTTTACAATGTCACGAATTCAGTACTACTTAAGTATTTTAAGGTAAAGAAATTAGTATTAGGTCAGAATTTCTACTTTTAAAATAACACCACTATATTCTTCGTTTGGCTTGAAATAAAAGCTATAATGTGAAGTGAGAAATAAAAAAAAAATGTAATGAGAATTCATTACCAATGAGGATTAATTAAAGGACAATTGTACAATCTGAAAACAACAGAACTTGAAAAATTAAAGTGGACTTACAAACTGAAAATCTGAAAATATGAATGACTGATGAGAACTTGAGAATCCCTGAGAATCCAAGAAACTGAAAACATCAGAACCTGAAAGCTGCCGAAAACTTAAGGCTTGAGAACCTGACAACCTGAAAATTTAAAAATGTAAAAATCTGAGACCAGAAACTGGAAACATATTTCAGGCAACTGAAACATCCAAACTTACACACAAAAGAAACAAAGAACTTAGAACAAATCTTGAACTTAGTTTTCTTGTGATTAGCCCTCAAAGACAAAAATTAGAATTTGTTAGGTCTCACGAAACTTCTAAAAGGTAACCTTTAAAAGAAAGACCGATTCGTCAGATTTGGACTGAGAATGTTCCATTTTATCTGTTCACGCCTGAAGATTTAGAAGTAGGCAACATATTAAACATTTCGTCAACAACTATGTTTTTTAAGGAATATATTTCATTTTTGATTAAAAGATTGCATTGAATTGACGTTTTGAGTTTAATTTTAGACCCACTATGATTCTTTATTTAAAAAATAAATAGTTTACGCAAAGTGATCTGTAAAATGTTTAAAATGTTGCCTATATATGAATCTTTAGGCGTGAACAAATAAAATGGACACCCTGTATACAGATATGACTAAAACAACAGAGAAGAGCTTGTAGATTTTGTTTTGTAATTAGCTTTCAAATACAAAAATTAGAATTTGTTTGGTCTCACGAAACTTCTAAAAAGGTAACTTTGAATAGAAAACACGTACGTCTGAGATTGCGTCCGATTTGAACTGAGAATGTTCCAAAATATACAGAAATGACAAAAAGAATCGAAAAGAGCTTTCAGAAAGAAATTACGTTTTTGTAAGAATCTTGAGGTTTACATTTTGGACGATAAAAATAATAAAAAATTGATCGGTTCTCCTGAAGGTTTAAAATTTCGAACACATGTAAAGAAACGAAAGATAAATGGGATAATTAAAACAGAATCCAAATTTTGAACTTGTTTTTTTCTGTGATTAGCTTTCAAATACAAAAATTAGAATTTGTTTGGTCTCACTAAACTTCTAAAAAGGTAACTTTGAATAGAAAACACGTTCCTCTGAGATTGCGTCAGATTTGGACTGAGAATGTTCCAAAACTTACAGAAATGACAAAAAGAACCGAAAAGAGCTTTCAGAAAGAAATTACGTTTTTATAAGAATCTTAAGGTTTATCTTTTGGACGATAAAAATCAACAAAATCATCGGTTCTCCTAAAGGTTTAAAGTTTCGAACACATGTAAAGAAACGAAAGATAAATGGGATAATGAAAACAGAATCCAAATTTTGAACTTGTTTTTTTGTGATTAGCTTTCAAATACAAAAATTAGAATTTGTTTGGTCTCACGAAACTTCTAAAAAGGTAACTTTGTTTAGAAAACACGTACGTCTGAGATTGCGTCAGATTTGAACCGAGAATGTTTCAAAGTATACAGGAATGACAAACAGAACCGCAGAGAGGTTTCAGAAAGAGATTACGTTTTGGTTTATCTTTTGGACGATAAAAATCATAAAAAAAATCATCGGTCTTCCTGAAGGTTTAACATTTGGAACACAGGTAAGGAAATGAAAGATAAGTGGGATAATTAAAACAGAATCCAGATTTTGAACTTGTTTTTTTGATTGGCTTTCAAATACAAAAATTAGAATTTGTTTGGTCTCACGAAACTTCTAAAAAGGTAACTTTGAATAGAAAACACGTTCCTCTGAGATTGCGTCAGATTTAGACTGAGAATGTTCCAAAATATACAGAAATGACAAAAAGAACCGAAAAGAGCTTTCAGAAAGAAATTACGTTTTTATAAGAATCTTGAGGTTTATACTTTTGGACGATAAAAATCATAAAAAGATCATCGGTTCTTCTGAAGGTTTAAAATTTCGAACACATGTAAAGAAACGAAAGATAAGTGGGATAATTAAAACAGAATCCAAATTTTGAACTTGTTTTTTTTTGTGATTAGCTTTCAAATACAAAAATTAGAATTTGTTTGGTCTCACGAAACTTCTAAAAATGTAACTTTGAATAGAAAACACGTTCCTCTGAGATTGCGTCAGATTTAGACTGAGAATGTTCCAAAATTTACAGAAATGACAAAAAGAGCCGAAAAGAGCTTTCAGAAAGAAATTACGATTTTATAAGAATGTTGAGGTTTATCTTTTGGGCGATAAAAATCATAAAAAAATCATAGGTTCTCCTGAAGGTTTAAAGTTGGGAACACATGTAAAGAAACGAAAGATAAATGGGATAATTAAAACAGAATCCAAATTTTGAACTTGTTTTTTTGTGATTAGCTTTCAAATACAAAAATTATAATTTGTTTGGTCTCACGAAACTTCTAAAAAGGTAACTTTGAATAGAAAACACGTTCCTCTGAGATTGCGTCAGATTTAGACTGAGAATGTTCCAAAATTTACAGAAATGACAAAAAGAATCGAAAAGAGGTTTCAGAAAGAAATTACGTTTTTGTAAGAATCTTGAGGTTTACATTTTGGACGATAAAAATAATAAAAAATTGATCGGTTCTCCTGAAGGTTTAAAATTTCGAACACATGTAAAGAAACGAAAGATAAATGGGATAATTAAAACAGAATCCAAATTTTGAATTTGTTTTTTTCTGTGATTAGCTTTCAAATACAAAAATTAGAATTTGTTTGGTCTCACTAAACTTCTAAAAAGGTAACTTTGAATAGAAAACACGTTCCTCTGAGATTGCGTCAAATTTGGACTGAGAATGTTCCAAAATTTACAGAAATGACAAAAAGAGCCGAAAAGAGCTTTTAGAAAGAAATTACGATTTTATAAGAATCTTGAGGTTTATCTTTTGGACGATAAAAATCATAAAAAAATCATCGGTCTTCCTGAAGGTTTAAAGTTGGGAACACATGTAAAGAAACGAAAGATAAATGGGATAATGAAAACAGAATCCAAATTTTGAACTTTTTTTTTGTGATTAGCTTTCAAATACAAAAATTAGAATTTGTTTGGTCTCACGAAACTTGTAAGGAGGTAACTTTGAATAGAAAACACGTACGTCTGAGATTGCATCCGATTTGGACTGAGAATGTTCCAAAATATACAGAAATTACAAGAAGAACCGAAAAGAGCTTTCAGAAAGAAATTACGTTTTTATAAGAATCTTGAGCTTTATCTTTTGGACGATAAAAATCATACAAAATTCATCGGTTCTCCTAAAGGTTTCAAATTTCAAACACATGTAAAGAAACGAAAGATAAATGGGATAATTAAAACAGAATCCAAATCTTGAACTTAGTTTTTTTTTTGTGATGAACTCTTAAATACCAAAGGTAGAATTTGTTTGGTCTCACGAAACTTCTAAAAATGTAACTTTTAAAATTTGGAACACATAAAGAGACGAAAGCTAAATGGAATAAATAAAACATAATCCAAATATTGAACTTGGAAGAAATCGTCACGTAACACGCATGCACAGTGCCGTAAAGAACGAACAGAGAGAATAACTGGAAGCACTTGAACCGACTTTGGCAGCAATGTGTGAATTATGTAGATCAAATTAACTACCTACACGTGATTCCAGTGTTTACTATTTACGTACATTACAGAGAGACAATAGTGGAATCATATCCTCAGCGTCAAAAAGAATATCGAACCAAAACCAAACCTCCATATCGAATTACATTCGGAGTTGAAGAAAAAGCGTGGAACTTCGTATTTTTTGTTTTTACATTTTTTACTAGATCATCACACAATATCTCACAAAGTTTTAAATTCAGATTTTTTAATACAACTTTCCTACCTTATTTCCAACTGTTGTGACATGAATTCCCTCCTTTGAGGTGGTCAAACTTTTCTGACCCGGGTAAACCGTTCCAATTAAAATTCCATGATGCAGAACAAAAGCTTGGCCTATGTATGTGGGATTTCCTCTTAAATCTTTTCCACCCTCTACAGCATCGTCAGGGATCTGACCGTGATACTCTCTCCAGTAGTAATCTGGGAAAGAAAATTTAACCATGTAAAAGCTTGATAGATTACTTACCTTCTGCAGAATACGAAAGTCGACATATGTAAAGTAATGTAAAGTAAAACGGTGTTTTCAACATTTTGGTACAAACTGGTGCACCACAAGAGATAGCTGACCTTCTTATCTCAGAAGATAAGTGTACATTTTAATAATAGAAGTGGGGAAAAACCCACGCGTAATTGGAATGCCCGAGAAGATTTTTAGGAATATATGAAGAATTACTCTATAAACCAGTTACACAATGCAAACAATAATAAGACACTATCAATTTTCCGTTTATTGAATTATCGTCCGCCCGTTTATGAGCCAACAACTGACTTGTTTGGTTAAGCTAATTAATTAAACGACCCGTTAAAAACCCGCAGGTCGTCTACCATAAATATCCCAATCGACCATATGCCGCATCGATGATATAAATAAATTAGAGAAATAAATTTTAATGGACGGACGTTAGCGCCACGAGAAACTATTATAGGACATTTTATTACCATCAACTGTGACTAAAGTCACTAAATTAAAATGTCCAAAAACTATGTCGTAACGCTCCCCAAAATAGAGTAAAAACATGCAACTGTTGCAGAAATTAAGGGAGAGGAGCTGAAGAGAACGATGTCCCTACAGAGGTTGTAATTTAAGTTTTTTATTTTGTAAAAAAATTTATTCAATTTGAAAATTCAAACTCGGGGCGGTAATCGATAGTACTTAACAGCTGTTGGAAGGTGCTTTCCTGGCCCCAAATTACTTCGGTTTTTACTGCAAGCAAATAGCATAAACACTTTTCGAAATATTAGGTGTTTTAAACACACGATAGAGCTAATGACTTTATGTACATAATTACGTTGTCTACTTTCCTCTTCGCTAGAATATTTTAGCATAGCCGGCGGTAATATGGACCGACTATTTCAACCATTTAAAAAAATAAAAATATTCTGCAATTTTGCCGTTCATCCCGCATTCAAATCCAGCCTCCGACTTAGCATAATAATCCACCGTCTTCGTCAACAACCTCTCTTTGTTTCTCTAAAAGGTAGCGCTCATGTCAGCTGTCAACCATCCGTCAAGCCAAGGTCCGAACTCGTTCCGACTCCCGAGGAATTCGACAGAGCACAAACGCAAATGTAAATCTTCCTCGAAAAGTCGTTATCTTTTAATTATTCCACTTCGGACACCTGAGCGATTTTAGGTGAAGAGCACCCGAAAGAACGGTGGCCATCGAGAGCCCCTGCTAAAAGAGAGTCGGTCGGCATAATGCGATGGCGCCACAGATTGCAATCTTACAGGACGAAATGGAGTAATTTTTCAAGACGGTTTCCAGATAAACGAGCAGATGCTACCGACACTGCAACTAAATTTGCCTGGCTGTTTAGAACGGACACATGGCTCAAACTCCATACATATTTATGTTGGGACTTCGCAACTTGCAAAATTAAGGACGAACCAGACTAACTGCCAAGATAATGTCTGCGCTTCACCTAAAAGAATATACAACTCTTGTGAAGTTTTAATGACCAACCCTTTGCAAAATAAAATACTTATTTTTCACCACCACCCCTAAACTACAATGTCAACCAGAATATTTTACTGTTTTGGCGCGCGCGTCCCTGCCTGTAAACCCCCTGTCAGTAGAGATCGTCGTGTTATTGATGGTTTCTCCATAAAGCCCCAGCTCGGACTGTCCGTTGGATATAAAAAGTTTTTAAAATAATGCGACTGGTGTCTGGAAAAATGGAAGACATTATCTTCGGCTCGGTGGGGGATTACGACTGGCGTTTCGTCGCTTGAAAAAATCTTCCGCAATTCGATTTAAATACACCACTGGTCGACTGCCGAAATGCTCTATTTCGGTAAATTATCGTTGCTTATCGACAGCTTTCACTAGAGCTGTGCACGCAAGTGTACATAAACATGCAATTTGGCAATAGAACGGCTGACGCGGAATTGGAAATTAAATCATCAAGGAACCGACTCTGGTCGGTAATTTTATGGCAATTTGTTATCAGTTTTGAATGATTTTTGTTCACATTGCAGATAATTACATATTCATAACGACACGTTTAATAATTATTATTATATCCACAAATCTACAGCATAGAGTTATTAAAATATTACATTTGCACACCGAGTTCAATACAGGAGAACTTTTGGATCTTAATACTAATTTTGAAACATTCCTTCTAAAGGTCGTGTAAAGTACTACTCTGACAGTCTGCAAGTAGCAATTTGAGGATTACATAGTCCATCCTCTATAGCACTACAATAATAGGGCTTCACTCAAACATAATTAAGTTTTGTCACAAAATTCACACCCGAAAACATTTTCGCTCATATCTTGTAAACTGTAGGTTACTGACCTGATTTATTTCTACAGTGTGTTTGCCTTAAAATTCTGTTTAATTCGAATATGTGGTTTGGGCTGTAATGTGTGATCTGAGGAGGCTGAAAATTTAGAATATATCTTTTAATTTTTGGGATTTCTTTTACGCACGAACCGTGAAAGATATGACGTTTCTGATGGTGCCAATCGAAAGAGGACCACAAAATGTTCTTTTGTTGGAGGCTGTGTCCCATTTTTGAACCTCAAGGGCCTTAAATTTCATGTTTTCAAGTTCTTTGTCCCATTTGTCAGTTTCTTCAATTCTCATGTTTTAGATTTTCAGGTTCTTGAATTCTCAGGTTTCCAGGTTCAGAGATTTTTATTATTATTATTTATAAATATTATTTATTTTTATTTTCTGGCTTCCAGGTTTTCAGTTTCTCATGCTATAGATTCTCAAATTCTCTTTCTCTTAAGTTTTAACCTTCTCATAATATCAAATGATTTTCAGTTCCTAGGTTTTCAGGTTGTCAGGTTTAAAAGTTTTCAGGTTTTCAGGTTGTCGGGTTTAAAAGTTTTCAGGTTTTCAGGAGCCCAGATTCTGAGTTTTTTCTTCCTCTTATAATTTCACCTCCTCATAAAGTCAAATTAGGAGATTTCTGGTTTCCAGGTTTTCAGGTTGTCAGCCTCAGTCTGATGTTTACTCTGTCTTCTCAAGTTGCCGGGTGTTCAGTATTCCCAATTCTAAGATTTTTATATTTTCAGGTTATCACTTTCTCATGCTTTAGATTTTCAAGTTATCTTTCTCACTTTCTCACAATATCAAATGATTTTCAGTTCTCAGGTTGTCAGTTTTCCAATTTTTGAGGTTTTCATGAGCCCAGATTCTGAGATTTTTGTTAAGCATACCATGTCTTCCTTTTATGATTTCTTCTCTTTATAAAGTCAAATTTTTGGGATTGGCGGTTCCCAGCTTTTCAGGTTGTCAGTCTTATATTTTCATGTTTTCAAGTTCTTTGTCTGATGTTTACTCTTTCTTGAATTCCCAAGTTGTCGGGTGTTCAGTATTCTAGATTCTAAGATTTTTATATTTTCAGGTTATAACTTTATCACTTTCTCATGCTTTAGATCTTCAAGTTATCTTTCTCTTAAGTTTTCACCTTCTAACAATATCAAATGACTTCCAGTTCACAGGTTTTCAGGTTGTCAGGTTTCTAAGGCATTTTCATGGTTTCAAGTTTTTGTCAGGATTCCAGGTTTTCAAGAGGCCAGATTCTGCGATCATGCGTATCTCTTATGTTTTCAAGGATGTCAGGCTTATATTTTCATGTTTTCAGGTACTTTGTCTGATGTTTTTCGTTTCTTGAATTCTCAGGTTTCCAGGTTCAGGGATTCTGAGATTTTTATATTTTAAAAGTTTTAATCCTCTCATAATATCAAATGATTTTCAATTCCCAGGTTTTCAGGTTGTCAGGTCTAAAAGTTTTCAGGTTTTCAGGAGCCCAGATTCTGAGATTTTTGTTCAGCACACTATGTCTTCCTTTTATGATTTCACCTCCTCATAAATTCAAATTGTTGAGATTTTTAATTCCCAGGTTTTCAGGTTGTCAGGTTTTCATGAGCCCCGATTCTGAGGTTTTTGTTCAGCATACCATGTCTTCCTTTTATGATTTCTCATCTCTTCATAAAGTCAAATTTTTGAGATTTCTGGTTCCTAGGTTTTCAAGTTGTCAGCCTAATATTTTCATGTTTTCAAGCACTTTGTCTTATGTTTTTGGTTTCTTGAATTCTCAGGTTTCCAGGTTCAGAGATTCTGAGATGTTTATTTTTTCTGGTTCCCAGGTTTTCAGTTTCTAATACTATAGATTTTCAAATGCTCTTTCTCTTAAGTTTTAACAACCTTCTCATAATATCAAATGATTTTTAGTTCCCAGGTTTTGAGGTTGTCAGGTTTTCATGAGCCCAGATTCTGAGCTTTTTGTTCAGCATACCATGTCTTCCTTTTATGATTTCTCATCTCTTCATAAAGTCAAATTTTTGAGATTTCTGGTTCCTAGGTTTTCAAGTTGTCAGCCTAATATTTTCATGTTTTCAAGTACTTTGTCTTATGTTTTTGGTTTCTTGAATTCTCAGGTTTCCAGGTTTTCAGGGTTAGAGATTCTAAGATTTTTGTATATTTAGGTACCTTCTCATAATTCAATTCAATTTCAATTCCTAGGTTTTCAGGTTGTCAGGTTTTTGTAGGGGTAGGATTAAAGAAAAATAAAAAAAATTGAACCTCAAGGGTATAAATTTTGAAAATTCAAAAAAGAAACTTTTTGTCTCAAAACGATTCCAAGCCATCACTGTCGTTTTTTTGAAAAATCTCTAAAATATCTCAGGATGGATATTTGAGCTCGACCTCCCATCTCGATATCTGCCACAGCTTCGGAGATATGGCGTTTTAAAATTTCCACATACCCGAAAACACTGGCTCATATTTCGTAAACTTTAGGTCCGTCACCTGATTTATTGCTACCAAATTCCAAAAAAAAACTGTTTATTTTGAATATGTGCTGTTGGCTGTGATGTGTGAGTTGAAGAGGCTGGGACTGAAAAGTTCGGATAAATTTTTGTAAGTTTTAGAGGGTCACAAAACCTACTTATGTTCGAGGCTAGGTCCCAATAGATTAAAGAAACGTTAAGAAGGCACCTACATTTTGAAAATTAAAAAAAAGACTTTGTCTCAAAGCGCTTCCAAACTGTCACTGTAAGATGTAACTTGACACGAGGAAGCCGCCTGTGCATTCAGTTTTCTCCTAACTAGAGCCGTTTTGGAGTTATTGATGTTTTTGAAAAATCTCAAACAATAAAACAACACGAATATAATTATATTAATGTCTACAGTTATTAGTACTTTTTTTATTGAATGAAAATTGGAGTCATTTTTTATTAATTATTTATTTAATTGTCATTGTTTTATAAAATTATTATTAATATAATTTTAAGACATTACTACCAAGATTTCTTTGTGGGGTAAACCTATACTTTTTTTGTTAATGTTGTTCTGTAGCATAAATAAAAATAACAACAAAAGTTCTGTCCATTTTCTGTGAATAGAAACCCGCCGAAGAATAGCATCCTTCCCCCAAATGCACTGATTTATCAAGAGAACCAGCGAAAAATCTTTGAAACAATACAAACTTAATTGTTTAAGTGAAACCGGCAGGTAATTTGATAATAGCGACCCCACTAATCAATTCTGTCTTATCTGGGACTGCTTAGCATTCAGAACGTCTCTTGGCGGCGTTGTCAGCAAGACAATTGACTAACGAGCCCTGCCTCATTAGCCTCAAGGTGGACATCGTCAGACTGTTTGATTGTTTGCAGTTTTGCAAGAAAGAAAAACGAGTCAACCAGAGAATGAAACGTCTTGCCTTATCAGCGGATGCACAGCGTAGGATAATGCGGAGCGATCGGAATAAAGGACTCTCCAGTCCTGGAGTCCTGTTAGGCTCAAAAGCGCTGCCGGGGCGCGATAAGGGACCCTGCGTAAACCAGGGATTCGTCCCCATACGCTTTCCGGGAAAAGGGCCGTATCGCACTGTGCGCTGAGAAATTCGAACACATGGCTTGCGGTCGGGAAGTTTGCTATACAGCGTGAGCTTTTAAGAGTTTTGTCAAGTGAATGCGAGAAATAGTGTGGGACAAGTCTTGAAATTCACGACGGTCTCTTCCCGGTTGATTGTTGTTCTTATAACTCGACGTAAGCAAAGACTTCAGCCCAAAAATGTGCACAGAAGACAAAAACAGAAAATCAGTAGTGAATTTTTCTTATGGAAAGATAATAATAGGCAATTCGAAACCGTAAGCTGGTAGAAAGATAGTACCTACAAGAAAAGAATTACAAATGAAGAAAATACATACGTACAAAATACAAGCAGATAGAAAAGGAAATCTACAGGCGAAAAGCACAGAAAGAAAAGACTGCGGCTGGGAATTCCACTGGTGTTTTCTTAGGATTCGGTTGATTCGGTGGAGAAAGCAAAGGAAAAAAATTCGACTACCGTATGAATTGGACTACCTGTATGAATGGATTTTTGATCCAATAAATACCGGTGAAAACCAGGCTAGATTACACTTAACAATTGAAAGATTAATGACCATTTTATGCGATCACCCTGTCCACGTGTGTACTTTTAAAGCTGAAAACACTCCTGTCGGCAGTAAACCAGTGGCAAGCAAGTCTCCAATTTTGCGAGCGTGTGATACGACCCTACTCTAAGAAGATAACCCATGTAATGCGTCTACATACGTTGCTACTTGTCCCTCTATCGCACATGTACTAATGGCGTCGATGGCCATCCAGTGTTTTATTTTTATTATTTTTTTATCTTTCACGTCCATTCACCGATATGACCGAATTATGTTTCAATTTCGTCGTATAAAAGTCAAGGACTTTTTAGTCTCGATGTCGCAACGTTACAAAGTAAATCCCTGCTATATTATAGGGCTCGTCGCAAATTAATTCCGAGAGCTGTTGATCAGCTCCAAACAGAAATAAAGGCTTTAAGATACGGTGCAATAAGAATACATTCGTCGGGTAATCAAATTATACTTGAGCCGGCGACGATATGGCCACCTTTATTTACCATTAGTTTTGATAATCTTGTTCCAGACGAATGTAATGGATACATTAAGTTGCACTTAACTCATTTTCTGCAACTGTGCTCGCTTTCTTTAAAACACAGAGTAGAGACAATGCCTGAAATAATATTCTGCAGCAGCGGTTGGGAAATGAAGAGGCGGTGGCCGGGAATCTGTTAATTAAAAAGAAAACATTCTTCAAGTATTCAAGCATCCCTCATCCTCTCAGTTTTCAACTGATAAGAAATAAGTACTGATATTGTTAAAAACAAATGGATATTATTTTGGAAAACTTGCATTATTTTTGAGCTTTTATATTATCTAAGATTTCTGTCTACTCCACACTCCCTAAATTAAACCCTCACCTGCAATAGTAGGTAATTATACACCAAGGTTGAGAAGCCATTTTTCTTAGCCGAGCTATTTTATTTAATAAATAGTAAATAATAGTGCAAGGCTAAGAAAAGGCTTCGCAACTGTGGTTTATATACTATTTTTTTCACTACTAGTACATATTTGTTTAACTTTTCTTCAAATTATAATCATGATAATGCGAAAGGTTCCATGAAAGATATCCATAAAAAGCAAGTAGCATATGAAATTTAATCAATACCTGTCATTTCTATTTTTGTTGCGATGTTGCTAGTGTGGTCCAGCTGGCAAATTTAGCATTTGGCATATACTATATCTCTGCTTATAAATTTCCAGACTTCTTCTGCGTCGATTGATCTAATTTCTTCTTCTTCTTATTCTCTCTTCCTTCTTCTTCTCACAAGTGTCTTTCAGCCCGATTTCATGTTGATTTGGGACTGGTCTCAAGTGCCGGTTGCTATGGAAACGTCGTAACTAAAAATAGTCAGTAAGTATCAATTTCATGTGAAATGAAACATTAGCCTTACTTCCTAATCCATTGCACCTAATCGCAAATTACGCCCCAGAACATGAAATCGGGCTGTTTGTATTTATTTAGTTGCGCCCGGTATTCTTCTCTCGATCCCTTCCCATTGCCCCATGTCCTCATTAGCTTTCTGGCTAGTCTTTTCATTTCTTTACATTGTTTGTCCCACCGTTTGTTCTTTCCCATTCTTTCTCCTACTTCTGCTGCCATTTTCTTTGTTGACATTGTTTCTTTCATACTTGTTTCGGTATCTTTTTATTCTCTTTCAATTCTTTCAATGTGTTGTAGCGCATTTCTGTACTTTTGTATGCGTTCTTCTTGCCAGTCTGTTTTATGATTATTACTTTTTCATGTCTTGCTGTTTTTATTTAGTGATCGATTTATTTAGTTAGTGATCTGATTCCACTCTCTTTTCCAGTTTGTATCTTCGTACTTCGTCCCAAGCGTCTTGATTCACTATTGCATAATCAATCACTGCTTGTCTTCGCAGTTCCCATTACCCAGTACCTTATACATATTCTCTCTCTTCTATAAATTCGATCATTTTTTCTCCTCGATTTTCCTTCGATACTCTTCTCGCTTCACCTGTCTCATTATTTTGTCTCAATTCTCGCATTGAAGTGTCCCCCAATGATTATATTTCTTTTTTCTGTCTCATTTATTATATGGTCTCTTGTAACATTTGTTTTGTTCTGCTCATCTCTGTTACTGTTTAGATAGTTTCAGATTCCTCTGTGTTATTCAAGTTCTCTGTAGTTCTTGTTTCGTCGTTATTATTTCTTTAATTTCATTTCTTGTTTCTGTTTTGATGCCTCCTTTCGCTCTTTCTTTTTTGCTTCTTTATCTTCTTCTTTGTTTCTCATCCCCGTTACATTCCAATATAACGATCTTATTCTTCTTTTTGTTTGCTTCTTTTGTTTTTATTTATTCTTTGTTATTCTGTTTACCTTCAAAAATTTTCCATTCGCCCGCTGTGGTCATTTCATCGCCGCCAATTTTCCTCTCCCTGAAGTTTCCTATAGCTTATTCTCACCGTCTTTTCTTCTTCCCTCTCACTTTTCGCTATCACTCTTATCTTTTTCTGTATTTCTCATTCTTTCCTTGTTGAATCCTCTCTTTATAACGAAGGCGTCTGTTATCTTCACTTCTGTTTTCAATTCCTCTTCAACCCACTTCTCGACTTTTTTGCTCTTTTAGTCTCAGCCCTGTTATTACTGTTATTTCTTCTTTCGCCTCTTATTTTTTTTCCATCCTTGTTTTTATCTGTCCTATCTTTTTTTCTAGAAAGATTTTTGACAGTTGGTTCATTTCTCTCTTCACGTCTTCCATATCTTTCCTGATCTGTCTGCTGTTGTTCGTCAACTTTTTCATTTCTTTCCTGGTTTCACTTGTATCTTATTTTACTTGTTTTAGGTTATTCATCATCTCTTCCATTTTCAGCCCAATTTGTTCTTTGCTTCTTCTTTGTTCTGGCAATGGTAATGTTTTCTTGCTCTTTTGGAATACTTCTGGGCTTTTTTCTATCTATCTTTTTCTTTTAGTTACTTTTTTATATTCTTCTTGAATTTCTCCTTTGTCTTCGGCTTGTCTCACTCCTATTTGTAACCCCCTACACTGTGCCGGGTATTGTTGGTTGCCGGCGTTTTTTGTTATTATCTCAATACCATTTTTCTACGTTTTTACTTTTTTTTTTGGTCAGTTTTCTCTTTGTCGCTTCTCTACACGTGTTCTAGTGTTGGTCGGTAATCTAGGAGTCCAAAATACTAAATTAAAGAAAAATCACATCAGGGAAATATCAAATTAGCAAAACAGCAAAATATACGAAATTGATAAAATATCAAAGAAGACAATATCAAATTTATCAAATTTAATACATATTCAAAAATCAAATTAGCGTAATATCAAAAAATCGAAAAACCCACATATATATACCTAACCAAAATTAGCCAAATGGCAAAACGCGAAATTTCCTTTTTCGTAAAAAAATATTTCAATAGTTCAAACCGGGTGAAATTGAGTACTCTGTCTGATAAAATTGTCACAGTGACAGTTTTAAACATATGACGACCCCAATGGCTCACCGATGTGATTTAGTTTATTTTTGGGGTGTAACAACGCGCGCCGGGTACAAGCTAGTACATATATAAAACTGATGAAATGTGACATTAAGGAAATACATAGTAAAATACCAAAATGTACATATCGAAATATCCGATTAACGAAATACCAAATTAAAGAAATTATATAAGAATGGCAAAATGTCTAATTGATGAAATATACATAGGGAGCGTCAAGAATAACTTAGGTAAGCATTACTTTCCGAAATTTGAGGGCCCCCGTCCCTTTGGAAAGAAAAAGAAGTTTCTCGGTTTATTTTAAACATTAATTTACTGATTCATTTACAAATTTACAATTCGAACTCATCGTTGTTATTTCTCAATAAATTTTTGCTCTAAACCCCGTAATTATCGAGTTAAAATTAGAGGAAATTTTGACGTTAATTTAGTTACCCGCCACTGACTGGAATGATGATGACGCACAACTAAACGTTATTACATCCACATCCAATGCTGAAAAATAAAATTGTGGGGCCTTATAGCATGCGGATTTTCGTCTGCCCATACGTATGTATTATGTAAGTTGAAACCCGTATCGTCAGTTAATAAAACAAATAAAACATTCACAAAACTGGCGCCTTCGAGGTAAATCCTCAGGTTGTAAAAATTGGGCGTTATAGGGAAAGTCGGAGTTTTCGGAAAAGTCGTACATAGAAAAGTTGTTGCATTTGATGAGTTTAACAGCTGGCTTCAATTATTGGACTTATTTTTGAAACATCCTGTATGAGAATAAATTTTTAATAAGCTTTAAAGCCGAAAACAGTTATGCAAATCAGAGCAGTAAATCATTGTTTGAAAACCTAATCCTAATGTTAAATTTTATTTATCTATTGAACTCCCGAAAATAGTAATTATACACCAAGGTTGAGAAGTCATTTTTCTTAGCCGAGCTATTTTATTTACCAAAATATGCGAAGCATCGAGGTAAATAAAAGTGCGAGGCTAAGAAAAGGCTTCGCAACCGTGGTCTATATACTATTTTTTTCACTACTAGCACATTTGTTTAACTTTTCTTCAAATGATAATCATGATAATGCCAAAAGTCGGAACGAATTTGAGGTTATCTATTTTTTGAGACTGACATTTCTCAGTCAGAGACCGGATTTTCAATCAAAATTACAGTTTGATTGAATTGCAGTAATTAATGCTAAATATTTACAATTGGCGCAATTTGTAAAAATCGAAGGGCGCTGTTGTTAAGTTGGTAGATAAAATACACGATATGAATTTTTGATCAAATACGGTCTCTTCAATTATTAACTACTAGTCAATAATGAAATGATTATTAACTACTAGGAAAGAAAAACAACTTCACACATCTTCTAAAAAAAAAAAAAACTTTTTTAAACGGTTCTATTTAGCTTGCCTTGTTTGTGTCTTGTGTGTTCCAATCTAGTAATTGAAATTTTACGCCCTTCCTGTTGACCGTTTGATCTAAAAATTGTGTACACACCTTTAGTTCTGATGACAATTTAATTATGTATATTCAGTGTCATTGTAAATCAAACATAGCCGCCGCCACAAAATGGTGGAATACATATTTTTTTCAATCCCCTCAATATTGGTATGAAATGAAAATTAATAATTATTAGAATACAGTACATCATAAAAAAAACCAAGATGGCCCCCACCGAAAAATGTCGGATTAAATTTTTTTTCAATCCCCTCATTATGGGTATCAAATAAACAGGATTAATTAGTAGAATACAGTACACCATGAAAAATTTCAAAATCCAAGATGGCCACCCACCAACACAAGATAGCGGATTACATATTGTTTTTTAATCTTCTCAATAAGGCTATCAAATGAAAGGGCTTAACTAGTAGAATACAGTACACCATGACTAAATTCCAAATCCAAGATGGCCGCCACCACAAAATGGCGGATTTCTTTTGTTTTACTTTTCAATCCCCTCAATATAGGTATCAAATGAAAGGGCTTGACAAGTAGAACACAGTACACTTTAGAAAAACTAAAAACTTGAAAATAAAATAAGTAAAAAAGTTAAAAGGTTTTATATTGTAAAAAACATAATAATGATGCAGACATAGTGCTAAAAGTTAAAAAATAATTAGGTAGGTACCAGATATCAGTCATCACATCACTCTTCTCATCAATAAAATCACCGTGTGAAGCCGATACGGGTCATCTAGTATATTACAAAATTCCGGTGTGCGTGTGTACGTAATTCTTCTCCTCCTAAACGGCTTGACCGATTTTTATGAAATTTTTTGTGTGTTTGAGTGGATCCAGAATATATTTTTTATTTTTTGACCGATTTTGATGATTTTTTTTTTGTACTTATGGGGTCACCTGGATGGTACTTAGCCACCTTTAGACCCGGTAGGTGGCGCTGTTGTTGCGATCCAACATTTTTTAATTTTTTTGACCGATTTTGATGTTTTTTTTTTTGTTTAACTTAAAAATGATTTTTACTTATTTTATTTGATCTCACTCATAAATTGAGTGCCGGAAACAGAGCCCGAGTTTACTTGTTTTCTGAGTTATGTTCTTTCAAATTTTAGAAAAGCTTTTCGTAAGTTTGGGGGCGAGGGTTTTATGTGCTAACTTTTCCATAAAGCTCGTGTGTTTCTCCGTAAAATACGTGGGATAGTCTTGTAATTAAAAAAGTAATGAATCGACTTGTATCGGGTCTTCATAAATGATTCATACATCATGTTGGCTCCGGAAAAAAAATGATGGAGTATTTTGACGTGCAAAGCCTTCTGGATGCATGAATCATTTGTGAAGACCCTGTATTTACATTTTAGAACTACATTGACAGCAAAAATTTAAAATCAGACGCCACGTTAAAACTACAAATTTTCTGCAAATAGCAGAATTTCCATACACTTGTTGGTTTTGCCCTAGTAATTTGTTAACGTTCACTGATTATCACAGTGCTTGCAGATTTCACTGTAGCATTTTTGTTACTGCGCGCTAGTATTTGCAGATTTTGATCTTAATTAATCGTTATAAAAATAGTTATGACATAAACAAAACTCATAATTTTGTCACAAAATACAACAAACAAGTTTGATTTATGCGTCCCCCTGAATTGATTTATTGACATCTCCAAAAGGCAGATTCATAAATTCCAAATCCTTTCAAAAGATAGCATCCACCCTGCGAAATCGGTACGCGCGGTGATCATAAACTCCTAAAAAAATGATATAATGGCAGCACATTTCAATTTCCCCTTGCGCTATGATGTCCTGCAACAGCAGGGGGCAAATGTCACTAATGCGGAACGCAGTATTGATAGCAGCATCATCTTTAAATAAATTTATCGCGATTTCTCAACCCCCTTGGCGGCCAGTAGGACGCAGGAGAGTTTTTAAATCGCGAATTATGATTTTTGGGCGTAGTTTGTAGCGTTTATAAATCGGGGTGAGTTCTGGATTTTTCCCAGGGTTGTTGTAAGAAGCTTAAGACTAATTGGAAGAGAGAGTGTTTCGGTCGACGCTTTGGAGAATTAATTAGGGCCAGTGGCGTATTTCGAGAAGTTCGGTGTTTTACTGAATGACTGATAAATTGTCTAAATAATAATATATGTACCTACGTTGACTTAAAAAATCACAAGCGATTTGCGCATGTTTTAGAAAGAAAGACACGATTAGACAGTCCCCAGTACGTTCTTCTAGCTAGAGCCTCCAACTCATTTGTATTTTCTTATTTTGAATTCACCAAATCTGTTTGGAAAATATTGTCCCAAAGAATTACTTTTTGCACTTATGCTGAGGGTGTAAAAGATTTGACTGGGCTCTTTGTTAAAACTGTATAATGACATTATAATTTTATATTAATAGGCAAAAATTGTCTACAGTATTCTCTCAAATCTAGAAATAGTTGTGTCCAATGGTTGCATGAGTTTTTGAATTGTTCTTTCTTGTTCAATTGATTTGAACATCGCACGTGTTGCAACGCTCGTGTGGTTAGCAGTATGTCGTAGACCAAATTGTGATAAGAATTATCTTCTTATAATGTAAACTTAATTTTTTTTAATCTGATATAAGTATATGTACAATACTAATTAATTACGTAATGATCAAATCTTCAGAAAATCTGGAAATAATAATTTAAGAAGATGAAGTTGAATTGTGAGTTTTGAAAGTCATTTCTAGTTCGTCTCTGGGTGTCTGTGTCAGTGACCATACATTGTACAACGCTTGTATAACTAAATCTTGCAACAAGTGATTGCAGCCCCTTAAACCCGTTCCCGAAATGCGCCACTGATTAGGGGGTGGAAGATGCAGAAAAGACGGCAGTTCTACATATGCAGTACGAATAGTAGCGACTGGTCCAGACGAGGGTGAATCTCTCAATATCGATCAGCCAGCAGTCCAATCAAACCCTGTGCGTGACAACTCTCACTCTCTGAGCCCTTCTCGGCACCCCCATCATCCCCCATGCAAGCGCCCCGCACCTCACCCCGGTTCATCTGCACACAAACATTGCTAATGTGTAGGCTTTGCATCTATTCTAATTTTCGTGACTCATATGTTCCGTCGCGAAAAACACCCCATAAATATTTAAATGCGTTCCGAAGCAATTTCGTCTTCGATCGTTTGTTATAAAAGTTGAAATTCCCATGTTGTTAGCTATACCAATATTTTATATAACCTGGGGAATTTTGCTAGCAAAATATTTTGTGCAAGAGAATAAAACAAAAGATAAAAGAGTGGGAAGGGCTTTGTTCCACGTAAATTGAATTTGAAAATTGGCCGCCATGCACTTGGCTTGCTAAGATATGATATACTTTGTTTTCTTTGTGTATGCTGTTCTTGCTTCCCGTGTTTTCTTTTGGATTTCTGATACAATGAACACTGGAATTATTTTGGTTTAGTAATTATAGCGGACGAATCCAGCTCGAGGTACGCGACTGCTCTTCGTTTGTCTTCCGGCTTCCGTGTTCTTACCTTAATTAAATTTGTTCCCATTCATCAAATGCAAGTCGCGCACAATGTCCTTTACATTATGATTCATTGGTGCTGCTTTTCTAATTGAAATCGGTAGCGACATTATAGACTTAAAAGAGCTTTGACCTCATTAAACAATGCAACGCTCCGGAAATTTCATTTTCTCTAAATCCCATTGAATATTTAAAGCACCATGTCACATAATATTAGGGCCATGCGATATATTTGTGAGGTACACCAAAAATTTAAAATTAAAAGCAGGAATTAAAAAACGAAAATAGTATGCTACAGGAAAAAAAAATGAGACGCCAGAGAGAAAGAGAGATAAGGAAAAGGAAAGTAGTCATACAACTGAAGAATAAAAGTGAAAATCGGTTCAAAAATAAAGTGAAAGAAGTCTGCAAGTACAGGCAGGTTTGCAAAAAACAACTAGACGAGAAAAATCCAGTAACAAAAGGCAGGAAAAGATAATCTCAAAAAGTCAAAAGAAAGAAATAACAGATGAAATAAAAAGTAATATAAAGTTATGAAATTAATATAAGTTGAAAGAAAAAAATCGAAATCGAAATGCCCACATCAAATTAATATAAGAACGATGTTACAGCCACAAAAGGTGCAAAAAATAGTAGATGAAAGTAAAAGCGACAGAACAGACAGTGCGAAAATCTAGAAAATGAAATGGAAGGAGCAAAGGCAGTTTTACGGGAAAGTTATCGCAGAAAAGCAGAAGTACCAAGCAATGTATCATGAGAAATGCTGAGATATTCAGAAGAATGCGAAAGGGCCTAAAAATGTTTGATGGTCTTCAAGAGTCCTGAGGAACTGCAAGGAATGTTATGGAATTCTGAAAAGCCATGATGTGCTTTGAAGTATTCTGAAAGTTCCTGAAGATTCCTGAAGAAGCCAAAAAAATTATGAGCTGTCCTAAATAACTTAAACCGCCCGCGCCCTGAAAAGTTGTAAACGAGTTTAAATAAATTTGATAAGATTTAATAGATAACTATAAGGAATTCCCAAAAAGAAGTCCTTATGATACCTAAAACGAGTGCTGAGAAATTCCCAAAGGGTCCTGAAGACCATTACATAGTCCTAAAGTCTCGTAGAATGCTGAAGACTTCTACAGGATCTTGAAGCCTTCTAGGAAATCTAAAAAAGATCTGGAACCGCCCTCATCAAGCCGAGTCCAGAAGGATAATGAAAATGGTAAATGAACACAAGTTCCTGAAAACTCACAGCTCACGAGTACTGAAGTCGTATATAAGGGGGAAAGTTTATATATTTAGTTATGTACCACTTCATAGGAAGGAAATAATTTGCAGACTTGAGATGATGAAGAAATAAAACCAAAATTTTATGGACTAGATGAGGCTGTTTCAGAAATAAGTGCAATTTAATCGGTAATAGACCTCCCATCAGTGTCAACAATTTTTCTTTTTCTTCTATACGTGTGTATTATTTAAGTTGAAAATATCTTCTCTCGTGCTTCAATTTGGCCGCTGGTTTATTAAATTATTATTATTAAATCCTAAGGTAAATCCTTAGGCTGTAAAAATTAGACTCTAAATTGTATTCCAAACTGATTCGGTGGGCGGTTTTCACGATTGTGTAAAACAAACACAAGGCACAAATTAGGCACACGACAATTTGGGAAGCGATTCGGCGAAATATCCTTGACCTCCGTAAATTAATACAAAGTTCGTTAATATACAATGCAACGAAAGTGAAATACAATAACAAATTACCGGCGCGCCGGCCATCTTCGGTATCGAAAAACTGACTTCAGGTGTAAAACAACCGCACGGGACTTTATAATGTTTATAAGCAGGCCGGGACAAACACCATTGACTCTCAGTAGGTCAAGTTAAAATAAATATCCACATGCGGGTCGTGAATTTTGTAGGGAGGAAATTACTAAAAAAAGTCGTACATAGAAAAGTTGTTGCTGTTGATGTACTTATTTCTGAAACACCCTGTATAATAGTACACTAATTTAAACCTAAACTCTCAAAATCTGAATGAAAATATGAGGTTTGTTATTCAGACACAGACAAATTTATAAAGAGTGGACATCGGAGAAGTCTGCAAAAATTTAGAAGTCATCGAGGAGTAAGAGCGAATAGTGACCATGACATGATAAAAGATATAAGATTTTTGAAAAAAAAAAAAAAAAATTAAACGTCGCGTGCAAAGCTTAATAAAGAAAAGAGTACATCAATAGAATGGACGGATTAAAACGAATTAACAAAAACAAAGACATAGGAGAGTAAAATGGTACGAAAAATATATCTAGGAAAGAAAGAGGGAATTAGTTATACAGGGGTTTTTCAAAAAGTATGGAACCGGCTTAATATCTTCAAAACTATTAGCTGGAATAACTTGCAATTTTAGATATGAATTCAGCTCATTAATATCTATTACATCTATTGTTTCAACTGTTTTACATTGTTACGTTATGAGATACACAGCTAACAATTTTTTTTTTTTAAATAGCAATAGGGGTCAAATTTGACATCATTCGAAAGCTTATTTTTTTCATTATGTAATGCTGTAATGTCGAAACATTTTAACAACAATTGTAAAAGAATTAGAAATCAACCAAACATGTTTGATCGTTAAAATGACAACACCAGCTGTACTTTTAGAAGTCTAACTGAATGAAAACTGAATAAGCAATGGCTCTAAACATTTATTTCTTAAAAATGATTAATGCAAGAGGAAAAATAACAAAACAAGAAAACTTAAAAAATAAATTTGGAAGCATTAATTTGGTGTTTTTTTTTCCTACAGCCGTTATACAAAATTTTGCATTGCCTACTATAAGATTTCGAGTGTAGGTGTTAAAAAGAGCACATACCTTTGCATGTCATCAGGACCTCTATTCTCCCTTTTTCAGTTAATTTAATCATATTTGGCAAATTTAGTACTTTCAATGTGTCACCTGTGATTTCAAAGCATTTTATTAGGTCACTAGATGTTTTCATTTTTAATTGATTTAACACTTCTGGTGGCAATGTTTAGACAAGAGTGACATAGTCTTAAATTCAGAAAATAATAAGCTATCAAATTTGACCCCTATTGCTATTTAAAAAAATTAGTTGGCTGTGTATCTCGTAAACTAACAATATAAAACAGTTGAAAAAATTAGGGACAATAGGTATTAATTAGTAAAATTTATATCCAAAATATCAAGTTATTCCGCTTAATGGTTTTGAAGATATTAAGCCGGTTCCATACTTTTTGATAACCCTGTATATACTCTACAAGGTAGCATAAATAAAATTAGAGAAATATATGGCAGTAAAGGAAATACTGAGAGTGGGAGTGGTAGGAAAAAGAAAGAGATTACGTCCCATAAGAAAATTGTTAGTTAACAGCAATTTGCAGTTGAGTTGGAAAAGATAAACATCAGAGACAACTAATTGTAAAACAAATAACGTGACTGTAGCCACATACCGCGCTGCTGCAGCATGTCGAAATACTTTTGGTGCCAAAGCGTCCAGAAATCCTGGGGCAAGCGATGCAATAATTGCTATCTGGTCAGTTAATTAACTTCCAAATGTCTAACATCGTGATCTGGAATAGCACATTGGTGCTCATAGGACATAGTATCCACGAGTTAAGAGTACTTCTACTTGAACTAAAACAGAGCAAGATCACTAATCACTCTTGACCAGTGACTCTTAACTGATTTCATGCTAGCCTCCCGAAGGCCACCGAAGTGAGGCACAGAGGGAGGTTTAAAGTGCCATTTTAGACATTCGGCTTCTGCTGAATTGATTTCACGCGAGGCGGCTACAAAGTTCGTGCCACAGCCCGAAAAGATAATTAAAGAAAATTTTCATTTACGAGTTAGACATCTGCGCAACGCACACAAAAAGATTCGCCAGTTAGGCCAGATACTTTCATAATCGACACCCACACAAGCGAACGTCTTGATCAGCTGAATTTGGGTCGATTACCCATAGGTGGTTGAAATGGTTTGGTATTGAGGCGCCAAGTGAATTTATTTTAGCACCGACAATGCAAAATATGTGTTTAACACAAACCATTTCTTGGAAGTCAGCAAAAGAGTTTTACACATTAATAAAGTAAAAATCATGTTCTAAATATGCTAAACCCAGGGGCATCCATTAGTGTTTTTTGGTGCCCGGTTTGGGCTATGATGCAATTGAAAAAATACAGAGACTGGTTTCATTAAAACTTCAAGTAGCATAGTGTGCATAGGCATTCTATTAAAAACTAAGAAGTCTTGTTTTTACTATAGAGAAAAATAATTTGCAGCCTGAGCCTAAGAGGCAAGAATGGCAGGAGAAAAACATGGCGGAGGCTTTGAGACATGTTCATGTTCATTAGGTTTTCTTTCACCTTTTCAAACTTATGCGGCCAAGGAATTTAGCTCTGGTTTTAGCAAAATCTAAAAAAATCTTAAGGAGAACCTACTGAGGTAGAACCTTCAATATCAGGATTTCCTAAAGCTAAATCCACGACAGAAAGATTTTCTTCACCCAGGAACTCCATTGCCACAAGCTTCACCTGGAGCTTCAAAGAAAAGCTTAAGAAAACCTAACGAAAAAGGACATCTAAATTCCACGCCAGACATTGATGAACTCAAAAGGGAAGTAGGAGAAAAGGCAAGACAAGAAAGGGAAAAGTTATCAAGAAAAGTAAAAAAGAGGATTTTGGTTGAAGAAGATGAAGAGGTTGGTCACAATGATGACGATGAAGTCGATGCTGCATGTTTATATTGCAATGATCGTGTTCTCTAGGTCGAAAACAACAGAAATGTCAGAAGTGTCGTTCCTGGGTGTCAAAAAAAGAATCAAGTATAATCCATCTGCGAACTAAAAAAAAACAATTTTGTTATGCCTTGCCTTGTTTATTCGTTTATTGATTTGTTTTGCTCCTTTATCTAAAATATATTTTATTACGTTCACAGTAACCCGCCGATACTTAATAACAATTAAAAATAGTTAAAAAACACTTAAAAATTTTTTTTTTTCAAAAAAAGTATTGAATGCATTGAAAATTTGATGACTTGCTATCGATATCAATATATTTGCTTGTTTAAATTGGCCACAAAAAATCCCCAATGCTATAGATGACGTTATGTAAGGTGTCAAAGTTTTAACTATGCCATCATAGGCAAGTTTCCCCTACTTGCTTATTTCTACTTTCGGTTAATAATTAAGTAGCGTTATTTTTTATCGTTTGGGGTGATAAAATATTTGCTTCCAAGGGTAGATACCCGAAAAACAATGGAAACACAACATAGTCTCCCACAATTTAAAAAAGTTACTTTGTTCCATTTTAAACTGTTCCCGTTTATACATTAAAACCCCCTTTCATTAAACTTTCGACCGTGGCAGTTCTAAAATTAGGTAAAACCGGCGGAGACTTCTCCTCTCCGAGGTTCAAACTTTCATGAGCTTTCAGATTCATCAGGTAATTGAAAAAGCTTTCATCGGGTCGCAATCGCGCTCCTGCAAGATAAATTTTGACTCGACCTTTTATACCGCAGAGTTTCTCTTAATTAAAGTTGGAGGCAATTTTGAAACAATGCCTCCGACAACGTTCCCCTTTTAAGACCATCAATATTGACAACGAGGAGGATTTTGCAGCATCACCCTCAGCGCCAAGTTAAAAAGCTGCCGATATGATTTTCGCTCGTTTTTGACTGTATTAGTGATGATTTATGATGGTTTTTATTCAGTATTGCGTGGTTACCGGATACTTTAGCATAGTGTATCAGTCACGAGCTGACAGGATGTTATATAAATCATCATTTGATCCCGGTCGAGACACGTCTGGATCAGAGGATCATTTATCGCACTTTCCCGTGTCGATAGTCCGGAAAATTCCGGCGGGAAGGGGAATTTGGTATCTGGGTCATAGTTTGTTAAATTCTGTGCATTATTGTTTAATATTTATCATGTATTTCTTTCTTTTAAATTTTTATTGTAGTTTTCCCGTAGTTTTGTCTTCCTTCAAAATTAATTGCTAACGAAACCGAAGCATTAAATACGTCCTCTCTGTGATTTCAGGGTGAATTTTGAGGTACATATCGCTAAATTGAAATCTCCATTGCGACGAAATAGTTCAACTCGGACTACGGAAACATTTGAAGCGAGCAGGTCTGTCGCTGGCAACAATGGGGTGTAATTGGTTTCAACTTTGGCTCCACTTCACCTATAATGATTCTAGTTGACTTCCCAGTTCCACGCTTTCAAACCTCGACCCGGTATGTACCATCAAAAATCACGTAGGATCTTAAATAATAACCTTAGCCAGTTACTTAAAATCGTCTCATGTAGTAATATTTCAGAATTTTCACAAGAGATATTTTTTTGTAATTTTTCCCCAGCACTTGTTTATTGTTTATATTGTTACTCTGGACTGTTAAAAGTGTTTAGCATCCTGAATTTATGACATCCTTAGTCCAGTAAAAATTTACATTTGAATTTTGGGGTGGCAGCAAATTAATTTTTTTACTTGTAGTGGTTAGTAAAAAAAAATTTGAGATCGAAAGCATTTGGCCCCTCAAATAAGTGCCTTAATCATTTCTTTAAAATATATCTCAGTAATCAGTATTTTTTCTGCATTGTGAAAATAAAGTTTTGGTATGTTTTTTTTTATTAGTGCCATGTATATTCTGCAAACAGACTGCTTCATAGAAGGGATTTCAAATTTATATAATTATGTATACAGGTGTCCATTATTAGGTGGGCTGATTCTGCACTTAGGTCCAAAAAATTTTCTATGACTTGTTTACCTATAATCTAAAATCATTTAAATTTCGCAGCCGATGTGACCAAACAATTTGGCACATTGGACAACCCAAGAAGCTGGAAAGTTTACGATGTTGAGAAACCAAGTGACTAATAAATATGGAAACATAAGAAATGGAAGCCTAAGATTTTGAGGAACCTGTATGGCTCAAATTGGAAAACAAAAAAAACTGATAGGTGTACGTTTTGACAAACTGAAAGACTACGCAGAGTGGCTAATAAACCTGAGAAATTAAGAAACCGGAAAACCTAAGCAAACTGGGGACAACACAAATCTAAAAGACTAAGGCATAATACAAAGTTGAGAGCCTAAGAAATTTGAGAGACAAAGAAACCTAACTCGGGAACTATGAAATTTGAGAAACTGAGAAACTGGAAAACCTGAGAGACTTAATAAGCTAAACAATAAATAAACAAATCTGATAATGAAAAGCTGAGAAATAGAAGTTTGAGGGACTGATAATCATGATGATAGACGCAAAATGAAAAATGAAGACGCTAACAGTTACGTACCTGCAGGTTTACACTCAGGAAAGCCTAGAGAGTGTGGGACTCCTTGGCGGATGGTCGCCTAAAACTCCTCCACGGCGGCGTATTGCCCCGCCCCCAGAACTGCCGTTAGACATTACTTCGAGGGTGGTACTCTCACCTCACCTCCTGTTGAGGCGTCCCCGCTCCCTTCCTACACAGACTTTCACTCTACCTACTACACACCCCCCTGCTTGCGCTTTCTCTAACATTCCATCCATATCTGCCACATACGTCGTGAATAAAAAGGGACTAAGTGGGCAACCTTGCCTCACACCATTTGTTGTCACAAACCATTCACTTTCTCTCTCTCTCCTACCTTCACTTTGTTCTTTCGTATGTCTCCTCCGCCTTGTACACCCTCTTCCTTTTCTTCATTAGTGCACCCTTTGTCAAATGGTCCAGGATGTATAATTATCCATAGTTCTCTCTAAATCCTGCTTGGCTGTCTGGTATTGCTTCCTTTTCCTCCTCATCTGTTTATTGAGAATTGACGCATACAACTGATACCCTGTGATTAGCAGAGCCATTCCCCGCTAGTTTTCCACCTTATTTTTTTCTCCCTTTTTGTAAATAGGGCATATTACCCCCTCTCTCCACCTACCGGGAATGTGTCTCTCACACATCCATACATCCACGATTCCTTCTGTACTCCGTCACTCCTCATTTTCTTCACAATGACCCTCCATCTCTTTTAGCGTGATTTCTTCTCTTTGTGGTGTTGTTTAGTTCCTGTTCAACTCTATTTCTGTTTTTCCTTTTTATGTTTCCCCCTCCAGCAGCGTCATGAAGTATTCCTCCCACTCGTTCATCGTTACCTCCTAACTTCTAAAGTTCCATAACTCTTTCTCTGTTCCTATAACTTTTATCTCTTCCTTTTCTCACTCCTCCTTTTGTCTCTTCTTCTCTACATGTCTCTCTAATCTTCTTTTCGTTTTTAGAAAGCCGCTTCCGTTTGCTTTTGTTTTTGCCATTCTCTTGCTCCTTTATTGCCTCCTTTTTCAGTTGTTCACATTCTTTAACCCACTATTCATTTTTCTTTCATGCTTTCTATCAGTTATTGTTCTTTCTATTTTTGTCGGTGCGTTTTCTAATATTTAATTTTTTTCCATTCCCTATTTCTTTTTGTTGTATTTGATTCTACTATTTTGCTTATTGTTGTCTTCATCTCTTTGTTATAAACTGTCACTATTTTTCATCATTTATTGACTATCTATGTACGTTTTTCACTATAATGTATCCTTCCTCTTCTCCTTTTTTTTACCCCCGTTATTATTCTGACATTCCTACTTTTATTTTATTACATTCCCATGTTTCAGTTAAACTCATTATCTAGAATTGCCTTACATAGTCGCAGAAATCTTCTTTTTCTGTTAGCCTTGTGCCTTTTTAGTTTTCCAGCCTCTCTTCTTGTTCTCTCTCTTACTTTCCGCTTGTTCTTCTTCTTTTTTTCTTTGTCGTTCTTCCTTTGCCGTCGTCTCCATTTTCTCCTTCGCCCCTTCTTCTTCTTACACATCTTCCCTCCCTCCCCCCCCATTCTTTCTTGCTTTGTGAGGTTATCTCTTCTATATATACAGGGTCTATCAGAACTGGCGGACCAAAATGATGCCATTGATGAACGATCTTCTGGAAATGACGAAAAAAATGTTTTAAAAAATCCATCTTCGTTGGATGTAGTTCGCAGTTCGTTTTCCAAATAGGGAACAGCTTAGCAGAAAGAGATTTTTGAAGAGGAATCTTACGCCCTTAGATTTTTTCCTCTGGGGACACGTCAAAAACTTGGTGTACCGAAATATGCCCGAAAATATTAAAGTATTAAGGAACCGTTTACAAGAAGCATTATTTGCTTCAATAACAGCTGAAATGGGCCGCAATGCTATTAGTCGCGTCAATAAATACATAAAACAGGCAATCTTCGGAAGTCCTCAGAAACAGCTTCGATATTAATGATTTTTTTTGTGAATGTTTGTTTTTATATATTATTCAAAATCAGAAACCTTTTGAAGTGGGGAAATAATTATTTATATTGTTTAAACACTATTTATTATATTTATATAAAAAAATTAGTTTTTCAATACTTATACTACAAATAATATACGAAAGTAAATTATAAAATTATTATTTTAGACATTTATAAATAAAATAATAAAAAATTGTTCATCAATTCTTGTAGGAAGGAAAAATTTGACAATTTTCCTCGATTTCCATGGGAGTCCCTGATCAGATCCTGACTTTTTGACAATGGAACCACCTCAAGAGTATACCCTTTCAAATAAAAGAAGAATTTTGAAAATCGGCCCACAATTGACGAAGAAATTGATGAACATACATGAAGTCGGTTAATAAAAAGGAGCGAAAATTTGAGGATTTTTCTCGATTTCCATGGGATTCCCTGATCAGATCCTGACTTTTTGACAATGGAACTACCTCAAGATTATACCCTTTCAGATAAAAGAAGAATTTTGTAAATCGGTGAACATACATGAAGTCGGTTAATAAAAATGGGCGAAAATTTTAGTAATTTTCTCGATTTCCATGGGATTCCCTGGTCAGATCCTGATTTTTTGATAATAATAATAATAATAATAATAATATATATATTTAGCGTTAAAATACAAAGGTATTTACACACGTCAAAATTAAACATTTCTTAGATTAATCTAAATCAAAATCTGAGAAATCATGTGCAAAAAATTCTTCAAAATTATAAAAAGACTTCTTGGTTATATACTTCTTGACTTTATATGCAAAAGCTGTCAGTTGGAGACATTTAATGTTATCAGGTAAACAATTGAAAAATTTTATGCAGAAATAATTTGTTGAAATTCTTGACTTTGTAAGTCTCAAGTTTTTGATATAAATGTTATTTGTACGGGTATTATAACTATGGAATACATTTAATTTTGTATAATTAGCAGCATTGTTCTTAATATGTAGAAGACATTTATATATGTATAATCCAGGTAGTGTGAGAATGTCGTATTTATTAAAATAATCCCGACAGTCTTCACGGTACCTTAAGCCAGCTATAATACGAACAGCACGGCGTTGTAATCTGAACAGCCTCTGCAATATGGGAGAGTGGCCCCAAATCATTATTCCGTATTGAAGGTGAGAATGAACCCAGGCGAAGTAAGCAGTCCGAACAACCCCAGAACAAAATCCTCGAGTTAAATTTCTTAATAGGAATATGTTCCTTGACAATTTGTCAGCGACAGCTTCCCCATGCTGACACCAGGTTAAGCCTCGATCTATATGGATGCCTAGGTACTTCACAGATGATGGATAAGAATCTAAATTGTAACAATTCCGTAAAGTGAATAACATAGTTACTGTTTTTTGTCTATTCAGGCTTAATTTATTCGCAATAAACCATTTTTCCGCTAAGGCGACCGATAAGTTATTTTTTTCAACAGCTGATTCAAAATTGACTTCCTTTGTTCCGATTGTGGTGTCATCAGCGTATAGAGTTAGGTTACTAGTTAAAGATAAATTATCAGAAAGGTCATTAATGTAGATTAGGAATAACAAAGGACCAAGGATTGAGCCCTGTGGTACCCCATTAGTGATGGACTGCTCATCAGATGTTTTATCAAATAAAACGACCCTTTGCCGACGATTGGACAAATATGACATCATCATTTTGGTGCTGCGGGGTGAAAAATTATAAAACAAGAGTTTTCGCAGTAATATGTCATGTGGTACGCAGTCGAAGGCCTTGGTAAGGTCTAGAAAGGATGCTGCATACACACCTCGATTTTCATAGCATTCTAGAATATCGCTTATTACATTAAAGACAGCATCAGTAGTTGAAAGCCCTTTCCTGAAGCCAAACTGATGTGCAGAAAACAGTTGATTTTTATAAAGAAAATCTAATATTTGTTTAGCGAGCAACCTTTCTAAAACCTTTGATATGACAGGTAGAAGTGATATTGGCCTGTAGTTGTTCGGATCGTCCACATCTCCTTTTTTATAAATTGGAATAACTCTTGCTAGTTTTAAAGCATCAGGAAAAACATTGCTTCGAATGCAGTCGTTAAATAGCTGAGTTAAGGGATAAATCAAAATGTTTTTTACGCATTTAAACAGAGGTACGTTGAGACCATAAATATCTTTGGACCCTGAATTTTTCAGGGAGTCGATCGCATCCCTGACTTGTATCGGGGAGATTTCATTGAAAGAAAAGTAATTCTGACAGGATAGTGAACTTTGCATGTTAACTATTGGATCAGCATCGTTTCCTGATAAAGCACTCATAATTTCATCAGGAATATTTACAAAAAAATTATTGAATTCATCACAAGTGATATGAGTTGAATTGTTAGGAACCCTGGGTTTATGTTTGTTTATTAAGTTCCATAGAACTTTCTTGTTATGAATATTTAGTTTTAAGAAATTTTGATTAAAATTTATTTTTGTTTCTTTTATGGTCTTTTGGTACCTTAGTTTAAAACTAGTGAGCAATTCCTTTAGGTCAGTTGTTCTGTATAATTTGTGGGCATCATAAATTAACATTAGAGTTTCTCGCATTACTTTGAGTTCATTTGAAAACCATGCATTATTAATAACATTAGACTTCCTCTTAACAATCTTTTTGAATGGGAAGGCTACCTCAAAGTTATTAATTAATAGATGTAACAACATATTACATTTTGTATCACAATCAATATCTTGATTAACAAAGTCCCAATTTATTTTCTCTACTAAGTGAAAAAATGCACATTTACCTTTTTCAGATATCGGTCTGAGTATTACCATTTCATCTGATTTTGATACCTCAGGGCAATAGAAGGTGACAAGTATTCCCAGATGATCAGATAAAGGTAGATTGCAGGGATTGACAGCAATACAGTTTTCCTCAATGTTAGTAAAAACATTGTCAAGACAAGAATTTTCCCTAGTTGAAAAATTGACAAGTGGATGTAAGCCATAACTCTTATACAGGTCACATAGAAGATTCGTAAGTGAATTTGATGTATTGAACTTTATATTAAAATCTCCACCGATAATGACGAGATTATTTACAATGTCTATATCATTTAGTAGCTTAATCATCACATCAATAAAAATATGAATATTTCCACTAGGGGACCGGTATACATTAATTATGATAAGATTAAGCTCTATAATACAAGAACCTATCAATTCACAATGAAGTTCAATAGACAATTTCTTTACCCGTGGTAGATTTTTCGACATAATTTCTGGATCTACTAATTGGATTACTCCTCCATTTTTAAGCACTTTTCTTGCAAACCATGACGTAGTTTTAAAATCACCCACTGTTACACTTTCAGCTTCACTATCACTTAACCAGTGTTCACATAAAAACATACCTTTTAATTGTTGAAATTCCGGTCCATGAAGTAAAGCTTCTATTAGGTCCAACTTGTTTCTCAGGCATTGTACGTTCCAAAACAAAAAATCAAAATATTGAGTTGATTTTAGTTGTTTGTTCCTTGCCGCGTTATGTCTGCTTTCATGGGAAAATTCTTATCCTTGTCCTCTTCTTTTTGTTGTTCCACGTTGTTACCTCTATTAAAGTTGAATCTCCGAACTTTAATGTTGCTGGGCCAAAAGTCGGTATTAATTATTACATCATGTAAATGAAACTCAAAGCCAACTTGAAAAGCTTGCAGTTTTCCCAATGTATTTAACTGTTTGCATTCCACATTTTTTGCTGAAGGACATTCTTCTTTGATGTAAGTTTGAATTGTTTCACACGTTGTGCCAGGTTCACATCCACCAACATATATCCATGCTCTTTTTAAGGGCGCTTTTAGTTCGCATTCCTTGATCTTGGTTCCTACAATGGTCTTCTGTTTATAGCGTTTGCTTTGTATAGTTTTCAAAGCTTGTTGTCGGCTATTAGTATCTATGTCTTTGTTTATATTAATAAGTTCATTCATCTTAGTTCTTTGTACTTTCTCATAGTTAGATTGTGTACTTGGATTTTGCTCTATATTTTTATCAATTATTATTGTTTCTTTGGAACCGGTGCCCGTGATTTCATCGGCATATCTTTTTTTCTTGCGGACCACCTGTATAAAGCCGTCATCCTTGTTCTCCATGTTCCCAGAAAAATCGATTTTTGCGAGAGGATCAATTTTTGTATTTAACACAGGTCCATTTTTTGGCTCCACATTTGCTGGCTGATAGTTTCTATAATCACTCGCTTTTTGCTCCTTAACCTTAGTAGGTACGATATTCGTGTTTATCGGCGTTACTGTTTTGTTGATTGTCACTTTCATTGACGCAATCTCTTCTTTGAGACTTGCCATTTCCGAATTTTGCTTTGCGATTATACCACTTTGTAGATGTAGTTGACTCTGGCAGTTGATAACAGCATTCTTCAGGCCTTGCATTAGATTCGTCACATTTGACCCTATGACCTTGCAGTCATCACAATACCAAAAAAGATTGTTTTCACGTATAAGCTTTAACTCGGCCTTTTTGAATTGAGAACATGTTGGATGCACCACATGTTCACATATTCCACTACACATAAAAGCTTTACTTTCGTCGTCTATTTCTAACTTGCACTGAGAGCACAGAAGAAGACGTGTGTCATCCATGTTTAGATGACACCGACTGAGCCACCTTAAGAGCCTAATGGAGCCACCTTAAGAGTATACCCTTTCAAATAAGAGAATAATTTTGTAAATCGGTCCACAATTGACGAAGAAATCGGTGAACATAAATGAAATATAAATATATAAATGTTCTGAGGTAACACGCATTAAAAAAAAACATACAACCGAATTGATAACTTCCTCCTTTTTTGAAGTCTGTTATAAAAACGCAAATTTTTTTTTTCTTTTTAGATAAATATCATACATATTGTTTAAATAATATTAATAGTTATGTCCCCGCTCCAAAAGGTTTCTGATTATAAATAATATAAAAAAAGCAAATATTAAAAAAAAAACATCAAAATCGGAGCTGTTTCTGAGGACTTCCGAGAAAAAGACTTCATTGACGCGACTATATCGCAAGTCTATTCAGAAGAGCTGCTCCGTGCATTCAAATGGGAGGAGAAAATTTTGAACACTTACTTTATTCAAATTTATCAGCTAATTTCATTTATTTACTCATTTATTCTTGTTAATTTTGTTATTATTTCCTGTATTTATTTCCTAATTTGTTTTTAAAACTCTCTTAATTTTAAGATTGAGTTTATTATTTTATTTTGTTGGTCCTAAATAAACTTAAAAATTTAAAAATTTTAATGAGAAAAACAATGCAAAAATATTTAAAATGCATCCACAGTAAATAAAGCAGGAAATAGTATATTAGATTATAAGTGTGGTAGGTTCAATTTTACTTCACAAAGTTTTAATAAAATTCGGTGATGTAAAATAAAAGTTTTCCATTCGGCGCCCCCATTTTACAAAAATGATAAGTTACATTCACATTACTGACATAAAGATAGGTGCAGGATAGTGTGACGGACGCGGATTTTGCCTAAAAGGGTGCGGATTTTGCCTAAATTTTACAGAGCGATTTTTTGAAATTTGTAAATTAAAAAATTACCTATTTTAATAACTCAAATTCTATTGGAAAAAAATGTGGTATACCAATAAAGTCTCCAAGAAGAAGACCGAAAAAGCATGAAAGTGAAGCTGCAAGAAAACGGTTACAACGGTCAAATGAGAACTTGCAAGAAACACAGCAGAGACAGAAGAAGGTGTACAAGAGAGCGAAAAAAAAAGTGAAAAACTCTGCTTTTAATTAATATAATAATACACCTCTGTGGGATATCAAACAGATTCTGACGTAATTCTTGGGTTTATGTGTACTGTTTGTTATTATTGTAAATCCTTTCGATGGAAAACAGAAAGCCCGGGCATGTGCAGCTAAGTGAAGCTGGAACCTATAGGGATCCACCAGAACCTCCCAGAGGTCTTCTCATCGGCACAGATATTAGATCAAATTTTTGTGTCTTTCATTAGTTAGAAATTACAATGCTTTTTAAATGACATCATTTGGGGCAACAAAAATTGTATCTGAGAGTAACTATAGATACCAAGTTCAAGTTCAAGTTCAAGTTTATCATTTACCTGGTTTACTTCTTCCCTAATATGGCGATCCACATCTTCTACAACTCTATTAATTTGATGAAGAGGAAACGACATTAAAATGTAACTAGTAATAATTACCCAATTCTAAATGCGGGTATTGTCTAAGATTTACAGCAATTATTGGTAGAACGCTGGACATTCTGCTAGTTATCTATAAATATCATATCTATTTCTTTATCTCCTCTTAGTTTTACTTTTTGCTTCATCACTTTTTCCTTTCCCTCACAGTTTTCCATTTCAACTAGTACTTAATCTCTACTTATACTATAACAATCCTCGATCTTGACCTATTCACCAATGTTTTTCAGAAAATCCTCTATCCAATCTTTGGCCTGCTGTTTACTTTTTCTCTCTACACCCCATCCTGTTATCAAAAAATTGCTCTTTCTCTTCTTTCCTCATACTCCACTTTCCTTTCCACCTGCCTCTCAACTTGTTTCTCTCTCCTTAAGTTTTTCTCCCTGCCTTTCAAACTCATTTAATTTATTGGTTCTCTTCAAACCTCCTTTATTTGTTCCTTTGGTTCCTTTTTTATTTATTCGAACGTATCCATTATTTTCTTCATTTCTGGCGATCTTGCTGTTATTTTACTTATTTTAAATATCTTCTCTTCTTCCTATTCTTGTCACCCTCCCCTGTTAGTTTCTTTTTTTCTTTTCTTCCAGAAATGCAGCTAGATTTCCCTGGCTAATCGAGTGGTTTCTATTTTCTTTGTTCATGGCCTTGCAACTGTGGAGAAAAAAATCGCACAACAAAAACCAGATTATTATTGATTCAATATCAAAGAAAAGCAAGTGCTTGCCACAAATGGGTACTAAATAATTAACCTATTGAACTTATGCCAGGGATCATAAATCCAAGTTAGAAATTTTTATCACATATTTTACCGAGCAAAAATCAGCAGAAAGAGGAGCACCAAAAACGCACGCTCGCACCAGACGTTACCGCAATCGGAATCTAGAGATTTATAAAACCTGATAAATAGAGGAAAAACATTCTGTTTTATTACTTGGTCGATTAAATTGGAAACTGGGAGTAAAGAAATTATTTTTTATTGTTTTACACCTTTCTCCCTAAAGTTTTTAAACTTTAAAGTTTCAACACTCGATATAATAAAACTCATATTCCATTCTGTCATCATTCAGAACAAAACGGAAAATCAGAAATATTCATCGTTTTCTGGCTCCTATCTCAATTAAACACTTTTCGTGCCTGCATATATTTCCACCATTTTTCGCAACTGCCTGCACTGAACCGTGAAAATCAGATCCTTCCACAACAAAAATTATAACGTGCTATTTTCCTCAATTAGCATTTATTCTCACTTGCAGCGAAAAAAATGCGTTCCTGCATGGCAATTTCCAGATATTTCCATGAAAAACAAGCCGAAATCCCCTTTCGGAATGCACAACGTGTTGGTATCAGTCTGAATCGATTGCATTTCCATAATTAATTATCGTTCTGAGTGGCCAACATACAAGCAAAACTGGTATTCCATTGTAATTTTTTCTCGATTTGCATAATGCAAATATGCAATCAAGATAACAAACTCCGGCACCGATATTTAAATGATATCAGATCTAAGAAATGCAGTTAGCATTAAGGAAGTCGGGGTTGTTGCAGACTCGGTTGGCAAAACAACAGACAAATGTGATATCTAAACGCACAGAAGAAACATGGGTTATGTGTTAAACGCACCGTAAAATGCATAAACAGGACAGAGTTAATGCGATTTTGCATATTTTTCGGCTGGTTCTGCTATAAAATACTTCCATTATGAAGCCTTGCAAAGCATTTGTTGTCGATAAAGATTTAGGCCGAAGTTTGGTAATACAGATTTCAAGACAATGCTCTTCTCCATCTCCTTTACATAAATAAGTAGTACTTATATAGAGTGAAGTCTCAGGCAATTAGTCAAATTGTTGGATTTCCGTAACAATCGCAAATGCAATCCCGAACTTTACAGTTATGTCTTAAGCGAGCTATTCAGAATGATTTCCAACGAGATTAAAAGTTTTGGGGGAGCTTTGGCTCCGGCGCCCTCAGGTCGTGGATGGAATTGGAATAAAGCGAGCAGGACACATGTGTATGGATGCGTGTATATCCATGCATTTTCAGTTTCAAAAGAAATGTTTCCACCCCTGTTTTATGTAAGCTGCTTCCGTATTCACAAGGGAGAAATTTTCTTAGCGTTTCAGACATGGATTTATTTGGCGAAGGCGAGCGCGCGGCAAAAACGTCGTAACTAAATAGACAAAGACATTTTAGACTCCGACACAGACTACACGCTTTTTCTGCATTCTTAGATGTACAATTCTACCGAAATGCTGGCTATGAAAACAACGAGAACTCCAGGTTTTTATTAATACAAATAGTGATGGAATTGACAAAATTGTGGGATTTTACGCACGAACACTGGTAAAGCAGAAACCACAACGTTTGCTGCATCGAAAGCTGAATTTCTGAGCAAAAAATGTGGTGAATTGGAAAGATTTAAAAATTAATTCACAATAATAATATTTAGTTATTTACAGAATTAATAATAAGGTAACAGAAAATTAAACGAAAATTCAGTAATTTTTGCCAAACTCAAGGTGGTAACATTGTCTTTCCTGACCACATATATTGATAATAATTAACTATCGAAAACTTACTTTAAGGGGGGTGCATTCGCAGCTGAAATATTACGACAATCCCAGTGCCCCGTTATTATTTTCTACGTATTTCCAATAACGTTATATAATCTTCGCTCCACCTCTCACAAATCTTAAAACCCTTGTCCGCCTCTTCGCCATCGTGGCAGGTCTGAAAAAACACGATAACAACGAAATGTGAAGTCTAAATCCCAAGAGACACGCGAATACATTCAAATCCCGACCTGACGTCATAACATCAGTAGGGCTGCCACCCTCGACCGCTTCGTTCCCACAGGTCCGATCTCGCAGCAATCATCGAGGAGCACAGCCGAAGATATCACGTATGAATTGCGTTCGCTTCGGCGACAACCCTTAAAAAACACCGTGCGCCAGAAAGGGGTGACTACCCTTATGTAAATCAGCTCCAATGAGGCAACCGTGAGATGTACATAAACTAACCCCTCAACATGCGCGAGATTGAAAACCGCGGTGGGTCCCGACGACTTGAAACTTCTCAACCAATGGCAGGTCGGTTTTTTCACCCTATTTTAAATTGCAAATTGGAGGAAGAAAATGGTGGGAGGATGCGAGCATTGAAGTCTTTTCTTTTTCTTGTGATGCAGTATTTGTGTGGGGACTCGCAAGTCGGAAAATTTTATTCATTCACTGTGCATTTTGGGGTGGGAGCAAATTTTTCCTAACGTGATAGTCGAGAGTATATACCTAGTTTTCCAGGTCGAAAGGGTTGTCATTCGGCTGCCATTTTGAAAATAAAGGGTTCTTTTTTTTTATATATACAGGGTGTCTCTTTGTTTAATAACGAAATTCACTTCTGTTCATTTACTGGTTTAGGTTATACCGGTGATTTAGAGGAATCAGGAGTGTTTTGCAAAATTGCAAAGTAAGGGCTAGATGATTTATTTAATAAAACTCGAAGTACAGAGGCGTAAGTATTACTGTGTCAATATTTTTAATAACATGCATGAATTAGATTCATTACATAAGCAATCTTTTATAACAAGTGTTCAAAACTAAACCTGGTTAGAGGAGGCTGGGCATTTTTATAACTGTACATTGCAATTGTTACAAAAACTAATCTACATAAAACCTTCAAGACAGAAAATCTCAAAACCTGAAACATGAAATCTAATGAAAGCCTGCGGATCTGCAAAAGTGAGAACTTAAAACATCAAATCCTGAAAATATGAAAGGGGGACAACCTGAAAACATGAAAAACAGACAATCTAAAAATATCATATTATGCAAAACTCAAGACTTGGAAACATGAAAACCCGAGAAATTGAAAGCTTGAGAACCTAAAAATTTTAAAGAGAAACAACCTGAAAACCTTCAAGACAGAAAATCTGAGAACCTGACAAGTGAAATTGAAAGGCTGCGATTCTGGAAACATAACTTAATACATGAAAACCTAAAAAACAGATAATCCAAAAACCTGAACACTTTCAAGACAGAAAATCTCAAAACATGAAAAATGAAATCTGAACGCCTGCGGTTCTGAAAACTGAAACTTAATACATGAAAACTTGAAAATATGAAAGGACAACTTGAAAACCTGAGACAGAAAATCTGGAAACTTGAAAAATGAAATTTCAAAGCCTGCGGTTCTGCAAACTGAGAATTTAACACATGAAATACTGAAAATATGAAAGGAAGACAACCTAAAACGTTCGAAACAGAGAATTTTAAAACCTGAAAAATGAAATCTGAAAGCCTGCGGTTTTTCAAATTGAGAACTTAATACATGAAACCCTGAAAATATGAAAGGAAGACAACCTAGAAACCTGAAAGACAGAAAATCTCAAAACCTGAAACATGAAATCTAATGAAAGCCTGCAGATTTGCAAAAGTGAGAACTTAAAACATCAAATCCTGAAAATATGAAAGGAGGACAATCTGAAAACCTGAAAGACAGAGAATTTGAAATCCTAAGAAACTAGAAATCTGAAAATATCATATTATGCAAAACTCAAGATTTGGAAACATGAAAACCCGAGACATTTAAAGCTTGAGAACCTAAAATTTTTAAAGAGAAACAACCTGAAAACCTTCAAGACAGAAAATTTGAAAACCTGACAAGTGAAATTGAAAAGCTCTGATTCTGCAAACATAACTTAATACATGAAAACCTGAAATAATGAAAGGAGAACAACCTGAAAATCTAAAAAACAGATAATCTAAAAACCTGAACACTTTCAAGACAGAAAATCTCAAAACATGAAAAATGAAATCTGAACGCCTGCGGTTCTGAAAACTGAAACTTAATAAATATGAATATGAAAAATAAAATCTGAAAGCAAACTAAAACTTTAATACATGAATACATGCAAACCTGAAAATATGAAAGGGGGAGAACCTGAAAACCTGACAAGTGAAATTGAGAGGCTGCGGTTCTGCAAACAGAACTTAGTACATGAAAACGTGAAAATATGAAAGGACAACAACCTGAAAACATGAAAAACAGATAATCTAAAAACTTGAAAGAGAGGCAACCTCCAAACCTTCAAAACATCAAATCCTGAAAATATGAAAGGAGGACAATCTGAAAACCTAAAAGACAGAGAATTTAAAATCCTAAGAAACTAGAAATCTGAAAATATCATATGCAACACTCAAGACTTGGAAGCATGAAAACCCGAGAGATTGAAAGCTTGAGAACCTAAAAATTTTAAAGAGAAACAACCTGAACACTTTCAAAACAGAAAATCTCAAAACATGAAAAATGAAATCTGAACGCCTGCGTTCTGAAAACTGAAACTTAATACATGAAAACTTGAAAATATGAAAGGACAACCTAAAAACCTGAGACAGAAAATCTGGAAACTTGAAAAATGAAATTTCAAAGTCTTGCGCTTCTGCAAACTGAGAACTTAATACATGAAATCCTGAAAATATGAAAGGAAGACAACCTTAAACCTTCGAAACAGAAAATTTCAAAACCTGAAAAATGAAGTCCGAAAGCCTGCGGTTCTTCAAATTGAGAACTTAATACATGAAACCCTGAAAATATGAAAGGAAGACAACCTAGAAACCTGAAAGACAGAAAATCTCAAAACCAGGCAAATAATGAAACTGAAAGCCTTCGGTTTTGCAAACTGAGAATTTAATAAATAAAAACCTGAAAATATGAAAGAACAACGTGAAAACCTGAAAGACAGAGAATCTGAAAACCCGAAAGAGAGACACTTGAAACTTAAGACAGAAAATCTCAAAACCTGAAAAATGAAATCTGAACGAATGCGGATCTGAAAAAGTGAGAACTTAATACCTGGAACCCTGAAAATATGAAAGGAGGACAACCTGAGAACCTGAAAGGCAGAATTTGATAACCTGAGAAACTAGAAATCTGAAAATATTTTATGCAAAACTAACGACTTGGAAACCTGTAAACCCGAGAAATTGAAAGCTTGAGAACCTAAAAATCTTAAAGAAAGGCAACCTGAAAACCTTCCAGACAGAAAATCTGAAAACCTGACAAATGAAACTTAAAGCCTGCATTTCTGCAAACTGAGAACTTAATACATAAAAGCCTGAAAATATAAAAGAACAACCTGAAAACCTGAAAGACATCAGAATCTGAAAACCCGAAAGAGAGACAATCTGAAAATCATCAAGACAGAAAATATGAAAGCCCACAAAATTGAAAACTTAATACATAAAAGCCTGAAAATATGAAAGGGGGACAACCTGAAAACCTTCAAGACAGAAAATCTGAAAACCTGACATGTGAAATTGAAAGGTTGCGGTTCTGCAAACAGAACTTAGTACATGAAAACGTGAAAATATGAAAGGACAACAACCTGAAAACATTAAAAACACATAATCTAAAAACTTGAAAGAGAGGCAACCTCCAAACCTTCAAGACATAAAATCCTGAAAATATGAAAGGAGGACAATCTGAAAACCTGAAAGACAGAAAATCTCAAAACCTGACAAATAAGGAAACTGAGAGCCTGCGGTTTTGCAAACTGAGAACTTAATAAATAAAAACCTGAAAATGTGAAAGAACAACCTGAAAATCTGAAAGACAGAGAATCTGAAAACCCGAAAGAGAGACAACTTGAAACTTAAGACAGAAAATCTCAAAACCTGAAAAATGAAATCTGAACGAATGCGGATCTGAAAAAGTGAGAACTTAATACCTGGAACCCTGAAAATATGAAAGGAGGACAACCTGAGAACCTGAAAGGCAGAATTTGATAACCTGAGAAACTAGAAATCTGAAAATATTTTATGCAAAACTAACGACTTGGAAACCTGTAAACCCGAGAAATTGAAAGCTTGAGAACCTAAAAATCTTAAAGAAAGGCAACCTGAAAACCTTCCAGACAGAAAATCTGAAAACCTGACAAATGAAACTTAAAGCCTGCATTTCTGCAAACTGAGAACTTAATACATAAAAGCCTGAAAATATAAAAGAACAACCTGAAAACCTGAAAGACATCAGAATCTGAAAACCCGAAAGAGAGACAATCTGAAAATCATCAAGACAGAAAATATGAAAGCCCACAAAATTGAAAACTTAATACATAAAAGCCTGAAAATATGAAAGGGGGACAACCTGAAAACCTTCAAGACAGAAAATCTGAAAACCTGACATGTGAAATTGAAAGGTTGCGGTTCTGCAAACAGAACTTAGTACATGAAAACGTGAAAATATGAAAGGACAACAACCTGAAAACATTAAAAACACATAATCTAAAAACTTGAAAGAGAGGCAACCTCCAAACCTTCAAGACATAAAATCCTGAAAATATGAAAGGAGGACAATCTGAAAACCTGAAAGACAGAAAATCTCAAAACCTGACAAATAAGGAAACTGAGAGCCTGCGGTTTTGCAAACTGAGAACTTAATAAATAAAAACCTGAAAATGTGAAAGAACAACCTGAAAATCTGAAAGACAGAGAATCTGAAAACCCGAAAGAGAGACAACTTGAAACTTAAGACAGAAAATCTCTAAACCTGAAAAATGAAATCTGAACGAATGCGGATCTGAAAAAGTGAGAACTTAATACATGGAACCCTGAAAATATGAAAGGAGGATAACCTGAGAAACTAGAAATCTGAAAATATGTTATGCAAAACTAACGACTTGGAAACCTGTAAACCCGAGAAACTGAAAGCTCGAGAACCTAAGAATCTTAAAGAAAGGCAACCTGAAAACCTTCCAGACAGAAAATCTGAAAACCTGACAAATGAAACTCAAAGCCTGCATTTCTGCAAACAGAACTTAATACATAAAAGCCTGAAAATATAAAAGAACAACCTAAAAACCTGAAAGACAGAATCTGAAAACCCGAAAGAGAGACAATCTGAAAATCATCAAGACAGAAAATACGAAAGTCTTAGGACCCACAAAATTGAAAAGTTCATATATGAAAACCTGAACATATGAAAGGACGACCTAAAAACCTGAAACACAGAAAATCTGAAAACCTGAAAAATGAAATCTGAAAGCAAACTAAGACCTTAATACATGAATACATGAGAACCTAAAAATATGAAAGGGGGACAACCTGAAAACCTTCAAGACAGAAAATCTGAAAACCTGACAAGTGAAATTGAAAGGCTGTGATTCTGCAAACATAACTTAACACATGAAAACCTGAAAATATGAAAGAAGAACAACCTGAAAACCTAAAAAACGGATAATCTGAAAACCTGAAAACTTTCAAGACAGAAAATTTCGAAACCTGAAAAATGAAATCTGAACGCCTGCGAATCTGCAAAAGTGAGAACTTAATACATGGAACCCTGAAAATATGAAAGGAAGACAACCTGAGAACCTCAAAGACAGAATTTGAAAACCTGAGAAACTAGAGATCTGAAAATATTATATGTAAAACTCAAGACTTGGAAACCTGTAAACCCGAGAAATTGAAAGCTTAAGAACCTAAAAATCTTAAAGAGAGGCAACCTGAAAACGTTCAAGACAGAAAAATAACAAATATTTTAAAAATATTTTGGCATGTTAATCACAGTTTTGTGACGACATCAAAAAAGGATTTACGTATATCTGTACCGCTTCTGTTTGTGATTTTTACATACTTTTGACAATGGGTTCCCCAAATTTCTTCCTTTGGCTACATTTTAAAAATTTCATATACAAAGCACCCATAGCCGATGCAAGACAATATGACAGTGAAGATTTTTTGCAAACTGTTTTTATAGCGACCAGAAAAAGAGCACAACTCTCTACAAGAAACATCGAAAACATTTTCACTATTAATCTGCTGTAACTGTTTTGTGTCCTTCCAAGGGATTGTAAAATTCTCAATAAACATTTGTAGAAATTTGATTAGAGACTGTCAGTTGGTCATATCCTTTGGCAGAGTGTTTTAATTTCTACATTTTAAAGAAATAAATGTGTAAAACATAAAAATATTAACTCAATTAACATCACACCCAAAGGTCTGAATGTACTTTACTTTTACCCTAATTTTTTCCCAACAACTCGTTTCATTCGTGCTTTATTAAGCCCTAGTGCCCGAAAGCACCCAAATTTACACAGGAACGAGTGTAATACAACGTTTTATAGTTCGACACCACCGTGGCAAGTCTTTAAATTGCTTAAAATCCATAAAAATTGTGTGATTCTTTCTGACATTTTCTTATTGCCTGACAGAAGAGTGTTTACACAAGAGACATTGTCGAACTATAAATCCTATTTTGATGTCGTCACAGGCTCCAACATAGAGGCCAGTCTGTTCTCGGTACATAGAAAGATGTGATTATCATGCAAAAAATATTTTAAATCGCAAATCTGAAAAGTACGGTTAGGTAGAACTTTTTAACTCTTGCGTTTCAGAAGCAGAAGACAAACCTTTTCTTTTGCAGCTGTTATTGGATCAGGGTGCGCCTCACTAGGTCCACTTTCATTAAGAAAATATAGAGAGCATGATTTAGTGATATCTTCTATGCTTTGGAAATTCTTTCTTTGATGACACTGTTTCACCCACCGGTCAGCATTTTTAAAAACAATGTTTTCGTTCATCACCGCTATTACTAATAGCTTTGCAGATAATTCACGAACACAGACAATAAATCTGTTCTGGTAGTAAAGCTCGCGAGCTTGAAATGCAGATGAATGAATAATCGTCGATTATTTGCAATTTTCTGCCTCATATTCCGCAAGATAAATTAATTAGATATTAAATCATTTTGTTAGTTTCGGTCTGAGTAATAAGCTGGTCATTGTATTTTCGCAAATGAGAAATCTCATAACGGTCCGCCAGCCGCACTTTATTATTTATCTTCGTTTCAATCACGTTGAATTGTTGAGATAATTATGATTTGTGTGTAACTGGTTAATAATTCATTTCGACGATGTTATTTTTGGCTGATGAGGAACTATGGCGGTAGGTATCGGAAGGTTGTTTTTGCGCACCGATAAATACCGTTTGTTTTGAGTGTAAATAGGATTTGTATCGAGAGAATCGGACGACAATATTTCGGAAAGCACATACACTGAGCGACCCAACAAGAAATCTATTTTGGATTTCAAACGGAAGGTTGACAGCCAATCTTTAATTAATTAGGTTTTAAGGAGAATATATTTAATTAATAATTTAATTCATGCAATACCAATTCGGTTTAATAATCAGCAGTGTTCTATCTATGATGTTGTTTAGCCAAATCTCCCTTTAGTGGAAATTTGGAACTTAATTTGTTTTCTTAAATATTTTTCTTGATTTAATGACCAATTTGATTTTATCTACCAAATAACAAATTTTCTGATTTCTTAATCGAGTAGCGGTAATCAATTGATTTTTATATCTAGGAGATTGTTGCACATTTGCATCAAATGATCTTGTTGATATCTAATCCTATTAAATAAAAATTGATTTGGTCACTCTGTCAGTTTTGATGACGCCGAGTGTATATCTGCAGCCGAAAGTACGCATTTATCTGATCGAACTGATGTCCGGCCGCAGCGAGTGCACTTTCTACAAATGCAATGCAATGATAATACTGGCTTGTTATTGAAACATTACGAATGCAATATGGACTTAATAATTAGTTGGCGGCCAAGTTTGTATCGCTGATGATGCACGATCGTCCTCAAACGAGTAATTACCATTACAAATTAAAGTTCTTTAACCGTATTACGATTTATTCCTGAGTTTTTTCGATAAATGTGGATATATTTATAAATTCTGGTTCGGACGTGCATTGCTTTTGCATTTTAAGAGCGATTAATAAATCATTAGGCGCGATTATAATGTTCACTGATCTCAGATCGGTTTAATGTTATGATAAGACGAGGTTATAATATTGCATTGCTCCTCACTGATACCTTTTCATTGATTTTTGCAAGGTACAACTTTTTACATTACTCACTTTTATTCCAGGATTCATGGTTGCGAAATCCAAGCGAGATAGCCGGCTTTCCGGGAGCCCGGAATATTAGAAAACACAAGCTGCGTTATATCTGAAACAGAACCTTCTTACCAAGTCAATGGGCTTCGTTTCCATTTCGAATAAGGACAACGAGGAAAGGGATTTTCACACAGGAGGACTGTTCAGCCGCATATGATTAAAAGAAGCATTTTAGAAATCATTCATAATTGTGAATATAATTTGATGTAAAAAAGCATTAATTACTAACTCGATTGATAGGTGGGTGGATTTTTCTGAAGTCATCATTTTGTTTGTAATTTTATGTATCCTTGCAATAATAGATGATTTTGTCGTCGCGTGTATTCTCGGGTCACCTTAAAAATCGCCAAGTCCGCCCCTGCAATGCTTTTAAATGAATTGAAATTCTATCCGGCTAACGTAAATATATTTTTCAGGTTATCCTGATTGTGATATGACAACGCCCTGCGCTAATGAATTGAAAGTCTATTCCGGCAACAATGTCAACACGGGGACGAACACACATCCACACACAATTCAATCCGGGCCTGATTGGCCTACGCTGTTCTGGACTCTCAAACAGAACGACGTTTGTCTTTGAAGTTTACTTAAAGTCTTGCTTGACAATGACAGGAATTTCGAATTTACAACGCCTTGACTTTGTGTTCAAAGCGATTTCGGCTACCTAGAAATTGGATAATGGGAAAAGTGCAAAGATGAAATGTGAACGCATCGCGGAGACAAGGATCGGAGAGACATTTACAAAGAAGCACGAGGGAAAAGAAGACGTCCTTTGTGAAGCCTTATTAGTGCTGAAGTGCCATTAGATTCTCTTAATTGGTATTAAGAGAAATTTTTGTTATTGCTGGGATACATTCCGAAACGTTGGGGTTTACGCCTGGGGTGTGACACTTTAACCTTTTTTGTTATTAATTGCCGGCAGATTTTTTATAGCGATAAACTAAGGTTTATTTATGTAACAGCCGCAGTACAACACGTGGATGCCTTATTATTTATATCAATCAGTTAGCGTAATATGTACAGTTTATCCCCTTGACATCTTAACAGTTAAGTTATTATTATTACATATTTATATTATGTATGTAAATATGCAAAGTTGGAACCGCACCCCAAAATCCACTTTTAGTACTCGTTAATACCACCAGATTCATCCGAGTAGTCTTACAAACACCTATAAAATACTTAATAATAATCTGGGTTAAGAAATTAGGTGACAAATTTTAAATTCTAGTCTATATATGACCACTATATTTTTATTAAAAATATTATTTACTCTTTGCTATTAGACCAAGCTGTTAGGTTTATTCGGTTAATAACTCCTACAATTTTCTTTGGCATTACAACCCTTTGTGAGTTTTAGCTTGCTTCACTATTGTTGGCATTCGGCTGTGACCACCCATATTTTTCTGGCTCTACCCCCAATCTAAATATTACCTTTTATTTTATTTTCCTTCTTAACGTGTTTTTTGGTATTTTGCCCTCGAAAGCCCTTGGTTGCGATTTTCATTATTAGTGTCACTATTGGGCTTTTGTTGATCTTATAATATATTTGAACTTGGTACCTTGCATTGACTCTTTTCTTATTTACGAAATTATTGGTAATTGACTCCTATTATATTCTCCTTGTTTTTCGTGATCTATTCAGCAATATCAACCGCTCTGATTTCCAAGCCAAAATGTGGAGGTTCTCCTTCTTGTTGGAACCAAATTAAAAAATAAAAGTAGCTTCAGAGGAAAAAAAGAATATTATTTAGAAAATTTGGTGTTCCACCACAACGGAACATCAAGCGTTCGCAAAACTTTAAGCGCCAGGATCGTCTTCATTTGACTCATGCATTAAGTGCACTTTATTCGGATGGTATTTCTCTATTTAAAACAATGTGCTAACAAATGTGTAGTCGGTAGTCGAGTTGTCTGAGAGAAATATGAGGAGTTTCTTCGGTCTGGTGTAAACATAAGAAAAAATATTTGAAATACATATTTCAATAGAAATATTCAAAGCAATACTTTCAGACTTGACCCAATGTTCTAATAGAGTGAGAGTCTACATAGAAAATGCTTGCCGTGAATTGGCACTTTTAAAGAGGGTCTCTTCTAAGTTTCCAAGAAAATGGTCGTCATTCACAACCAACTGATGCCAATATAAAACTTTATAAACTAAACCCTAATTGTAGGATTGCTACAATATTGCTACAATATTTTTCTTAAAATATTCTTGTAGTCCACAGTTGAAATACTTTCATTTTTCTTAGAGAGTTAAAAGAAGCACACTAAATATTCGAAAAACAACAATATCAAAATTCTTTGAAAAAGTGCTACTTACACCACTCACACCATTAATTAAGATTTGGAGCTTTTAGATCATACCTACCGGTGTGATACCAAATACCTACAGAGATCGAAAACAAAATTAGTAAAAGTTTGCCATGCACTGAAAACCGCTTGTCGTAGTTTAATACAATAATTTATGAAGCGTTAAATTTAATACGGTTAACATGACATTTAGTAGATAATTCTATTGAACTACGACAAGCGGCTTTTCGTACATGACCAACTTTGACTAATTCAGTTTTGGATCCCTCTGTAGTAGTAGTTTCATATTATCACAAGTATTATACAGAGTAAGTATGGCATTCACGTTCTTATTTATAAAATCAGCCAAATGTTACATACACATTAAGGCTCGTTTACATTTGTCACTTTGGATGTCCATTTTGTGTAAATTCATTAATTTCATGATCACTATGGCGGAGGTACATCCAAAGTGAAGCAGTGTAAGCTCTGCTCTAAATAGAAGAGTGAAGTTATCCTAGAGTATGATTAGGCCATACAACTTGAAATCACTATACAGAGTGTCCCAGAAATAACTAACGCGTAGCAGAACTCGCCGAGAGCAACAAAATTTTTATCTAAAACTTTTTCGAAATCTCATTTTATTTTAGCATTTTTGGAACCCTTCAAATTCACAAAACGCCTATGAATATTTATTTTAAGTTGACCTACAGACAATCAATTGTTTTTGTTCGGAAAAGACAGCGTCCTTATCAAGTTTCTAAATTTTTTGGCAGTTACCTGTTGAGAAACACAATAATAAATCAGTTTATCGGGCGAACTCGACCGGGCGTGTTATTGTATTTTACTTTCGCTTTTAAAGTTATTATCGTAAAAGATTCCGGCTTTTTCTCGTGTGCCTAATTTCCATTAACGTTGTGCATTGTGTTTTGAAAAAACCGCCAGTTCCTGAAGGTTAGCCCAATTTGGAGAATTTTGAATCCCTATGACGTTCAGAAAGTCTAATTCTTACAACCTGAGGATTCAATAAAACATAGTCATCGGAGAAGGTATTTTCAAGTTAAATAATACGTATGGCATCAGACGAAAATCCGCATGTTATTTATTAGGCCCCACAATTTTCAATAGTGGTTTCAATAGAAGTAAAGACGTTTAGTAGGTTAGTTTTCAGGTTTCTTTTTGTTTATTTACGCCGAAACGTTTAAATTAATTCCGGTTTTTTATGATTCGTCAACATGACGAAGAAAGACATACGGTTGAGTCCGAGCGATAAGGTTTAAATGGGTACTTGACGTTGAAGTTGATTTGATTTACCTGCCTCATAACATGATCTCAAAATGATGTCTCTTATTTTGTTTCAAAAATCACCCACGACACGGCACGTCAGACGTTGATACGAAAATGTTGTTTTGCACACCTTCACGTAAAACACGCTTTGAAACACAATGTTTAAAAAATTCGTAAGTAACACCTCTCGACTTAAGGCGACTGGCCCGTTTTTGTTTACTTTACTTTTTTTGTTATCTTTTTAAGAACGAGCTGCGGCACACACGAAATATAATACGGTCAGCTGTCGACACGTCTGCCTGCCGCTGAGGGGCGGGGCCTGTGTTACCTTGAACCACGCCAACATTGCATGAAACTAGCGAACTTTGGGGACAATTTGCAAATTTATTTTTCAATATTTATAAAAACACCTTGCAATTAGCGAACACAGAGATCAGTAAAAATCAAGCACCAACACACAAATTTTTTTTGGATTCTTATTTTGGCAATAATTTTTTTTCTGAACAAACAACGTTTTGCCGTGATGAAGGTTTTTTTTTACTAATTTTGATGCCCAATACGTTAAGATGCACCTTTTGTACAATTTTCGGGAAAAGATGCGTGATAAGTTTTCGGTTTCGAGGCTCTTTCAAAACTGAGGTTGATAAAAAAAGATGTCAGTTGAAGAACTAAAGATATGTAGCAAGAAATTCCTTGTTTACATTGCATTGGGTCCAGTGGCGTGCTCCGTTTTTATAGTCAAACTTTAAAGTATTTTATCTCGATACAGGGGCGGAGTAGAAAACCCAAACCAAGGGGGTTGAACTCTACTCATCCCAAGGTCTTACCAGATTTTTTTACTTACATTTCGATTTCACCCTGTATCACAACTAGAGATCACTTAAGAATTAATAAAATTAACATAAATTAAATAAATCATTATATAATTTTTTATATTCTTTAAGGGCTGATGATGGCAGAAGTGTTCTGCCGAAACATGTTCCATTTATAATTTTACGCTGATTAAAGTTTGTGGAGTTCGACTTAGATATATTTAAATTTTTTAATTTAAATTTACTCTACTTGGATTTAAGAACATTCTTCTAGTGTATTTTTTGGAGGTTATATTTCATTACATATTCTTTAAAAAAATAATTTTATAGTATAAATAAGTGTACAAGTTCAACAGTAGTTTGCGTAAACATTAAACGCAGAAAAATCTTGTTAAAAATGTTATACCCTGTTATACAAAATGTCTATACAGTTGTATAAGTCGGAATGGTGCAACCCCACACGTTCATCGACGTTTTTAATTATGTGCGAAATAGCATGTTCTTGTCCACTTATTGTAATTTGTGATGGGTAAATACTTTGCTTTGTCATTTAATTCAGGAGCGGCGATTGTAGGGAATTCCGTCCCAAGCAAATTTCGAAAGAAAAAGTCAGTTCATCGAGGCTGGTAGAGGTGAACTCTTTCTCGAGAGACAAGAATGAAACTTTCAGCGAGGTTTGTAAACATATTAGATGCAACCTATATAAATAAAAAACTCGTTTAGGGAATGAAATAAAAAATACAATATTTTTGGAATTTCATTTTTAGTTATTAATATTAACATTTAAATTAATAGTAACAACGAGCATTTTTCATCCAGTTGCCGACCATGTGGTCTACGATTGGTTTTAAATTCAAAATTTATCTAGTATCAGCCGTAATAATGTAATTAGTTTAGTTAAATTTTCTTTTTAATTTTTTTAATTGTATAAAAGGCTTGAGAATGGCCATTTAAGTTTATTGGTATGGCCGAAACATATATGTATGTCGCGCTTATTGTGAAGTAAATTGTTTTTTTTTTTTTGGGAATGACTATGTGTATTTCATTTGAAACGTTATCACTTTAGTAACAACGAATTCATTATTTCCATTGTCGCTTAAAATCTGTCTTGCAGTTTACATTTTACTTTGAACTGAAGATTCTATGTAGCCTTCGGCAACGTTTCCAGATTTCCAACCCTCAAGACGTTTGACAGTCGTTAAATCAGCACCACTGTCTGCCAGCAAAGTTGGTGATGTGCTTCTCATACAGTGCCCTGTATACAACTCCTAGCAAAAAATTTAACCACAAGTAGAACTCGTCAAAATAAACATTCTTTCTATTTTTTGCTGCAATCCGCATTTTTTTTGCACATTTTTCTGACCCCTTATTTCACCCTCCGCCAATGCCTACATGAACTTGAACGGATCAGAACGTTTTTGTCGAACGAGGTAAACACCTTCTAACTTTTTTTGGGACAAAAATTTGTGGATAGTAAATTTTAGTTATCAGTTGAGGGTCGCACCGTTATGTGTGCTCGATTCTCGTGCTCGTTGATTATGGCAAATTTTCTTCTGCAACTCTAGATTTCGAACGTCCCAGATGTAATCGCGTTTTGGAAATTAAACCTGAAATTTTTAAGTATTCGAAGATGCGATTTGAAGTGTATTCGAAGTGTCGGTGTGTCAACATTTATCGTTTATTGCCCGTAAAACAATAAGGATTATCCCTGATGTAAGTTAGTTGTAAGTTTTATTATTACATACAAACCTACTTCAATATTATGCATATTATGGTAGGTAGGTGTTTCCATTTAAACAGTTTTTATTTCGATTCGTTTATCGGGTAACGTTTTTGTGCATTCCTGAAAATCTTAACTTTTAACTCCGTAAGGGAGCGTTTGCAAAAAAAAAGATAAATAAAGAAATGTTTATTTTGACGAGTTCTACTTGTGGTTAAATTTTCTGCTAGGACTTCCATAACACCCTGTATTTTTATAAAGAAGAAAAAAGCGTATCTGGTTGGTGTGTGGTCGTCTGAGAGTTTCATTTAAAATATTGAAACTCCGATCAATCTTGGTTTTCGTATCTTTTACATTAACAATGACTATAACTATTCCTTCATCTCGAATATCATCTACTGACAAATTTAAGAGTTTAAACGGAAAATTTTGAATAATTTTTTGGGATTTCTCGGAATTTGAAACGTGAAAGAGGACGTTTCTGATGGTTTCAATCGAAAGAGCACGACAAAACCTATTTAAATAGTAGTAGATTGTTTTATGAGAAGCAAAAGTGAGCCTCTTTTCTCCGAATAAAACATGATATTTTTTGACAATTTCTTTGATTTGACTGACCATCAGCGGCGCCACTAATTTCAAGGTTACTTTTAGTGCCGCCAGCTGACTTTATGCGCTCCTAAACGACTTTGCCTGTCATGACAGTGAAATGGCCATTTGTCATTACCTATTGGCGTATACAGTGTCACGTTTTTCTGACGTTTGAAGAAAAAAATATTTAAAGTAAATTTTTATTATTATTAGGCCCCATCAATATATGATACATTCGAGTGATGTGAGAACCAGGCTTTTTCAAAATGACTTGTAAAACAATAATAGCTTTGCAATTAGACTAGATATTTCAGGCGTTTTATAAAACGCCGTCATACCTTTGGGCTTATTGAAAAACACAATGATTTTGCATTATACCCAGCTTAAGGCAGGCGTATTATAAAATGCCGACTTGTTGTTTAGGCATATTCTAAAATTCACCTGTCAGGTGAATTCAGGCATTGAGTTTAGGTGCTATACTTAGGGCTAAATTGAAGGTATTTACATCATACTTGAACAAGCATAACCCAGGCAGCACAACAATATTGAGCCAATATTGGGCCATTCTCGAGGATATATTGGCCCAAACTTGTTTCTCTATATTGGGCCATTATATAATGTGGACATTTTGCAATATTGGTCCTACAACGTATTTCAATCATGGCCCAATGACGTATACCAATCATGGCCCAACAACGAATATGAATCATGGTCCAATGACGTTTACCAATCATGGCCCAACAACGTATATCAATCACGGTCCAAGAACGTATACCAACCATAGTCCAACAACATAATATAGCAATCTTTTTCCAACAACGTATGCTAATGTTGATTCAATAACTCAATATTTGTACAATAATCTAATCCGATGCAAACTGAATGAAAATGTAATGTATATTTAGCTCATCATCGTGATACAACTGTATATATGTATTACTATAATTATTATTCATAATTCTAATATACTACCAATTTAAAATATTTTACAATAGAGTAGTGTCCGAACTAGTCGCTAAAAAATACTAAAAGGTATAATATAATCAAGAGCAATATTATCTAAAACCAATCTTGACATTGATCCATTGAAGATGAAACCTTTAAACTTAAAATTAAACAAGAAATAAGAATAAGATCGTAATTTATTGTAAACATATAATTAATAAAAATTTTATATTACATACTCGTGTGTACATACTCATATATATTGCTTCATTATTTAGTGATTCATTTTCTGTAAAAAAAGTTTAGTTAATGTTTGATAATAATAAATAAATACAAGCCTGAGACTATCTTAGTTCTTCCACCGTCGCGATCCCCAACGGTTATTTCCAACTCATTGTTAGTCAAGCTTCTAAAAAATAAAATTTAACGTAACGGAACGTAACTTATTTGAAGTATCAATAAATAATATTATATATACGGCAAGAACTACTAGATTTTACTTATTAATCTTTTATGTCCATTTATTCCATGCAACTGATAAACTTAAAGTTTACAAATTCTCTTTCAAACACCATTTTCTCAAAAAATAAGAGGAATTAATCCATAGATAAAGTTAAAGACAAAAGTTAATAGTAAATAAAATTAATAAATAAACAGATTCATATTATGAATAATTAATTATGTACAATTCTAATTTTTTTTTTCATTTCCTCATTGTTGGCTTTCTTTTCACGTTTTCTTGTCGCCTCTAAATCAATTCAAACCATATTAAACCATATATAATATAATAAAGGATATTCTCTTACCCATAACCACTTCATATAATTTCATACGAGAAAAATTAATTTTGTTCGACCTTTTGTCCGGAATATAGAACGGCCTCATGGGGAATTTCCGATTTAACCATAATTATATAAATGGTTTTGTGAGTATTCTCTCTACTCAGTAAGTAGAAAATATAGCTAAAAGTAAAAACATCAATAGTACAAAAAATTAAATCAATAACTACTATTACCGTACTTTCTGCACACTCCCGGACAACGGACTGAGAGGGGTGACAACAAACTTGTTTATCGCTTCAAGGACCGTAAAAGACTGACAAGAGCTTGTGCAGGTACTCGAAAAAAGCTACAAGGTCACAAGAAACTGACCGGCTTTCTCGGATGTCGAAGGAATGTTTATTATAAACAGTTACAAATATGTAAATCCTAAAACTACCCTAATCAGTATTCACTATAATGTTAAACTACAGGCGGTGTGCACATTTTAAATTCCCCGTGTTTTACAATGCCTTCAACGGCCTTTCTGGCATTTTTAGTGGTAAAACAAATAAACGTCATATTTGCAACATTAAATTTGTCTAAATTCTTGAGTATCATTAATAAAAAAAAATGACTGTGCAACAAACTATAAACGCCTGATCTCTGATTGTGATATATTAAAAGTTTGCACAAAATCTAAATGCAAATTTTATCCAAATCTGATGTCTTTCGTTCTCATACGATTTGTTCGGAACGGTGTAAAATTTTACAGACAGTTATATTTTATTATAGTATTTATTAGGACAGCCACCAACACAACAACCGATTCTCGATGAAGCATTTTCTCGCACTTCAGACATTTGTTGAATTGAAAAAATCTGTCGAATCTGTTAATTCGGTTCGTACCGTAAATTACGTACCACTAAAAATGACAGAGATGCGCGGCTTTTTGACCCGGGGGCAATGTTTCGGCGCTTATAGCGTGGAAAAAGGGCCATTCATTATACAACGCACGATATTGTTTCCAGCATAGAAAAAAATAGTGAGCAAATATCTACAATAAAATATAAGTAATGCTTTCACATTCTTTGAATATAACTAATATTCAAAAAAGATTCAATATTTTCTAAATATTAGTAATACATGACATAAATAAACTTGGCTACTAGGGAAGTTAATTCGAAAGGAAAGTTTTCTTATTATGTATATTAAAATTCTCATTAATAATTTTGATGTATATCTGAATTAATTATAAGTCATTTTTTATTTAAAAAGAAACATCCCTTTAAAGAAACTTTGCACAATGTCATGAAATTTTATCAGTATAAATCATCGAATACTGCAATGAAAATTGCAAAAGACTAAAAACACAAAATTTGAAGAAAATGAGCCACACCTGAAGAAAAATGTCGGCATAATACAATATTGGCTGAATTTCGTAAAAAACAATATACCAAAAGCGACAAGAAAAACGTATTGGACCCATATTGTATTACAATATTGTAAAAGAAGATATAGGGCCAATATAGACAATTTAATCAATGGCTAAAGGAAGTATTTTTATATTGGCACAATGTTGGTTTACAATATTGTAAAAACAAATATTGTACCAATATCGGTGATACGTCGAAATGCCAATGGAAATGAATCGATAATGGGCCAATATAAAAACAAGCTTTAGCCAATGTAATGTGCTACTTGGGAAGCTAATGTGCAACAGACAACGTAGGGAAAATAAATTACTAGATAAATTACTACATAACCTTCATTAATTTTGAGGTTAAGAAATCCAAAGCAAAACGCACTGTCTAGAATCCCGGCAGATGGCAATGAATAATGAAGTAATTTTTTTTACAATATCTCTCCAAATGAAATCAGGGTATGGAGTTAAAACAGAGGTTAAACAGGACAAACAGATGTTATTGTTTCAAGGCGCACATGAAGTGCATTAGCAAATGTCATTCCAGCCAAACCCTGCAAAAATAAGTAACTATAGGTATTGTAATATTTTGGCCACTATTTTTTTACATTTTTGTTTGTAAAGAGGCTGGTTTCCATTCTTTTGTTTTGTTATTCCCCTATAGTTACTAATTAAGTCATGAACTTCGATATTTTCTTTAAATAAGAACTTATTTAAGTTTCTGTTATTTTTTGTTATAAAACAGTAAAACAAATCTAATAATAATATAATTTAACATAATATACAATATGACTGCCAATACTCAATCATATTATTATATTAAATCAGGCTTGAATGCTACATTTTTAGATCTTTGGAATATGCCTAAACAACAAGTGTAGGCGTTTTATAATACGCCTGACTTAAGCTAGGCATATTGGAAAATCATTGTGTTTTTATAATAAGCCTAAATTTATGACGGCGTTATATAAAACGCCTGAAATATGTAGTGTAATTGCAAAGCTATTATTGTTATACAATTTGCCAAGTCATTTACAAAAAGTCTAGTTTTAGTATGTGCCTACGACATAGCCTGATAGGGAAAAGCCTGATGTTGTAGTTAAAATTATTGCAGTTATTTGCTGCACTCTGTTGGGTACACTCTGCTTAGTATTATACTTTTCGACTTCATGAAAACCTATATCCTAGTTTTTATTTATATATCCTAACTTTTCAAATCGTCGGCCTAATCTGCAAAACCCGTAAGTCCACATTTTACCGGAATGGATCTTATCATCATCTTATGGGAAAAAAAAACAGTTATCAACTGTAGAAAATATAGATCCATGCAAAAATGTATAATACCCTTAAATTCAAATTTATTTTTCCTAATTTTTTAAAATCTACAACGTATTAGCCGTAACTCCACACTTTGATGTATAAGTCCGTTAAACAAATTCATTTTGAATTATTATTAATTTTGTATTTTGTTTGTGTCCTAGTATAAACAGGTTTCACGATTTTTACATAATTTAAAATTGAAAGTTTTTTTCTTCTCTTGTAAATTTACTGTTTTAGAACTTATGGGTTATGCAGATTAGGCCGACGAAATGGTTCAAAATACATAGTTTCATTATGCTCCAGTTTTTACTATTTCTCCAATTTTTAATACCAAATTGGTTATGTTTATTTGTAGGTCTGAACAGAAAAAAATTGTTTTTATATTTCTTAAAAGAAAATTATTTTTATAGTTAATCTGTTGCGTTGTGCAGGATCTAATTGAAGTGCATGCGAATATTTAAAAAGAACAGACCGGTAATTCATATTTTAATAAGAAAAACTCATGCATTTCTGTAAGGCCGGCAGTTATAATCATAAAGAACTTAATGTTAGCAATTAATAACAAGATAATATCCTTTTAAAACAGTTAGAAACATGCAGGTTTTCCCAAACTTAGGATTTTTTATGGAATTAATTTCCCATGTTAAAACTTTGTACTTTGCAATTACCAATTTATCCAATATTCACATTAAATAGTGTTTCTGACGTTCAACTTACAAATATGTTTTAAAGAAGAGATGATCATAAAAGAGTAACTTTAAATAATATATATGATGATAAACTTTGAAGAAAAGTTTGATGATGAGTTTGGATCTTTGATTCATTTGTTGTTGGTGATATTCTGAGTATTCTTGTTTAATTTGTGTGATCTATTATTATTATTAATTATACTTATTTTTAGATGGTTTAGTTTGATTTCGAGGGTTTTATAATATAGATAGTGAGTATGAAAACTATTTGGAAAAAAGATCACCAAAAAAAAGGGATTTTAATACAATTTGTATCAAGCTTTTAGCCTAAATTAAATAAGTTAAAGGAGAAAATTGATGCATAAATCATTCCTGTTTCTTTTGTAATTCATTAAAATTTCAATTAAAATAATGGGTTAAGAAAGACTATTCAAATTTGGGGCAATTAAACACATATTTAGTAGATAGATAAGTAGACGGTGTACTATTCATCGCTCCAATTATGTAAATATTGTTTTGTATTGTTAAAAACTGATTCTGCATAAATTTATTCTATTCAAGTCCTGATAATCTCGGTGCAAATTGTGGTTTACACACAAAAGCAGATTATGAGAATTACAATTATTATTTGCACTAGGCATCTGTTTGATAAATCTAGCGATGAATAGATAGGATGTAAAAACGCATAAATGAATACATTAGAAGCAAATATAATTACCGGTTTAAGAATCGTTCAAAGTACTCTCATAGAGGAAGCTAATAAAAGCCGGTAATCAACAAATCATAAAATTACGTACGGTTTTTCCTATTAGTTTCTCGTTAATACAATTAAAGTGTAATTTGTTTAGCTCGTTTTCGTTGATAATTTCAATGGGATATAGTAATGATTCGTGAATTTCCTGCGTAAAGTAAAAAAGCCGCGGTGGCATCACGTAAACCAAAGAAACGCATGGATTTATTAAGAAAACGGTCCGCGACAGAGAAGAAAAAAACACCAAACCACAAACCTATTTGATGCTTAAACGCCATGAATAAAGCATTTATTCGTCGGTGATTAAAGGAAGAAACCCAATGACAATGTGAATTTCAAACCAAATCGAAATAATTTCAAATGCACGATTAACGACGATTACAGGGACGGCTTTTTTAAATTCATTCATAAGTTTTTGAGATGGACTAAAAGTTAAACGGCCGAGCGGACGTGACGGCTTTTTACCGAAGATTCGAAAACGAACTTTTGCCGCTTCATCAGCGGCGCGCCAACAGACAATGTCGAGAATGTTTTAGTGAAGATTTTCTTGAATTAGATGCCGTTTTCTGGGAAGAAAAACTATGCTAAAGTAGCGGGAAAATCCCGTTTAATACATGTTTTTACACAATTCGGTGTTGGCTAGATTGTCTGGAGCGTCTTCGGTTCTACGCCTCTGTCCGAAAAACCCAGTTTTATGTAAAACCCTCCACAGAATTATGTATGCACGTGTTCCGACAAATTGGAATTTCTCAAAAAACCCTTTTCCCACCGATTACCATTTTTCAGCAATTCAACTTAACGACGCGCTTATTTTCTCGATTAATTTTACAAATGCCTCGCCACTGCGCTCGATTAACATTTATTTGTTTTCATGTAATTTAAATTCGCGTAATCTTTGAATTAAAGATACATTCCTCTATAAAAATGCGACCAACAGTCGGAGAAAAAGCTGCTACGGTTCATTAAATAATTTCCTAAAAAAAACATTTCGTGTCATTTTCCTATAGTTATACAATGGGGACGAAAGACTGAAAGAGTTTTGCCATTATACTGTTCGAGCGTGGTCCTTCGCGAGAGTAATTTTGATCGTCTCGAGATATACTACTTTGTAATTTTACTAAGTCATTGAAATATGAAGTATAATCATACAAGGTCTTCATAAATGATTATACATACAAGTGGGCTTTGCACGTCAAAATTTGTGGTGGAATTGAATGCACTTCTATACCCCATCAATTAATCGACCAAATGGTACGACACACCTTTGAATTAAAAAAATGGCCACTTCATGCTTTGCTGACCAGTCCAAGAGCAAAAACACAAAATGACATTTCAATTATGATTGTGATGTTAATTTTGCTTATAGCACGATCCCAATTGAAAAACAAAATTATAGCAGTCCGTTTGGCAAAAAGACAACTAAGTAAGCAGTAAAAATTTTGACAATTTGGTTCCGGAAAAATTCCGGGAAGAATATCAGTTAGCATATCAGCGATATGAAAAATGGTGCAGTGAGAAAAAGATTATTAGTGTATTTTGGAGAACTGAGCAAAGTGCAGAAACCTTCTTTATTCTCAATGCTGAAGACCGGACTTTCAATTAAGAAAAATGTCAACATAAAAAAATACACTTGATTGCTTTACATAAGAGGAAGTTTGATGTTTATGTAATGTCGGCTCCTAGTCGAACCCTTGACGAGCGCCAGCGTTGGCCTTGCGTGGCCTCATACACACGATTCTTTACCGTAATTCTTTTCTTTATATTTGCACTGTTCTCTGTTTTGGTGTTTGATATATTTATGTTTCTATTTCTTTCAGAGTGTAAATCCGGCGTATACTAGAAGAATACCATTGAGGGACTATAGATGACAGGATCACTAATATAGTAACAAAAACAACAAAAACCCCCGGGAGTATCAAACCTTTAGGACAACCTCCAAAATGGTGGCACAGATGTTAAGAAAAGTACTGTAGCTTGTCCTGAAAAAGAGTGACATTCTCAGTTTACATCTGATAACCGTTTCCACTGTTTTGTTGTGTATTGCTGATATGTGCTGTATTTTTGTAATATTGGTCCAGTCCATTACGTTGGTAGAACTTGTTGTTCTCATGACCTCCTAACTAGCTTGTGAATGTTGTTCGTTAAATGAAACTACTAGTCCAAATGGGTGTTGTAAACTATATTTTGTTCAATGCAATTCGATCTATTAGTAGTCTTCCTTTAGTCACCAGACCGCAAGGTGTTATTAACTTAAGTTTGTACAACTTCTTGCACCCATGATGGTTCTAATTGGGGCCCTTCATGCTTAATCATTTGACTTGTTATGTTGTCACAGCCTGAACTCTAAACAGATGTTTTGTAATTCTCAATAATCTCTCCGTTTGCGTAAGAATTGATGATTGTTCTTCTGTGCAATATTGTGCAACCACTGTTATGTCATTTCTCTCTTCCACATTATGTTCGCAGTTGTAGTTATTCTAATAATTGATGAGTGATGATTGGTATAGTGTTTCTTAATCACCAATTATTATCATTTCTCCTTTTTGGTCCTATATTGGATGGGCTGAATTTTTAATGCCTTGTCGGATTTCTCATAGTTCCAGAGGATTAACATCTTTGTTTTCCGAAGTCAGCAAACACACGACTCGTCTTCGTATCGGTTAATCGATTATAGGAAAGGGTGATCATTTTCTGTCGTCACCTTCTTTTAAGAATGTATTATTCACTTCTTCTCTTTATAACACTCGATTTTTACCGACTTCAAAAAAGGAGGAGGTTCTATGTTCGGCTGTATGTATGTTTTATTTTCCTTTTATGTATGTTCACCGATATCTCCGTTAATTGTGGACCGATTTTGAAAATTCTTCTTTTATTTGAAAGGGTATACTCCAGAGGTGGTCCCATTGTCACCAAGTCTGGATCTGATAAAGGGCTCCCATGGAAATCGAGAAAAATTGTCAAATTTTTCCTTTTATGTATGTTCAGCGATTTCTTCGTCAATTGTGGATCGATTTTGAAAATTCTTCTTTTATTTGAAAGGGTATACTCCGAAGGTAGTCCCATTGACAGCAAGTCCGGATCTGATGAGGGGATCCCATGGAAATCGAGGGAAATTCTCAAATTTTTCCTTTTATGTATGTTCACCGATTTCTTCGTCAATTGTGGATCGATTTTGAAAATTCTTCTTTTATTTAAAAGGGTATACTCCGGAGGTAGTCCCATTATCAGCAAGTCCGGACCTGATGAGGTGATCGCATGGGAATCGGGCGAAATCCTCACATTTTATAATTATTATGAACTCTCTCGAATGTAGTCGTTCAATAATTATGCAGGTCTTTGCGTCTGGGAGTCATCATTGCCTTAGATTTTGCAGGTAGTAATATTAATTCATCATTGTTTCAGTATTTCTGGTTTTAATTTTTTATAGTTTGCGTCTTTCATCTTCATTTTCAACCAGCCGTCGTTTCCTCATTCGAGCAGCGTCCTTACTAGGTCTACCCATCACTTAAAATTGTAAAATAATTAGCTTTTTAAAAAAAAGAAACCGACTTCAAAAAGCGAGAAATAACTCAGTACATGTATTATTACATGTGCTACCTACTGATCTGGTTGAAGTCGGTGCCAAGCCAAAAAAATAGGTAGTAGATAGATAGGCTGTCCGCTCCCGTCACATCGCAAGTCCCACCGCGCGCGCGCCGGAATGCGTGAGCGTGGGTGGGAGGCTCGCTCTGAGCAAAACATCCCAAACGGGCAGACACGTGCGGGGCAGACGTCGTTGACGGCCTGATATTGAATTTCTGATGCGCTATAACGTTGTTGATATATTTGTATAATGACAATAGGTTACAAATTTGTTAACCTCTTTTTCTTGGCACCGATTTCAAACAGATCAGTAGGTAACACATGTAATAATACATGTACTGAGTTATTTCTCGCTTTTTGAAGTCTGTTTCTTTTTTTTTTAAAGCTAATTATTTAGGTTCATAACCGAAAAAAAGCTGTCACTTTAGAAAATGTTTCTTCTACTTTTCGTTTGCGTTCATCGACAATGTTGCCTTGGGCATTGGCCAAACTGATTATGGTTTTAACTGTTTTGATTTTTCCTAGACTATATAAACCAACATCACGTCTTCATTCAATATGTATTTCATTCTTCTTCTGCCATTTTATGAACACGTACTCCTTTTCGTATTGCTCGCGATACTTAGCTGGAAGAAGATCCAAGACGATGTTATAAGCTGGCGTTTAAATTATCTCGGGAATTCCACTCATTTTGCAATGGGGTCGTCCCACAATTTTCAAAAACAAAGTTACTAGACGCGCGAACTAATGAGAAACGCATGAACCAATGAGAATGCTGTCCCAAAATGACGTCACAGGAGGCGGTAAATGTACAGCGTTTGAAATTGCGATTTTTGATACGCTCTGTTATCTCACAAAACAACTTTATTAAAGAACAGAACACGTTTTAGGGCTTCATGTTATATATTCGTCAATTTCAATTGAGGGGGACGATCCCATTACATTATTACAAAGCACAATAACAATTGCTGATTTTTCAATCAAAACAAATTGATTTACTTGGAGACAACTGCGACCCAACAGACGGGACCTGTATTTTTATCTAATTAATTTAAAAAATTAAAAGTTTCTTGTAGGTTTTTTGGTAGAGGTTCTACCAAAAAAATATGTAATTAATACGTACGCAAATAGTTTTAGGGGACTCACCTCCAGTTAGGACTCGGCACCTTCGTCGCCTCGTCCTTAATTCGATTCGTCCCCTAAAACATTATTTTGCGAACTTATTACTTAATTAACTATTATTTTTCAAATTTTTCTTGTTGACGGATTTTATTCGTGAATATTTACACATATACAAAGAACGGTTCAAGAAGAAATTGCAAAATTAAGAATAAATGTTACAGGTTGAAGCTAATATCGTATCATTTGTTGAAGAATCTAGAAATTTGGTCTTTTCCGGGTAATATTTTTTATAGGAAAAGTCGACCCAATATAACACACATACTGTTCACTTATTATAGGATTGACCATCATTAAAGTTACAGGGTGCCCATTTTATCTATTCACGCCTGAAGATTCAGAAGTAGGCAACATATTAAACATTTTACAAATCACTGCGTAAACTATTTATTTTTTAAATAAAGAATCATAGTGTGATGTGTAAAAATAAACTCAAAACGTCAATTCAAAACTACGAAGGCGCTGAACGGACATGAATGGAAAAATAACTGACAACGATTTTTTTTCTACCAATTCCGACTTTTTTCTGGCAATTCTGACTTTTTTCTGGCAATTGCGACAGGGGTAGGACAATGCTGCTGTTTTGTTGCCCAAACTTAAAAGATGAAATACTGTCTACATTTTGAGTATCACGTACAGGGAAATATGACCTTTTTGGAGTATGTTTCTTTAAGTGGTCGAGCGCGTAGCGCGAGGCATCAATTTCAGTGATCCATGGAAATTATCGTCTGATTTGTTTTTCTAGGTTAGGTAAAGGAATTCGACAAATATAATTTTCACCTGGTTATTAAAAACCTGTGAAATTTTGTTTTTCCGTGGATCATTGAAATTGGTGCCCCGCGCTACGCGATTGACCCCTTAAAGAAACATACTCCAAAAATGTGGACACAAATGTGGACAGTATTTCATATTTTAAGTTTGGGTAACAAAACAGTGCCTTCGTCCTACACCTGTCGCAATTGCTAGAAAAAAGTCGGAATTGCCAGAAAAAAAGTCAAAATTGCCAGAAAAAAGTCGGAATTTCCAGAAAAAAAAATCGTTTACAGTTGGTTTTCCATTCATGTCCGTTCAGCGCCTTCGTACAAAACAATCTTTTAATCATATATGAAATGTAAATCCTTAAAAAATAGTTGTTGATGTCTTGTTGCCTACTTCTGAATCTTCAAGCAAGCAAATGCATTTACTAGTTCAAAAGGCGTTTCAAGATATTGGTCACTTGCAAAAATGTTTCCTTTAATTTCTTGGAATACATTTTGATGTACTCAAATATTTTATTAAGGCATTTTTGGAACGAAGGCACAGAGAGGAAAACTTTAATCTCGAAATTATGCGCACACACACCCATTAACACATTTCGAGTTTCACGTACAGGGAAATATGACCTTCTTAGAGTATGTTTCTTCTAGGGGTCGAGCGCGTACCGCGAGGCACCAATTTCAATCATCCACGGAAAAGCAAATTTTCACAAACGGCAACTTCACGACAAGCTATTCTGCATAATGAACATTTGAATAAATGTTTTCTCAAATTTCTTCTTCATCCGCTTTTAGTAAGAATTCTTATTGAAAATTTGTTCTTTCGATGGGGTAGTTTTCGTAACCGTCGCCCAACATTTGCATCAGAAAATAATAAAATAAACTCGATTCCTACCCCTGTCCCAAGGGGGCTCGAATTAAATCATTTATTTCATGTCTCTTCCTGTTCTGACTAACGTCTAGCCCCTGAGCGGTCACTCAATCTGCCCTGTGCGCGCGCATCTTAATTTAGTCCTGTGGTTTTGAAAATTGAAAATATTCAAATAAAATTGAGTTTATTTCATTATTTTCTGATACAAATGTTAACTTCAAATGGCTTATGGTAAATAAAACAAGGGGGCCCCCTTGGGACAGGCGTAGGACGATCGTAGGAATCGGGTTTATTTAATTATTTTCTGATACAAAGGTTAACTTCAAGTGGCTTATGGTCAAGGGGGACCCCTTGGGGCCTGATTTGAAGTTGCCGTTTGTGAAAATTTGCTTTTCCGTGGATCATTGAAATTGGTGCCTTGACACCTTAAAGAAACATACTCTAAGAAGGTCATATGTCCCTGTACGTGAAACTCGAAATGTTCTAATGGGCGTGCGCGCGAATAATTTCGAGATTAAAGCCGAAATTTCGAGATTAAAGTCAAAATAATGAAAAAAGAAAGTTGTATGTGCTCTCTGCGCCTTCGTAACGAAGTATTTTGAATTCATTGAAAAAATAGATCTTCTTATTTGACTTATTGATTGCCAATGACAAATGTCTATGTATCTAACCTATTGTTAGACGAAATAGTTCTTTCATATCTTTTTTTCGATAGTCTCACCAAGGATGATTAATAAATGGTACTAAACTTGATGGAATGTGCTGTAATTTTTTTTCTTTTCTGTTTCTTTTCTTTTTGTGGGTGCATGAATATTAAATAAGACTGAAATTTTATTTTTATTATGAGTACACATAATCTGTTTGATCTTGCAATGAAGTCAATGATTGATTTAATTTATTGTGTATTCTGTACTTAGTAATGTATTTTCCTCCGATATCGAGAAATATGTAGTCTTGTAGATATTTCTTTGCCCCAATTGATTTGTTTCTTGTAAGATTACTGGGTGAAAATTATACTTCCTTGCTCTATGTATTTATTTTTTTCTCTTATATTGCTCATTTTAATAGTTTTCTAGTATTTTTGTTTCGAATATCGTCTTTAATTTTTTCGAGTTGTCGAGTTGCCGTTTCCGCATTTATTCTACCTACATAATCAAGTTTTGATGTCGCACTTCAGTATTTTTCCTCAATTTGTTTCTGCTCGAATAATTACTTTAATTTCGAACTGTATTTTTCTTTCACTATGTTTATATCATTGATGCCCAGTTGATGAAGAAGAACGAAATGGCAAAACATCAAGGTTATACGAAAAACCAATAGTAACGAAATATCAAGTGATTGAAATAGCAAAAACTGAAATTGATATAATATGATAATAATACATTAAGGAAAGAGCAATAATAAGTTAACAAAAGTTACGTAATGGCAAATTACCAAATTATAGAAATGTTCAATTTAACGAATTGGAAAAACATAAGAATATCAGATTTAAAAGATGTCAGAATTTCAAATCTGCGAAATACCAAATTATTTAAATATCGAAATATCACATCAATTAAATACCAAAATGGCAAAATAAATAAATATGAATCAAAATATATATCAGACTGACGAAACAGACAGACAAGAAGGTTTATTCCTGACAGTTTACAATCACAAGGTGGTATTGGATTGACTATATAATTCAAGATTTATTAGAATTACATGCATTAAACTGCCGGCCCTCTTCAGCGGAGGAGTCCAGAATCTGCTATTGGTAGGTGTGTTTGTGTGCTTACACACGGCTGCGGCCTTGAACATAATCTCACATTCGTGTACAGAAATGTACAGCACTGGGAAACCGCAGAAAACCAGTACTAAGATCCATCGTCTTGGGCACGTCGACTAGAGTGTATAAAAAAAAGATGAAGAACATGATCACGATTGTTGCTGCCGTTCTCTGGTGCAGGTGGACGAAACAGAAAAATATATTGACGAAATAAGTTAAAATCTACCGAAATAGCAAAGTAACATATTGACGAAACACCAAAATATCAGATTAGGGAAATATAAAATTAGCGACGTGAAACTAAATAAATAGCAAAATACCAAATTAATGAAATATCCAAATGTCACATTAACGGAATGGCAAACTAACGAAATAATAAATTAACGAAAAACAGTTCAAAAAAATATCAAATTAGTGAAGTGTAAAATTTACAAGAAGAGGAAATAATAAAGTGGTAATTATGGGAGAACGATAGGGTGAGAAAACAAAATATCAGTACAGAGAAATAGCTAAAAAACGAAGGTGCAGAAGAAAAAATAATTATGAAAATAGAGTCATGAACCTTTACATAGAATGATTTCATCATAGGTAATACCAAACTCAGACACAAGCATGTACATGAATACAAAGAGGGAAATCTCTTAGGGAAGTCTGTGAAAACTATTATGTAAAGAGAAGCCCAAAGGTTAGAAGTCATTATTATTATTAATGAAGAAAAGGATTGCAGGCTGTAATCTGTAAAAGATATACGAAGAATTACTAGAGAAATATTAGACACAGATACACAGACAAGTAAATTGCTGGATATCATAGGTATTATAGTAGCTTCCTTAGTTATGATGTATTTCAACGGTTATTGCTGTAACTATGGCAACTTCGAATATACTAACCTTTGAATAATCGGATTATACAAATCATAGTATATTTGCCTAAAATTGTTACCACATTCTGGGCTGCCATCAATGAAAAACTTTACTTTAAATTCATGCCATAATCTTAATGCTGTAGCCTATCGGTCTCGTGGTGTTTCAGGTAACACGTCTCGTATAATCGAGAATATTTGATTGTCTTGTTATATAATATATGACTATATTATAATTCTGGATGTTGTTCGAATTACAATTTACAATTCACAGGCCACAATTTTGTTGGGAGAATATTGTAAGAAAAAGGAACCGAAAAAGATGCAATAAAATGTAAAATTATCATTAAAATTGAACTGAAATAAGGATGCGTTTAAGCTTTATTTTTCAACTTAGTGGTAGAAGATGTGGTAATAAAAATTTATAAAATCATGTGTCGAGAACCAGAAACTTAAGTTTTTTTTAATTGTTTTATTTCCTTTATTGGGAGACGCCGATAAGAATATTCGTTCTTTACTTATCAATTTATAATTTTTCAAATTTTTTATTTGCACATTGTTTTTGTTGTATTTTTATTTCCTTTATGTATTTACCTACTAAGATCTTTCAGTATTATTATTATTGTTTTACGTTACCACTTCTTGGTTTTTACTGGAATTCCTAGATTACCGACCGATACGAAAACCCGTGGAGAGAAGTGACGAGGAGAAAATTGACGCAAATAAATTAAATAAAACTAAGTAAAAAGTGAAGTTAACAGAAGAAAAATAAAAATTTTAGTTTTATTTACTTAATATTTTATTGTTGGAATCCTCTTTAAACCCGGAACGCAACAAAATAAATCTTATTAATTAAATTGTCTTGGTTTTTATTATTAGTTTCAGTTTTATTGCATATTTCTTCGTTTTGTTTAGCTTTGCTCTCCAATGTATGTTTTCTTCGTTTGGTAGTCTTATTTGACGCTGTTTATTTCACCTGGCCCAGTTTCTTATTTTTATCTTTCGTAACATTATATTTTTATTAAATTCAGACGTTTTTTGAACTAATTCATAAAAAAATCCAAACTCGGTATGTAATCTGAAATTTGTCCTTTTTTATACATCGCCGTGAAGAGCGATTTTCGTTTGAAATCAATTCTGAGGTCAAATTTATTACCAAAATTTTTTGACGTTGTTTAACAGATTTTCCAAAACTAAGACCCATTTTCTGTTTGTTAAGAGTTGTATTTGTTTCTTTCTAGTTTATAAAGGTTGCTTTTCTGTATTTATTTTTAATCATTATTCTGAAAACTCAAACGGAAATCAAATGTAAGTGACTGAATCCAAATTAAATTCCAACCTATTTAAATTTGGTACAGGTGGGTGCGACTAAATTACTGAACTTTATTTTCGACTCTCAAATAAATTTAAATTTACCTGATACGATCCCCACGTGTACACTTTTTGCGAATAAGCATCACGAAGTTATTCAATTTTGTTGCTGTTTAAAAAACTACGAAATACAACACGGCCACAATTCTGTTCACCAATGTATCTTTTTGCTCGTCTTCGCTCCGAATTCAAATTATGTAGATGTATGAGTTTTTCAGCGACGTTATTAACCGAATCGCACCTGGTTTGATAAAAACTCCGGAGGCAAAAAACGACGAGAGATGAGATAATTTATTGAGACGAATGAAACACAACGGTCCAGCCTGTGTGAACGGACGGTGTTGGCACGGACGCTGGGTAGTATTTTGATGGGTGGATGGGCAATCACAATCCGGCAATTCGAGTTCCCACCGAATTTTATAGAACACTTTCCTATTCGATTTGGACAATTTAAATCGTATTTAGTATTTGGATATTCGGTTATATTCGGGTCCGTAGAAGAAACTCGCCGTTTGGGTGGCACGAAATTAACTTTGGAATTTGAACGGGGAAAATGAAGATTCGAAGGAGTGGTAAGAAAAGTTCATTTACATTCTGGGGTTTTCGCATTCCATTGTACTTAAATTATGTTTGTTTTGCAGAGATGGAGTTTTTGCGACGGAATGTGAACAAGGAGGTGAAAAAGAAAATTGATTGTAATGTTGGTGTTAAAGAGAGACATGTGATATACAATGTTGTTAACCGGCGAAATTAAATAAAAGAACTTCGTGCAAAAAAATTTTCACTTCGGTTACGATGTGTAAAGTGTGGCTTCTTTCTTCATATATTTTTAAATTAGTACAGAAATTAGGTACCCATTTCTGAAAAATGTTGGTAATCTTTTCATCAAGGTGCATGTAGTACGAGTCATAAATTTATTTTATTATTTTCATTGTCTTAATTAGAATCATTATTGTCCAAACGTGCCCATTTGCAGAATTTGCTTGTAAGGTTAACAACTTATTTGTTATAATGAACTACCTTTTATTAATTAGGCTCCGACCTAGATGTATTATATTATCTTATAACCTTTTCGACCTTTGGTAGTAATTTAATGTTTAATCGTGTGACTTCGAACAACAATTAAGAACTGAAATTTCCGCCATAATTCATAATCTGTTAGTTTCTAAATCAATTAATAAACCGGGCGCATTCGCAGTCAAACCAGAAACTCTCCCATAAAATCCAGATGCAAATGCATATCCATCATTCCCGTCAGATTTTTAAGTGTACACCTTTATGGGCGCTCAAATGAAAATGTAACCAAAGCAACGTCTCCGCGCTATATATTCTCAAACGTCGAGTTTGATGACTTAATTTGTGTTGCGATCATAAAATCTAATTTATTGCGAAATTTTCAGATTGAATTTTGCTTTATGTCCCTTTTTTTTCGTACCGCCGTAATTACTCATATATCTTTGAGTGCAGATATGCAGCACTCGGTTTTATAGGGTGATGATTTGTGTTCACGAAAAGACGGCAGCAAATCAAACATCAAGATTACATGAAAAATACTGCGCCTCCATTTACATAAAACTTGTTATTCTCGCCTCTTCTCAGGTAAATATGCGATAACCTGCGACCTCACGTACTGAAAGGAGCCGCTTCTTTGTGTCGCATCCGATCTCTAAATCAAAATTGTGCCGAAAAAAAAACATTTTTGAGGGATATAAGTATACGTTATATAAAAATGTGGGGCTACTACATTTATAGGAGTGTCGAGGGGTTAATCATCTAGAAAGTTCAGTAACTTCTTTAATGAGTTAAAATTTGCTATGAATTCGACAAAGAATTCTCGATGAGTTCAGCATATCAAATATGTATGCTATTGATATAACATGAACATGAAATGAAATGTCAACAAAAACGTCAAATTCTAAAATTTGAAACAAATCGCGAAATTAAAAGTGGCCAGTGATCATCCGAGAAGGAAAAGCGGAGCCGTACGTTGTGTTTTTCTTTGACAGAGCAAAGCAGTGGAGGGAAATTATAACTTACCCCAAAACAAAGACGAACGAAGAGATGACGTGCAATTAGGAGACGGAGCAATAAAGCAAAGTTTCAAAGGCAAATCTTAAGTGTGACAAGGTTATTAAAGTTCCACAACAACTGAAATACGCTGTAAAGGCAACTGGCAATATGTATGACGTTCAGTTGGATGGATACAAATATTTTAGGGAGTGGTAGCTTACTAGGAAAACTTATACCCGTCACTGTCTATGAGCAACTTTATACTTGAATTCGTCAAAAAAAAATAACAAAAAACTAGTAAAGCAAAGAAGCAGATTAGCAATCGACCGCTCTATTCTATTAATACCTACATTATTTAACGGCGTATTTAAATAAAGAGGAACATACAATAGACGCATGTAAAAAATTCTCATAATGTCGTCCTTCGCTGGCAATACACAACTGAATCCATCGTTTCATGGAAGTTTGTGTATATATTATGACGTTCTATGTGATATTGGCAAATTTGTTCAGGAGTTATTTGCATACGCTGGGTTACTACTTCTACGTTGTTAAATGGTGTTGCATACCAGTTTTTAGGTGCCCCAACAAATAAAATTCACAAGGCTTTAACACAGAAAGTCCATGAATTAGGCACGTCACGTTAAGAAAATTTAAACCTATAAGGCGCTTCACATCACCCTCAATGTCTTTTAATTCAGATAACCAAATGTACAAAAATTAACTAAGTAGATATGCCGACAGCGGACAGATCAGAACTGATTGTTTACATATAGAAGGTACAGTTTTGCGACAAAAACGCTTTGTGAAAATAAGGGACGGAAAAATGTGCGATTTCAAAAAAATGTTATTTGAAAAAGTTGCTCAAATTTACTTACCACTCCCTAAAATATTTTTATCCATTTCCATAACACCCTGTATATCAACAAAGTACTAACAATCCCGGTATCAGTTGGACGTTGTAAATCTGGGAAAAGTCGTTAACACTCGAATCTCCAAAACGTTTACCCACGGAATAGAGCTAAGACAATACACAAAACAATACAGGGTGTTTCATAAGTAAACGGCAATCTCCGAGAATATGAATCTTTTTATTTTCTAAAAAGTCTGGTTTAAAAATGCCGATGGTTTTAAATGGACCAACAGAAAGATAGAAAATGAATTTGCAGTAAATAATATATCAAGTTATCGATGGTAGACCATGGCGAGAAATTTGTCAAATGAGACGTTCACTCAGTGGCGTTCTATTATTATTACAAATTTGTCTTGTGTTTTACGAAAAAAATTTAAAAAAATTTGAAATTTTTCAGAAAAAACTGCAGAATAACTTTTCTTTAGCTTTTACGAGTTAGTGTATTAAGTATTGTCGTTTATTTACGAAACACCCTGTATAATAATAGCAGTAATAATAATACAATATTTTGATAGCCTTGAAACCGGAAAACGGATCTTGTTCAACAAAGCAAACTTAATCCCATTATCAATTCACTGTTTTAATTTTTCAATAATTTTTTTCCATCCATTATTTTAACCTCAAATGTCATTTTTTTCATTTATAATGATTTCATTATTTATCACCTTTATACCACTCAAATATAGTTTAAACAAACGTACCAGATTCTCCTTGCTCCATTTTTAAATTTTACAATTTAAAAAAAATATTGTTTTTTTCAAATTAAAAAAAAATCATGTAACCTTTTCAAAACGTCAAATTTAATAATCTTTACGTCATAATTTAAACATTCTTTAAGGTAACTGTAATTGATTAATTGTATCATTGATATCTTGTAAAATTAGGGCTGAAGATGGGAGTAGTTTTCTCCCGAAACATGTTCCTATTTAATTTACGTTTATTAAAGTTTGTGGAGTTTCAATTAAAAACAATGTCCATCATAAAACAAAAGACAGGGATCACGGCACTCTAGGTTGGGTTCCAGGTTCTGCCTTCCCAACAATATTTAGGAACGAACAAAGGAGAAAAAGGACTTAGCACAGAAGTAACATAATATATGGACAGAATATTGCAAGAGATTATTCTTTGAGATAGCTTTTATCTACGGTTTAATTTTTCGTTTTGTTTTCGTTTTGTAACTAGTACTACGAGCTACTAACTATGGTCTTCTAATAACTCAAAGTACTTGGCTAGCAACTGTACGGAAATATTAATCGATTTAAATTCAAAAGCAGCCACTACAACTGAAATAGGTGCGCCAGTCCTATAGGACAATTAAACAACAATTTTCTAAAAAACGACAATTATTTCCTGAAAGAAATACAAAAGGTTAGATGGTATTTAACCAATGATTTTGTAATTTGCGTCTGTTAGCTGATAATGCCGGAAGGGCCATTTTTGAGAGTTTCCTGTTTCTATCATAACAAGAGGTTTGTATTTTATCAAATAGGAGTACATAACAACGTTTAAACAAATAGTAAAGTCTCTGGTACGAATAAACAAACAAGCTTTATAGAGACAAGCCATAAAATATAAAGCGATGGCGGCTATGTTTATGACCTGACGCCACCAAAACACATAGTTGGAACAAACGGTAAAAAATGAACAGAAAAATAAATCATTTGCAAAGATTTGTATTTCCATTGACTCAAACACGCGACACCTAGTTTTGGAAGCTGAAGAATTTGAAATTGAACCCACAACTTTACACACAATGAAAACTCGTGGTGCAAAAAAATCGGATTTCACAAATTTTAAAAACAATATTGTTACGTACCAAAAATTTTGGTTTGGTACCGCCCCAAGTCCAGATCGATTGTATATTGTTTCTTTTTTATAGTTTGTTTATTATAGTTTTTACTGCAGAAGATAATGGTTACAAGTAATTAGAATTTGGGTGAAAAAGTGGAAAACTTTAATAAATAATTTAATTCAAATAAACATATAACAATTGGGGTAAATGAAATTAAATATGTAGTCTAAGTCAATAGGAGAATTCATCAGCAAAATTCATTTATCTTTTTATTTATCTTATCTTCATAATATCTGGAATTAAATAGCCCCAATTGAATTGGGTGATGGGACAAGATGGCTTATCTGGCCTTAGAACGTTGGTTGGGTGATGGGATGTTTTCTAGAGGGAGACGACGAACGATTCTTCAGCCTCTGGCGCAAATAAATCCTTCTCAATCGTCGTCGACGGAACGTAGGGATTTCCAACGAACACCACCCTCGATGAAGTAGTCCCAATCCAGACTCAGACGAGACAACAGACCACAGGAACGACTCTGTTGGGTGGTTTCTGATATCCGCAGACAGAAAATGATTTCGTCGATTTATGATTGATTTCGAACGAGACGAAAATCACTTAATTGTGGAACTGGATGGCTAAATCCCTTTCGGATAATTTCAATTATTTACGCCACCACATTTACCAACTACACTACACTAGAATGTCTTCTCGACGGAAACGCCAGCCCAAAATTTGGGTGAAGCCTAAACCCTACATAAATCCTCTAACACAGGTAAAAGTACTTAGAAAAAAGGTTCGAAATTTAAAACCACGCCGAGACAATGCTGCGCAAGCATCGTTATATTGTAACTACTTTTTGCGGTGACGAATAGACCTACGGTCCACCGCTGGCTGACACTTTTAGGCAGTGAGAAAAGTGTCTAGCGAAGTGTCACTTTCAGAACGAACGATCCAACCAGATAACACCCGCTCAGCGAAGAATGAAGAAGAAAGACGATGGCATTGAGAGTAACATTCCGCGGCTTAAACTCAAGAGCGTGGTACGCCTAAATACACACATCTCCCTTGGTGGTAAAATGCTCCAGGATGCCCCAACCCAGCAATCCCTTCACGGCGAAGTGATTCATACCCGAAACAACTAATCAAACAACCGAAGAAAAGTGCTGCCAACCTCGTCCCAAGTCGGGTACGCAATCCGAATTTCTCCTTTGTGAATTACAGGTTCTGTACTTCTACAGTGAATTAAAACGTGGTCAAATTTGGGATTTCTCAACAGGGTGTATCAAAATTCTGAAAACTGTAGAAAGATTTACTTTGAGAATCTTGAACATTCCTTAAAGAAGGGTTTTGGAAAGTTCCGTCCTTACAAAATCTAAAGAGTCTGAAAAGTTCTAAGCCGTCGTGAGCAATTCTGAAAATTTCTGATAGATGTTAAGGAGTCATAAAACTGTCTAAAAGGTTCTAAATGAACCTGAACCTGAAGGGTCATACAAAAAACTCCTGTAAAATCCGTATAAAGACTTCCGAAGAACACTTAAAATAATAAAATAACCTTGTCCGATCCTTAACAACTCAAAAATATATTGGGGAGTAATGAACAATCTTGACAAAATCCTAAGAAAGCTTCAACATACCTGAAAAGCTTCTGGGCAGTTCTCAAGGTTCTTGAAGCAGTCTGATTAGTCGTGAACAACCCAGAACAATCCCGAAGAGATGAATGTTATCAAGAAACCAGAGAAACTAGTTAGAGATTAAACTGATTCTGAAGAACTCCAACAACGTACAGGTGGTGTTGAGAGGAGAACGAAAAGAAAGTCCATATTGGGGAAGATCTGGTCCAGTTGGGCTAGCTTGAGGTGCACCTCGCCTGAACCATCCAAGTTTTCTTCGAAAATGTCGCATGAAACAGAAATGGGGAACACGAGGGAATGACACAATGTTCCCGCTGTGTGGTCTAAGTGTCAGCCAATTCCCTCACACCCCTCAACACCTAATCTATCTATCTAAATTGTCCACAGAGGTAAAGTGTCCTGAAAAGTCTTTGAAGGTAAAAAGGCCTATTGAGTTCGCTCTTTGGCCAAGCCTGAAAAGTACTAAAAGGTCCAAGTCCATGTTCCCGCCGTGTGGTCTAAGTGTCAGCCAATTCCCTCAACACCTAATCTATCTATCTAAATTGTCCACAGACGTAACACTGAAAAAAAAAAGTAGTAAAGAAATCTACAAATGTAAGAATTTATGCCACAATTTGTATTAAAAATACGACTAGTTACAAGTTGTATAATTTTTTTCTAAACAATTGTAGTAACTATTTTGTAGTGATATTTCCAATAATTATTGTGAATTTCACAACAACATTTGTAGCATTTAGCATGTAGCATCTAGTAGTTAAATTTGACAAATATTATAGTAAACTGGTCTATCCTGTACTAGCAAAATTTACAAAAATAAAGAGAACGCTTGTAAATGTCTGTAGCAAAAAGTAAAACATTTTGTTGTAAAATTTACTGTTCTAACTATAAATTTTGCTACAAAAAAGAAGAACATTTACTATATAACATACGTGTTTTTAAAATTATTGTAGTAATTTTTACCGAATGTAGTAAAAAAGAAATCTATTCGTTACAAATAATACTTACCTTCTATAAATTACACTACACTTGTATTTCTAAAAAAAAATTTTGTAGTGGAACTAATGCCAAAGTGGCACAATGTATATATGAAATAAAGGCGCTAGACCAATAATACATAACTTTATTATACGATGAGATTTTAATACATATACAAATTAACCTAATAATATTAAAATAGCAACAATATTTAAGAGAAACAAAAGTTTTTTCGTACATTTTCTTTTTTAAACATGGTACATAATCGTGTAAGTCATTATACAAAATAATATTATTTGCCTCACCTGCAGATCCAGTGGAAATAGTAGAATCCGATGGAGAATCAGTTACGCCGAGTCTGGACTGTCTGGAGTCCAATAGAGAACTTGACGGAACAGAAGGAATCTAACAGATAATAATCTATTAAATATGTACTTTATGGTTTAAATATACTCATTTTTAATATCCAAATTCTTGTCGTATTAAAATTTAGTAGAAATATGAAAAATTACCAAAATACTTATATTTTCTAAGGTTCGTAAAAGTGTAATATCTAATTAATTTTTGTTTTATGAGATCCTAAGAAATTCAAATGTGAATAAGTAGGTAGTAGGTACTATCAATTATTATCACACACTTATTAGCGCGAACACAGATGATTTATATTTACATATTATGAAAACAAGAAATAATTTAATTTTATATTTTAGTTCTTAATATTTACCTGATGCTCAATTTTTAACTTCTCTAATTTTAGGAAAAAAACTTTTCGCACGCTTAAAACTGGAATTAATTCCTTAAGATCTTGTCGGTCAAGCGTAAGTAGAGTTTCTTTGTTCACTTCGTGAGCTGTAAAAAAAACCTATGAAATGTCATAAAAACACAAAAGCGCGCGAAACTACGTTACAGTCAGCCAGCCAAAAAATGTGAAAATATCGAGATTAATTCGAGATGCAGTAACAACTCCATAACCCAACTGGAAATCGATACCACTTGCCAAGGTCAAAGCCATAAGCAAGGAATTTGTGGAAGTACCGGGAAGTACCGATTCGTCAAAACAACACTCCTATTTTTATCTGAAGTCAAAAACGGTTCACTTTGTAAAAATAGGAGTATAAATTATGAAATAATAAGTGTAGGTACTCGTACTATCACAACTGGTACCTACATATTATGTTTAATTTATAATATTAAAATCTGTTCAGATACTTACTGTCAAAGGTCTCTCTCAACCGGTCCAGCAAACCCCAGCTTTCTAGGGTAGTCTTGACAAAGTCATCCATACCTAATTATTTTTCACAAATAACAAAACAATAAACTCCACTAGACAAAACTCAACAACTTAGAACAACAGCGCCCAGTTCGTCGTTCCATCACGTTTATGTTCATTCGGCAAGTATCGTAATGATCGTGTCCACGTGACAAGATTCACGAAGGTTGATTGGCCGGAAATTTTGGGAAAATATACAACAATTCTTATGGCACTAATCCATTTATTTTGTGTTAAAACTCACTCGAAATGTAATGTAAACTGCAATAATCTTGTAGCAAATATTATAATAAATGTATAACTATAGTCGGTTGAAAAAAGTACTATACTTTGTAGAGAAATTTGCTACAAACTTTTAACTACAAAAGCTTTGAAATTTTTATTGCAATTTTAAGTAACAAATGCTCTAATTGTTGCAAAACTTGTTACAATAATTGTGCTACATTATTGTGGTAATCTATAGCAAACGATTTTTTTCAGTGAAAGTGTCCTGAAAAGTCTTTGAAGGTAAAAAGGCTTAGTTCTTTCTTTGACCAAGCCTGAAAATTACTGAAAGGCTATTCCGAGTAATCTTAAGAAATATGCTGAAGGGTCATCAATTTGTTTTAAAAGCTCAGAAGGGTTTTGAGGTATCTTGAGAAAAGAATGTTGAGGAATCCTGGAGTCAGATCCCATTGAAGAATATTGGAAAAGTCCTAAAGAGTACTTAAATGTTTTCAGGGGCTTGAGGGTTTCCAGAAAAATCCTAAAAAGTCCTGAGAATTTCTAATAAGTGTCGATGGGTATTGACGATTATTAAGAATCCCTAAAAGCATTAGAAAACCCCCCTGAAAAATCCTAATCAACTTTTCGGATTCGCAAACACGCTAACGGAACCTGAACAATTCTGAAGAGTCTTGAGGAGAATTCTGTGGAAAAGTGATAAACTCTGAGCAATTCTGATGAAACCTGAAACAGACTGATGATCCTGATTAATCCTGAAGAATACTGTAAAATTCACCAAAGCTGCAAAGACTCCTGTAAAGTCCTAAATAAGGATCTTGAAAGATTTTTTAAAGAGTCCTGGTGAATACTTAAGGTAAAATCACAAGAAATTGTTTGATGCCTGATCCTGGGGTTAGTGAATTGAAATTTTATGTAAGTTCAGACAGCTTAAAAAGAATACATAAATTCACTCCTAAGGTTGACATTTTTTATTTGAAAAAAATAATTTTACAGAAAATATTTAAACCGAAAAACTATAATAATTATAATAACTAGATACTACTTATAGTACTCCTAAGCAAAAACATGTGGTGTCAACATTCTTCTAATATCTTTTGCCAGACAAAAGAAAAAATATATCCAGCACCGAGCTCGTACATCGGCCAAACTACTGTGGAAATTTTTTGCTGTTCAATCATTCTAAATAAGAGGTTTCAACCCAGTAACAAGGTCTCTAATTGAAAACATTTACATATTACGGAAAATTAATTCATTTAACCACCACATGTGCCGCATTTACCTATTAAATTATAGCGTTGTTTATCAATCTGGTTGATATTTTATTTCATGGTTTTTGAGCTTCAGACTACATTTGCATGAAATCTGTAAAAAGATACTTAAAAAAACATTAATACTAAATGAAGAATCGATAAGATCTGAAAGTTCTTGTTAACTACCTGCTCTCTAAAACTCACTCAGACTAAACATTAAGGAATACTGAATACAAGGCTGTATCTAATTTAGATTTACGGTTGATATTTAGATTATGTAATTAATTTCACATTCATGTTACCTATAATTTATATATTCAGCTGCTTACATTTAAGAAAATGCATTTAAACGGTTTGTTTTATATACCTTTGTATTTTCTTTTTTATCTACTAAGGTCTGCGTGGCTGGTATAAAGTGTGGTCGAATACTTTACTTTCTTTCAATAGTTTGGGAAACACGTAATAATGTGATTAATTCGAAAGTGGTTCAATTTACACTGTCGTGGTTCTCTACCACCAGCAACCATTTAGTTAATTCAATTGGTTCGATCTACATGCTGATTCGTTATCTGATGCGTTAATGCATGCATAGCACACAAGAAATTATCTTGTAAACATGCCCTTAACATCTCTTGGTGGAAGCGGTGAGATCAAAGCAGCGATTCGGATCTGATTGTTCCGGGAGAGGCGTTCTTTGCACCAGATACGTGACACTCAGGTACCACCGAGTATCGCCTACTGAATATTTAACTAACCGTATTATTGTACTTCTTCAACTCGAACAGATAAGTTTTTGTCGGACCTGTGACACTAAACGAGTATGTACCATTTCCACGAAGGAATCGCAAACGTGCCACGGGAAAAACGCAGACAGAAATGTGATTTTTTCGTTTTTGCAAGATCACACCTGAAATGACTGTTATGAAAATGAGGTCGCCTTTAATTGCATCACAACGACATTTTGCTAATCCATCATTCAAGTTAATGCAAAGAACTTGTGTTGAGGACGATGAGCAATGACCGAAATATGCTGAAAACGCTGATATGGATCCCTTCATTAACATTGTAGAACCGCTTCCTTTTGCACCTCTATAAATTAACTCTATAGCAGAGGAGTATTTATTTTGGCGTGTGCGACAAATACACATCCACATAGATAAACAGCTAATTTAGTCTTATGAAATGGAAGCTCTACTATTTAAGTGTTAAAGCCATAATGTCGGCCATAAATGCAAAATTATTGGTTGACATGGTTACCTATTTTAGGTCATAATTAAGAGTTGATTAACGTGAAATTAATTTTTCGTTATTTTTAGCGACTTGTTATACATTATTAATCGGATATTTATTTTTTAGTTCCAAGTTCCAACTCCTCTTTGTCATCTCCCTATGCCGCATTTTTGCCCTCCACCTAAACGATCATTCTGATATGTTGAAAACTTTATGATTCATATTTATTTTCGTTTCGGTGAAAAGCCTCTTTTCTATTCTCAACGTTTCTGCACACATTTTGTGTACAAAAGTAGGAGAATGTGCGCCACAAAAAACGCGTCCGAAAATGACAAATAGCGGAACTGAATTCGTTGCCTAGGATACGTTCGTAGAAATATGGCTGCATATAAATAAAAGAGTCCGGCACGGTTTCTGCATAGTTCAATTCACCGTTTTTAAAGGACCGACCTTTGCTTTCGAAGCGATAAAAGCGGTTTCAGCGTTCGATAACGAAGTCGCTCGGATTTTCAGACTGAAATGGAAATAATAGCAATAAGAGGATGGTAATGATCAATGATGTACTACCCACGCTACAGCTTGACATTTACGCAAAGGAAAGAAAAACTACACGAAGCAACCAAATCGAATGAGTTAATTTTTTATTTTATTTCTAAAAAATTCATGAAATGCTTGAAAACAATAAAATTTAACACAAAGTGTAAAATAGAAACCTACTTACTGCAGGTCTTTATGATTTCCAATCCTAAATTCCACTGGGAGTTGGAAATGGCGACACTACGAGGTGCCTTCCTCTGGGTGCGTGGTACGTTTGATGGCACTCCTACAACTCTCGCTCCCACGCCTCTATAACTCGTACTGATGAGGTCTAATATGACCGAAAGAATATTAACAGTACGTCAATAATCTGGGTATATCATCCGCAAAAACTTTTCGTCTTATTCGGTTTCCTATCTTTTAGAATCTATACGAATTCGTAGTTTTTTAGTTCTCATCATTCACAGCTCTATTCTTTCATAGTATCATAATAATATCATAGGGTATCATAATAGTTCCTCGAGTTTTATAATTTCTAAGGTTACGTAATTTCATTGTTCCAGTTTTATCATTCTCCAGGATTAATGGTTTCTCAGACCTCACAATTTCATAGTTCAATGTTTTACAGTTTTATAACGTTTTATAATTTGTGAGTGTCCTTAGTTTCTGACGTTGCAGGGATAGTTTCATAATTCGCATCTCTTTCTAGTATAGCATCATGGCTTCCCAGATTTCGTAGCTTCTTAAGTTTTATAATTTCTCAGGTTGCATGGTTTCATAGTTACAGTTTTAGATTCCTTACCGTAATTTCGAGATTATGAGAATCAAAAGTTGTAATATTACAAAAATAACCAAAATAATAAAGACAACCTATGCTGTAAAGTTTCCAAAATTGTGATTTTTGAAAACTCGAAACAGAGATTTTTTCGATCATTTAAAAATTCCAACTTTCCGAAACTTTGCACCACTTATTCAGTGCCCAATTCTGATTTTGCACCAAGCGTTCTAAAATATGCTCTTCGATATTCTCGTTATTGTCTTCGTTCTATAGATATTTTAACACGTTAAAATGGTAAATTTTAAGATTGCAGCACATGTTTCCACTATAACTCATCAAACGAAAAAATTATGAAAGACGAACGAAAAAATAAAGAGAGAAAGCATGATAAATGAAAACTGAGGAATGAAGGATAAAATAAATTTTGTATCGACCATACAGTGTAAGGTAAATGATAAAATACGAAGGAAAATAATAAAAATATTAAAACAAAGAAAAAAAAAACAAAAATAGACGAAGAATAAAGGATAATAAAGAAAAATAAATAAAATATGAAAACATGGATAACGAAGAACGAATGGTGGGAAATTAAATATAAAAGAGAAATTAAAATTTAAATATATTTAAGTCGAACTCCACAAACTTTAATGAGCGTAAAATTACAAATGTATTAATTCACTATTTTAATTTTTTACCACTCAAACAAACTTACCAGATTCTCCTTGATACATTTTAATTTTTACATTTTATAAAATGTTGTTTTTACGAAATGTTTTAAAAAACATGTAACCTTTTCAAAACGTCAAATTTAATTCAAAATAACGTCAACGTCATATTTTTTTAATTCTTTAAGGTAAGAACCCCTCTTATAATTCATCAATTATTGTATCATTAATCTCTTGTCAAATTAGGGCTGATGATGGCAGTAGTGTTCTGCCGAAACATGTTCCATTTGTAATTTTACGCTCATTAAAGTTTGTGGAGTTTGACTTAGATATACATATTTAAATTTTAATTTAAATTTACTTCACCTGGATTTAAGAACATTTTTCTGGTTTATAAAAAAAGAAAGGATGCAGAAAAAGAAGAAGGGAGGCTTATAAAGAAATAACGAAACAGAAAAAAGAAAGAATTAAAAATGCCAATTTAACGAAATTACAAATTTAATGAAATGGCAATCAGCAGAAAATAAAACATACATAAACAAAGATAAAACAAATAAAAAAATAAAAATAAAATAAAACAAAGATAACGACTGGAACAACGTCAAAGGCCATTTTAAAATTTTGTTTTTAGGAATCATCTTAATGACATGAAAGGAACCAAATTGAATGAGTAAATTATTAATTTTTTATTTTATTTCACAAAAATTCATTAAATGCTTGAAAACAATAAAATTTAACTCAAAGTGTAAAATAGAAACCTACTTACTGCAGGTCTTTATGATTTCCAATCCTAATTTCCACTGGGAGTTTTAAATGGCGACACTACGAGGTGCCTTCATCTGGGTGCGTGGTACGTTTGATGGCACTCCTACAACTCTCGTCCCCACGCCTCTGAGCTTACACACGTCAAAAAAAAAAACAACTCAATTACAATAGTATAATTTTAAAAAAATAAAATAAAATAATAAACAGATAACAAATAAATAAGTAGGCAATAAATAAAATATATCATCCGCACAAACTTTTCGTCTTATTCTGTTAAGTTTTGTATAGTCTCCTGTCTTTTATAATCTATAGGAATTCGTAGTTTTTTAGTTCTCATAGTTTCTCAGGTTGCATAGTATCATAATAATATCATATGGTATCATAGTTCCTCGGGTTTTATAATTTCTAAGGTTACATAATTTTATTGTTCCAGTTTTATCATTCAACAGGATTAATGGTTTCCCAGATCTCACAATTTCATAGTTCAATGTTTTACAGTTTCATAACTTCGTTTTATAATTTCTCAGGTTGCATGGTTTCATAGTTATAGTTTCAGATTCCCCAATTTCATAGTTTACATCTTCACTGTTTTGAGATTCAAATAATGCAGAATTTCAAAATTATGAGAATCAAAAGTTGAAAGATTACAAAGATAACCAAAATAAGTACAACCTATGCTGTAAAGTTTCCAAAATTGTAACTTTTAAAAATTTGATCCGAAATTTCCGAAACTTTTGCTCCTCAACATATTGTCGTTCTACAGATATTTTTGAACACATTAAAATGGTATTTCTTAAAAATGCAGCACATATTTCCACTATAACTCATCAAACAAAAAAAATATGGAAATTGAGGAATAAAGGACAAAATAAAGTGCGAGGCACGATAATCTAACACCTATAAATCCGGGGCCCACTACCTCAAATTAGATGCACAATGAGAAAGGTTCAGGGTTGTAAATCAACAGGAAGCGGCAACGTCTTTGTGTTGCATGTTTATCGGTGGATGAAACGGACCGGACCGGAAATTTCTGGGCCACATTTTTATAGCAATACACATTTAACTGAAATTTGACCTGTGCATGTGATTATTATTTTCTCATTTTATAAATTGGATGCGTCACTTTCGTTTCGCATTGAATATTATGCTAGTTGTACAATAGTATATTATTATACAAGTTTCACAAGACGGTTGATTGTAGCACGAGTAGTTTGGGGCACGACGAGCGCAGCGAGAAGTGCTCCAAAGGCACGAGTGCTACAATTTCGGCTTGTGAAACGTGTCTAATATACTATCTGTACCTCACGTTTGATTGCCATTTTTTCAATTCTTGTTTTTACCAATGTTTACATCTAATCATGGAACGAAAGTCCTTTGGTTTATTTTTGTTCACATATGGTTCACATCTGTCATATGGCGCGATTAGTTGACGTTTATAACGTCGTTGTCGCGGTCACATTGCAGTACAGTTGCAAAGTTGCAGGCAACATTAAGACAAGAAAAGTTACCAAAAACAGAATTATAATTTAGATCATTATGATTCATTTTTTTGGTGTTATAATTTGCAAATTATGAAACTAATAGTAATTTTTCTAATTTCCTGTTGTTACAAAGCCATTAACGCATCCATTTTGAGTGCGTTAATAAGCCATTAACGCACCCAAAATTTAGAATTTCTTTTTCCATTGGTAACACATATTGAACCCTCCACTGAACGAAATCTCAGTGTGATTTTGAGATTATGGTTCCATGTCAAGTATACGTCAGGTACAAAAAACATCAAAATTTAACAAAATTTCCTAAATTACCAAAATTGAAAAAAATGCAATTAATATGCAAATTTTTAACTAATAAATAATACATACATATTTTTGCATTTTAATATCTGCAACAATATAAAAAATAAAATACATTACTTATTTATGATAGTTTTGGTGTAGAACGTTTTGAACACAATTTTGAAGTATGGTCGTGGCTTCACGCTTTCAAAAAAGCTATCGGAGTGAGCCACACTTTGGTCTCGAGAATTTATAAACCAGAAGAATGTCGATGAATCCAAGTGGAGTAAATTTAAATTAAAATTTAAATATATTCAAGTCGAACTTATGACTTTATTTATGACTGGGTTTAGTCCTCCATTGTTAAGATAATTGTGGGCAATAGACCCCGTTTTATGGGTGTTAGATTATTGTGCACGTTACTATAAATTTTGTATCGACCATACAATGTAAGGTATATAAATGACAAAATACGATGGAAAATAATGAAAATATTAACAAACAAAAAATAGGCGAAGAATAAAGTATAAGAAAGAAAAATAAAGGATAAAATATGAAAACATGGATAACGAAGACCGAAACAGAAAGAAGAAAAAATTAAAAATACCATTATTTAACGACATTACAAATTTAATGAAATGGCAAAAATAAAAACAATAGTAGTAGAAAATATACATACGTTCTCACAAAAACGAAAGACTGATTCAGAAGGATATTAGAGAAATGGAGATGGAGGAAAGAAAAAAAGAGCAATAAGCTTGTCAAGCCATTCCACCGCAATGTTTAGTAAAACACCGTCATAATTTTTTTTAAATGGCAACCCCCATTTTTTTTTGGTTTAGATACAGTTTTGAATTCTCTATTCAACAAGAGTAAAAAATTTATACTTGTATAACTTTGAATAGAGAATTGAAAAGTGCATCTAAAACCCAAAAAAAAGTTCGGGGGTTGCCATTTAAAAAAAATTATGACGGTGTCATAGTTCAAAAACAGATGACGTCATCATCAAAATATTGATGTCAAAAAATGGCAATTCGAAAACAAAAATCGACCTGTTCGAGCGTTTTTTGCAAAAACATTACATAACCAAAGTATGAATTTTGTGCGGAACTTCACTCTGTATAGACAACCAATAATACGTGATGATCGTATGGTGTAAATAGAAACCATTTATTTTAATTTCCAAATGGCTCTTTGATGTTTTTCTGAATCACTTTGTATAAAATGTTGGTAATTGGGGAAGTTATTATTTTGAAAGTGACATGAGTCTTAAGAGAATTGGAGGCGGATTTGCAATGCAATACAACCTGATCCTAGAAAACAAAGAAGTACAAAGAGTAAACATTACAATAAATAAACCAGAAAAATGTCGATGAATCCAAGTGGAGTAAATTTAAATTAAAATTTAAACATATTTAAGTCGAACTCCACAAGCTTAAAATTACAATGGGAACATGTTTCGGCAGAAGACTACTGCCATCATCAACCCTTAAATAATTTTAAATATTCTTTTAAACCACCAGAAATGACGAGTCGTTTTAGAGAAATGAAGAACATAAAACAACAGCAAGTGTATTAATAAAAGAAGAATATGAAGCAAATATTAAGAAGATTAATAATTACATAATATAATTATGCAGGAAAGGAATTGAGGAAAGGTACGCACATGTTAATGATAATGGAGAAAATTTTATTAGATGGGGTCGAGAAAACGTGTCCTGTTGTTTAATTAAGTTGTTTTGTGACATAACAGAGCGTATAAAAAATGGTAATTTCGGCTAGGATTTTCAAACGCTATACATTTACCGCCTATTGTGACGTCATTTTGGGGGAGCATTCTCATTGGTTTATTCTCATTGGTCTAGTAACTTTGAATTTTGAAATGTTTAATTTTTTTTACCTAGTAAACGCGTGATTTCGAATAAACAAAAAAATAGAGGTATAATAGTTTTCCCTCCAGTTTCTAGAAAAGCTGCATTTGAAAATTGTTACAAAAACTAACTTGTCATTTAATTCAGTTTAGGTTAGGTAACCAGCACTAAATTCGTATTGCAGTTAGCAACATGGCAAGTGATCAAAAGACGCGGAAAGGTGCTACAAAGCACTGCTGTTATGGACGTTTCAGTGACAGTCGCTACAGCTGGGAAATGGTACGAAAACATGAATTTAAGTCGGTCCCAACATATCAGTGCCAAAGCTGACCGGTGTCATAAAAAAAAATCCGAAGCATAGAAGATATCACTAAAGACACTTACACTCTCTACATTTTCTTAATGAAACCTAGTGAGGCGGTTCAATAGCAGCTGTAAAAGAAAAGGTTTGTCTTTTGCTTCTGAAACACAAGAGTTAAAAACTTCAACCTAACCGTACTTTTCAGATTTGCGCATTTAAGAGTTTAAGTTCGGGTGTGAAATATGGCAAAGTAACAAGTGAAACTGGAGTGTCAACATCAGTAGACAGCACGTTATTCAGTGAACCTATGGATATTGACCCAGAAGAGAGGAAACTACTCCCTGAAATAACAGCTGGATCACCAACATGTCGTGAGAATGTCAAACAATTCCAATCTTTTGTGTTGATGCTGGTGGAGTGAAGAGAAAGCCTGCCAAACTGAAACCTCAATTATTTCGATATTTCCATATATTATTATGCAACAGTTAGATGACAAAAAATAAATGAGAAAACAGTCAGTACATAGTCAATGATCATCCCCTCGGCTACGTTGTTTCATAACATAGAGGTTATATTGTTTTTATAGAGATGTGTGGAATGAAACTTTTGTAGAATGTTTTTAATGGGGTCAGACAAAGAGCACAACTTTGTGTACAAGAACATGGAGAACGCTTTCAACACTTGTTGTAAATACCTATTATAAACCCAATGAGCAAGACACGTCGTACAGGTAAATAAAAATTATCTAAAATATTTTTTGCATGCTAATCACATTTTTCTATGTACTGAGAACAGACTGGTTTCTCTGTTAGAGTCTGTGACGACGTCAAAAAAGATTTACGTATATCTGTACCACTTCTGTTTGTGATTTTTCTCTTCTTGTGATTTCTTCCTTTAGCCACATATTAAAAATTTCATGCACAAAGCACCCATAGCCGATGCAGGAAAAAATATGGAACTGAATATTTTTAATGGGATCAGAAAAAGAGCATAACTCTCTACAAGAAACATCGAAAACATTTTCACCATTAATTTGCTGTAACTGTTTTGTGTCCTTCTAAGGGATTGTAAAATTCTCAATAAACATTTCTAGAAATTTGATTAGAGACTGTCACTTGGTCACATCCTTTGGAAGAGTGTTTTAATTTCTACAGTTTAAAGAAATAAAGGTGTAAAGCCAAATCCGATATCTAAAAATATCAACTCAATTAACATCACACCCAAAGGTCTGAATGCACTTTACTTTTACCTTAATTTTTTACCAACTAACGAAAAGAAAATAAAGAAAAACCATCAGTGAATTTCTAAATGTGTTCCTAAATATTCTGGTACATGTATACAGTAAGCATCGAATGTGAAAATTGCTGATGACGAGGTCGATAGCCCTCCAAACATATTTTGGTCTTGTTTTTTTCCAGAAGAAAATTTCAGTTTTGGATAAAAAAAAATCTGGCTTTGATTATTATGGTTATAGCTCTATTTCTACCCAAAAAATTTTATCTTCATGAAATATTCCTTCCACACGTTCATCGTTATTTCCTCACTGACTGTTTCTCTCTCTATTGATATAGTTCCACACCCCCTCCTCTGTTCTTATAGCTTTCATCTCTTCCTCTTCTGTCTCCCTCGTCTTTTTTGTATTTATATTCTTTTCGTTTTTTAGAGAGCCGCTTCTGTTTGCTTTTATTTGTTTCCATTTTTTTAACTCCTTTCTTTATTGTTATTTCTCTTTTTGTCGTTGCTTCTGCTAATAGTTATTTTAATTCTTTCTCCATCTTCCATACTTCTTGTTCTTCGAATCATGCCGTATCTAGTCTTCTCTTGTACTCTTCCACTCCTTGTTCGTACCATATTTTGATTATCACCTTCTTCTGCGTTTCTTCTGTTCTCTCTTCTCCTCTTGTCTCTTGTCTCCATTTTGCTATACTTATTTCTATAGGCAGATGACTCTATTCTGACTGTATTCTTTCCTCTACTCTGGCTCCTCTTTCTCCGATTCTCCCGTTGAAATTGAATTTCTAGATATTGGATATTGAATTCAAGAACTGAAGAACTAGGAATAGTGGGGATAAGTATAAATAATAAGTAACCTGAGAAGTGAGCACCTTCGTACAGGGTAACTGAGGAACTTGAAAATTGAGGAACTGATGGAAAAACGAATTCGGAAATTGTAGGAATCAAGGAACTGGCCAACATGGGAGAATCTAAGAACTGAGGAAATATTAGCTGAGCAACTGGGAAACCATCATTCAAAAAAACAAAAAACTGGAAGGAACCTGGAAATGGAAAATTTAGATTACACACTATCATATTTCCAATTATGATTAAAACATTCAGAGATACCAGCATCATTTTTTGTATTGCCACATTCTTTTTTCAACGTTATTCTGTGCAAATCTCGTTGAATTTCGCATTCTACGAGAGTGCCATAAAACATCGCAACTTTTCCAAACGTTCTTCTGGTGTTGTTTCCTATGATTGCATCACTCCTAGCAGCGACGAATGTGCTGCAATCCATCCCTGAAAACGCTTATTTTTTTCTTGTATCCATCTGCGGCCACCTGGTGTAAGCAAGCAAGTCCGCTCAATATATTTCCGTCGTGGCCCGTGATGATTAAAAGGGAGAACTTCACGGACATAAAACGGTTATGAGCCGGGAGTAACGATCGAATAAGATTTTAAAATATTGATACAATGTCGTAAAGTGTTTACATTACTCAAATGCAATGCACACGATGTGAATTTTATGGTCCAATCATAATACACACTTACGAACATAACAAACGACAAAAATAAAACAATAAACTATAACAATAACCGGCATAGTCCGCACCGTAAATCAGAAGAGCGGAAATCGGCGAGAGATGCGTGGCTTTCTGATTCCGATTCGCAAAAACACTATATCAAACTAGGGTTTCCGACGTGTTTAGGGATAGACACTTTTTATTTCTCGAATTCTGGAAATACGACATTGAGATTTTGCCAACGTTATGCAATAAATTCATTTCCTGCCGATAGAACTTTTTTGCAGGGCGATTCATGTAAAATGACATTATTGAAGTTTGCCCTCCATTTATACTCATCTAATGCATATATTATGAAGGATCGCCATTTTCAGAATGCCCATAAATGTGATCGGTTTCATATCTCTAAGGAATGAAGACACTATCGGTTTAAATCGTTTAAATTTTAACTGCACTCTCAAGTGTTGTCCAAGAGTCGCGAAGAATGAACAGGAAGCTCACTCGAATCAAAATTGTACACTTGTGCATATCGATAATAAATTTATTTGTGGCAGACACACGGAAGATTTTTTTGCAGGATATTTCGCAACGAAGAGCTAGAATTTTACATAATAGTATATTTCGATACGAGTGCGCTGTCATGACACTTTTCAGGGACGAGGTTGAATGTTTGCAGCACGGGGCGCTAGCCGAGTGTTGCAATGAGCCCGATCCCCTGATAACTGACAGCGCCCGAGAATTGACAGCTCTCAAATTAAATACATAATGCTATAATATGTATTTATGTATTATGCATTATGTTTTTCACGAAGCGAAAACAAAACTAATGTAATCACGTTGGTTAATTTTTTATCCTTTATCCCCATTACATTATAAAAAAGCGACATTTCAGAAAAGAATGCCACTAAATACCTAAAGCAAGAATACGGAGACACAGAGGAGCAATGAGAGGGAGAAAGATAGTAGGTAAACCCAGCAAAGAGACAAAATAAAATAAAAACAGATGTATTAAAGAGGTAAAGAAGAACAAAGAAAATAGACACATAAAAGAAACAAAGAGTTCAAAGTATTAGAATAAGCAAAGATAGTAAAGAATCGAAAGTGATCTAAAATACAGAAGTATGTGATCCAAAGATAACAAGAGCAGATAAATTAAAAGGGCAAAAATATATTTTAAAAATAAAGAAGACAGATAGAAAATAGCAAAGTGGATGTATAAAGCAAAAGGAATAAAAAGGGGAGACCGGGGATGGTTGTCACAAGGGCAAGTTGTCACAGGAGCTACGACGGCAAGACTGTACTGCAGGCATCTTTATATGTGTTACAGGCACCTGCATACCATTCGTAGTTTTATTTCGTGCCGAAGTAAATCTGTGCGTTGTTGCTTTCTGTGCTGTCCTGGATAACCAAACATTGTAAGGTAAATAGTTGTTGATGGTTACTACGAAATTACGACTTCTGATTAATTTCACTCAAAAGCAGTGTTCTAATTTATGCGAAACAAAGGGAAAAGACGGCTTCTTTATTACAGAATTTAATGTTTGACTAACAGAATATAAATACTATAGATAGAGGTGTTTAAAGAATCTTTTGAAAAATTTTAAAAGAGAGACGACCTTTAGATAAAATTTCAATACCTGAGTTACCTAAATACCTGGCAAATATCCAAATAACATGCAGAAAGTGTTCAAAGATGTTTTAAGTAAATAAAGAATTTTAAAGGTAGGCCATGTAGCATCATTATTACTTTCTTCATTAATTAGTGTTTATATTGTGTGTCAAATTTTGAAAATTTGATTCTTCCTGTTCAAAAAAAAAAAAATCCACCGAATTTGAAAGCGCAGTTTTGACGCTTCATATTTATACTTCTTCTTAATCTACTCCAAATGGCACAGAACTATAAAAAAAAACACAAAGAGAGAAGCAAATGGCGCAACAGGGAATGTGAAAAATAATTAGGTACAGAAGAGCACTAACATTGAAAATGTTAAAAGACGACTGTGAGGAAACTGGGAAAGAATAGGCACAACAGAAGAAAAAATGCAAGAGAATTTTACGACAAAAGAAAAGGAAACAGAGGAAGGGCCTCCAACTGAAAAGGAATCATCCTAGAGATGAAAAATAATATAAGTATGAGAAAACTGATAAATGAAAGATGGTTACAAGAAAAAATCCTAAAAGAAAACTGGAGCTGAATGTTCCATAAAATATATTGCACCAATTACAACATGGGTGCTAAGTCTGGGGAATAAAGAGGTAGCGACTGCAATAAAAAAATACAGAAACTAGAGAATACCAAAGTTATTTTTAGACTTGTAAAATATCAGTGGTGGACTAGGATTTAGGAAATAGAGGAACAAAAAATTACAAAAGTTATAAAGAATTAAGCAAACGTTTTGGTTACGTTTTTTCTAAATATTTAAAAAACTAGTTGAGATATCACAAATTTGAAAAAAGATCCTTAAAGAGCAAAATTTCCCAAAAAAAAGTCCTACGTTCCGGAATTGTCCCGGCAATATTTATAATTTTAATTTAGCGGCGAAAAAAGACAAAAACGCGCGGCTTAGCTCCGGTCCGTGCCGACCGAATCCGACAAAAATCTGTCAACAGAACAAAAATTATTTTAACCGAGTAAATATTAATATTAAGGAATAATTTTTTTAGGTATTATCTGAACATATCAATAAACAATAATCCGTCGGTAAAAAAATGTTACCTCAACTTCTCTATTAATAACAATACATCTGTTAATTACGGTAATTGTTCTTGTTAAAAGTTAAAGTCTTGGAGTTGTTCCTTGAAGGTTTTAGTAAAGAGCTCCATTGGAAAAATAAAAAAATGTTAATTTTTCACTTTTTTATTATTAACAATCAAAGGCTTAACAAAATTAAAAACATAAATAAAACAATTGATTCCATTATCTCTACTGATATGTTTTGTTATTGCTGAAAGCAATATAAAAATAATTCTTTTTCATTTTTAACTCCTGTTGTTTAAAAAATTGTTATAAACAAATACATTGTTTATATAATTTTCATGTTTTTTTAAATCCAATCCCTAATGAAAAAAAAATCGTTTCTTAAAAAAAATTATTGATAAAAAACGCCTTTGTTAATTAACAATTTTTGTGGTTGCTAAATATTAAAATTAAAAACCGTTTTTTTTTAATTCATTCTTTATATATTGCTTCTATATTATGGAAAAAAATTAAATAAAAAATATTAAAAAAAATATTTCATAACAAACGATGCATGGTTGATTTCAGTATTTTTCAAAGAATTAAGAAAAAAATATAACCAAAATAGTATATTGTGCAACTAGTGCGGCAAGTTGTCGATTGCCCACGAAAGCGAAGTTGAGCGCACGAACGAAGTGAGTGCGCTCATTCGCTTGAGGGGGCAATCGACAACTTGCCGCACGAGTTGGACATACTATTTTTTATTGCGAATGCGGAATAAATCCCAATATAAAATTGGACTCCAGGGGCAAATTCAGTTTTCAGTAGTTTGTTCATCTGAATTTGCGTGTGCAAAGAATAATTTGCGTGCGACAAGTAAACTTTGCGCACCCAAATTAATAAATGGGCAAACCGTTACTTTGCAACCGTAACCGAGGTTGCAAAGATACTGTTTGTCTACATGAGCAATAAAAAATTTATTTTTGTATTCGTTTTGTGAAACACATAATGCGTAATGAAATACATAGCAACATACATAAATATTGCATCGTATGTATTTAATTTGGCAACTGTCAACCTAACCTTAAAATCTGATGTAAAGTTGGACTTTTTCTAATTTTGCGGGAACGAATACAAAAAACACTGTTCAATTCTCGTGCCCGCTGTCACTTTTCAGGGGCTCGGGCTCATTGCGGCCCTCGACGTGTAATGACAGCGCACTCGTATGAAATATACTATTGTTTATAATATTTTTTTAAATAAACAAATAAAAAGTAAAAAAAAATCTTTCATTGTTTTATTTATGTTTGTGAAGTAAAACTTCTTTACGGACACTTGTCTTGGGGAGTAAGCTGGTGAATGCCTGACGAGAGCGACAAGAAGACAGCCCACCATTTTTACAAGCTTTTATTGCGCTTGCCCTGTTAGTAATATGTGTGTGTGAATCAAATCTTGCAAACTAAATTAGAACCACTTCTTGACATCCGATTAAGCTGAAATTTTGTATACCCCTTTAGTTCTGGTGACAATACAATAAGCAATATTCAATATTGTAATACTTTCAAAATGGCCGTCGCCACAAGATAGCGGATTATGTATTTTTAGTCAACCCCATTAATATGGGTGTAAAATGAAAGGGCTTGTAGAGAGTAGAAAACGAATACAATATGGCCGCCATTCCAAGAGAGCGGATTATATTTTCTTTTCAACCCCCTTAATATGGGAATCAAATGAAAGGGCTTGAAGAGTGGATAAAAATAGTGACATCACATTAAATTCAATATGACCGTCGCTTCAAGATGGCGGATTACATTTTGTTTCCAACCCCTTAATGTGGGTAACAAATTAAAGGGCTTGAAGAGTAGAAAACGATAAAGTTAGTGACATTGCACTAAATTCAATATGGCCGCCGTTCCAAGATGGAGGAATATATTTTCTTTTCAACCCCCTTAATATGGGTGAAAGGGATTGAAGAGTAGGTAGAACATGTGCAGCAAAAACTAAAAAATAATAAAAAAGTAAAAAATATTTTTAAAAACAAGCTTTTATTTAAATTCTCTGAAACAAACCTATAATTTTAATATTTATATCATATGCAATTGTATGATGTAACAAAATTATGGGTTTGCTTTGGTTTGATTTATTTCAAAGTTTATTTTCTTCTTTTCAGAGAATTTAAATAAAAGCTTGCTTTTAAAAATATTTTTTACTTTTTTTTTCATATATGTATTTACCTAATCTCTTTGCTGTTTCATTCCTTATTAAATTATTGCATATGATATTGTTATAGAAACAAAACCATATGGTCCACGGATAGTTTCATCCTCTCTTCGCTCTTGGAACGCGGAAGAAGTTAGTTTTGAAACCATAATGCTGTTAATATTAACTATTGAAGATATGCATCCACAATCCATTAACCCATAATTATAATAACCATTGAATGGGAACGATATAACAAGAGTGCATCAATAGGTATTTGCGAAAATATCTGATTGCGCTGCCAGAAGAGTCAATGTTGTTATTATTTTATTGTTACTGTCGAGACTTTAAAAAGACCCAAAAAGCTTTCCAAAGGACTGAGAAAAAAATTGTGACTGATCCCACAAGAAATTCTCACGAAAAAGCCCGTAATTGCTCTTGAATAACTGAACCAAAATGATTAGCGTTAGGTAAGAGGAGTGCGAAGACAGTGAGTAGCTATCGATAATGATAGAGCCGAAAAGCAATTTAGCGCCGCGTGCGATACTTTATTTCGCATCGTTAAATCTGTTATCTCGTGGAATTTTCTAGTGAATATTATTAACATAATGAACTTTTTCAGTGAATGGAGTTCAAGATCGTGCTATAAGACGGACCACCCGAGCGCCCCATGTAATTAAAAGTCGATACTATATTTACAGAGCGACCTCGTCGTATATAATCAGTATGTAAATCGTGGCCACGAACGAACCATATTTATTAATCCAATATTGACGTTATATTTAAATTATACACCCGTCTAGTATTGTACGGTCAGAGTTATTATTATACCGAGCTAATTACATATTGGCTTGCTTTCAGAGATACGGAAGAGGTAATGACTTGGATTGCATTACTTTGGCCATCTTCTCGTTAAGCCGCATGCACCATTTTTATAATGAGCACAACGCTTGCTTTCATGAGATAAACAAGAGGCTTGGAAAAGCTTAATCAACCGGAGGGATGACTTTTGAACCAACATTGATTTCGGCTATTGGTTACTGTATTAATTCAGTCTTTACCATGGCGTTGTTCAAAGGATTATTAAATCTATGAAGAAGACAAGAAGGCCTTTTGATTTCATTTTATTTTATACACCTTTGTGTTCCCTAGACGGTCCTTTCGAAGTGTTAATCAGCCTCTCGTAATCAAATCAATTCCAATTTCCTGCAAATTTTCCGAAAATGGTCCACGTCCCCGCAGATGGCGCATTAATGGCGAAAGTTTTTGCTCGAAAATCGGTCCGTCGAACTTTTATAATTGCGCGTCGAGTAGGTATAATGTATTCGATTTGAAATAAAAATGAGTCCTGCAAAACTCGCCGCCTGATCGTTACAAAATAAATCCAGTGTACTTATTTCTTACAATTGAATGTCTCGAATGATTCCGTCTCTTTCTAGGATGTCACCGGGAGCCAGTTTCCGTCAGATTCCGTCATCCGTCTCCGTCGCCCTCATTGTTCTGCGGCACAATTGAAAAAGTGATCCTCGAATGCGTACATACATATAAATTATTTAAATGTTGGTAGATATGTATGCAAGTCGTTCAAAGAAGACCGCCACTCGACAAAAACTGGCCTACACTCGCCGCTATAATTTGCAATCGTCTGCCTATTGTGTACTTTCCATAACGATTTTTTTATCGGCACTCTGAAATTCCCCATAGATGTTGTTTGCGGGCAATCGGCCGGACGAAACGGGGGGAGTAGCAGATTGGTGGGTTTCTGGATAAATATGATAATGATTTGCTTCAATCCAAATTCTTAGGCTGTTCAATTTTATTTTTAACATCTAGTACTGAAATAAATATTCCTACCAGACAACAGTGGCCATAATGTGGGTCAATAATACTCTGGCGACTCAATTATTTTCTTACAGTGTTCTGATTTAGTTTCACTATCTTGTTTTTGTTTTCAGGATCTCAGGTTTTCATATTTAATTTATTAAATTATTTCATTTATGGGTCAGATTTGAAGGGTAAATTGCAAACTCTCTACGCGTATCTCACCGTCGCGCCGCTGGGAACTTGGAGAGTTAAACGGTGAATACGTTATCTTCTTTTATTTTGAGAAAGTGCCGACCGCGTCCCGACGGTAACAAAGCAAAAAAATATGGAAAAAGAAGAGATCAAAAATTGTGATAAACAAAAGCCCTATATTGAGGGAATTGAAAAAAATTGTAATCCGCCATTTTGTATTGGCTTTTAAATTTTTTCATGCTACACTGTATTCCAGTAGTTAAGCCCTTTCATTTGATACCCATATTGAGGGGATTGAATAAAAAATCTGATCCGCAATTTTGTGGCGGCGGCCATCTAGGATTTTGAAATTTTTCATAGTGTACTATATTCTAGTAGTTACCCCCTTTCATTTGATACCCATATTGAGGGAATTGAAAAAAATATGCAATCCGCCATTTTGAAGCAGCGGCCATCTTTGATTTACAATGACACATAACTATATTGTCATCAAAACTAAAGGTGTGTACCAAATTTCAGATTAATCGGTCAACAGGAAAGGGGTAAAATTTCAATTACTAGATTTGAACGACACAAGACAAAAACAAGGCAAGCTAAAGAAAAATGGTAACTTAGGTCCGACGAATTAAAAACTGTTGTTCTTGTTAAAAATAAACATAACGTCGAATATATAAAAATTTAATTACTTTTTTTACCCTAAGCACCCAGAAACTACATAGAAATCTTTGTTATTTTGACTAAATATTTTTCTTTTCGACTGCTTCTATTTTTACTTATCTTATCCTGTCCCCCTGCTCTTCTACTGTCGTTCCTATTTTTGTTCCCTTTGCTTTCTATATATCCTTTTAGTAACTGCTCTTTCTGCTCTTTTTGATTATTTGTCCTTTTCTCCTCTTTTACAGTCTCTGTTTCTTGCTTAAGTAATTTGTTCTTTTTTGTATTTGCTCTCTTTCATTTATTTGTATGTTCCTTTTGCTCTCTTGAAAGTCTTACTTCACTTCCTTTAGTTCCTTCTTCTTACTTACTCTCTTTGTTTTCTTTGACTTATTTGCTGCTTAGCTCTCTTGGGTATACATGCTTCCTTTTCTCTCTTTATTTTCTTTTTATTTCTTTGACGTCTTTATTTGTTCTAGGGGAGACCGGGTATAGTTGTCACAAAATTTAAGTTTTATTTTTTTGTAGCTATATTTTCGCTCCCATAGTGGTGATATTTTCTTGTAGGATAATTACATATATTATGTGTATGTATAGTCAGAAATTCTCGTTGTCAAATTTCAAATGTACTGAGTGTTGAAAAATAATGTTTGAAGGCGCATCAACTGTGACAATTTGCCCCAAGTTGGGCAAATTTAAATGGCATAGGGGGTTGTGTGATACATCATTTTAAAGCTTATCCAATTATTTATCCAGATCTGCTTTTATCGATTTGTTTATACAAAAAAAGCATGAATTTGTTATTTTCCAAATCAAGAGTATTTTATGTAGATTTGGAAAATAACAAATTCATGCCCTTTTTTATAGAAACAAATCGATAAAAGTAGATTTGGATAGAGAATTAGATAAGCTTTAAAATGATGTATCACACGACCCCCCATGCCATTTAAATTCTTTAAGTGGGTGGCTCCCCTGGCTAAAGGGGTGAGATCTAATACTTGAAAGTTTGGTACAATTTGGCCCCCCTTGATAACAAAATTGAAATAGAAATGGTTGGGGGGTACAAATTTTAGTTGAGTATTTTATGTAGATTTGGAAAATATCGATTTCATGTTTTTTTTTTTTTTTTTGTAGAAAGGAATCGATAAATGTAGGTCTGGATAGAGAATTGACTAACCTTTAAAATGATGTATCACACGACCCCCCGTGCTATTTAAATTTTTTAAGCGGGTGACTCTCCTGGTTAAAGGGGTGAGATCTAAGAGTTGAAAGTTTGGTACAATTTAGTCCCCCTTGATAACAAAATTGACCTGTTCGAGCGTTTTCTTCTGATTCTTTCGAAATTGGAATTGTTGGGGGTACAAATTTTAGTTAACAAATTTTAGAAACCACCAGCGGAAGAAAGTGAACACGCTATAGTCAGACAACGGCCGAAGAGTAGGTACACTATTCAGGAATTTGACGGATATCTCAAGAAGATGGGAATCACTCATAATACCTTTTCATCCGGAACAAAATGTCACGGCCGGAAGAAAGAATTGTACGTTACTGGAAATGGCGAGATGTCTCTTGATGGAATCCGGCTTGTCATCACAGTTTTGGACTGAGGCTGTAAACAATTAGATAAGAAGACGATACCCCAAATAAATGTGGACCGGAAAGATTGCCTAGAACAAATAAGGAACATAGGCAAATTCAAACCCAGATCTAAAGAGGGATCTCCAAGGGCTTAAGGGTTTGGTTGTCTGGAGAGAGAAAAATAGTGATCACACGAGAAGTGAAATTTCTTGACGAAATGAGTCAAAGGAAGGACGGGTTTACGAACTTCGCTTGAGAAGACGGAGAACGTTCATCGCCTAGGTGCGTAGATCTTGACATCACTCCTACTGTAGACGAAGTCCAAGATGACGAAAAGGTTGAACAGGAGTGCCAAGGAGAGTAAGCAGAGTAACACGTCAGGGAGAGAGGCAGACCAAGAACGGTAAGAACTGGAGCCCGGACAAGACCTCCTAAAATTTACAGATACAGAACTCGAGCAATGAACGTTTCAAGAAGCTCTCGCAGTCGAAATACCCACCAAGATGGCAATGAACGCTCCGGACACAGAAGAGTGGCTCAACACTATGGCCACAGAAATTAAGGGGCATTTCGCAAGGACGAGCAACTACTGGGTGAGAGTGATCAAAAAGTTCCAAGTGTGACATAAGTAGTAGGACGTAAATAAAAATCCACGCGAGACACAGAAAAAATACATTCTGTGAAACAATGCTTTCTGTTCAGAAATATTTGCAGCGGCCAGTTGGGAAACCCAAAGCACAGCCAAAGGGTCATAAACCTCTACCTGTCTAACGACCCAAATGCGAGCACAATACAAATACAATATTCTAAATTTAACCACCACCCGAGACGACATTCGGGATTATAAAAGTATTATTGACCGGAGTCCATAAAATTACTATAAGTCTGGTCGTACTTTGCTTCTGATGAATCGGTCGAATGAGAACGTGACATCGTAATGGGAGAAACAGTTCAACAATTTTTAGTATTTCAAGGGCCATTACATTCAAATATATATTTTTTAAATTTTGGCACAATGTTGTCCCAAAAGGACATAATTATCTTTTTCAATCTGCAAAAGAACATACAAAATAAAATTGCTATAGAATAAATTTTTTGTACTTGTCGACAACAATTCCAATAGATACAATCCATACAACAAAGTAGCAATTATTCTTAGCACCAGTAATTGCCAATTGCACCTGAACCTGAAAGTAATAATTATCTTTTTGCTTTAGTTTAACGTCCCCATTTTGGTCTATTTTTAAGTAATTAATTTTTTCTTCATTGACCGCTTTATTGGATTTAAGTCTCGAATGGACCAAGGGCATTTTATTTCCACAATATGATTTTGATCAATAATTCCATCCGGACTGGAACCGAGAAAACAATTTTCCTTATCAATAAACAGTCCGCACTCACGCACAAGTACCCCATAGTCTTTTTCAAAGTGCTTTTGCTTCATGTTCTCTTCCCCACATCATTATAGCTGCGCTTTTTCGAAATTCAGAACAGACAATATTTCGAGCTAGCTTTGACGTATTCCTAATAAATTCGTTTTCATCTAGATGAATTTCTGTCAGACCGTAATTTTCATCGGGTGGAGCAGCAGTCTTTCTTTTTTTAATTCGTAGATATAACTGCGAGTTTTATTTTACTCGCGTTTTCTTTTCAGTCCCGCGATATAGTTTTTAGCAAATTTTCCTGGACTAGAAAATTTTCCTGTGCAATAGGACAAAATATTCCTCCTTTTTATTATATGAAATTGTCCCCTATAAATTTACAGACGATAGAATTATAAGTTTCTGCTGCATTATTTTTCATATTCAAAATTAGACTATGCACATTTTGAACAAGTCTTTTTCCACACGACTCAATGTCGTCAAAAATAGCCTCTCAATTTCTCGCATTCTATCTTTATAGGGAATTTATGGTCGTAGGGCTTCGCGATGCAAAGTTTTTTGAAGTAAAACTTCTTTAGGGACACTTGACTTGGGGAGTAAGCTGGTGAATGCCTGACGAGAGCGTTACGAAAAGTGTGATCGGGCGAAGCGAACGGAAGTAATTAATTCATAGAAAAAATGTTTGCTTTGGCGGGATTCGAACCCGCGCTTCTAGGTTCTAAATTTACGCTTCAGTCCACTCAGCCATTTGCGTGTGTCAGTTTTGTATGCAATTGCGCTACTTATCTTAATCGCTGCACATGACTGCCGAATTTTCGCTGACTACAAACCGAAACATGCATTATCCAATACTGCAGACAGTATTAATTCAGGATTCTTTAGCTCCGTTTATAAACTTACATAAATTAAGAGCCCTTTCACAATGGCGAACTGAAGTTTTACTTCAGTCGTGTGGTCTGAAGCACACTCGTATTTTTTTTTACACACTGCTGCTTCTTTTGCCAGCGAAGTTTTGTTGCTCTGTTATTAGTGATGTAATTATCTATATTAATTAAATCGAAAAGAATAGATTCCTCACATTGCAAAATTTTATAAAAATATCAATCAACGAATCAAGTAAGATACCAACCGATCTGTTAAAAAAATAGGTGTAATTGAAAGCGTAATACTAAGTAGGAATGAATATTTCGTGTTTGATACATTTTCATTATTCATTTCTAGTTTTGAGCATTTTATTCCAACACTGTCCAAATTCGTATATCGTCGCCTAAGAAGCAACACCGCATATCAACCATTTTCGAAAATCAGGTTTGTACTTATTCTTCTTCGAATTCTCAAGCCGCATAGCCTGCTTAGCATAAATTGTTCTAAATAATGTATAGAAGACATGTTAATTATGCACTAATGAGAACAATTTTATGCTAACCACCCAATGCGGCTTGAGAATTCGAAGAAGAATAAGGACAAACTAGATTTTTGAAAATGGTTGATATGCGGTGTTGCTTCTTAGGCGACGATATTGAGTATACACTGTATTGTGCTATTGTGATCATCGCCTAAAAAACGTCGTGTGCACCTCGACTCACGCCTCGGTCACAAACAGCAGATGCGTCCAAAAAAGCTAACTTTTACGGCCGCGAAGTTCTAAGATAGCTGGGGCTCTCCGTCCCGCATAATTTTGTTTAGTATAAGTCTAAGATTTTACTCGGACTGTACACGGCGAATTTGTTGCGTGGCTGTATAGGTGGAGCTAGTTTCTTGCCGTAGAAATCAACAGAACAGGGTTTTATTTAAAACATTATCACATACATAGTTGTATTTGCGCTTCCATCTTCAATAATGTAACAAACAATAAGAAAAAACTATAGGCAAAGCGATACGCATGTTTCGTGGTAGGTTTTAAATTCGTAAATGTCAATAAAATGGTGACAAAAGTTATGTATGTGCAGTTCGACATTTTTGCATATTTAGCAAAACAGTTTTGCAAAAAAATATGCGTAGGTTCTAAAGCAATCCTTTTTCTACAACTATTCAAAATTTGAAGATTATTGATCAATAATTAACAATACAGCGATTTTTATAAATGTACAACCATGGGGTGAGAGAAGCGCTTTAAATATATTCTCAAAAAGGGTACTTGGAAGCTCGCCAATCGACCATCGAATAAAGAAGTCATAACCCATGCTTGTATCAACTTGGTGGAGGAAACAACTCTACCTTCATCGCCATCTATGTATACGGCATCATTTCGCAGAATTTTGAAGCAAAGGATCTCGGAGAAATTCAATCGTGTCTGGGTATCAAATTTCAAAAAACCTAGTACCGAGTATCGAATGCATCAGAGAGGGTACATTAAGGAGATATTGAAAAGGTTCGAGATGAGCGATTCTCTAATACTCCAGTAGATGTAAATCTCAAGTTCTTGAAACAGGAAAAGAGTCTACCGTATCGAAAGTTAGGGCAAGTAAACAACTGCTACCGTCAGGAACACTGGACTGGACAAGGATTCGGGATCATTAGAAGGGTTTGTCGACCCCGATTGGGGAAATTGAAAATGCTTGGTGGAGGTCTGATCTCTTGGGTTCCTTCTTTACCAATTAGCCCGGACTTCTATCTTCGATGGGTGCCTTACAGCTTGCCGAGAACCCAACTTTTCAGTCGCAAAGACATCGACATCACTTTGTGAGGGATGCTATCAAAGAAGGATCTCTGAGTGTGTTACACATCTTCACGAAGAGGCTGCCAGGACCACGCCATCAGCGTTGTATGAAAATGATTAGGGTCGCGTCGCAGTGTGTTCATCTAAGTTCCTCCAGTAAATCGTGTGCGTGCGATTAGGGTTTTTCACGTGACGTCACTCCGGCGACCTTGACTGATTCCGGACAACTTTTGTTAGGTGTCTTATGGGATCTTATCGTTTTCTGCATTTTTTTAGTGAAAATTTGAGACAATTGAAAGTTTTTTTATCAGTATTTTCGATAGGGGGCTATGTAGTCTCGTTTTAAAGGGAAATAGTGTCAAGTGAAGTGATGGATTATTATTAAAATAGCACTTCAAATCTTGGTACGTTGTTGAGGTTATGTAATTTTTAGTTTTAAAAAAAGTAATACTCTTAAGGTAAATACATTTTGGCCATAGTATCGTACGAAAAATGTTTGCAAATTGTTGTGTGGTATTTTAGAGCATCAGTTTAGTCAAGAATGCCAAGATTTTGTGCGGTTTTTGGTTGCACCAACAGGAGCAACAGGGAAAGTGATCGAAAGTATTTTTCGTTTCCTGGCGTGTGAGATAGAAGAGGTAGAGATATTCCTGAGGGCATTAAGCAGCGTGAAGCTTGGATAAAAGCTATAAAAAGAGCTGATCTAACTGCAGAAAAAAATAAAAAATGCTTCAATATGTTCGGATCACTTTTTGACAGGTAGTGTTTAATTCTGAAAACATTTCTACTCTTAAGCTACATTTTGCACGTATTTTAAGGTGACACTTTGAATCCAGATTATACACCATCTCAAAACTCAATTTACAATAAATGTACTTAAAAAGCGCAAACAGCTGAAGCACGTGTTAATAAAATGACAAAAAGTTTATGTATATAGTTACTTATACACTAATTATGTCCACTCATTAACTTAACACTACACTATTGCCTACAAAAGTCACTTATCACAACTTTTTTTTCCATAAAACTGTGAATAACACCGAAAAAGCTTCGAAATTCTTATACAACTCTTAACATGGGTTGCCCAGGATCAGCTGTTAGAGGCAGAGTCAATGACGTCAGTATGACGTACTTGAAAAACCCTAATTGCGAGGGAAAGTGTGAGACCAATTGATGCACTTGTATAAACGGCGTGGGCGAGCAGTCGTGAGTCTAAACTGCCGCCATCGCGCTCAAAAAACATGTTTGTAAATCGTTCCGCTCAAAATACGTTTTGTTAACTTCCTTTACTTTCATTGTCCAAACTGTTTGTTAACAGATATTCTAGTATCTTTTATACTGCTGGAATCAGCTCTTGAAGACCGGAATAACTTTAATCAGTCAGGAAATATACCTTCAGTTATGTTCAAAAAACGCAGGTCAGGAAGAAATGGAGGGGCATTGTAGAACAGATTAACTATAATAGACTGGGAGTGATCCAACCCAAAAGGCGGATCTAGAGAGCATCAAGCGGGTTAACCCCACAAGGGGTGTTATGCCACTTATTATTATTATTCATGAGCAGGTTGAGACCTTATGATATCTTGTGCAATGGTCACAAAAAAGTTGGGACTATTGGGAAAGAATTATGTATTAACTTTTGTTTGGAAAAACGTGAGAAACTATTACGGCCATTCAGCAGAAGAAGTAGAATAAGCGGCACAAACGTGGTACAAAAAGATACAAAAATTGAATCACACGAAGACACAAACAAAATAAAAATGTAGATGTAGATGAGATGACGGAGCTATAAGTAAAATTATTTAGGAGCATATTTAAAATCATGATAATTATCAAATCGAGTAAGAGATATCGTCAGCCCAAGCTGGATTTAGATCAAATAGCACATTGGAATCAGTTCTACAATTAATAATAAAAATAGTTCCACTCCAGTTCTAATTTATGTAGTTGTAACTGTCCAAAAGAAATTACAATATAAGCCAGGAGAAATTCTTAATCATTAAAATTTAAAAAATTAAATATATCTAAGTCGAACTCCACAAACTTTAATGAGCGTAAAATTACAAATGGAACATGTTTCGGCAGAACACTTCTGCCATCATCAGCCCTAATTTAACAAGAGATTAATGATACAATTGATGAATTACAAGAGGGGTTCTTTACCTTAAAGAATATAAAAAATTATGACGTTGACGTAATTTTGAATTAAATTTGACGTTTTCAAAAGGTTACATGATTTTTAAAAGATTTCGTAAAAACAACATTTTATAAAATGTAAAAATTAAAAATGGATCAAAGAGAATCTGGTAAGTTTGTTTGAGTGGTGAAAAATTAAAATAGTGAATTAATAATGGGATTATTGAAGTTATTCTGTTCATTTAAACAAGATCTGTTTTCCAGTTTCAAGGCTTTCCTTATTTCCAAAGTCTCAAGAAGATCTAATTTCTGGCCTTTATTGCATTTATGAATCAATTTGGAATTTGATGGTGAAAAACTATGTTTCGTTATTAATATATGATTGGCGAAAGAAGAAGGTGTTGATGGTGGAGGATCAAAATCTCTGTTGTTATAGATGTGCCTGAAATGTTCTTTAATACGGTCTGATATTTTGCGACCTGTCTGACCTATGTAGAATGACTCACAAGAAGAGCAGTTTAATTTGTATACACCTGATGATGATTTGTAATCTAATGGATCTTTATTTTTAATAAAAAATCTGGATAAGTTGTTATCTGTTTTAAATGAAACTTTAAAACCGTTTTTCCTAAATATTTTAGAACATTTCTCTGAGACGACGCCAAAGTATGTTAATGAATTTGAAAAAGAAATTGTTTCTGAAGGATTCTTAACCAAGTAGTGTGTGTATTTGAATTTGTTATAGTATCTATAGTATAATTTATTTATAGTTTTTAAAGAATATCCATTATTTGAAGCAATTTGTTTAATGTTATTAAGTTCTGTTTGAAAAGATGGATCTGATAGTGGTATAGAGAATAATCGGTGGAAAAAGGAATGAAAAGCTGCAAATTTATGGGAAACAGGGTGACAAGAGTCAAAAGGTATTACGCAATCTGTGATACTAGGTTTTCTATAAATGTCAAATTTAAGAGTATTATTATTTCTAGTGATTAACAAGTCTAAAAAGGGAATTTGGGAATTGATTTCAATTTCAACGGTGAATTTAATGGATTATTTTAAAGAATTTAAGTTGCTGAGTGCGTTATCAAGTTCAGAATCAGATGCTTTGAATAAAACAATTATGTCATCTACATATCTGTATCAAAAGAGAAAATGATCTTTAAAGTGTGAAGAAGTTAGAAATTGATCTTCTAAATTATTCATGAATATTTCTGCTAAAAGAGGTGACAAATTAGAGCCCATGCTAAGCCTGAGTCTTGTGAATAAAAATTATTATTAAATTGAAAGAAATTTTGATCTAGGACAGTCTCACAAAGTGAATGTAAATTTAGTGCATGTATGGTTGGCATATTAGAATTAAATAGTAGATTTTTTTAAAATTAATAAGCAAGATTTGGGTGGGATTCTGGGGAATAAATTAACTACAAATGAAACAAGTGAAGAAAAAAGGTCTATTGAGTTTTTTATTGCAAATTTGTTATTAAAATCTAAATGTTGTCTAAGAATTGTATTAAGCCAAAGAAACTACTGGTCTAATGGGAAAAGGTTGAGTTTTATGTATTTTAGGTAGACCGTATAGTCTAGGTATGCAAGGATTCATGGGTATTAGTGTGAAAGCTTCTGGGTCAAAATATTTAACAGTTTCTGAAAGGTCTTTAAGCGTAGATTTAAGGTTGGAAATAAATTTTGAAGTAGGATCTTTTTTGAGTTTTGTAGTCACCATGGATATTCTTTAAAAACTATAAATAAATAATACTATAGATACTATAACAAATTCAAATACAAACACTACTTGGTTAAGAATCCTTCAGAAATAATTTCTTTTTCAAATTCATTAACATACTTTGGCGTCGTCTCAGAGAAATGTTCTAAAATACTTTTTCATTTAAAACAGATAACAGCTTATCCAGATTTTTTATTAAAAATATAGATCCATTAGATTACAAATCATCATCAGGTGTATACAAATTAAACTGCTCTTCTTGTGAGTCATTCTACATAGGTCAGACAGGTCGCAAAATATCAGACCGTATTAAAGAACATTTCAGGCACATCTATAACAACACAGATCTTGATCCTCCACCATCAACACCTTCTTCTTTCGCCAATCATATATTAATAACGAAACATAGTTTTTCACCATCGAATTCCAAATTGATTCATAAATGCAATAAAGGCCGGAAATTAGATTTTCTTGAGACTTTGGAAATAAGGAAAGCCTTGAAACTGGAAAACAGATCTTGTTTAAATGAACAGAATAACTTCAATAATCCCATTATTAATTCACTATTTTAATTTTTCACCACTCAAACAAACTTACCAGATTCTCTTTGATCCATTTTTAATTTTTACATTTTATAAAATGTTGTTTTTACGAAATCTTTTAAAAATCATGTAACCCTTTGAAAACATCAAATTTAATTCAAAATTACGTCAACGTCATAATTTTTTATATTCTTTAAGGTTAAGAACCCCTCTTGTAATTCATCAATTGTATCATTAATCTCTTGTTAAATTAGGGCTGATGATGGCAGAAGTGTTCTGCCGAAACATTAAAATTTTACGCTCATTAAAGTTTGTGGAGTTGGACTTAGATATATTTAAATTTTTTAATTTAAATTTACTCCACCTGGATTTAAGAACATTCTGGTTTATTAAATTGATTATCAAATTGACGACCTGTGACGATCTAAACCGCGCTTATTTTATTTTATTTATTTCATAATAAAAGCAACTTCTACCTTGTCGATTAAATAAAACCATTTACATGTTTACAATCATTATGTCAAAATCATAACTCGTAACCTCAAGACGTTTCACCGGAGACCAATGTGATCGAAGCTGTTATCTCCAAATCATAATTACACAACATCGGAACTTCATTCTCTGATGTAACAAGACGATCTCATCTTGCATCTTACCTTCGGTATGCGTAGGTGGTGGTCGCATTCGCGATCTCCGCAAGCTCCAAGATCCTGCCTCCGATATACTCTAAATCGTGATCTCCGTAATTAATCGGGACGCAGCCCCATTCATCTTGGTGGCTCTTGTTTGGCCACCATACAATAATGCACCACTGCTTATCTAGCAAGATCTAAAACGACGTTATCGGTGCTCATAATTGGGTTACTTGACCACTTGCACACGTCGAACGATATTCTTACATGTGAAAATAAATCGCCTTTGTGTCTTCATCCAATATTTTCGTACGTCTTTTTTCCAACGGAACGTTGAAGCAACTTTCACAGTTAATCTCAAAATGAGCTTTACAGTCTCGCCGCTATTTTTAACTTTTAAATATATTGCACTTTGCAGAATTGTTCGAGTTGGTGAAGAAAATCATTTTATTTCGCTGAAGTGCCGCCGCTTGCAGGAATTATGGGCAGGAAAAGGAGCTTTCGGACGGCTGCATGCTGCACGGTGTGTATTGGGAGTCTGGCATAATCATAATGAATAATTAAAGCTTTGCTAGCTGTTGACAAGTTCGAGTATCTACTCCCTGATTTTGTTCGAGTATAATTTTTATGGTAATTTCGTTCCAAGAATTAACACCATCTTGATCTGGAAGTGGGAAATGCAGACAGCCACGGCTAATAAAGCACCATAGCGATCCTAATCAAAATTAATACTCTTCATGATATCCCGCATAATTAAATTATAAATCGTCTGGAAAAATTCGTGCTTTGAGCTATTAGTAGTCTAAAGCAGGCGCAAAGATATTAAGGGTGCAACTTGAAATAACGCGGAAAATAATGAGTTCCGGACGTGACGTCATTATAACAGGAACCTGTTATTTATGTCTTCTTATTTTGATCCCGCAAGGGAGGAAAATTAACACGCTGCTCGTGTTCATACTGATTCAGTATATACTTAAATGGAATAACTTTCTAGGTATTAACTCAAAGCACTCATGGAATTTCAAAATGTATCAAACTTAACGGCTTCTCCTTTATTAGCAGATTTCTTCGGTTCACGATGGCTTCTGCATATCTACCTCTCACAATACCAATAAATAAAATCGGTAGTCGCAGTAAATCAACGACTGTTATTTATGGACTCATTGCTCGTATAATTATGCATGGAAATTGTACCCGCATATAAGTAGCTTTCCTACTGTTTAAGTCCAAGAATTTTTTCGCAAACCAATTAAAGACGACAGAGTGACGATTAAACGTAAAACATTGAGATTCAGTAAGCGTCGTAATTGTATAAAATGGAATAATTCGGATCATAAAAACCGGCTGAATGATAAACGGCAGCGGTCCGATTTTCATGCATTTTTTCTCAGAACGTTATCTATATTTTAATGGTAATATTGCCGGGATGATAAATTATTAATTTTGCGCTTCGATCTCAGGGCGAAACTCTCCATAATTGTAATTATTATTATAATTAGGTCAATAAATATTTCATTACACAAAATAAATATTACAGGGTTTTTGTTGGTCGATTGGTATGAACAGGAATTCAAGATTTTGGAACTTTTAATTCAAGAATCAGTATTGTTTTCCAAGCTTATATAAAAACATTGGAAAGAAAAGTATATTTATTTAATTGCCTTACCTCATTATGGTAAGCAGCTCCAACAAAACGCTTCAAGTAAAAACAGTTAGATTTTCGCATAAACGCCTCAGAATAAATACCGATAACTGATTAAACACAAAAACAAGCAATTCAGCGTTTGCCGTATAAGCGTATATGTCCTCGCTGTAAAATGCTGCACTTGTAATGAATTAGGTAAACCTGACAGTTACTGGATGCCTTCTAAGAATATACCCATAGTGTTTATCGTTCTCTTTTACGTTTAGAACTTTGCATTACGCAACAGCCGAGAAAAGTACGAATTTCTTTAGAAAATTCAAAGCTCCACCAGCTTTCGCCCTTCAATGAGAGTTCTTGGAAATAATGTGCACTTTACTATTAAAGATGTTTCTCGGGGTGACGGGCAGGCTACCATAGAAGAAACTGTTTTAGAAAAATAATAATAAAATTAAAGCAAATTTGATATGGAGGGCTAAAACGCAGTAGGTACCTCATGGCAAAAAAAAAACTGATTTAAGCTTTACAAATTTGTCAGCTTTTGAAACTAAAATATTTGCAGAGTTTAGAAAATTTACAGGAATAAAAAGTTTTTACTGAGATTTGAAAAAAATTACGGCTACTTACGAGCTACCATGATTGGGTCACTTACAAGGTTATGCAGTAGTATGATGGATATAATACATTAAAAGAAACAAATCATACGTGAGAGCAATGTTAATAAATTTTCTTTAGAACATTTTATTAATTTTTTATCCGAAACCCTAGTATAAGGAAAAGAAGAAAAATGTAAACTAATTTAAACTTCTATAAAAAATATCGCATCAATCCCCCGGAAGAGGAAGACGTCGAGGAACAGTTGACGAAATCGAGGTTCAAATGGGTAAATCTGCTCCGATTTTTTTTTTATATGAAGACAATGAACTGACACATAATAGTACGAGAGCTAGCAACGTTTTCGAGAAAGAATTTTAGGTCGTCTGGTTTTTTTGATATTTCCTTTCTTATCGAACCTAGTGATGGGGTAGGTCTGGCACCTGGGAGCGGATGCGTTCACCTGTGCGCATCAAGAACCTGGTGAAACAGCCATTGATTGGCAAAAATATTTGGATTTCCGATGATAATGATGTTGAAGATAGAAAATATAAAACTATTACACACACATGGTAATAAAACCTGGAATTCCGTCTGGTCTACCTACTGGTGATCTTCGTTCTAGGTTGCGTTCATTATGATGTATCAGTTCTATTAATTTCGTTAACATAAAAAGATCTACAATCATGCAAAAACAGGTAATTTTTTGTACCATTTTGGGTATAAATAATATTTCAGCTTGCGTTGTTATGTTTTTTCTCTATATTGTCTTTCTAAAAATTTAGAATCATAGCTATGGTGGATTTTTTATTTGGGTTTATTGAATTTGTATAAGTACCGCATCACGCATTTTAAAAATTGTTACTTTGTGGGATATGATTCTTTCTATTCTGGAATTTTGGCTTTTTTATTAAAAAAGTTCAGTGTGATTGGTGATAATGAGATCTAACAGACGAAGAGAAAAAAATAACACAAAATCGGGAAAGATTGAGGAAATAAAGTGATTTTTAACATGTGTCATTCTTGAAACTTGAAAACAGCAATAACATATTCACTCATATTACCATAATCATTGGACAACAATGTAATAATAATGTATAAAATATTACAATATGGTGGTATGTAAATAAGTAGGATAATAAAAGAGATTTAAAGCTTTTCGAAGTCTACCGACACGATGGAAGAAATGAGGCCTCGATGCGTATTACTCTTCGGATATACTATACTGATGACGTCTAAGAGCAAAAGCTCTCTATGATTTCCGTTGGATGATTTAAGACACAAAATTTGCGCTGTACTGAACGTAGTAAACATGACGGGAATACACGCTGCAAGATTATCACCAATTTTATCAATAAATACTTAATACGATTTTTTCATTACTGGTAATAATAATATGAATTTTTTTTTTAAATTGTCTCAAAAATCAAAAAAATGTAAATTACCGGAAGTGGTGTTACCATGAAACCACTAGAAGTTAAGAAACAAACTTATGTGATATAATTGAAGTCCACGCAAAAAAAATCGGCTTTTTGCTACCCAATGTGTTCAGTATGGTTTCACCACGTAAAACATCAAAATATCATAGGAAAAGCCGAATAGTAGTATTATAGATATACTATGTACCGAAAGCTATTATGGATATTTTGTATAAGGGTCATTCCATATAAAATCGTCTGAAAATAAAAAAAAATTGTTGCCGGCCCATTTTAGAATTTGGTGTAACTTTGAAAAACTCTTCTCTAGGATCCCAAAGAACAAAATTTGCACGAATTTGATTTTTACAAGCGCTTGTTTTCGCTTATTTAAATAAAGACTTTTAAAAATCGATATTTTTAAGCTTTATTAACTTTTGCTGAGAAATTTTCCTGTTTGGAGATATCTCTATGATTAAGACGGAATGTAGAGTGGGAAAGATAGTAGTTTAAGGGTAAATAAAGATAATTGGCTCGGGCGATCCCTTTGAATAATAGCAGCGTGCTGAAAATGAGTGTTTTTTAGTCATTTTTCGTGAATTTCAATCGACTCTAGCGTGTTAACTGTTGAGAGTTAAAAACTTATGCTCCGCGGGAATTAAGTATACATGTCATAGACAAAATTCAGCCACAAGTTGACCTGAGTAGTCCACTCTTTATAAAAGAAAACTTTGCTTGAAGTTTTGAAATTTCAAAAAATCCCAATATTCAGGCTATGAAACGAGCGTGTTGACTGCGAGATAAAAATCTGATATTCACAGAATCTACTGTTCTTACCTTCAACTTTAAATGACTACATCACTTGTTTTGTTATTTTTATGTTTAGTGCATAAACGAGCCGTTTTTTTACAGCAAAAAACGTGAAAATTGGGATATACACTCAGCTTTGAAAATAACTGGACCCGTGTTTGACGATTTTGCAAAAATTTCTTTACCGACCGAGAAAAAATTAGGGGTGGTTTTACCCAAAATTCCTATAACTTGAAAACTGACAGTATTACTGTCGTGAAAATTGGAATCTAGATTATCATTTAGAAAAGACCGGACCCGTGTTTGACAAATTTTCAAAAAAAAAATTACCAACGGTGGGAAAGGGGAGGATAGTTTTCCTAAGAATTTTCATAACTGGAAAACAAATAGTGTTACATACGTGAAAATTGGGTTCTAGATTCTCTTTTAAAAAAGACCGGACCCGTGTTTAACGAATTTCCAAAAAAATTACCAACAGCGAAAAAAGGGGAGGGTGAACTTGGGAATAATTTTATTTTTCTCAAAATTCCCATAACTTGAAGATCGAGAATGTTACAGACATGAGAATTGGCACTTTCGTTTAAAAATTATTAGACCAGTGTTTGACGATTTAAAAAAAAAAAATTACCAGCGGCGAGAAGAGGGGAGGGTAGATTTGGGAAGTTTTTTCTCAAAATTCTTATAACTTTAAGACCGACAATGTTATAGGCATGAGAATTAGCACTTGAACTCTCCTTTAAAAATAACTAGAAAATACAATGTCCAACCATTAAATATCCAACACGTAAAAGAAACACTTGCAGTTGAAACAGAAACCATCACCAATCATTATAATACACCATTGATACCCGATACCATTCCATCACTAGTAACTACATTAACTACCTTATCTAGACCCCCACAATATCACAAAGAACATTTCAGATTCAAACATGATTAAAAGCTTAAAAACAAAAATTAAAGAAAACAACATTTGTATTAGTAAAGCTGACAAGGGTAATTGTTTGGTAATACTTAACAAACGAGATTACTTAAACAAAGTAGAAAATTTCTTAAGATCTGGTGACTTTACAAAACTCAAAAAAGATCCTACTTCAAAATTTGTTTCCAACCTTAAATCTACGCTTAAAGACCTTTCAGAAACTGTTAAATATTTTGACCCAGAAGCTTCACACTAATACCCATGAATCCTTGCATACCTAGACTATACGGTCTACCTAAAATACAAACTCAACCTTTTCCCATTAGACCAGTAGTTTCTTTTGTCAATTCACCTGTATCAATACTTTCAAAATGGTTTAATACAATTCTTAGACAATATTTAGATTTCAATAACAAATTTGCAATAAAAAACTCAATAGATCTTTGCTCCAAAATTAGAAATTTCCAAATTGCATCAGACACTAGACTTGTTTCATTTGACGTAGTTAATTTATTCCCCAGCATCCCACCCAAATCTTGCTTATTAATTTTTAAAAACCTACTATTTAATTCTAATATGCCAACCATACATGCACTAAATTTACATTCACTTTGTGAGACTGTCCTAGATCAAAATTTCTTTCAATTTAATAATAATTTTTATTCACAAGACTCAGGCTTAGCAATGGGTTCTAATTTGTCACCTCATTTAGAGAAATATTCATGAATAACTTAGAAGAACAGTTTTTAAGTTCTTCTCCTTTTAATCATTTTCTCTTTTGGTACAGATATGTAGATGACATAATTGTTTTATTCAAAGGATCTGATTCTGAACTGGATAACGCACTAGGCAACTTAAATTCTTTAAACCAATCCATTAAATTCACCGTTGAAATTGAAATCAATTCCCAAATTCCCTTTTTAGACTTGTTAATCACTAGAAATAATAATACTTTTAAATTTGACATTTATAGAAAACCTAGTATCACAGATTGCATAATACCTTTTGACTCTTGTCACCCTGTTTCCTATAAATTTGCAGCTTTTCATTCATTTTTCCACCGATTATTTTCTATACCACTATCAGATTCATCTTTTCAAACAGAACTTAATAACATTAAACAAATTGCTTCAAATAATGGATATTCTTTAAAAACTATAAATAAATTATACTATAGATACTATAACAAATTGAAATACACACACCACTTGTATAAAAATCCTTCAGAAACAATTTCCTTTTCAAATTCATTAACATACTTTGGTGTCGTCTCAGAGAAATGTTCTACAATACTTAAGAAAAACGGTTTTAAAGTTTCATTTAAAACAGATAACATCTTATCTAGATTTTTTATTAAAAATAAAGATCTATTAGATTACAAATCATCATCAGGTGTATACAAATTAAACTGCTCTTCTTGTGAGTCATTCTACATAGGTCAGACAGGTCGCAAAATATCACACCGTATTAAAGAAAATTTCAGGCACATCTATAACAACACAGATCTTGATCCTCCACCATCAACACCTTCTTCTTTCGCCAATCATATATTAATAACGAAACATAGTTTTTCACCATCAAATTCCAAATTGATTCATAAATGCAATAAAGGCCGGAAATTAGATTTTCTTGAGACTTTGGAAATAAGGAAAGCCTTGAAACTGGAAAACAGATCAAATGAACAGAATAACTTCAATCATACCGTTATTAATTCACTATTTTAATTTTTCACCACTAAAACAAACTTACCAGATTCTCTTTGATCCATTTTTAATTTTTACATTTGATAAAATGTTGTTTTTACGAAATCTTTTAAAAATCATGTAACCCTTTGAAAACGTCAAATTTAATTCAAAATTACGTCAACGTCATAATTTTTTATATTGTTTATGGTAAGAACCCCTCTGTAATTCAATTGTATCATTAATCTCTTGTTAAATTAGGGCTGATGATAGCAGTAGTGTTCTGCCGAAACATGTTCCATTTGTAATTTTACCCTTATTAAAGTTTGTGGAGTTCGACTTAGATATATTTAAATTTTAATATAATCATTGGACAACAATGTAAATAAGTAGGATAATAAAAGAGATTTGAAGCTTTTCGAATTCTACCGATACGATGGAAGAAATGAGGCCTCGATGCGTATTACTCTCATAAGGGCATAAGGACAATATCGGGCATCCTTCGGATATACTATACACGTCTAAGAGCAAAACCTGTCTATGATTACCGTTGGATGATTTAAGACACAAAATTTGCGCTGTACTGAACGTAATAAACATGACCGAAATACACCCTGCAGGATTATCACCAATTTTATCGATTATAAAATCGTTTCAAAAATCAAAAAAAAAAAACCCGGAAGTGGTGTTACTATGAAACCACTAGAAGTTAAGTAACAAACTTATGTGATATAATTGAAGCCCACGCAAAGAAAACGGCTTTTTCCTAGCCAATGTGTTCATGTTCAAACGCAAATTTTGTTTTGTGATTGAAAGAGGACTGCAGCTATCGATTACTGTGGTTTCACCACGTAACCACCAAAATTGCAGATTGTCTCGCGAAAACATCAAAATATCATAGGAGAAACCGAATAGTACTCAAAAGCTATTATAGATATTTTTTATTAAAAATTCAGCAATTTTTAATTTCCATAATTATTATGTCTTCCCCAACCTCCCACATAGAAACATTAATTAAATTAACCAGCATAAACGATTACCGATTTAGTTGGCTACAAGAAGCTAAAAGTAGCTATACTGTTGGCAGATTGAAAAGTATCATAGAAATTAATGGTGGTTTCAGAAATTATTTCTACCAGGTTTGTTCGCTCCCTCAAGTTCGCTACATTTACTTATTTTTATTTATATCTTTTTTTTATAATAACCGACGTCCTAGAATCTCTCGAACATTTGGAGGGATATTGATAAAAATATTGCAAACAAAATACATATAACAAAGAAATCAGAAAATAGAATAAATAAAAATATTGCTGCTAATAATAATGTTTTTTCACTACTAGCTGCAGAATGTACGATTATATAGTTTGTAGAGGAGGTGTGAAGTTGTTTTTCTTTCCTAGTAGTTAATAATTTTTTCATTATTGACCAGTAGTAAATAATGGGCAGAGACCGGATTTGATGCAAAATAAATATCGTTTATTATTATTTTATCTAGGTACCTACTTAACAACAGCGCCCTTCGATTTTCACAAATTGCACCAGTTGCAAATATTAGACATCAATTAACTGCAATTCATGCAAAAAAAAAAACAAAAAACGAAGATAAATTATTACAAAAGCACAGGTATACATTGTGCAAGTTTTCACGAAAATCCGGTCTCTGACGGAGAAATGTCAAAAAATACAAGAACAAATACATAACCTCGGGTGCCAGTCACAGTTGATCCTGTCCAAATTTCGAATTTCACGTACAGGAAAATATGACCTTCTTGGAGTAGGTTTCTTTAAGGGGTTGAGCGCGAAACGCGAGTCAAAATTTGCAATGATCCACGGAAAAAACAAATGTTCACAGACGGCAACGTCTATTCAGGATTAACTGTGACCTGGCACCCGCTAGACGATTGTATTTTTGATGCTTTATTTATTTAACGATTTAAGCTGCTAGTAGTGAAAAAAATAATATATAAACCACGGTAGAGAAGCCCTTTCTCAGCTTCGTAACTTAATTCCCTCGATGCTTCGCATCTCGGGAATTAATACTGCTTAGCTGAGAAAAATTACTTCTCTACCTTGGTTTATAATATACTATTCTCCGATTTCACGATTCTCCAAACTTCGGCGTTCTTTCCATTTTTAGTTGTTTAAATTATTATAATATACAGGGTGATATGAAGTTATGCAAATATGTATTTAAATTAGCCATAGTATACGGTTAATGCACAGCCGAAAACTTTTGATGGTCACTGGAATGATGACCCGACCAAAAAACAAAAAATTGCAGGTTCTCAGTAGCTCCATAAAACCTTATTAAAATGTTGAAATTATTATGTAACCACTCTGACATTATGCGTGCACTATATGGGGAGGAGTTCCTTATGTGTCGTATGTTTTAAGAGGAACGTCCTCTAATAATTCGTCGAGTTTATTGTTCAAAAATTCTAAATATTATGCACCTGTTAACCGTCGTGGTAAAATATGTGGGCCAATCAAAAAATTGTCCAATCCAAAAATTAAGAGAAACATTTTCTTTGGACGGGTTTCACCGTAGGTCATAGTCAGTAATGTTACTATTTGAAAATAAAGGCATTTTAAGAAAATTTAGCAAAAAGTCCTTTTTTGTTTAGGCCAAGAGATAAGGATTTATTTACTAACAGTTCTTAATGATAGCGATTCTCAATCGGTTTACGAATACATTTTAAAGTCATATGTATATCTTTTTTACAGTTACAATTTTGTTTTACTTTTCTAGGTCTCTCATATTAGGGAATATTACAGGTTCAAATACTTGCGTAACTTCTACTACATCCCCAATTTTTAGCCCTGTATCTGCTCCGTGATTTATATTTTCCATATTTTCTTGGTCCTGGATTTCTTTCGCCATTTGCGTTCGTGGCCAAGATTCTCTGATATTTGAAAATAATGATACTTCTTTATGGCATTTGTGGTAGGTTGTGGTAGCTCAGTGACTTAATCAAAATATTTAAAACAATTGGATATGTCGGAATGCTTCAATTACATGGCTCCGCACGTTTTTAATTGAAATAGCATAGCTATGCCGATGCCATTGTTATGATTATTAAAGTACGTTACTTTGTACAAATTTCGCCGTTTTTAACAAAAGCACAGACACATACACACAACAGTTTTTGTGACCGGGTATTTAGTATTTGTATTACTTGCTGATGTAATAATTCCTGGTGTTTCCATAATACCCCGTGTGCCCTTTCGCCATTCTCGACTTCTTTCAGTTTCTTAACTTAATGGTAATTATACACCAAGGTTAGAAGCCATTTTTCGTAGTGCGAGGCTAAGAAAAGGCTTCTCAACCGTGGCTTATATACTATTTTTTTCACTACTAGCACATTTGTTTAACTTTTCTTCAAATGATGATGCCAAAAGTTGGAACGAATTTGAGGTTAACTATTTCTCAGTCAGAGACCGGATTTTCATGCAAAATTACACAATGCATTTTGTTCTTTGTTTTTTTTTTTTAACATGAATTGCAGTACATAATTAATGCCAAATATCTACAACTGGTGCAATCTGTAAAAATCGAAGGGCGCTGTTGTTAAGTTAGTCAATTTGCATGACATCCGGTCTCTTCACTTATTATTAACTACTAGTCAATAATGAAATGATTATTAACTACTAGGAAAGAAAAACAATTTCACACATCTTCTACAAACTATCTATATATTTAATCGTTGAAAATGAATCAATTTTAACCAAATAAAGCAGTCTGTACTGCACCGATTTTTATAATTGTTTTTTTTTTAATGAAATATTGACAAGTTCTAGGTCAAGATTACTTTCCATTTTAAAAAAATTTGCAGGTTTATTAATTATTTGCAAATCATTTTAGAGGAAAAGCGGTCCATTACAGTAATCGATTTAAATAAGCGTGATCGGTTTAAGTGAGAAATTGGACAACTGCAGCTAAATATATCTTAGCCCCTCCCCTGAGGTTGGGTGAACCAAGTTGTTTAGGGAACATGCTTATTAAGACATTTATACCTCTCGATGGATGTTTGGGTGCGGGGTGTGAACAGTGTGAAAAAGAGTACGAATGAAGCTGTGCAAAATACAATTCTTTTATCGCATAATTTTTCTTGCCGAAAAATTGGTTTACCGATTCCACAATATTTTCGTTGAACTGACCTGCGACTTTCTCAACAAATCAATCGAGAAGCGGAAGATTTATTGCTTAATCAAATGTATGAAACCGCTAATAATGAACAACGTGCCATTATTGATCATATACTTCAAGAGGTTTTTCAACACAATACTGGTAGTAATGTCTAATGTTACTACATTAGCGAACAATTCAATCAGGGGCATCTTATGCCGCACAATGAACAAGTGTTGTATATAAAGAAATTATTCCGTCTTAATTTTTTTAAATTATTCAGACAGGGCAAATTAAAAATTGTAATATGCAATATGGTAACCAGTTTTTATTCAACACTATTTACGTAAGTGTTCACTTTTTTTTTAATTTTACATCGATTTGATTACCAATTCAATACATACCACTCGAATTTCGAGTGACGGGCGATCACTAGTGTATATAATCCTACATTCTACAGCTAGTAGTGAAAAAAAGTTTTTTTTTTTCATTTATACCCGGTTACAATCATTTTTAGGTTGGAAACACTGATTTTGAAAATCAAGTGTCAGCTTGAGAACTGTCAAAGTGACAATTTATTTATTGTTGCGTTAATTGTTATGGTTTATTTCCGCAGTGGATATTATTCAAAGATAAAAAAAATGTCAACAAGATAACATTATTCGATTAAAAATTTAATTGGTCAACAAGATAACTGTTCGTCAGTCTGTTATTGCAACCTGGCAATACTACGTTGTTCCCGACTTCTCTATTTCGACAGTTTTGCGCTTCTTTATGTTATATGGATCTAAAATTTCACAATTCATAGTTTCAACGTCCCATAGGTTCAAGGTTTCATGGTGTTACACGTTGCATGGTCCCATTCCACGGAAATATGTAGTTTTTAAGATTTCCTAAACTTCTTTTATTTCAACTACGAATATCAGCAGAAAGATTTAAGTTTTTGCATTGCTTAAATTCTGGGCGATGAAAATGTCAGAGTACTTTCAGAGCACACGCGCTGGGAAGTTGGAGAGTAAACCGGTTAATACGTTCCGCTTGTTTATTAAATATTATAGAAATAACTTTTCAAAACAAACATACTGTATCTATATGATAGGGAAATGAATGTGGGGTAAAAGAAAAATATGTATTAAAAATGAAATAATAGGGGTCATCCATAAAGCACGTATTTTTTTGCTTGGTGTCTTAGAATGTTTCATTCAAGCAATATGTGGAAGCATCAATTTAAAACGACCAATGGGGTTTTAAAGCACGTCAGAGTATGTCCCAATAGTAGCTGCGCCAAGTAATCGCCCGTAACTTTTAAACGTTACATGCTATATTATACTTACTTTTTGTAGGAGTATAGTTATTTATACAAGTATCAAAAGTGTTTTTTTCACTACTAGCTGTAGAATATTCGATTATATAGTTTGTAGAAGATGTGTGAAATTGTTTTTCTTTCCTAGTAGTTAATAATCATTATTAATTCATTTCATTTGTTAATAATGAAGATGCCGGATTTCATGCAAAATGCATATCTAATAAATGTGGTAATACCTAAGGTAGGACTTTATGAAACAAAAAAACTTTTTCTTAAAATTTGACAGAATATTCATGAAATTTTGTATGTAAATATTATAAACACAAGAATGGACAGAAAAATATGATTTATAGGATTTAAGCTGCTCAGCTGATAAAAACGACTTCTCTACCTTATTGGTATATAATATACTGTTACCTCTTATTTATGATTTTGATTTTTTAGTTAACGAATAGACCTTTAATATGATATAATAATATAATATAGAAAATTTAATATAGAAAAAAATGATTTATAGGATTTAATCTGTTCAGCTGAGAAAAACGACTTCTCTACCTTGGTATATAATATACTATTACCTCTTATTTATGATTTTTTTAACGAATAGACCTTTAATTCTAGTTACTAAGTAAACTGCTCCATTAATGTAAGGATACGTATTGAAATATTACTTTAATCTGATAAAGACATCGGTGGGCTGCTACTATGCGCTGAAGTTTTGTTGGTTTTCCAGCTAAATGTTTTGAACTTGCTGAATGGTTTGAAAATACCGAATTCTGTTAAATGGAAGGTTTGGTCTATTTCTTGCTGTTTTACCGGAACCTCAAGTATTCTATCTTCCTATGTTCTCATAACTTAAATCCCCGAGCAAATAATACGATGAAACATAGCAGCCTGAAAAATGTGTCTAAGTCAAAAATGTTTCAAAAAGACAATAACTGTATGAAACGCTTTTTAAATTTCATTATGCACTATCTTCATTTCTTGTTGGGCTTTCAGATAAAAAAATATTTTATTATTTATTGGAGGAGATTATTTGATTATATTATTGAAGTAAAACTTCTTTACGGACACTTGACTTGGGAGTAAGCTGGTGAATGCGTGACGAGAGCGTTACGAAAAGTGTGATCGGACGAAGCGAACTGAAGTTTTACTTCAGTCGTGTGGTCTAAAGCACACTCGTATTTTTTTTTAATTATTTTAGACGTATAAAAATAAAAACTAAGAAGAAAGCTGTACCTATACAAAACAATTTTAGTATTTGAGTATAAGCAAAAAGTTTCCATTTTGACGACTCACGAGATTTAATGAAATCGTGGAAACTTGGAATTTAATCTGATGATAAACAACAGGAGAGAATGCATGTGAATTGAACAGATCATTGATTTTACCTTGTGAATAATGTGTCACAACTGCAATTAGCGTCTAAGCATAGACGATTTCTGAGAAAAATGGTAGTTATAAATAAAAGTGCCTCCGTTCTCAGATATTTGCAATTTTATAAATACGAATTTAGTTCTTTGAAGAAGCAACCCTGGTGCCGTCACTGGACCGATGTGGGAACATGTTCCAGTAAAGCGTGATCGGTTTACCCATTGTGAATTAATCGATTTTTTTATTTTCAAGCTTCGTAATTAAAGACGAACGTTTTCCAGCTTTTTCAGAAACTTAGTTTATGTAACGCGTTATGTTTGCACGTAGAAGGAAACGTAACGACTGGGTTTCAGTTGACGTGCAATCAATGTTATTTATTTTATATTTATTCGCAGTGAAATTCTCATCAATGTTAATTGCTGATAATGGCCGTCTCCGTCGTTCTTTATAGTTATATCGGTATATTACCGTTTCTTATTCGACGTTGTGGGAATTTTACGACGGTGGAATTGCGAATTTACATTTTTCAACGGAACCGTTGCGTCACCCCCGTCCCGTATTTGGCATTTTTCTCAATAACATCCATAATTTAATAGGAGACTATTATTCCGGAATCATGCTGGTATATTTACCATTCATTGCGCTGAATATGATTAGAACTGAAAGTACTAGCTTCCACGAAGACGATGTCTATCGGCAATGACAGCCGTTTAGCATTCTCAGGGGCGATTTATTGGCTTGATTTATTTGCTGATAGTTTAAAAAGTATTCAATTTCAATTTTCCTCACATTCGTTATGTAAATAGGTGCGTGTAACTGTTTTTTATCGATATATCGTGTTTCTCTAATAAAACTGAGTTTGATACTCATAAACGCTCATTACATGGAAATACAAGTAATTTAACAAACTTTGAATGTTCATTAAATTAATAAAATGTAACTGTAAACTTCAATAAATACTATATTTATGCTTCTACGACATACTGTTTGCTATATTGATAAGTAAAGCTTATGTTATGAAAAGTTTACGACCCACGGTGCATCAGTACTTACTCAGTAAATAATTAAGATTTAGTGTAATTGAGTTAGTAAAGTGTATGTTAAGTCATAAGGTTCTAAGTAACATTTTTATTAAGTACCGAGTAATCAAGTTACCAAAATCTACATGGCAACCGCGAGCCAAACATTATAAAACTGTCAATAGTTGTCATTTTTTAAAAACATTTTGGTTTAAAGTACAATTTGGCCAAATTTCGTATTTCCACAAGGTGCAAATTAGTGAAATCAATAAATTTGAATTAGGTATGTCTGGAGATAGTGATGATTAGATTAGATTACATATTGAAATTGGGTATTGATAGCGAGGTATTTGAATAGTCTTTTCTCCAATTTACAGAAAAAAATTTAAGGTTGTATCTCAAGCGAAACATGGGGGGAAACCATTAAGTTAAGAGTGTTGCTATCAGCCAAAAACTAGTGTATAATATTCACCTGAAAAAAATTAAATTGGGCTCCCACAACCTGACCAAAGAGGAAAAAGCACAAGAGAAAGAATAAAGGCTCAAGACAAAACTGAATATTATTCGAGAACATATCGCTCTTCATTTCCATTGATGGAAGCTCACTATTCTCGAGCGAACCTCGAGCTTTATCTGGAAAATTTGTAGGTGGCTTACTGTCAAAAGAAGAAACAAAAATACAATTTAGAATAATATTGAATTTCATATACCACAAATTGATAGATGCCACATGTGTGATGAATATAAATTGGCAGTTAAAGAAAATAAAATTTCATCCTTTTTTGAAAATGCATATTCCTAACATCGTGTACATTCTGGTTTTAATATGTTAATGATATTTTTATTTTTCACAAATTGCTGCCACTATAAAAAGGCTTTGAAAGAGATTTTGTTTCTCTGGTTTCTCTAGTCTTAATCATACATCATATTGCCTGTGGAAAACAAAATGTTCATGTAGTTTGTAGAATTTTGAGGTTCAAAGCCTACTGGAACTATGTGTGACATGTAACTGAAGTCTTTATGAAAAACTGCAATAGATTCGAATTCACAGTCAGTAATTTCTCATATTCTCTGTTTCTCTCAATTATTAATTTTAATGGTTTTCAGGTTCTCAATCTCTTATTTTACAATTTAGTTAGGGTTTGATTTTTTTTTTTAGATTCTCAAGTTCTAAATTCTCAAGTTTCTTGGATCCTTAGTTTTCTAGATTTTCGGTTTCTTGGTTTCTCGATTTCTCAAGGTTTTAGTTTTTATTAATGTGAGTTATTAATTTGTTAGTTTTCCAGCTGTCACTTCTATTTCGACTTCGTTGGTCCGGAATTTCAAAATTTCATACATTTTCAGGTGTGTATTCAACTTTCAGATTCTTCATTTGCTAGTTTCCATTTACATTGTCTCTAATTTAATTTCCCATTTATTTATTTAAATTTTTCAGGCTCCCAGCTTTTCACTAGTTATGTAGTTCCCCCAGTTGTTAATGTCTGAGGTATGCAATTCTCCGATTTTCTACCTTCTAAAGTTCTCGGATTTCCACTTTTTCTTGTTTTTTTTTTTATTTGTATCTTTTGGATTCCCTATACATTTTTTTTACGTGACCCAACAGTGTTATTCTGGATGTGCTACTTCTTTGCTCTTCTTCTCCTTCTTTCTTTTATTGAATTCCTGGATCTTTCCACTTGTTCGGACATCTGTTTGCGTTCTTTATTTTTCCTTCTTTACCACCACCACCAATTTGATTCTCAACTGCTTCATTCATGACCCACGTCTCAGAGGGAGAAGTTAGTGGCATTTTGATTTTTATTGTCTAAAATCTGTGTTTTGTGTTGATACATGCTTTGATTTCATTACTATAATTATGCACCGTGTTCCCTAGGAAGACAAAAACTGTCACACGACCCTGAAGGCCTTGGGAATTAATTATGTATATGTAAAATATATCTAGCTAAAATAAAATTTGTAGATGTAACGATATATGGATTCTGTTCTAACCGTAACTTTTTTGATTAAAAATTATTCGATTGTTTTTTTTTACTTTTTTATGCATATTATTACTCTATTTTATTGTAAAAATGAAAGTTCGAAAGGATTTTGCTACAACTTTAAAATATCGAAGATGAAAGTGGTTCCGAAACGTGTTCCTATTGTAATTTACGTTTACTAAAGTTTGTGGAGTTTGACTAGAATATAGGATTTAAATTTTAATTCCAATTTACTCCACTTTGATTCATCGACATTCTTCCCGTTTTTAAAATATCGAGAATGAGAATTAAATTTTAATTTTTTTTGCCACGTTACTGACTCATTTAAACTATATCGTACTGAAATCCACGGTACTGACATTTTAAATTTAATTAGCAGCTGTAATTATTTGGTAATGAATTTGATAATATCCAATTACAATATTATTAGATTAGTAATAAGTATAAAAATTTCTTATCCCTTATGATAAAAAAAATCAATAATTAATTAAGTTATCCAATACCACGGTACTGACAAGTAATTAATACAAATTCAAAATTTCGCGAAAAAGAAAATAATGAAGTTATAGGTAAATTCTAGAAATGGACATAACAAGGTACTGACATTTAAGTGATATACTATAAATTTTGTCTGGACTGGAAAAAGTTATGAAATATGTTCGTGAGGATCGTATTAATAGAAAAAATTTATGAATACAATGTTATGGTATAACCAGTGAGAGTAAACAATACTGGACATTAATAATCACTGTTAGAATAGAATTACCCATATATTATGATTTTCTTTCTTGCAATAGGTATTTATTATACTTTCTCACTCTCTTATATGTTGGATATCTTCTGCTAGCTGTCGTGAACCCCGATGGTTGCCAAATCCTCCAGATCTATGTACAACCTTGAGCATTTTTTTCACGCAACCCAGCCATCTTGCTTTCTGCATTTTTATCAGTGTGCTAATGCTTGCTTCCAGTTCTTTTTCACCACTTTCTTTTGATCTGTATCTCACCATAGATGGCACGCATTGTTAACCTAAAAACTGCACTAATTATAGACGTCTTTGGTAGATGATTTTTAAACCCTCTAATACAATATAGATGTCGAATATACGTCTATTATAGATTTACAGTCGAACTTCAGTCATTTTTATACATATATCATATGTATAAAGTTCTACATAATATATTATATATAGAAAAAGATATCTACATGTATTACCTAATTCGATCTATGCGATAAATTATAAAACGTGTAAAAAATAATTTAAAAAAAAAATAGAAAATACGGTATCAAACTCCCCCCGTACCGAGTGACAATTTTTTTTTAAATGCATTTTGGGGGACATATTATTATATTACCAAAATATACTCAAATTTCACGAATCTAAAAAATTGCAAGATGAATTAACCCCAAAGTTAAAATTCTGGTTATAATATTTTCATCATACCTTTACTTTATTTCATTTTGTTAAAATTTAAATAAATGTCTAGATATTGTTTGAATTTTGAATTTAAGGTTTAAAAAGTACCCAATAGCCTGCGGGGCTCCGATCACGTGATCGGTTCTGCAAGCACAGTGCTCGACTGTTTTGTGACGCCATCTCCAACAACAGTAACGTGTTTGACGAACATCAACTTCAACTTGGCGGGACTCTTAAATGAATAAATGTATTTCCCATTCAAAATACATATATGTTTAATCCATTATTTTTTTTGCATTATTTCATTTCCTGTAATACCAAATTCATTTTAGATCAAAATTGTACGTCTATATTTAGTACAAGTTGTACGAAATATTTACGTCTATCACTGTACGTCTATATTTAGTAGAAGTAGTATGAAATATTTACGTCTATCTGGCGGACATTTGTACGTCGTTAAACAGTCTACATAGACTATTCCTAGACTTCTAGTCTAGTCGAAATTTAAACATCTATTAGAGTAGATGTGTTGCTTGGGAAGTTATAATCTACTTTTTTTTCTTTGTTACATGCTTTGATTTTATCTGTACTTTCAAGCTTACATTTTATTTGTTTCATTATATCCTTGTTTTCAAATTTGTACTGTATTCCTTCGCTGTAAAGTCGAGACTGTCAGTTCTAAAATTTCACTAACTCAAATTTCTCAGTATCCTTATTGTTAGGTCTTTTGATATTCCGTGTTTTTCAGCTTATCATGTTTGAAAATCGACGGTTGATCCCTCTGTTTTCAGTATCGCATGTTTTACAGTCTCTAGACAATTTTAGTATTTTTGGATTCTCGGTCTGTCAGGTTTTTGGATCCATCAGTTCGTCACTCTCAGTTCCCAGGTTCCTCAATTAAGTTTCTCCGTTTTTGTCTCAGATCCTTGGGTTTAGGTTTCTAGTGTTTCAGGTTTCTTGCATTCTCGGGTTTCTCAATCTCTCATCAAGTTTGAAACTATAAACTTGTGTATAATTGCACCCCACTTTTAATTTTCCCTATGCATATCAATTTTTTTCACAAGTGTCTTTGTATTTCTCTAGTTGCGCCCGGTAGTCTTCTCTCGATTCCTTCCCATTTCTCCATTTCCTTATTTGCTGTCTGGTTAGTCTTTTAATTTCTTTTCCCACGACCATATAAGAAAGTGACAGTTTCCGTACAATCAAGTATCCACGAAACTTGATAATATCATTCACCTGTTCGTTATTATAACAAACGTGTTTGTTATGGATTTAAAATTTTCACTTCACTGTTTAGTAGGTTTGTTTGATTTGTAACAGTTCTAAAATATTGACAATGTGTTTGCTTTCGTGGCTTTTTTCAAGTGAAGTTGCGTTCAAATACAATTATTGTTATAAATAAGAACCGAAGGTTATAAAAGTGATTTGGAGTGCACGCAACCAAACTTACTCCGAGAAAAATCTCGAGAGGTATAAAATAGCATATAGGTAAGCAGTTCATGGATTGAAATCCTCTTATTCGGAAAAAGTGCTCTTAGCATATTTCGGGAAACTCTTTGAGGAGGTTAGGCCTAATTCTTTATAGGTGCATTATTTTATGCTACGGAGCTCACTTATTGTTTGAGTTAGTAAAGAAATTGTTATGGTCGTGGGAAAAATAGTGTACAAAACTCGCAGGAAAGTCTCTAACGCACTCGAGGGATTGCCTGCACTCGGCTAACGCCTCGTGGGCAACTTTCCCGCTTGTGCGTTATTTATCACTTTCCGTGCTCGTTATGTAATATACTATTACATACTTTGTCCTATCATCTGTTTGTTACCATTCTTTCTACTATTTAAACTTCTATTTTCTTTGTTGATATCGCTTCTTTCATTCTTGTTTCGACATCTATTTGTTTATCTTCTTCTTTTTCAATGTGTTGTTTCAATTTCTGTACTTATTGTATGCTTTCTTCTTCCCATATTGTTTTTATGATTATTTCTTTCTCGTGTCTTGTGCTTTTTATTTCTTCTCCAACTACTCCTAGATCTTTGGTTTTCTGGTTTCTCGATTTATCAATTTTTAGTTTCTGATAATATGAATTATTTCTTAGATTTCCAGTTTTGATTTTAGTTTTCACAATAATTTCAGATTCTTCTCTGTAAGGTTTGTTCTCTGCAGTTCTTGTTTCGTCATTTTTTCTTGTTCCTGTATAATGATGCCTCCTTTTATGATGTGGTGTAGTCTCTGGATATTCTCTCATCATCATCATCATTTTCTACCATCCCATTTAGGGGGTCATTAACATTTTTATAAATGAATTCTACAAAACGACAATTTTGTAAGTACTACTTTTTTGCTTTACTGCAGAGGGAACATTTGAGTACTGGACATGTCACTTGAAGTTCTCTGCACATTCATAGCAATATTTTTGATATAGCAATAACCAAGTAAGTAGTAATAGTAGCTTAGTAGAAATATAGTATGGCTAAATATCAGCCTACAGAAATATAACAAACACTATTGTAACCTTACAAAAAAAGACTTAAACACTGGCGCCAAGTCGCGCAGACCCAAATCAACTTTTACTCAAAATCTATCAGCAATTTACCAATATTTATGGAATATATTTTAAAAAATCATTGAACCCCAACATTATTATTTTTTAAATTGTTTCAGCTATGTGTATAATCTTTAGATCCTTTTATATCCTAAATCGCATTACTAAGCAAATAAGTTCAGCTTGTTTTCTGTACCAAAAGCTATGATGCGACCGATAGGATCTTGCTCAATTACTTTGGATGTCAATCGATTAGTTTTATGATTGCGCAAAAGTTAAATTGCAGATTCTCAGTCGTCGAGTCCAGATTTATCGTATAGCGTTTTAAACACCATTCTCGTGATTTATACGTATTTAACACATTATAATAATATATGGTTAGATTGTCAATAACACATATATTTTACAATAATTATTATGTATTTGTACAATTAAACAATTTTACTTAATTGAAATAACACTGCAACACTTTATTACTGACTGTTACTGACAAGAAATTTATAAGGGAAAGTAGAGTGTATTGTATGGTTTCTAAATAGGTACACCTCAAAGATTTATTTTTTTAATTGAACTAACTTCATGTTTCCCGGCCATTTTGTTGTTTGTCATAAACTTGTGCAATAAAATAAAAACTACTCTTTGAGATATGATGGAGAGTAGTGGCGGTCCAATCTAGCAAACTTTCCTCTACTGCGTATTACAAAAATAAAAATGCAAAACAATGTTACTTGGAGGTGTACATTTTTATTTGCTTGTATTCCTATTTAAATTTTTGAAAACTAAAAATGCATTTGTTATGCTTCACAAGTTTTTGGACAATGTATAATCATTAATTTTTTATCTATCTTGCACTTGTGCAAATCAAGCATCGAATGATTTCCCTTATGCATGCCTTCCCTTTTAGACAGACCTTTTCGAGTCATATGGTAATATGCATTTGTAACATTATTCTTTTTCTTAGAATCTGCCGTTGGAGCAGTTTTCCCATTTGTTTGACTTGAGAATACCGTGCTGCAATGTTTAATTGCACAATTTCTTGACCATTTTGGAATGAAGTGCAAAGCTAAGCTTTAAATACGGTTTAATCGACTCAAATGCCGAGTGGTCAGTACTTTAAATACTTCTTGTAAATTAGCTCCAGATTGTGTTAAATTACTCACAGCCGACGATCGATTAGGCCGGCTTGTAATGTCACTACCACCGTTACAATGGGAACTATTTTCTGTACCTCTTGTCTCAGCCCAGAAAGGCCCAAAATAAAAATTCCATTTTCCGTACAAAAACTGTAGTACCAATTGCCATTGCCAATAGAGAGTAGGACTGTCAAAATAAATTTGTTCTCACACCTGTTTTTGACAATTATTCGTAAGGGCCAACGGCCCCAACTCGTCTTATTTTTCTGACACGTCGTGTACTCTTTTTACAGTATGTTGTTTTATTTGAACAATTTCGCATGGCACTTAACTGCCTCCCTCTTCACATCGCAGTCCTTAATAAGCCGAACCATATCGTTTTTGCGAGTGTGATCAAGAATGTTAGTTCAGGATCAAGTACCGATTAATTGATTTTTTGCCTGTTCGTCATTCCTCCATATGGGTAATTAAATGGGCAGGATTTCCATGTTGAATAATAATGCTTAATTATCTTGGAGGTGACGTCCTCGGCCAATGTCCATCGAGTCCATCAATGTGCATTGGAGGGAAGGACGCAGGTTATGCAGCTATGGACTTTTTGCCCGCCGTCTAGTGGACCTGTCACCTATCAATCAGAGGTAGCGCGACCGCTTTTTGTCAACCCTTCATACCGGACGCTAGTTTTGTCTGCGTGCTCTTTCGGCATCGAATATTTAAAATAGCCGCTCTTCTTACCGAACTTGCATATCAATGCGAAATTGTACCTACCACCGGCTTTTCGGTGCCTTCTTTTGACCATTTCAATGCGACGAGAGAAGGAATTCGCCGACCAATTAGGACGCAAATCAAAACGGAAACTCGGCGACGCGAGGACAGTCTAAAACGTGGGTATATTTTTCAAAATTCTTGCTTTATACTTTGTTGGACCGAATGGCATCAAGGGAGTGGTATTAAATCAATAATTTCTATTCTGATCGGTTTTTGTTAAAGTAAGAATTGGGAACTGATAATAATTGCATTTTTTAAATTTATATTTATATCAAACAATTGATGAATTTATTCTTTACACCCTCCTGTTACATTTTTTTATATTCACATTATTTACTTCAAAATACGATTGTTTAAATATAGCACTCATTTTTACTACCTATATTATACTTAAAAGTTGAAGCGGCAATATGACGACGGCGGGAACAAATATACAGTGTCTAGTTTATAATTATTCCAAAAATGACTTAAAAAAAATATATTGTGTTGTTATTTCATTGTATAAAAATTTCCTCTTTTCGGATTTTTTTTTCTGGAAAGTGGATGAACAGATTTTTTTAAATATTTTTCCTAATGTTTCCATTACATTAGTTAATCGATGGGCAGTGAAAAATTTCATAAAAAGTAAGATAAATTTAGGGAATAAAAACTAACCAACAGCTACAATAAAGTATCGATATACATCGTTTTTTAATGACGAAACAATCATGTCGTTTAAAATATTTCCAACTTCCGTTAACTATCTTTTTTAAGAGAAAATTTCTCCCGTAACTTAAGCTTCTAACAATAAGTCTAAACCTTAGCAGGACACACTTGTAGTCTGACATCCTATACGCCCAGTATTTTTGTTTTGTAATATTTCTGCAACCCTACTATTCGCAAATATGCCACATCTTCTAATCCTTCCCTGACTAGTTATTAATATACTGACTTATTTACAAATATTTCAATATTTGTTTACTGCCGAGAAAAAAAAAGTCTTTTCAGAAAATGGTTATAAAGTGTCATAATGAGAGGCAAATAGTGTTTAAAGCAATATAAAAAATGTCCTAATTGCAAAACAAAAATCAAAAATAATTTGAGTTCAGTGTATAATATAGCCAATTTGCCTTCAAGAACTACCTGTACTTCACACCTCCTGGAAAACCAAAATTAAATTTGCGATTTTTGTGAGTCACAACTGTAAGTTCTCTAAATTCTTAACAGAATTATACAGAGTGATTAATCAAAGAGCCCTTTGGAAATTAAAAAAAATGTCTATGTTTACACCATACGATCATCATCATACGTATGATTAGTTTCCTATATGTTAGAAACCTTGGAATTAAACTTTGTACTTCAGTTCACCTGATGTTACTATTTATTATTATTTAGAAAAATGTCCTCCGTTATGTTCTAAGCAAAGTCGAACTCGTTATTTCATATTTTATAAACTTCTGTAATTCTTCAAAACATTCATACTTTTCTTGATATCATAAGCATTTGCACAAAAATATTTAAAAATATGCATAAATTTATCTAATTTTATTATTCTGCATGTGGTGACTTTCTTCTACATTGTGGTTTTCTGTTTCTAACACGTCTATCAACTTAAATGAAATGGTAAAACATTTTAAATAAAATGGTAATATATTTAAAGACTTCCTTAATGATAGTTCATTGATTTGAAGGAACTTAAAGAAATGAGATAAGAAACGAGTACATTGCTGATGCTAAATGAAAATGAAATATCCGCTGTTATACATCTTTTTGTCACTAGTCGCCATGAATAACGAACATGTTTCACAATATATTGAAACACTAGTTTTGTAATAGTATATTGAAACACTAGTTTTGTAAAACTTATATTAAGACACGAGTTCAGGTTTGCAGCACGACTGCCGTAGGCCGGAGTGCCTGTAAAGAACGAGTGCTCTTAAGTTTTACAAAACGCGTTTTTCATGTTATTTTTCCTAATTTGATATTAATTTCATTTTTTTAACAAATAAAATCAATTTTTGTAATTAAGGAAATTTTGTTAAATTTTGATTTTTCTGTACCTGACGTATACTTCAGATGACTTACATGGAACTTTAACCACAAAATCACACTGACATTTCGTTCAGTGCAAGGTTCAGTGTGTCTAACCAATGGAAACAAAAATTCTAGATTTTGGGTGCGTTAATGAAATATTAACGTACTCAAAATGAATGCGTTAATAGCTTTGTTACAACAGCAAATTAGGAAAAGGTTTATTAACGCACTCAAAATGAATGCGTTAATAGCTTTGTTACAACATCAAATTGGAAAAAACTGCCGTAGGCAGGAGTGCCTGTAAAGAACGAGCTTTACAAAACGAGTTTTTTATGTTATTTTTTGTAATTTGCATATTAATTTAATTTTTTTACAAACAAAATCAATTTTGGTAATTTAAGGAATTTTGTAAAATTTTGATTTTTCTGTACCTGGCGTATCTTGACCTGGAACCATAACATTAAAATCACACTGACATTATTTCGTTCAGTGCAGGGTTCGGTGTGTGTTACCAATAAAAACAAAAATTATATATTTTGGGTACGGTAATGGCTTATTAACGCACTCAAAATGGATGCGTTAACGGCTTTGTTACACCAGCAAATTAGAAAAGGCCCTTTTTGTATTTGTGAAACACATAATGCATAATGAAATACATAACTTACATAAATATTACGCCATATGTACTTAATTTGTTAAACTATTTGTTAATTGATTACATTATTTATTTGATAAAAGTTCTTGTGATTTTTATCAGGTAACTGAAACTGAAACTGAAGCGGAAGCGCTGCAATATAGTTCAACTGTAACTGTGCTATGTCAACTTTCGACAAGTAGGTTGCTTCGTAGATATTGTTACTTTCATTAAAAAAAATATTCAATTGTTTTTTTTAGTCCATTTCAATAGGTAATTGGTTAAAATGTGTCGATTATTATATAAAGCGTGTTCCTTTTCTTTAAATGTCTTAATGTGTACAGTGCAATTTGAAAAACTTAAGTTGACTGTCATCTGTCAAAAATGAAACGTAAAACTTTATTACAAAGTAGGTATATAGTGATGAAATATTTTTAAAAAGATTGTTGTCAGTTACTTTTTATAAGTAAGTAAGTACATATCACAATAATTAATGGTCCTACCTACCATACTTATATTTTTTGCACACTATAAAAACAATAATAACAAATAAGTGAGTTAAACATGAAATATTTTTTCTAGAAGCCTGTTATATTTTCTGGATCCTTTTTTTTTGTTTCGGCCTTAGGTACGGTTGATTAATAAAATTCATGTCAAAATGTAACTTTTATTGTCTACAATAAAATAATACTAGGGTAAAATAATACCAACTCAGCCGAAACCCCGTGGCACTCCTGTTTAAATGTTTAAGATTCTTCTTTAAACAGGGGTAAATATAGATTGAGATATATCACATATAATATATAATTTATAATATATCTCAAAAACAATTGTCTGGATCACTTTTCGTGGTAGATAACTACTTTTTGTCAGTTTTTCTAGTGGGTCGCAACATATTTAGCGTATATAGTTACAATATACGGATATATTATACCGGGTGATTGAGTATAACTCTAATGAAGTGTTACTAATAATTTTCCATTCTTATTTCAAGTTATAGGTACTCCAAATCACTCAGTACATATATTGTATTATAGATTATATAGATTAATATTTATTGTTGATACGTATGTAATTATATGAACATTGTGCCACTTGAAGCTATTTGATGTAAAAACACATGAGGTAAAATTCACGTGCGATTTTTTTGTGAATGAACATAATCAATTGGTGATCTGTTTCAGCTTTTATAATGTTTTCTTTATAACAAGCAAAGCATTTTAAAATAAACTCAATAAATTAATTCATAAATAAGGTTATAGGTTGATGTAGATATACGTGAAACTGTTGTCAAAAAGGCAAAGCCTTCTAGATAAATGAACTTTTTAATCGAACACCCAATATAAATTTTTGTAGGAGTATTTAAAAAATATAAGACATTGAGGTTGCAGTATTATTGGGGCCTTTATTCATTTCTTATAAGCAGTTGTATGATCCTGTCAGGAATGCCGGTATTAAGGTCGTTTCTGAAACCTTACTGAAAATATAGGTAAGGAATTTAGAGTCGCATTACAAATATACCTAATATGTAGTGTGTAACATATTTATTCATTAATATATCTCATAATTAATCCTTAATAAATTAATCATGTATTATTCAATGTCTTTACACTCCATTTTCTTTAGTAGGCTCGTTTCTAACACAAACATTCCAGTTGAAAACGCTCAATCTATTAATAATACCCACTAGATGGTGTCTATATCTCCTATGGATTTTAAAAATAACTCAGAATGTCGAAGACTGGTTTCTAGGCGATAATTTCAAACTTCCACCAATAAAAAACTAGGAGTTTTCCACTATGATATCGGTAATAGCAGGCCGCGGAGAAAGCTCCACGCCCACTTTGCATATTGGTTGCTATTGGCCCGTCTAACCTCCTACGCGGCGGATCGCATTAACGACTCTAGGGAGAGCTGGGATATTTTAAATTTTATGGAGACGTAGTCGGAATCGGTCGATACCACAGAGAAGGCTGCAATGATTTTGAAAATTATAAAGTTTGTCACGTGAGTTTTTGAGGTTACATGACAAGAGCTGTCACATAGATATGTGTGAATTGAAAATCGGTCCTACGTTTTTTAATTTAAGCTGTGTAGGTAAATGTGAAATTGACCTGAATACCGAAGTAAGTTAGATATTGTTGAAACCTAATAAACAAATAAAATTTCTCCATTGACACACAATTCAAAATAGGACTAGCACGGCCATAAACTATGCGATTACAGTATTTATAAATGTTAATAGATAAAAATTATGTCTCGCATACATTTAAATTCCATTAGGAATTTATTAGTCTAATCATCATTTTCACAATCCATCATCCGACTACTAATCAGTACTTAGTTTCATTAGATGCAGTTAAAAGTTAGTATAAACACAAGCATGCATAAAGATATAAAATTAGAAATTTATACGACTTGACTGTTATGAATAAACATCTATAGATTGTATATAGATATTTCCTGATGGTGTATCTATTTTAAAAATATATATCCCAAACAGTTTGACCCATAGCTTGAGGGTCATATTTTACGATAGTTCAAAGCAGATCGATAATACATTACGGAGCTGCTCAAAGGAAAATACATAAAGACTCCTGATTTATTGGCCATGCATAAAAGTACGGAAAGCAAAAATAATAAAACGATGCTATTTCTGGATTCGAGGATTATTGCTAATATTACTCAAACGATTAATGTAAAAAGGAAGAGTGGGGTTCTGTGGATGTATATATATATTAATTCGAATTTTCGTTGGAAACAAACGCGGGCTTCCAAAAAGTTTAAAAAGTGTCTTTTTACTGTTTGCCTTGGGTTTAACAACATTCCCTTAGAAAGTGTCTTTTTTCCTGCTCGCTTTGATAACGCCCCCTAAGAGTGTCTTTTCTTCTGTTGATTTTTTCTACTTTGGAAAGTTTCTTTCGTTCTTTTTGATTTGACAACACCTTAAAAACTCTCTATTTTACTGTCGAGTTTAACAACTTCCCTTGGAAAGTGTATTTCTTCCGATTTGCTTTGACAATATCCCCTTAGAAAGTGTCTTCTTCACTGTTGCGTTTGACAACGCTCTTAGAAAGTGTTTTTTTTCTTTTTTTTGCTTTTGACAAGGCACCCTAAGAAAGGTTTATATTTCTGTTGAATTTGACAACGTCCTCTTAAAAAGTTTCTTTCTTTCATTTTGATTTGACAACATTCTTAGAAAGTGTCTTTTTGCTACTGAGTTTAACAACTTTCCCTCGGAAAGGGCCTTTTTTCCTGTCCCCTCAAAAAATGTCTTTTTGACTGTTGGGATTGTCAACGCTTTCTTAGAAAGTGTTTTTTATTAAAGGTTGAAGAGGGTCCATATTCTCACATTTGGATTGATTTCCGTTTCAATTTTGATCCAGTCGACGACCATGCGGTTTTCATCTTTTATATTTATCTATCACCATCCAACTAGTATGTAGTTAGTTTTGTTAAATTCTCTTTCGATTCTTTTATTTTTATATAAGGCTTGAGAATGGCCATTTATTTTATTTAAGATGGCCGAAACCTGCATGTTTATTTAAATAAATAAAACTATATGAATGTAGAAATGAAAATGTAACAAATTAAATTATGACTATTCTTAAAAGATTAAATTACATTGAAATGATTATTGAAGATTTACAATTTTAACTGACGCGCTAATAAAAAGAACTAGATGAATTGTTAACACAAAAAAAGATGTATGTAGGGGAGCGGGAGGCACAGTGAAACAAGAAAAATGTAATTTTAAAAAACTCCAAAAGTACGAGGGAAATTTAAACAAATTAAGCGCCCCTGTAATATTTAGGGTTTTAACTACTCTAAGAATTTTTTTCTCTTGTATACCTGCAAAGAATTCTAGCCTACCTAGATTTGAAAAAAAAGTTGCATTGTTTCACAGTGCCCCACTACATGGGGCAGAGTGAAACATCATAAAGGGCACAGTGAAACGTGTATTTCAAATTCTCCAAAGGATCAAACCCATTTATTTTTACTACAGGCTTTATATAACATGTTAACACGAAAAGTTTAATTGATAATTTATTATTCAAGAAACAACAAAGAAACAGAAACAACTATTAAAACTTATATTAATTTTTCCAAGGAATGTTGCAAATTGCACAAAAACCAGCCCCAATGTTTTTCTTAATATTTCGTGGTTGTTTTTTGAAGGTCCTGGTTCTGGTTCAATTTCTGTATTGTTTGAAAACATGTTTTTTCGCCCTTTTTTGTCCTTTTGTTTTGGCCCTTCGCTCGGGGATTAAATTTTTTTTGGGGTCTTAGTTGCAATAATACTTCTACCCTTTATGCGTAGTCTCCTAGTCTCTTTTCGCATTTTTGCTTTTGGATAGCCCTTAAATATTTTCGGAGTTACGAAAACTGAATCAGTTGAAGCAAGTGTGATGCCTCTACTCGTAGGCTTCTGCCTTCCTCAATAATTAATCTAACTGCCCTGCTCATGTCCTCTTCGCTGAAATTCCCAATTTGGGTTTTTCGTTTATAATTTCGTACCATTTTTTCCCTACAACAATAGTAACAAACAACGACGGGGCACACTGAAACAGTTTCGCTGTGCCCCGAACTATTTTGTTTCACTGTGCCCCAGTTAACATCTTCGCAGATTTAAGGTTAGTTTCCCTGCTTTCTTCAATTCCAAGACAAAACTAAGTTAGTAATCGAAGCCTCTATAATGTCAGTTGACGATGATGAAAGCAGAGTTTGAATATGAGCTGTTTGATGGAATTTATTGAAAAATGTTTGACCTACCAAAAATTTACATTGAGTTCTCGAATGACACACCATACACGTAACTTCGCGCCCTTGCATTAGAGCGCGTTCACTATTCCTGTAATAGCACGTATTGATATTAATATTATCCCAATAGGTGGCAACACCATTCAACTTTAATCTATAGAAAGATATTTGAAATGTTTCACTGTGCCCCTTGTTTCACTGTGCCCCCCGCTCCCCTACTACTTATCTTCTGACCCGTTCAACGGTTTCCTGTTGGATTGGAGCTGACGTGTCCTTACAATTACTTTTCCTGAGATCCTGGGAGTCAACCTTATGGATCTTCTGAGTCCACGTGTGGATTACGTCAGTTCAGGAAAAATCACGAGTGGCAAATACTCAGCAGCTATTCCAAATGAAAGTGATACAAGAAACAATCCTATGGTGAATGCTGGTGAATCTGTCTATTTGATTGAGAGAGAACAGTCAAGGTCTGCACGCAATAAAGTAGTTTTTCTTACCTCTTTTTCCTCCGAATCAACACCTAATCGATATAATATCCGCGATTTAGTTATAAAATTAACTGAACATCTCAATCGTATAATGAGTACTTGACGCAATTCCCTAGACCTTTGTCTAGGGCAAAATTACGACGGATATGTTAAAGATGTCGATCGAAAAAGATGGCCGCAAGTTCGTCGCGTAGTATGCAAAAAATTATCGTGCTTTTTTGTGCGTGCCGGTTATCTTTAAACGCTGATTCGTTCCTGAATCTTCGATGGTGAATGCGCGGCAAAATCAAATTGTAACAGTACTTAGCTTTTAGAGTTGGAAAAATAACCGCAGTAGACTTGTGAGGGTTTTAAATTACGTAAGAACGTTAAAACTTAAGAACCAAAATGTTGCAAATTGGAAAATCTGAAACACCCAAAATTCAACAATTTGAAAACGTGATAACCCGAAAAGCTGGCTGATGTTTAACTGATAACCTACAAGAAAGATGATCTGAAATCGTGAGAACTTGAGAATTCAAGAACCAAAAATTTTAAAATTTGAAAAACCAAAAGATTGAGAAGTTAAGTTAATTTGGTCCAGCCATGTCAAAATCTGAGAATGTAATCTAAAGTAAAACAAATTGCAAACACAACAAGTTGAAGTGACTGGAACCAGAAACATCACAAAGTAATTTAAACTTTGAAACGTTGAAAATCTGAAAAAAGGACATCCTGAGAACTGAAAGCTTAAAGGCATTTGTAAAAATTTGAAAAATTAGTCCCCCTAAATTCAACCTACAAGCAAGGGAACTTGAACAACTAGCAAGGGAACCTGAACACCAAAGATGGATTAAAGCTCCAAAAAAAAACAGTTAAAAACCGAACCTGAAATATAAAGCTTGAAAATACAGGGTGATTTACGAAGTATAGTAGATATTTAAACCTCAAATTATATGGCCCCTAAACGTAGTTTTGACGTTATTAAAAAACGTTTAATGTAAAGTTGAAAAATTAATGGCAACCAGCGATGCACTCAAAACATTTTACGATACAAACTATTTAACATCTCGGTATTTACTGATGAACCCTTTCCGACTGACAAAAACCACTTTTGCTTTCAATTGAAAACCATAAAGACTAGCCTAGGCCAACGTACCATTTATAAAAATTGTTCGAAATGACGACAGCCCTGGGCATTTCGCAGATGCATAACCCCCTATTCTTCTGTGTTAATGGCATAAACAAGATGTTTCATGTGGCCCCACACGAAAAAATTACTTATTCCGATACACCTTTTATTATCGGCATCCGTCCCACACAATTTCTCGGACAAGTTCTGGAACACTCCGTAAAAAGAAAAAACCTATACCTATAGAAGCGACGGATATCATAAAGAAAAAGATACAACAGAAGTGAAAAATAATTGCATGGGCCGCTAAAAAGCATGATAAAACTGTAAAACAGAATATATATAAAAAAATAAGAATGTAAGAAAATAATCAGAATGGAAGGAATTATGGAAAGACTAAGGTATTTTTAGCACTAATATTAGCAGAAGAAGTGGAAGAAGAACTACTGCAATACATATAGTGGGTAAATGGAGGGTATACAGAACAGAACAATACGCAACAACGAAAGAATTCAAAAATCGGATACACACAATTAACCTAAGTTATGGTAATGTAAATTTTTAGATTTTCAGATTTTTAGTGTATTTTCAACTTCTCGAAGTTCAGTCCTTGAGGTTCTCCGATCCCCAGGTTTTCTAGTTCGAAATTTTTATGGTAACGTTCTCTGCTCTCAAGCTTAATAATAAGTGTGCCGTTCTGTAGGTCCTCCAAAGCTTTCAATTTATTCTCTTAGTTCAGGGAGTGTTTTAAATATTAAGAAACATTATTAAAGAAAGAATTTTCGAAGCATAGAAGATACCAGTAAAAACACTTACATATTATGCTCTCTACATTTTCTTAATGAAACCTTGTGAGGCGCACCCTGATCCAATAACAACTGCAAAAGAAAAGGTTTGTTTTTTGCTTCTGAAACGCAAGAGTTAAAAACTTCTACCTAACCGTACTTTTCAGATTTGCGCATTTAAGAGAACAAGTTTGAGTGTGAAATATGGCAAAGTAACAAGTGAAACTGAAGTGTCAACATCAGTAGACAGCAAGTTAATTCAGTGAAGCTATGGATATTGACCCAGAAGAGAGAAAACTACTTCCTGAATTAACGGCTGGATCACCAACATGTCGTGATAATGTCAAACAATTCCAATTTTTTTGGTGATGCTGGTAGACAATCACAAACGTAGATCCCTGTGTATGATGATTTTGTGCAAGAGTGAAGAGAAAGCCTGCCAAAATCAAACCGCAAGATATCACTGTATAAATCTACACAAACCACATTGCCAATATTTCAGTCAGTACATAGTCAATGATCACCCCCTCAGCTACGTTGTGTACATAACATTGAGGTTATGTTGTTTTTCTAGAGATGTGCAGAATGAAATTTTTATAGAATGTTTTTAATGGGGTCAGACAAAGAGCCCAACTTTGTGTACAAGAACATGGAGAACGCTTTCAACACTTGTTGTAAATACCTATTATAAACCCAATGAGCAAGACACGTCGTACAGGTAAATACAACTTATTTAAAATATTTTTTGCACTGTTAATCACATTTTTCTATGTACCGAGAACAGATTGGCCTCTCTGTTAGAGCCTGTGACGACATCAAAAAAACATTTACGTATATCTGTACCACTTCTGTTTGTGATTTTTACATACTTTTGACAATGGGTTCCCTAGTTCTTGTGATTTCTTCCTTTGGCTACATATTAAGAATTTCATGTACAAAGCATACATAGCCGATGCAAGAAAAAATATGAAACTGAAGATTTTTTGCAAACTGTTTTTAATGGGATCAGAAAAAGAGCACTTTCTACAAGAAACATCGAAAACATTTTCCAAAGGTCTGAATGCACTTTAATTTTGCCTTAATTTTTTACCAACTAACGCACAAAAATCTTCTTAAACTAATATTGGTCAATACAACATGCTTCTGTCAAAAACCGTTATAGGAATCCTAGAGATAGCTGGAAGACATTGCAGCCCAAACCGCCAGCCATGTCGGTCTATATAAAACCGCCAAGTAATACCCTAAAACACTTGTCAACACTTCTTTAAGATTCATAATAAATATTATTAATAATATCGCAGCTTCTCTAAAATTTTGAGGTTATGTTATCTGTTTACAAGTCATTGACAATCAGTCAAGCTCTACACTGTAAAACAATAAAACAAAAACGCAATTTCAAAGCTTGCTCTAACCAAGTTTTTTGTTGAACGCTCGTTATTTCTCTTTCTGCTTTTAGTTTTACGTTATATCAATTAAATTATACAAGATTTGACAGGTTGTATTGTATTTCGTTTTTCTACTTCTTAATTGCCAAGTAGAGATTTTTAGAAATAATATCTAAACTGTGTGGAATTTTATATTAGATATTAGAACATACGTGTATATGACCCATATTTAATTCTCCAACACAACAGAAAACACCACAAGTAAGAGATCCCGTATCTAAGTTTGCGTTAAGCCAGTTTACATTTAGATAAAGCAATAATCACATCATTTGTATGCCGAAAAACTGTTCTTTTCCGCATAATCCCTCACCGAAATGGCATGAATGACCATCCTGCGAACTTTTCAGCTTCATTTACAAACAACGACACGTTGTTTATCTATTTACCATAGACGTTGTCGTTTTTCTGAGTGGCAAGTCCTTATAAGCTGTTTAAGTGTCCGTTGTCTCCGCGTTAAGCAAAGTTCAAATAATCCATAAATAACGCACTTCCTTCACTTTAAGGATGGCAAGGAGCGAGCTTTGACGTCAACTTCTGGAGATTGACTTCATCTGTGTGACAACGCGGGATAACGGATGCGACCGTCATAGATTGTAGGAGGCTTATCTCCTTAAAAGTTTAACGCATGTACGTGTTCGGTGTACGCAGCTTTGAGGCCAACTTTTTGCCAGGAGACCGCACGGCGATGGAAAAAATGGTTGTTTGTGTTACTCGGATCAAAAGTGACGCTTTTTTTTGACGAGCATTAATTAAATTGTAAACTTCACAATTATAACATAGAGACAAGTAGATAGCATGAAGGTTCGTAATTAACTCTGGCATCCATAAAGCTAATAGCTACTGGTACTGCTGTAATACAACATTTTAATATTGTTCGTCAATACATGTTGATGTGTAAAAAATTTGAGAACCATAATTCTAAAATGAACAATAATATTAGAGGTCCCAATGCCTCCATTATTCAAGTCAAAGATAATTTGCCTCGCATGCAACTTCTAGAAATATCTTCGCTTTCTGATTGTTATAAAAGGAGAGGTAACGATCCTAGAAAACATGCAAAAATGATATAAATAAAAATAATACGGTACTCAGATCTGCGATAAAGATGTATATCCGTATAATCACCTAGAATTACAATAAGCATGCATGAATAATCGCTAGTAAAAAATTAATGTGCATTAAGTACATTATTATTAATTCCAGAAAAATAGGACATGCATTCTTAAGCCAGCAATTAATTTATTACTTTGTAAATAGCAAAACGCTATAAATTCTTGTTGTTTGAATTCCGGTATTTGATGTATTTCTATTCTATTGTGGTCTAACATTAGTAAGGTGGGTGGACCATGGAACACTATAACAAACAAGGGTTATTTTTCTTTTATAATTTTAACGTCGACGACCGAAGTCAACAAAGCGAGGGACCGCACTGACAAAATAGCGGCACGAGCGACTTGCCGCCGCGTTTGTGGCCTTGAGTTTTGAGGAATTTGTAATCGCATGTAAATAACTAGAGTTTTTAATAATAGGCCTCACAAAATGCATGGCCTTTCATGATCCACCAGCCTTAGTCCCAGACTACAGACTACAACGAAATGAATAAATAATAATTAGTACAAATAAATGAAAAATCTATATATCAACAAAATATTCCCAATATTGTCTTTAAGTCAAACATTCTGCATAATTTTTCAGTCAACAAATATTAAAGAAACAATTACATTTATTTTCATTAAAAACATCCTTACAAATTATATTTGGTAGAAATCTCGGATGTGAAATTTCTAAATATGAAATTGTGGTATTTTAAACTTGCGAACTACTTATGTATTAAAATTATAAAATGGCATAATTTGAAAAAAATGGAAATTGTAGTACTTAATGTTCAAATTCGAGTAATTTTGAAATCATTTAAATTATAAATTACAGTAGGCTGTGAAATTTAAATTATGTTGGCACTACTAACTTTTGACAATTTGATTTAAAATTTAAATGTGAATGGAAGTATTCTATAGAATATATAGTGTGTCGATCCAAAGTTGAACGGTGGGGAAAGGGAGAGGAAGTCTAGGGACGAAGCAAATGACTCAAAAGTCATAGGCGGCGAAAGCAAATCTTATTTTGAAGTATGAAAGCTTCTAACTCGCACGTATTACCTAATTACATTTGCAAATATTTCTTTCGCGCCGCTGCGAATTGTCTTTCCTTTTTTACTAAAGTTTTTTTTTATTAATCTCAACCTATATGTGAAAACTAACTGGCCACACCTGCATTGTATATGCAATAAAAAAACCGGTAGCAAACCCTCACAGGTGCTCCAGTTGTCCAAATTAAAAGAAATAAATCTGTCGCTACGAGACGCGTATTAACAATCTTAGTTACTGAGTGATACATACTAAAATGTTGCGGTGGATGAATTTGTCACAATTCGGTGGTGAGCTAGAATTATCGCAACGTTTTGTTGGAATAGGGGCACGCGTTTTACATTCTATAAACCGCTCATCTTTCAATCGGTGTACTGATGTAGATATATAGTTTTTCGAAATGCCGGACCTGACAATTCTAGATTATTTTATTTTCCCGTATTTAAAAATAACCCGCACAATCTTGAAGAACTGCAGGACGCAATTTTTAATCCATGCAACGCTATTATCTTTCAGATTTTGGAAAATGAGAAATATAAACGTGACAATGTTTACCATAACCTCAAATTTTACTGTCAGTCAATTTGCAGGCTGGGGCATTGCATCAAAAAACCGCCTACTTTAATTTATAATTTAAATGATCTCATCATGGTATGTATTTCAGGAGTTCACAATTTTAAATACGTCTAAGAACGTCCACGTTTCCATAACATTTCAAAATATTAATAAGAAAATGAACATAAAGGTTTTTTTTTGAATAACTGAAACATTAAATTGTAAAACTTGCAGTTGAAAGATGAAATGTAAAATTTTGAAGTTGTGAAATTATATAATCCTAAATTATACAAAATTTTTGGAATATGTTCTGAAGTGATATCTTAAAACATGCAAAATTTTGTAGATTAAAAAATGTGAAATTTGGAATCGTGACAAATCAAAACAGTGAATTTTTGAAGTAGGGAAATTTTATTATTGTCCAGATGTGGAATTTAAAAATTTTAAAATAGCAGAATTGTAGGATGGTTAAAATTGTGGAATGATATTGAAAATTTTTAAAATTATCTCTTTTATAGGAGCATGAAATTTGGCAACTATAGAATTACATAGTTCTAAATCCCGGAATTGATTTAAAAATAAATTGTCGATGTGGTGAAATTGTGAATTTAGAAATTCTAGAGCTGTGAAATTTTCGTTTTGTGGATCTGTCGACATTTCAGTTTTTAATTCAATAAATTTTGAAACTAATACTTTAATAATACATTCTGCAACTGTAAGATTATGGAATTTATAAATTTCAAAATATATTTTCGATATTTTGAAGTGCTTGGTTGTATAAACGCGAAATTTGGGGCTATCCATAAATTGCGTCACATGTTAAGGGGGGCTTATCTGAAGTTATAAACTCCAACCTTCAATTTTGGAAACGCTGTTTTAAATTAATAATTTCTAGATTTAAAATTGCAAAATATGTTTAGTACGTCACACGAGGGGTGGGGGGTTGTCAAATGTAGAAATTGTGAAATTTTATTGTGTTGCTGTGCAATGTGAGATTTGAAATATTTGGTTGTAATTTTTTGATTTACAAACGTGGAATTGTAAAATTTTGAAGTTAATAACTAGAGTCAATAACTAGAGTTTTTAATAATAGGCTTTACAAAAAGCATGGCTTTTCATGGTCCACCAGCCTTAGTCCCAGACTACAGACTACAACGAAATGCATAAATAATAATTAGTACAAATAAATGAAAAATGTATATATCAACAAAATATTCCCAACATTGTCTTTTAAGTCAAACATTCTGCATAATTTTTCAGTCAACAAATCTTAAAGAAACAATTACATTTATTTTCATTAAAAACATTCTTTGAAATTATATTTGGTAGAAATCTCAGATGTAAAATTTCAAAATATGAAATTGTGGTATTTTAAACTTGCGAACTACTTATGTATTAAAATTATAAAATGGCATAATTTGAAAAAATTGGAAATTGTAGTACTTAATGTTCAAATTCGAGTAATTTTGGAACACAAAATTCCAAAATTTCGAAATCTTGATAAGGGATAGATTGTTGAAATTATAAACTTTTATGGTTAAACATTTTTAATACCATGAAATCATTTAAATTATAAATTACAGTAGGCTGTGAAATTTAAATTATGTTGGCACTACTAACTTTTGACAATTTGATTTAAAATTTAAATGTGAATGGAAGTATTCTATAGAATATATAGTGTGTCGATCCAAAGTTGAACGGTGGGGAAAGGGAGAGGAAGTCTAGGAACGAAGCAAATGACTCAAAAGTCATAGGCGGCGAAAGCAAATCTTATTTTGAAGTATGAAAGCTTCTAACTCGCACGTATTACCTAATTACATTTGCAATTGTTTCTTTCGCGCCGCTGCGAATTGTCTTTCCTTTTTTGCTAAAGTTTTTTTTTATTAATCTCAACCTATATGTGAAAACTAACTGGCCACACCACTGCATTGTATATCAATAAAAAACCGGTAGCAAACCCTCACAGGTGCTTCAGTTGTCCAAATTAAAAGAAATAAATCTGTCGCTACGAGACGCGTATTAACAATCTTAGTTACTGAGTGATACATACTAAAATGTTGCGGTGGATGAATTTGTCACAATTCGGTGGTGAGCTAGAATTATCGCAACGTTTTGTTGGAATAGGGCAGGGCACGCGTTTTACATTCTATAAACCGCTCATCTTTCAATCGGTGTACTGTAGATATATAGTTTTTCGAAATGCCTACCCTAATTTTCCGGACCTGACAATTCTAGATTATTTCATTTTCCCGTATTTAAAAATAACCCGCACAATCTTGAAGAACTGCAGGACGCAATTTTTAATCCATGCAACGCTATAATCTTTCAGATTTTGGAAAATGAGAAATATAAACCTGACAATGTTTACCATAACCTCAAATTTTACTGTCAGTCAATTTGCAGGTGGGGCATTGCATAAAAAAACCGCCTACTTTAATTTATAATTTAAATGATCTCATCATGGTATGTATTTCAGGAGTTCACAATTTTAAATACGTCTAAGAACGTCCACGTTTCCATAACATTTCAAAATATTAATAAGAAAATGAACATAAAGGTTTTTTTTTTTTAATAACTGAAACATTAAATTGTAAAACTTGCAGTTGAAAGATGAAATGTAAAATTTTTAAGTTGTGAAATTATATAATCCTAAATTATACAAAATTTTTGGAATATGTTCTGAAGTGATATCTTAAAACATGCAAAATTTTGTAGATTAAAAAATGTGAAATTTGGAATCGTGACAAATCAAAACAGTGAATTTTTGAAGTAGGGAAATTTTATTATTGTCCAGATGTGGAATTTAAAAATTTTAAAATAGCAGAATTGTAGGATGGTTAAAATTGTGGAATGATATTGAAAATTTTTAAAATTATCTCTTTTATAGGAGCATGAAATTTGGCAACTATAGAATTACATAGTTCTAAATCCCGGAATTGATTTAAAAATAAATTGTCGATGTGGTGAAATTGTGAATTTAGAAATTCTAGAGCTGTGAAATTTTCGTTTTGTGGATCTGTCGACATTTCAGTTTTTAATTCAATAAATTTTGAAACTAATACTTTAATAATACATTCTGCAACTGTAAGATTATGGAATTTATAAATTTCATAATATATTTTCGATATTTTGAAGTGCTTGGTTGTATAAACGCGAAATTTGGGGCTATCCATAAATTGCGTCACATGTTAAGGGGGGCTTATCTGAAGTTATAAACTCCAACCTTCAATTTTGGAAACGCTGTTTTAAATTAATAATTTCTAGATTTAAAATTGCAAAATATGTTTAGTACGTCACACGAGGGGTGGGGGGTTGTCAAATGTAGAAATTGTGAAATTTTATTGTGTTGCTGTGCAATGTGAGATTTGAAATATTTGGTTGTAATTTTTTGATTTACAAACGTGGAATTGTAAAATTTTGAAGTTAATAACTAGAGTCAATAACTAGAGTTTTTAATAATAGGCTTTACAAAAAGCATGGCTTTTCATGGTCCACCAGCCTTAGTCCCAGACTACAGACTACAACGAAATGCATAAATAATAATTAGTACAAATAAATGAAAAATGTATATATCAACAAAATATTCCCAACATTGTCTTTTAAGTCAAACATTCTGCATAATTTTTCAGTCAACAAATCTTAAAGAAACAATTACATTTATTTTCATTAAAAACATTCTTTAAAATTATATTTGGTAGAAATCTCAGATGTAAAATTTCAAAATATGAAATTGTGGTATTTTAAACTTGCGAACTACTTATGTATTAAAATTATAAAATGGCATAATTTGAAAAAATTGGAAATTGTAGTACTTAATGTTCAAATTCGAGTAATTTTGGAACATAAAATTCCAAAATTTCGAAATCTTGATAAGTGATAGATTGTTGGAATTATAAACTTTTATGGTTAAACATTTTTAATACCATGAAATCATTTAAATTATAAATTAACTTTATAAACTAACTTTTGACAATTTGATTTAAAATTTAAATGTGAATGGAAGTATTCTATAGAATATATAGTGTGTCGATCCAAAGTTGAACGGTGGGGAAAGGGAAAGGAAGTCTAGGGACGAAGCAAATGACTCAAAAGTCATAGGCGGCGAAAGCAAATCTTATTTTGAAGTATGGAAGCTTCTAACTCGCACGTATTACCTAATTACATTTGCAATTGTTTCTTTCGCGCCGCTGCGAATTGTCTTTCCTTTTTTGCAAAAGTTTTTTTTTATTAATCTCAACCTATATGTGAAAACTAACTGGCCACACCACTGCATTGTATATCAATAAAAAAAACCGGTAGCAAACCCTCACAGGTGCTCCGGTTGTCCAAATTAAAAGAAATAAATCTGTCGCTACTAGACGCGTATTAACAATCTTAGTTACTGAGTGATACATACTAAAATGTTGCGGTGGATGAATTTGTCACAATTCGGTGGTGAGCTAGAATTATCGCAACGTTTTGTTGGAACTGTAAAATTTTGAAATTGTGATCTTTTTAAATATGAAATTGTGAAACTTCGAATTCGTATGTATTAAAATTGTGAAACTAACGTCGAAAATGTTACAAATTTAAATTGGGTTTTTTTTATTATTTTTGAACTATTTTGAAATGTAGAAACGTGAACTGCGGAGTTTTGAAATATTATGTGGTATAGTATTAAAAAAAATCGTGGACCTTCACTATTCCTCAACTGTAAAATTGCGCAGTTTGGAAATATATAGAAAATTTCAAATTTTAATGTCTAAATCTTATTTTTTTTTTTTTAATTATGAACACATATTAGGTATTCACAACTCCATATTTTTACAATCCAAAGTTTACATGTATGTATTTAAAATTCCAAGATTCTATGTCAAAACTTTTAGGATTTAGAAATTTTATCATTACAAAATTTCTAAAACTTCATATTTTCAGGTTTTCTAAATAAGGAAATTTCATGATAAATTGCATTCTTTCAGAGTCGCACTATTTTAAAGTTTCGTATTCTCATATTTCAAAATTCAACGATTTTTTAGCCCAAAATTTAATGGCTAAAATTTAAAATTTGACAATTGGGCGATTTGACAATTTTCATGTGTTAATTTCCTATTTAAAAATTACACAATCCCCAATTTTTATTACGTATACATACAAATTTCAAGATTTAGACATTTTAGAAAATGCAAATTTTACAATTCTAATTTTTTAAACAGAAATTCCACATTAAAAAAATAGTATGTGTTAAAAATTTGCGAATGTGGCTATTTCATTATTGAAAAAATCAGGATTTGCATAATTATTTTACAAATTCATTGGAAATTTTCACATTTTCGAAGGCACACTTTTTTATGAATAAATCGGAATTGTGGTCGACCTCACCAAAAAATGCATGAAGTTGTTAGCAACAACACAATCTCTTAATTATAAATTTTAACATATACAGTGTGATCGCTTATTTTTTTATGTAGGCGCTGCACGTCATTGATAACTAGCACATATATATTAAATTTAACCAACTATCAATTGAGGCACTTAATTGTTAATAAATTCTTACAGTTTTACCAAACTGCCGCCGTCATCAAGTGACACCGCAAATGTTCGATAAGTGGTTAATCGACAGAAATTACATTAAAAGCGTAATTGAAATCTCAATTAAATAATTGTGGAACGAAATGCATCCAATTATACAGTTTAGGGCCGTTTACATCTGTTGGCGTAAACGATTACTGAAACGATGTCCTATCAGAAACTATTAATACGTTTTAGCCCTCCAGGTGCATTAATTAGGTGGTTTGTTAGAATGATTTCCAAAGTTAAAGAGATAAGAGGGCAGATGTCAATTTATGTAGACTGATTTGTAATGCTCGAGCCGTTTCGTTATAATATGGAAATTAACAGTTTAGCGCATTTATCCTGTGGGTAGAAACCTTCGAAATATTGCGCTTTCCAATTGCTGTATTATTTATACATTTAGACTATAAAGCATTTTATAGGTTTGAATTAAAACAAGATTAGTTTTGTGAAGTGTGTAGTTCCTACAAAACTGCTGTCTAGTATCGCTCACAAGACATTAATGAAGTTGTTCATTAAGTAAGTTATTCAGTTTTCTGCCAATTAAGTGAAGTGTTGGTATAGCCCTATCATTACGCTTAAACGCTTCTCATTTCGGGGGACATTAAACATAAACGAGAGCCCACATCAAAATATAAAACTCAATTAATATAAATGTATAACAGAAATAAATATGTATTTTTTGTTACATACTGTAATTATCTGTACCGGATTATAACGTTATCCCACATAATTTCGGTTTGGTCATTATACCATCAAGAGAAAATAATTTGCCGGCGGACGACGTTAGATCTACGTATTTAGTTTTTAAGTTAGTTAATTAGGAAGATTTACATTGTATTTTTTAATTTTTAATTTCTCAATTCAGGAAATTGTGTTACACACTTTCACTCCACTTCGGTTACTTTTTGGTGTATTATTCATTGCTATGTAATAACTATTAGAAATTAATTCAGGATGAGAATATGTCATGAGTCGTCAAGTGATTATCGCAAATGAAAATAAAACTGCAAATAATAAATTAAACATTTATAAAAGTCCCCAGTCGAGAAATGCCTGCTTATTAATATCGTTTGCATTTCGTATTCCGATTCGCTCCGCAATAAATTAAATTTTTTACAACGACGTTATGAACTGTTACTTTTGCCGGACATAAATATCACTCATTTAAACGAGTTGAATGGCATCTGCCTCATTTTAGGTCTCTGCAATTGCCTGTAAAAACCAGCGCAACGACACAAGTACGTTTTTAATAATCAATAATCACGCTCATTAATTATTTTCAATCTCATATTTTTAATGCCGCCGTTTCAACGAACTGTCTAAACATTTACATTTTAAATCGTCATGTATACCGAGAAAAACGAGAATTATGAAATAAATTCATGTTGAATCTGGCGGCATCCGTTTTATACATTTTCCATTCAAAGAAACTATATTCATAAAAGTGAACACGACTTGGCTTGACGTGACGTATTGAAGAATCATCGGCTTTTTTATGGGGTTTTGTGCTCGATCGATGCAGGATACAGTAATTAACGACCTTTTATTTTTATATAATAAATACGTTAACGCTACTTGGAAGCGAATGCTGAAGACGATGCGTGACATGTGATATCGGGGAAGGTCAGCTGAGGGAGGGAAGTCGGGAAAGGACATAGTTTCACAAGTTACGCACGAAAATTACATCATTTCCTCCAAAATAAGATTTTTTCACAAAAGCATAACAGTGCAAAAATTTCTTACGTGTTTCAGATGCCAAGATAAATTCTAGCAGATTTCGAAATCGTAAACTGTTTTGAAGACATTTACAAATTTGGAAACTCCGACATTTCTGGATTCAAAGATTTTGACCCTTCAAAATTTCTTGATTGAAAATTCTAAATTATTCCTAATACCTGTTTCACAATGATGTTAATGTTAACGTAATGTTAGTGGTAATGACAATGTTAATACTAGCGTGTTCATAATGAATGTTAACTGGCACTAGGATTTTTTTGTTTTTATTTCTACATAATGTAGGTTTTATCTTACATAAAATTGTCAAATTAATAGTGTAATTATTATTAAATGCCTTGTTGCACCTTGTTTCTTTTCACTTTGTCAAGTGATGGTAAGATTTAAAATACTCCTTAACATTACCATTGGTGTCAACATCATTGTGAACAGTTCCATCTTTTTATTAGGGTTCTAAATATTACGTTAACATTACCATCCTAACATTAACATCATTGTGAAACAGGTATTAGTCAAATTATTTCAACTTTTAAGATTCAAAGCTGTGTGAATTTCAAAATTACTAAAACTCGGGGATTGTATTACAATTCGAAGGTCCAAAATGCCAAAATTTTCAGATTTTAGTTCCAGATGCTAATATACAGGATGATTTTGACTTTGACGCTGTATCTTGTTTATTATTATTGCTTTTATTGCAACAAATAAAAGAATTTTAAAAACACTTTCATACTCATTTTGTAGTTTTTGTTCTTGTCAGTTTTTGACAGATGACAGTTAACTTTATTTTTTAAAATTTCACTGTAGGTATATACAGTGAGCGGCATGGAATAAATTCATTAAAAATTAAACAAATTTTGTTTTCAAAGAAATCTTTAGACGGGTCAATTTTAGGTTATATTTTAATACCGAATAAAATTCCAAGTAGTCATTTGTTTTCTAGTGAACGTCATCGATATATATATATATTTTTTAAATAGAAACCCCCTATTTTTTTTCTTGATTCTGATAGCTCCTGTAATGGTCTACACGACAGTGTAAAAATTTTGTTATCTTACATAAAGAAATTTTTGAGAAAAAAAAAAGATGGAAAAAATAAATTTTATAACATAAGCAAGTCTATGAAGAAATTCCTTTTGGACATTTTTTCGTATTGAATCCTAATTTTTAAATCTTCTAAATCAAGGGGTGTGAGATCTGGAAACCTTGCAAGCCATTCTATCGGTCCTCGTCTCCCAATCTACCTCCTAAGAAACCAATTGTTTAAGTAATGGCAAACAGGAAGTGCAAAGTGTGGGGGTGCACCGTCTTGCTGGGACCACAAATCATCATTTACTAAGGTCGGATCATTGCCATTTAGAAAATTTTCAACAAGGACGTATCTTCGTTAATTTTTGGACGACCCGTTCTTTTAATCGCTTTAACATGCCCAGTTGCATCTAAATGTATTTTTAATTTTACTGACTGTAGATTGGCTGATGAGTCTATTCTTGTTGGGTTCTAGTTTTATCCCCGCACCCAATCAAAAATTAAAATTTCTATACGTTGTGTTTCTGTTAAATGAACCATTTTCGAAAACGTTTTGTAAAACAATTCAGGTACAAATACAATTGAAACTGACATAACCATTTGACTGTTTGATCTACCTACTTGATTTTGTTTGTCATAAAAAAAATCCAATTTAATTTCTTTTCTCAAAACTTTCATTATGTAAGATAATACGAGTACAATTTTTTTACTGTCGTTTAGACAATTAAAAGGGCTCTGAATTAAAAAAAAATAGAGGGTTTCTATTTAAAAAAGAAAACGATGACGTCATCAGTCGAAAACAAATGACAGCTTGGAATTTTATTTGTGATAAAAATATTTATTTTTATAAACCAAAATTGACCCGTCCAAAGTTTTTTTTTTAATGAATTTATTCCATACTTTTGCCGCTCACTCTATGTCAAAACGTAGGTTTTAATGTCTAAAATGAAATAGTATGCTGCATCCAACTCAACCGCAACCCCGTCGTACTCGTATTTTCATAGTTTTTAATTGTTATTAAGTGTCAGTGTAGTGATAGCGCTATTTGTGATAGGAATTATAGTTTCAGAACTCATTGCTGCTTGACCTTGCAAAAATTGTGCCAGAAAGGGAGCTGGCACGACGCTCGATTCTTTACAGTTTCAGCCGCGGTCGCGTGATATTTTACGCGAACAAAATCGCGGGCCGCGCGTTGTAAGTTTTAGGGTAGAATTAACTGGGATTTTTTTTTGTGACAGTTATTTTTGTAATAAATATTTATTAAAGCCAGATTCACATTACTGTTCTGAATCTAGAATTCAAACATTAATCGGGAATTACAAATGGATCAAAAATATATTTTCTTGCAGACATAAAATTGAATCATATAATATGTAATAAAGGACCGTAGATACACATAACTTACAAATATATATCATTAAATATATAATATTAATATTTTATTAAAGTGAATCATAATATAACTCAAAACTTCCTAATGAAAATCAATCTAAACAAATTTCACTTCTGGTGTGTGCTTGGCCACCAACACTTTTTTTTTTCATACTATCACGGCGCCACCAACAATTTTTTTTACACATACACTACCCCAATCGGTAAGTTCACAAGTCCACTCGTATATACAAACACACGGATGATTCTGTACTTACCCTGTATACAGTGTGTAACAGAAATAGCTATCAAAATTTTAATCATTAATAGAACCCAATGAACTTTAAAGACAATTTAACTTGTTTTTTAACAACCAACAGGACAATTATTTTAGTGGCAATTTTTCGAGAAGCTTTATTCCAGCGACAAATTTTTTGTAGCTATGATAAGTTTACAAGTTAAATTGTCAACCAAAGGACTCTAGGTCTAAATATTGCCGCCATAATTTTTGCTCTTCAGAATGACTCGTGCAAGCACTCATTATTTTCGTCGCAAAAGAAACTGCATCTGCAACGCAAAGATTATTGTCGACAATATTTTCACCTTTCGTCCTATTGTTAGATATTGTTTTTTTTTCTCGTGCTCGCAATATTAATAAACAATGTTTTAGACTTCATACATTTACAAGTTCCATGATTCCTCAAATGTTATGTAATGTAAATAGTTATGTGAATATGCAAGCCGGATATGGTGGTCGCCTCGTTGTCGGCTCGGTTGGTTTTATAATGCTTTTAAGGTTTATGGATGCAAACTTAAGGAAAGTTTAAGGAAAGAGACACAAACTCACTTGAACTAAATAAATGTAAAAACAATAATTAAATGTCACAAAAAAAACTTTTTTTGTCATGCGAGGTAAATAATAATCAGACTCCTTTAACCAAGCAGAGACGACTCGTCAATGCGACTTTGTAAAGGGTAAAAAATGCTCAAAAAATGTGTTTTCGCAAAATAGGTAGATAGAAATTTTGTTGCTCTTGTCAAGTTCTACTACTGATTAAAATTTTGATACTTATTTCTGTTACACCCTGTATGTATAGTATACTAATTCAGATAAATATACCAAACAATTAAAGAAAATAAAACACTAACAAATAATGTAGGTTTATTGAGAATTACAGCAAATGTTCAAAGTGTTCTCCCCCAGCTTCAATGCAGCTCTTAGCTCTCCGTTTCATATTTTCAAATGCATTTTCCAACATCTGAAACGTTAAATTAAAAATTGCCTCTTGCAGTTCTTCAGGATTGTGCGGGACATTTTTAAATATGGGAAAATGAAATAATCTAGAATTGTCAGGTCCGGACTTCGAAGCGGAAATTGAATGACACGATCGTCATAAAACTAACACTCGCTCTGCTACACCACGCTAACATCAAGAAATCTTGCCACACATTCATAAATTTGTTGAACTAATTTTTGATAATCGAAAAACCTTTAACAGAGCGTTATATAGAATACTTCCATTCACCATTTTGTTGTTTTTTTAAGTCACTTTTACACTCAAATTTTAAATCAAATTGTCAAAAGTTAGTAGTGCCAACCTAATGCAAAATTTCACAGCCTACTCTAATTTATAATTTAAATAATCTCATGTTATAACTGGCTTTAAAATTTAAAGTATTAGGTAAACTGATGCAGGTGCAGTAGTGGGGTGGAGTATGCTTTCGTTACTTTACAAGAGATGGCACAGAAATTTATTTCAAAGACTCACATAGAAGGTTGGAATAGATGGAGGGTGAAAGAAATTGTCACACTGCCACAATAGTATAATTGTGAAAAGTTATAACATATGGCCAGAGGTTGTCAAGAACGGGAAGGAAAGTTTGCCACAGTTGTGGCAAGGTGGGCTACAAAATGAAAGATTGCCAAAATGGTAAGGCATGTTAGCTATGCAAGAATGCTCAATCTACAAGAAGGTCGTGCAAAGAAGATTTTTAACGAGGCAGCTAAAACAATCAAGAGTAGGTGTGAAAGTACCAGACCTTCTTGACGAGATCGAACTCAATTCCATAAGAAAAAAATATTGAACTTGCAGCAGCATTTAGGAAACTAAGGAAAGAGTTGAAAAGAAGTATGTGACAATAAAAAAAAAGATGGAGGGACTTGCAAAAAAATGTTTAGGGAAATGCGTACAACATAGCCATACGAAAGTTATGCATACCGCGAGTACGACACGGACTGACGAAGGAGAAACTTTTGGAAATCATGAAGGAAATGTTTCCCCAAAAAAAAAGATACGTGGGAAAATAATACTAAGATAGAGATAGCGGAGGAATTCGTGGAAGAATTGCTGGCCGCCAGTGTTAAAGTGGGGAAAACCCCAGAGCCAGATTCCAGAAACAATCAAACTGGTGGTGAAAACAGTATACCAAAGGAGATGCTAGCTATAATAAACAGTATACTGAGTAGACATATTTCTCAGAAAGATTGCGATTGCAAGCTGCTGAAGCACATGACAGCCGCTAGAATCAACCAGGAGCTCACGGGGGTGAATGTCTTGGTGACGCTAGACTCAGAAATGCTTTTAATACAGTGTCGTGGAGCGAAATACAATAAAGGCAATGAAGGAAAAGAACGTCTCAGATTATTTAGTAGTCTGTTACAAGCTACTTGAGAAAAAGGAGGCTGAGCATCAGCAACCTGGAAATGAACATACTCAGGGCTCAGTGCTGTGGATAATTTTCTACGGTGAGATTCTCCAAATTAAGGTTTGGGGAGTAGCGTTTATTTTCTTCGCAAACGATTTGGCTCTTATATTATATTACCAACGGAGGCAATGGAAAGCAGGAGTTTAGGACTGGAACTACAGAAATCCGAGTAAGCTATCTTGTATGACCCTAGAAAAAGAAACATGGTTTATTTCACAATCGGAGACACGATCATAAGACCTGCAAAGCAAAGCAAAGTATCCTAGAATTCTAGACCGAGACAGCTGAAGAATGGACTATGGGAAGATTAATTAATGTCCAATATTGGCGGCTCCACAGGTAGATCCAGAAAGATCATCTTAAATGGAATGGCAAATGCCATCATCCTAAATTTACAAAGTACCGCGGAACCCCCTCTGGAACTACTGGCGTTGGAAGAAAGCCGTCTATTTGACCGCTCAAAAAAAGAGAAAATTACCCCGGAAATCTGGCGGCAAGAAAGAAGATGACACAATTCTTGACGGGTCATGGGGCCTTCGGAAACTAAACGAACAGAATTGGAAGAACAGGAGATGGCTGTTGCCAAGCGTGCGTGTCTTCGCGTGTCCCAGATGGGAGAATAGAAGAAAGGATCTCCAAGAAGTACTAGGGGAAAGGTCAGAGTAGAGAACATTATAGACGTGATGATGGAGAGCGAGTCTAAATGGAAGATAAGAGTTCCGTGACCGACGTAATGAGACAAAACGAAAGAGAAGATCTGGAAAGAAAGAAAGCAGGAACCTCGGCGAACCTTGAAGATATTCCGAGAAATGGTGGTTCCAGGGTTTGGACCTAGTCTACTATTCAACTAGTACAAAATTTTTTACTTTCTTTGCTTTTTCTGCATTTGTCAAGGGACAGACTCCGTCTTTTGGTGGCCATCTGGACCGGACATTGCAGGCTAAATAAACACCTCCACGTGATGGGGGTGGTAAACGACCCAACGTATAGGGGGGGTTTAAAGAAGGACTAGGGGAGACATGGCCCAGCTTGGCCAACTTGAGGTGTACCTCGCCTGGAACCATCCTAGCTTTTTGCGACATCGTCGGATGGCTGGATCAGAGACAGGAATGAGAGACACGAGGAGGTGACACAATGGGCCCGAGTGTCGATGAGGGGAGCTAATTCCCTCAAACCCCTCAACACCTAATCTATCTATCTGATGTGTCTTTCTCTATTTTAGCAATTTTTTAGTCTCTTTATTTTCTTGTTTTCAGAAAGGATGTAAATTATTGTGATTATTACTACTCAAGTTTGCTTTTTCTTTGTTTTATTTCTTCTTCTGTTGTTCTTTCGAGATGATTATTCACGTTGCTGTTAGTAGTTTGTTTTTCAATATTTTAGGACATTTCTGTAGTCGAAAGCGTTCTTTGTGCCGATTTTAAAGATGCCGGACATCTAGACCTTATACTCTGTCTCTCAAAGTTATTTTACACTAGCTGACCCGGCGAACTTTGTACCGCCTCAGAATCAATAAATGTTGTGGCAACTTATTAGCTGAATTTAATTCTTTTTTTTTATAAAAGGATAATGCACACAACGCCATCTACTGGCATTACCGCAACCAGCATACAACGCCATGTTTATTTTTGTTTCTGTCATGTATAAAAGATGGCGTTATATACGGATTCCATACAAAATGTTTGAGAATTTTAATTTTTTATATTTTTCTGTTTTAATAGATATTCGCCCTCGAAAAAAGTCAGTCAATCCATTCTCCAGATATCATAAAAAAATGTGTGTGGAGTCCACGCGCAACAGAAGTGAAACCCCGGTAAGACAAATTTTGGTAGCTGGCGTTATTTGTTATTGTTGCCTTGTACCAGGTGGGCTTGAGATATAAATCCAAGGGTTCCCCTGAGCCCCCTGACCATGTTTCAATAGTTATTCTGCTATTCGGGGCGGAGACAAATCTAACAAATCAAATATCATAAAAGCCCTTCTTGAGTTATAAAGCCAAGCCCCCCCCCCTGGGCCTCCACGTCCAAGTAAAAAATACTTTTCGACCTATACCCATACCTATCAAATAAACAAAAAAAATTCATAACAATCGGTCTACCCGAAAAATCGGTCCAGCCCAAAAGCGCCCCCATGTCCATGTGAAAAATATTTTACGACCTATTCTCATGCCTACCAAATATACAAAAAAAAAAAACATAAAAATCGGTCGGGCCGAAAATCTGTCCAGTCCAAGAGGGCCCTCTGGGCCCCCATGTCTATGTAAAAAATAGTTTACCACCAATTCTCATACCTACTAAATGTAAAAAAAAAAAACATCAAAATCAGTCGACCTGAAAAATTGGTCCAGCCCAAAGGGCCCCCATGGGCCCCATGTCCATTTAAAAAATACTTTACCACCTATTCTCATACCCACCAAACATACAAAAAAAAAAACATAAAAATCAGTCGACCCGAAAAATCGGTCCAGCCCAAGGGTGCCCCCTGGGCCCCCATGTCAATGTGAAAAATAGCTTATCACCTATTTTCATACCTGCCAAATATACAAAAAAAATTCATAAGAATCGGTCGACCCCAAAAATCGTTCCAGCACAAGGGGCCCCCCTGGGGCCCCATGTCCATATGAAAAATAGCTTACCACTTATTCTCATACCTTACAAATATACAAAAAAAAAATCGTAAAAATCGGTCTAGCCGAAAAATCGGTTCAGCCCCCCCTGGGCCCCCATGTCCATGTGAAAAATACTTTTAAACCATCTCTGGATTATGTCGAACAAAACAAAACAAAAATTATTCAAATCGGTAAAGCCGTTTTTTAGTTGTAGCGTGACATACGAACGGCGATTCATTTTTATATACATATATGTATAGATATATATAGATTATATTTGATGCAATGAGTGGCTTTTACAGAATTGGAATTCATTAAACCTTCAGCTGCCCTTAATTAGTCTGCTAAGACTAATAATAACAAACAAATTTTATAACGTTTTTCCGCAATATATTTTTATCTTATTTACAAATTTCAAAAAAAATCGCTCTCTTTAAAAACACGTCCACAAAATTTTAACGAAAAATCTTCAAAAATAAAAAAGTTACATTTAACGCCCGGCAGCAGAAGGTTAGTTAGTCACAAAGCTTTAATCTGTTATTTTAAATAGGTGATGTGTTTACTTCTTAAAAAAAGTTGATTAAAAAAAATCCCATGTGTTGAAACAGCCCGATTTCATGTTGACTTGCGAGTGGTCGTAAGTGCCGATTGCTATGGAAACGTCGTAACTAAATACCAGTCATGAACATGAAATTGAGCCTTACTGCTTAATCCATTGCACCTAATCGCAAATTACGACCCAGAACATGAAATCGGGCTGTAAAACTTTTCAACAGACCTGATGATTTAGCTAGAATGTAAAATATGCTTTCGGAGGTCAGTCAAAAAGAATATGTACGTAATGAAAACACGACCAGATGATGCACAGGACTTAAAGAAGGTTAGTAAGTTACAGCCCGATTTAATATTGATTTACGACTGGTTGCCATGGAAACGTCTTAAGTAAAGACCAGACAGTAAGGCTCAATTTCATGTTTCATTTCACACGTTTCCATAGAAACCAGCACTTGCGACCAGTCGCAAATCAACATGAATTCGGGCTGTTAGTCATTTTTTACTTACAAAGCTTAAATCTGATATTCTAAACGGGTGATGTGTTTACAACATGTGGTGTTGGTAATTTTAAAACTAAACAATGTAAACCCGCTTAAATTAATTAATTAATGCAACTAATAAATCTTCTACAATTTTTTAAAAAGACCTCTAAAAGCAACAAAAATTTTCTTCAAAATTAGGTACCCGTGGATTTTTTTTTAACTCACCGCCTTGAAGGCGACATTTTACGTACTCTATTGACAACCGGAAACACTTACTTCCCGGTCTACTAAACACCCTAAAAAGCACTCTAAATAAACAGTGTTTAAAATAAATCAGTACTTATTAATTAATGATATTAAACCTATTGGCAACATTTAAAACAGGATTTATTCATTTAAATATTCATTTAAATATTGAAAGGTAAATAATTTGACGATTATAAACAAAGAAAAATTACACATTTTTTAGGTTATGTCAACTAGAATTCAATCAGTAGCTACTAGTTAATAGAATTAAATATATTGGCAACATTTAAAACAACATTTGGTGTATGTAAGATTTATTTCAATATTAAAATTTAAATATATCTAAGTCGAACTCCACAAACTTTAATAACTGTAAAATTACTAATGGAACATGTTTCGGCAGAACACTTCTGCCATCATCAGCCCTAATTTAACAAGAGATTAATGATACAATTGATGAATTACAAGAGGGGTTCTTACCTTAAAGAATATAAAAAATTATGACATTGACGTAATTTTGAATTAAATTTGACGTTTTCAAAGGGTTACATGATTTTTAAAAGATTTCGTAAAAACAACATTTTATAAAATGTAAAAATTAAAAATGGATCAAAGAGAATCTGGTAAGTTTGTTTGAGTGAAAAATTAAAATAGTGAATTAATAATGGGATTATTGAAGTTATTCTGTTCATTTAAACAAGATCTGTTTTCCAGTTTCAAGGCTTTCCTTATTTCCAAAGTCTCAAGAAAATCTAATTTCCGGCCTTTATTGCATTTATGAATCTATTTGGAATTTGATGGTGAAAAACTATGTTTCGTTATTAATATATGATTGGCGAAAGAAGAAGGTGTTGATGGTGGAGGATCAAGATCTGTGTTGTTATAGATGTGCCTGAAATGTTCTTTAATTTGGTCTGATATTTTGCGACCTGTCTGACCTATGTAGAATGACTCACAAGAAGAGCAGCTTAATTTGTATACACCTGATGATGATTTGTAATCTAATAGTTCTTTATTTTTAATAAAAAATCTTTTTTTATCCTCCACCATCAACACCTTCTTCTTTCGCCAATCATATATTAATAACGAAACATAGTTTTTCACCATCAAATTCCAAATTGATTCATAAATGCAATAAAGGCCGGAAATTAGATTTTCTTGAGACTTTGGAAATAAGGAAAGCCTTGAAACTGCAAAACAGATCTTGTTTAAATGAACAGAATAACTTCAATAATCCCATAATTAATTCACTATTTTAATTTTTCACCACTCAAACAAACTTACCAGATTCTCTTTGATCTATTTTTAATTTTTACATTTTATAAAATGTTGTTTTTACGAAATCTTTTAAAAATCATGTAACCCTTTGAAAACGTCAAATTTAATTCAAAATTACGCCAACGTCATAATTTTTTATATTCTTTAAGGTAAGAACCCCTCTTGTAATTCATCAATTGTATCATTAATCTCTTGTTAAATTAGGGCTGATGATGGCAGAAGTGTTCTGCCGAAACATGTTCCATTAGTAATTTTACAGTTATTAAAGTTTGTGGAGTTCGACTTAAATATATTTAAATTTTAATTTAAATTTACTCCACTTGGATTTAAGAACATTCTTCTTGTTTATTTCAATATGATGGAAAAGTACATAATTTCACTATTACAACGAAAAAAAAATAATTATTATTTTTAGGTTATGCTACAATTCAATGTGTTCGACCCTTTGCATATTCAACCACTGTTGCTGTAAACATTTAAAGTGCAATTAATGCAATTATTGCTTTGATGTGGATGGGGTAAGTCTTGGTTGCATAAATGTTTAAGTCTAATTGCATATTAAATCAATTTTAATTTAAGAATCGTGGTAATGTTTGTTTAAAAAAATATTGTATTTCCGCACTTGGTTTATAATTATACTATAACAGCACTGTAGTATTTTAAATGTAAGATTCAGTGAGCTAAAAGTACGAAATGAAAATTATATCACTAAACTCTACAAAAATCTGTGGAACAAAATTATTTCTTGCTTGGTTTACTTCAATCGGTGTGAGTGTGAGTTATTTTTGGCAGATGATAAAACACATTAATGGTTTATAACTTTATAACAAGGAGTCTCGTTCCGGTTAATACAAATGGCGGAAATGTCTTGAGTCTCGAAAAACAAAAAAGTCCAGGGAATTTAACCTCCTTTCAAAATATGCACATTTTTTCCTTCAAAATAATTTGTCCGAGACAACTGCATTTAAAATGACTAATGCATGAATACTAACTACAAAAAATACTTGTTTGCCATTCCGTGCAGTAATAAATTATACAACAACCATACATCGGCGTGTAAATGGTTTTGTGTAATATTCAAAACGATAAATAAACCCGCCTTTCCCAAGATTGCCAATAACAATTAGCAATCCGTCGAGTCCAATCAATAATTTTTAATGCGTTTTCGATATGACATACTACCTATTCCAAATCGATGCAGTATCTTTGAAATATTTACGACCCTTTCCCATATAAAACCGTTCGTAGTCTCTACTTAACACATGTATTTTATAAACCGTAGGCCGATGACTGACAAGAGCTTGATTTATTTCAATTAATGGAAATATTCACCCGTGTACTTATACAAACCACTTTTTGTAGCCTATTCCGCGGAGGTACTAAACCAGAAAAATGTCGCATTGCAGCGAATGCAGAACGAACTGCATAATCAAATGAATAATTTTGCCTTGCATTGAACCTGCACTTAGCGTTTTTTACTTATTGTAATTACGGACGAGATGTTCGTCACATTTTCAACATTCCTAAAAGATTTCAGTGGTGGCCGATTTATTTTCATTCAAAACGATGCGCGAGTACTTTTTGTGGAACACTGAAATTCTAATGCGGTCATAAATAATTTCGTTCCAGTCAGTAAGTTGTTAATTTAAGGATTCTTATTCATTTAGTCGGCAATGTGATACCTGATTTATATTCTCATTCATAAATTTTACGAAAATAAATATTTACTCTTAAGCGGCAAACCCGAACGTTAATTAAAATTTGTCGGTTATTCGTTTTATTTGGAAAGCGGAAGCGGGAGATTCACTTTATAATCAAGTATTTCTCAGATCTTATACATAAATAACATTTTTCGGTGTTACTGTAAATAACAGTAATCAGGGACTAATAGATAATAAATAATAAATTTGAGTGTACAAAAATTATTTTTTGATTCTATTAAAATAAGTGTCAATTACATTCTAAAATTGAGTGAAATAAATTTTCGTTGTTCTAGGTGCTTCTTCAATTAGAGAAACCCGATGGAGAGTTCAGAACACAAATTGTCAGCACAAAGAGACATCTTATCTTCGAAAATAGTTTAAAACATTCCAATTGTAAAATATTTTACGATATTTTGAAAATAGCTATCGGAGACACAGTACCAACGCTGTAACCGCTTCACTGCGTTTCTCTTATTCCTGATGTAAAAGTAATTTTCTTCATATTAGTGTTAGTCTACAATTTTTAAGAGGTGTTAAACCAAGGTCCATTAAAATCAGTGCAGTTGTTACGGATTTCCAAATTAGATGCTCTAGAGGCTAACTGCACTCCACGTCTTGCATCATAACGCCTATTAAGCGGCCATCAAAATGTAAACGGTCGCAAAATATTTCCCCAAAATGGAAATGAAATTAGAAGCGAATTCCGTTAGTCACACGATTCGAGGTGTAGATAATTTGCACCGGTTTCAGCAGATCAGTATCTACGCAGTATCTTCCATTTGGCTGGTTTAGGCATTCCGTATCAATTTGTGTAAATATTAAAGTGCTTAATGTAAAAATAATTTCCATAGTTATTGTTCTGCTCCAGAGTGCCATCATTCGCGTTTTAATTGCAATCCAGAACTCAAACAAATAGCGCAATTTCACCTACTAGGCTTTCTTTTTACAGTGGCGTGCACTTCCAGCAAATTGTCTTCGATTATTTATAGGCAAGAAGCGTGTGTTTCGCCAAGAATTTCTGCAATATGAGAAATGAATGACAGTTCGATAGAGTATTTATATCAGGAGCAAGAAACGAAGAATTCCCGTGTTGTTACATTCTTTCTTGCTTGTAATTGTACTTGGCACAGAGATACAATTGGACTTGTCATTGCATTTAACAAAATCATCGACAACAAAGTCCGAGTAAATAATTTATAAGCAATGACTAAGAACGGCGATTAATTTCTTTCGAATTCTATAGATTGGGTATAATTGACCAATTGTGGTGTCATTTATAATTACGCACATTTGAGTCTCGTTAGCCACGTTAAGCATATGTCACGGATAAGGGCAGGACTGTAATTGATCCACAGGACTCGCCCTTATTCGAGTGTAATCGATTAATTAGCTGTTTGCGCATATCGGAATCGTCGATAATGTGAATACGGGTCTTATCATTTTATCTTCGATTTTAAATACCAGCTTGCGATATTGTATTTAGGTCTATGTAAATTTTTTTAAAAAGCTGGTCTACACGCAGGCGAGTGGCACGGCAGTAAACTTGAGATAATAATCGTAAGCAACCCACTTCTTCTGCAATCAACAAGGTTGGCCTTATACGGGGTGTTATAGGTGAAAATTTAACCGCAAGTAGAACTCAAAATAAACATTTTTTCTATTTACCTACCACTTTGCTGGAATCCGAAATTTTTTTGAACATTTTTCTGACCCCGTATTTCACCCTCCGCCTATGAGTACATGAAATTGAACGGATGAGAAAATTTTTGGCAAACAAATATACATATTATATCACGTTTCCTTAGACTCCCCCCCCTCCCCCCTGTCACATCTTATCACACTAAGTAAAACCCCTCCCTCCCCCTTGTATGCAATAGTACAATATTACACGAGTTTAACAAGAGGCTTCATTGTGACATGAGTGGGTTTGGGGCACGACGAGCGCAACGAGAAGTGCCCCAATAGAACGAATGTCACAATGCCTCGTTAAACGAGTGTAATATACTATTTTTTCTACTTTGGAGCTCTTCGTTTTATGAAAATGTTAAAATTATGCTTTTTAAATATTCTAGGGATATTTAGGATTAGGTAGTACTGGTTGTGTTTGTAGTTATGTTTTTTATCTGAAAAGTTGACACTTGGCTTGACTTCGACAGGAGTTGGTTAGAAATGCTCAATACAAAAAGTTCCTTTGTGACACTACTTTTAGTTTCACAAAAACTCAATTATGACACCAAAGTAGAAAAACGTATTTTATGAACGGCCCCTAATACATTTCTTAGTAATGACATCAAAATTTGAATCAACGAGAAGAATGTCGATGAATCAAAGTGGAGCAAATTTAAATTAGAATTTAAATATATTCGAGTCGAACTGCACAAACTTTAATAAATGTAAAATTACAATTGGAACATGTTTCGGGAGAAAACTACTCCCATCATCAGCCCTTAAAGAATGTTTAAAATTATTATAATTGAATAACTTTATTATTACCCTCTTTATCTTCGTATAAAAAGCACACAAACTAAGAATTACCAAAACACGTTATTACCGGACGAAAGGAAATCAAAACTTCAATGTTTGACACTTTTTGTGAATGCAATGACAGATTGTCACAATTTCCAAATGGGTCTAATTATCTCAAGGCATATATAAAATATGACATCAATTTGTATATAACATCCTTTAACTTGTAACCACTCTAACTGTGTTAATTTTAATATGTAATAGCAAAAAAAGTCAAAATATCATTTCACAATTTTTATTTGAAACCTTTTTTACTACCTTTTACCCATTTTAAATAATTTAAAAAAAATATTTTTTTTTTCACCACTTCTCGGGGGTTGGGAAAACATGTCTTTCACTCATCTTCCTTAAATACTTCACAGATACTGATATCAAAAATGGAGAAGACCTGCAAAATGCAAACCACTCTGAACAAATAATCTAAACCAGCACGAACCGTTTTTGTGTGTCCTTATTGTTGTTGAAGACGTGCTTGAAAATAGACCTCCTTCATTACGCCTTTTTATATTCTGCGACTTGTCGCAAATCACCAAAAATTACGTATTCATAATAGCTTCATTCGGAAGGGTGGATTACAACAGAGGTTTTCCCGAATATCAGGTAACTAAGTTGACGGTGATGGCAAACAGAAAAACATTACAAAGTAGTAAAATAGGTATAGTAACAGTTAGTATAATAATCATGAAGATGGTAACAATTAAATGACGTTGCCTGAATCTCAATAATTTATGGCGAACCCTAATAAACAGTAGGTACCGATAGCCCAATAGACGCAGTAAAGACGATTGGTTGACCCAGTGAAATAAATCCATTTTAGATAAAACTAAGGGTAAAAATTTATTTTGGTTTTCGGATCCGGAATCATCGTAATTTAAGTCTCAATCTCACCATTTTTTTCCAAACTTCACTAGTTTTTAATTGTTTTTTGAAATACCACTAGCACTAGGATTTTCAAAATAACACAGAGTAAAAAGTGTGTCCTGTTCTTTGTTGTGTAAAAATTTGATTGGAATTGCTTCAGTCGTTTTCCTTACATTGGTTCTCATGAGGAAGCATCGCTAGCATTAGGTGAACATGCTCTTAAAGAGTATGGCTTACCACAACCAAGAAGGCCATAAGGTTTTGGAAACAGAAAATTCAGTAGGGAAACCACCGGGAAAACATATTGTATCAGTTTGCAATTGGTAAAAGCAAGAAGCTTTTGCTGGAATCGCCGCTACGCTTTTGGAAGGATGAACTGCGCACTCTGCTCCGATATGCAACATTTCAAAACAGTATAATAGCACACAAAACAATCATTGAAACTTTGAACAGAGCTCTACAAGACATAAGAAATAACAAAAACTTAATGGGTGGTACCTGTAGTGTCGAGAAGAACACGCAGCGATGAAATCAAGACGTGAAAAGATCTTCCCTGTTTCCTTCTGTTCATGTATTAAAACGTTAAAAAAAATATGAGAGTTTATTTGAAAGATGAAGCCTCCGCCGGCAAGATGGCTATTCGGGACGAATTGTGAACTATAGTGACCTCAATTCAAGAGCTGATTGATGAAAAAATGTATACAGATATTACGCACACACAGGACAAAACTTTTGAATGGTTGTGTGAAGGAGACATTTTGACCCCAAGAACGACCAAGCAGCAGTCATTGATGTATGTATTACTAAAATCATTTTAAGCCGAAGAAAGTCAGTCGACGTGGTGGTTAAGAGTTTTTAAACACTCTAACTCCACTATAGGTTTTCTACCACACCGCGAATTCAAAAAATCCCAAATGACTTTTAATTCCAGAGATTGTAGTTTTCCCTTAAGGTGTGCTTTCCAATGACGATTAACAAGACACAGGGCCAAACTCTTAAATTTGCAGGAGTGGAATTCTCATGGTCAGTTTTACGTTGCATGCTCGCGTGTGAGCTCACCTTGCAGCCCGGTTATTTTCGTTCAGCCTTCTAAAATGGTTAAAAATATTGTTTTCTGCATTCCTTAGCCAAAAGTCGGGTTCTAGGCCGCGCATCGCTCCGGGAACCGCCGCTTTTGGGGCCTGCGCGTCGCAGCCCGCTCCGACCAGTAAAAATCTCGGCTGCTGCTCGCCGTTCACAAAAGCGGCTGTTCCTTTAGTAAAAAAAAAAACACGTTTCATGTTTGAGGACCCTCTTTATTTTTTAACTTAATTTTATTTTTTATTATTTGTTGTTATAACGGCCATAGTAGTATTGTGTGATTCTTTAAATTTCCATTCTATAGGTAAGCCTTGGAATTTGAACTTAGCTTAGAGCTGTCAGTTTGAAACGTCAACCAGAAAACCTAACCATAACATGACATTTAAAAAATGAGCTATAATCAAAGACACTTTTTTTTCCGCCTACTCAGAATGGAAATTTAAAGAATCGCAGGTTACATACTCTGTGAAAATTTCAAGTGTCTATTACGGTTCAAAAGATACAGCCCTGTGACAGACGAACGGACGGACAGCGGAGCTTTGGTAATAGGATCCCGTTGGCACCCTTTCGGTACGGAATTCTGAGTTTCTAATATATTCATAATTCAAACTTTCGAAATTTAGACTTCAGCCTTCATTCATTTTAAATTCTGATATCCGTTATTATTATGTTTGAGTTTACCATTTTTAATTTGTTTTAATATTATCATACTGAAATAAATATCTAAAAAGTCTGAAAGCTTTCAGCTCCAACAGTCCGAGTTACGATACTTTGACTTTCTGATGTTTGTATTTCTTTTGTGAATGCTTTTTATTTCTTGTTTTAATCATTTTTATTTTTGTTTACCAACTACTGCATAGTTTAATGTTTTTTTTTTTTAAATTCGTAGATCGATGGCATTGGTATCTGTCATAAGTTTTTTATGTGATACTGTTTTTGATATTGATATGATTATTTAATTGTCTATTGGATTGTCATTTAACTTGTGACTCCATACTCTATAGTTCGGTTCAATTTTAAATTACGATTTAATTCGATTTTAGATTACGATTTAGATAATTCGATTGTAGATTTTGTTTTAGATGTGCATGATCCTCGTTTATATTCTGTATTTGGTGCTATTAGGTTGCAATTTATTCTGGATTCTAGTTTTTACCCTGGATTCAATTCTGGATTTATTTCGATTTCATTATGATTTTGGTTCTTGATTTGTGTTATTGTTTCGGTCTCCTTTTTGTCCTTAGTTTTATGTCTTTGTTTGTGGGCTGTGTGTGTTTGTGTTACTGAATTAGATTTTCGTTTTTCTTTTTGATTTTGATTTTGATTTCCTAACATTATATTTTATGTCGCTTTTTCATGAGTGGAGTTTTTCGCTTTTCCGTTAATTACAATTTATTTTGTCAGGTTGCATTTACAGGTCAATTTCTAAGGACACATGACTGATGCGACTTATAGTATTGTAGCGAACGTGGACCCGAGATGACTCATCAATGTAGTGTAGGTTGTAGCGGCGTCATCAATTACTAGAATGTGCTGAATTTAAACTACAACGTACTCGAGTATGACATCATCCTTTGGAATATCCGGTACACATCGAGAGCGCTATGGAACATCTGTAGCGCCTAGAAAGATTAGGCGCCGGACATTTATTGGAGGACGTTCCAGCGAAAAACCAGTCTAATGAGTCAGTCGTATCATCGAAGATCAGTGGGTCGAGTCGGAAAGTTGTATAGATAATTTGTACATAGTGTTTAAATAAATAAATAATGGAACCTTGAAACGCAACAGTATGAAGATAATTATTATGGGATGAATTTTGTTGTTTTTTATTCCCAAAATTACAAAAATATTTACATTCCCAAAATTTCACTTGTACTTGTTTTCTATTTAAATTACAAAATCTCGAGTTATTCACAAAATACCTTAAAGGATCTCGTAAAGTCGTAAATATTTGCGAATCTTTATTACCATCGTTTCTTAACGATAAAATAAAATACTCCTTAAAAAGAAAACTGGATAATTTCTCTCTTGCAATGATAACGAAAATATTTTGGATAGCTTTTCTCTAAAATAATTGAAGTTACTATAGTCCAAGAAGTCAGCGGGGACATTTTATGCTTTGATGTGTTACTGATGCAATTCTATTTGTTCGTTGAGTCTTCTGTTACGAGATGATAACAGTGAACTTTATATTGCAATATAATAATATATACAATGTGGAAAGTTTAACTGGAATAAATTCAGTATCTTTATAGCAATTGATTGTGCGAAAAATTCCTGAAACACATCGATTTTTGTTTTTGAATTGCCACTTTTTAGCCTGATCAGCTTTCTTTCAACCGACACATCATTGGAAAGCTCATAAAAAAAGGAATACAAGAATGTGTTTTGTTTCATGTATATCTATTTCATCTGAGAATAAGACCCTAAAAACTGTTTTTAGGATCATAGGACCAATGTTCTTTCTTCAAGAAACGCTTCGCCCAGCTCTGGCGGACCAATTTAGAGATGAATTAGATCCAAAACTTGGAGAGAATACATGAGAGAATATGGTATCAACAGGATGGAGCTCAACCGCAATATGCTGCATCCGTTCGGCGTTATTTGGACGACATTTTTCATAATAGGTAGATCGGAAGAAGAGGGGCAATAGAATGGCCAGAATAAATGGGTTTTATTATTGTCTTGCATTTTGTAAAGAAAGACTTGGTGAACATATTGAACATCTGTTACATTAAAAAACATTATACTTACCTAAAACAAGATTTTTTTTAATTCAAGTGCTACAATCTTCAAACAGTAAACATACCAAGAAATAAATAGATTAAAGTTGTGTAAAGTAAAAAATATATATCGTTGTACTCCTTTTTTATAAGCTTTCCAATGATGTGTCGGCTGACATATCTTCCCATTTGAAGAAAAAAAAAAACTTAACGGTTGTTACAGCCCCCTCAGTAAAAACAAAAGAAAGCTGATCAGGCTAAAAAGTGACGATTTAAAAACAAAAGTCGACGTGTTTCAAGAATTTTTCTCAAAATCAATTGCAGTGAAGATACTGAATTTATTCCAGTTAAACTTTCCACCCTGTATATTTACATTGCTAGATGGGTAAGTGAACTTTTTTACTACAAAGCAGCAACATTTTATAATTTAAAAAAAATAGCAACAACCATAGCAACAGTTTTTGTTTTTTAGAAACCTTTCTAGATACGTAATAGGAAAATTTTATCATAATACACATACACATATACGCCAGGGTCGTATTACTACTTTTCTCATTCCCCAGCAGGCCGCAAAAGCTGCTGTTTCCTTAGCGAAATGCGGCCGGGAAGACCGGGAAGAAAACATCTTTAAAGCTGCTCATGTATATAATCTGTACATATGTTGCCGCAATCACAAGAATAATTTCCTTAATGACTCTTGCAAATGAGAGGTCGATGCATCCAGAAAAGATGCAAAATTTTTTACTTACAACAAATAGGATTTTTTTGTTGTAATTAAATGATAATGGTTTTTTTTTGTTGTAATTAAATGATCATGGTTTTAGAACATTAACACTAATTACGCATCGTCAGAATTGTGGGAGCAGAAAAATTATTCATAAGTACTGAGAAGCTGTACAAAGTAATGAAGATTGATGTTGCAAGATGACCAGAGAATAACCGTAATATGGTATAAATAGACGACCAAATTATGAAAACAAACAAGAGTAGGATTTCCTCGTTTCACGATTGGAAAAGCGTAAATTTTTAAATATGTCACGTCGATCAGAAATAGTTTTAATTAAAGTGATTGATTAAAGGTATCGCCGTGACTGATTCTCTATAGCTGTAGAAAATGCTGCAGATTTTAGAAGAGATTACTTGAATGTGGTGAATCCGAATGTACTTTTAATTACAGCAGGTCGACAAAAACATATCATGTTTCATAAAATCAATTTGTAATATTAAACTTAAACTTGGTATATTGTACGTAAGGGGGTGATATGGGGGTTCAAGTGGAAAATGAGGAATAAAACAGTTCATAACCATCTGTGTGACATATGAGTTAAGTGCTTATGGAGTCCATTGATCAATTTCAATTCCTTACATTTTTATTTAGTATTTAAATGTTAAAGAAAGCCGCAGCTTGCCATGTCAGAATATTTTGGGATAATAAAAATTATTTTTGAAGTGAAACTTCTTATTGTACGGTGTAAGATTGTTTGCACGGGGTAAGCCTATGCGACACGAAAATGCAATATATAAGTGGGGAGATATTTTATATTTTATTTACACCGGCGAACGGTGTAGGATTTTGGCACGAGGTAAGCCTAATTTATGTCGGACGCGACACAAAAATACCCACTACTGACTGCTGTTTTAAGTATTTCATCTCCGTTCAGAGATAACTACCAAAATAATTTGTACACGTTAATCAGACGATTTTTGGATTAATTCATATTGGCTCTAAACGTATTATGTGTTATTGGTAAGTGATGCTATATAGTTTTCGAAAAAAAGTTTCACGCCTGTCGCGCGGGGACTCCACGCACAATTCGTTTTTTTATGACTTAAACAATTGTTTGTGCATTGTTTAATGCTTTCAGCAAATTGAAATGTTTTCAAAAGACCAATGTCCGGTTTCTTGAAAAACCTACGATGTACCTACTTGTTCATAGCATCTACTGCACTAAGAAGTAGATATTTTAATTGGGAAACATTTCCTGAAGATATTTCAACTAAACTGTCCTATCCATAACAATTTAAGTAAAAAGTTTTGATGAAAAGTGACCGAGCCTTAGCCCATCTTTGTAACCTCTCAATGCACTCACGTGTGAACTTTTCAGTCATCCTAAAATTAAGTTAGAAAAGCACTAGCTTTATGAAAAAACTGAGTTTGGTATTTGATGTTTTCTCACAAGTAGTGTTTAATTTATTCCTGAGATTCTACTGTATTCTGCCCACCAAAACAAATAATTATGTTAATATTTTAATAAAAACAAAACACCGGTTTACAACAATGTACAAGACCAAGGCTTGACGTAACACGACCGAGACCAATATCATTAAGGCGCTTCTCTCACCCCATGTTTGCAGTGTAAATTTATAAAAATTGCTGTATTGTTAATCACTGATCAATAATCTTCAAATTTTGAATATTTCTAGAAAAGGATTGCTTTAGAACCTACGCATATTTTTTTTTTCAAAACTGTTTTGCTAAATATGCAAAAATGTCGAACTGAACATACGTAACTTTTGTCACCATTTTATTGACACTTACGAATTTAAAACCTACCAAGAAACATGCGTATCGTTTGCCTATAGTTTTTTCTTATTGTTTGCTACATTATTGAAGATGGCAGTGCAAATAGAACTACGTAATAATGTTTTAAATAAAACCCTGTTCTGTTGATTTCCACGTCAAGAAAGTAGCTCCACCTATACAGTCATGCTACAAATTCGCCGTGTACAGTCCGAGTAAAATCTTAGACCTATACCACAGCTTTAAAATTATGCGGGTCGGAGAGCCCCTGTTATCTTAGAACTTTGCGGCCGTAAAAGTTAGCTTTTTTGGACGCATCTGCTGTTGGTGGTCGAGGCGTGTGTCGAGTGTCCGAATAAAATGCTCAAAACTAGAAATGAGCATTGAAAATGTCCCAAACCCAAAATATTCATTCCTACCTAGTATTACGCTTTCAATTACAACTATTTTTTTAACAGATCGGTTGGTATCTTACTTGATTCGTTGATTGATATTTTTATAAAATTTTGCAAAGTGAGGAGTCTATTCTTTTCGATTTAATTTACATAGATAATTACATCACTAAGAACAGAGCAACAAAACTTGGCTGGCAAAAGAAGCAACAGTGTTAAAAAAAAATTGCATCGCGAAGCCCTACGACCATAAATTCCCTATAATAAAGATAGAGTGCGTAAACCATTTACTACGTAACTACTGTAGTAAATTGAGAATCTATTTTTGTCAAGGAAGCAAGGAAGGCGAAATCAACACAGTTCCAGACATGATCGAGTATGGCCTTTCTGACGACATTGAGTCGTGTGCAAAAAGACTCAAAATGTGCATAGTCTAATTTTGAATATGAAAAATAATGCAGCAGAAACTTATAATTCTATCGTCTGTAAATTTATAGGGGACAATTTCATATAAGTAATAAAAAGGAAGAATATTTTGTCCTATTGCACAGGAAAATTTTGTAGTCCAGGAAAATTCGCTAAAAACTATATCGCGGGACTGAAAAGAAAACGCGAGTATAATAAAACTCGCTACGAATTAAAAAAAGAAAGACTGCTGCTCCACCCGATGAAAATTACGGTCTGACAGAAATTCACCTAGATAAAAACGAATTTATTAGGCATACGTCAAAGCTAGCTCGAAATATTTTCTGTTCTGAATTTCGAAAGAGCGCAGCTATAATGATGTGGGGAAGAGAACATGAAGCAAAAGCACTTTGAAAAAGACTATGGGGTACTTGTGCGTGAGTGCAGACTGTTTATTGACAAGAAAAATTGTTTTCTCGGTGCCAGTCCGGATGGAATTATTGATCAAGATCATATTGTGGAAATAAAATGCCCTTGGTCCATTCGAGACTTAAATCTCCAATGAAGAAAAAATTAATTACTTAAAAATAGACCAAAATGGGGACGTTAAACTAAAGTAAAAAGATAATATTACTTTCAGGTTCAGGGGCAACTGGCAATTACTGGTGCTAACAATTATTGCTACTTGGTTGTATGGGTTGTATCTATTGGAATTGTTGTCGACAAGTACAAAAAATTTATTCCATAGCAATTTTATTATGTATGTTCTTTTGCAGATTGAAAAAGATAATTATGTCCTTTTGGGACAACATTGTGCCAAAATTTAAAAAAATATATATTTATATGTAATGGCCCGTGAAATACTAAAAAATAGTTAAACTGTTTCTCCCATTACGATGTCACGTTCTCATTCGACTGTTCCATCGGAAGCAAAGTACGACCAGACTTATAGTAATTTTATGGTTTATGACCCTTTGGCTGTGTTTTGGGTTTCACAACTGGCCGCTGCAAATATTTCTGAACAGAAAGCATTGTTTCACAGAATGTACTTTTTCTGTGTCTCGCGTGGATTTTTGTTTACGTCCTACTATTTATGTCACACGTAGTATTGAGATTTATGTGCGGATAAATTAAGTTAAGTATTAAACATAGAAGATATTAAACAGTTACCTGTATTATCATCCGAGTAGAATTTTTACGATAATTTTAAGCTAAATGCCGAGTTGTAATGTAGCCATCAGATCGAACAAACCTCTTTGTGACCAAAATGTACCTAATTCTGTTTGTGGTAAATGGTTTTAAAACAACCGTGTTAGTGCAGATATCACATAAGCAACTTTTATATTACCTAGATATTTATACTTTTATCATACCAAACTTTTTGCTGCAGAACTAGTCTGCGCCAGGCGACTCGCCTGCATCAGAAGTTCAATAATGAGCGCCCATAAATGTTGATTTCTTGTCCGCGGCGGCCTTAATAAAAGTCTAAATCACATATTGTTTTATTATTAGCAGGAATTAACGCAGGAAACAATAAGCCGGTACGTTTATGGCTCTGAGCGTCTATCGCAGTTTATAGCGGTGCGTAATAAAGCGCGGACAAAGCGACTCCTATATTAAATTTGAATTTTTATATGACTTAGCCAATCGTCTGTGCAATGTTTAATGCCATCAGCAAGTTGAAATCGTCCAATCGCAAGTGAGAGGAGTGGCCAGGTTTATTTGTTTGTGCATATGCGATCCACGTAGGACTGCTTAGCATTGCACATATCTTAAGATAAGTCCTGCTGCGACCTTGTTTGTCCGCGCACCAACTCCATACAAGTCAGACGCACACTCGAACCCGCTTTATTGTTTCCGTTTGAGCCTTAAGTAATGCGATTGACTCTTCCACGGTTACATCAGATTTGCTGTTACGTCTACGCATCCATTAATTAGAATCAAGTAGGAGAAGAAGAGTTTTTGCCACGGATAGGAGCGGTTTCCACAAACGTGCACGTACATCACAAAAAACTATTTTTCTTAGATAAACAAACACGACCAACACATACCTGTTGTGTTGTTGTTAAAATATACGGTAGACGTGCTTTTATCATGGCTCGGAGGACGGACGTAAGAAATTTGTTGCTCCAGAAAGTTAGATAACATTTAGCGAAGCGGTGAAATAAAGACAAATTTAATACGGAGTTTTTGCATATTCTGTAAGTCTGTACTTCAATATTTAATATTTAAAATGTTATGCAAAAACTCTCTAATAATAATATCGTACTTCGTTCATTAACAAGTAGTGACAACTAACGCTCTTATGGAATGTAGAAACATTGTTATTACTTAAGCTGTGTCAAGATACCGAAAGGTTGTTCCGCGACATTCTTCAATGTCCTATTAGGTTTATAAATTGGTCGTCGTAAAGAACAGAAAAATATACAGGATGTCATTTTATTCAAACCCCTCAACAACCGCCGCTACCGATTTAAACGACAGTGGCAGGGAGAAAAAAAAATGGTGAAAAATGCAGTCAATTTTTTGTTTGAAGAAAATGCACGCGGCACAACGACATAACATGGGCACCGACAGGATTACTACTTATTGGGCATTGGTTTTTATTCAAACAGTGATTTTAATAATGTTTTTTAATCCTTTTCTGTGTATATTCTTTCATAGCAAGGAGATGCAAGTGCGCCCTCCACCCAACATGGACACAACATACTTTTTAACACGTGGACAGCAGTTTCGACGGGAATTTCATAAACAAGTTTCATCTATTTCCACAAGAATAAATCGCATGAATATAATGATGTAATAAGACATGAGTTAGAAGTGAAGAGTATACTAGAAACCTTAGTTACGCAAGAAATAAAAAGGTTCCTTCATAACAGACTTTCGAAGAATATACGGAATACAAAAATACAGAACACAGAAGAACCATACGAAGGCCAAGGATAACATGATATGACAGAAAAATTAAGGATCGCGCCCTCGTTGAGTAATTTTGAGGGACGCTTGTAGATGGAGCTTAAATCGGACTTTTTCTCTAGCTAAATTTGTATCCTCCCATCGTCTGGCGAGATTTTCGACTACAAGTTTGTTTTATCAAAGGACAAGGTTCTGGTTATACGTAACACTAAAGATGTGGATTTTTCTACAGAGTGATCAAGAAGGACTGTTTGAGTTGGTATTACTTTTAAGAGACTTTTTTTGTTCGGTTATTTGCAACCACTGCAGCCGGATACACATATTTGACGTAACGTCAACTGAGAGAAAATTGTAGGTTGGGGACTCAAAATCTATTAATTCAAGGAAACTAAAATAAGCAGAAATTAAACTACAGGACGATAATCAAACTAAAGGTAATGCTCAAAATGTTTTAGGCTCTCGAAAACATTCACCAGCATGTGTGGTGAAATTTTTGCCACTTCTTTACAACTGCTGCTTACAGTTCTTCGGCGATATGCAATGCATTCCTGAAGACATTGTCAATAATATTTTTCTTCAAACATCAGAAAAACGTGACATTGTATACGTCAATATGCAATCACAAATGTCCATTTCTCTGCCTAGAAAAACAAAGTATTTTGTCTGCCGCGCAATTGACCATACTTGCTGCCTAGGCAGACAAAATGTTTTGTCTGCCGTTCAATTAATTGACCATTTTTGCTACGTAGACAAAATATTTTGTCTGCCGCTCAATTTACCAATAGTGTGCTTTGAAAAATTCGACAGGCCTGTCAAATCGGCAGCGTATATAATTTAGATTTTTTTAAATTTTTAATTACTTTATTCTTTTAGGGATTTAGCGCTGAAGTTTACATTATTTTGAAGAAAATACAATGTCATAGAACTTGTGTATGACGTCTCAAAAAAGAATCGCGAAATTAGTGAGCTGTTCACTTTTAGACAGAAATTCAGGTGTACATTGAGTTTAGTAAACTGTCAGATTTGTATTTCGTGGGCGATTTTCGGCGTTCGAAAAAAAAAAACATGTTCTATTCGGAGAAAAGTGACTTGAAGCAATTTGAAAGCACTTGAAATGTCTTGAAGCGACTTGAAGAAACTTGAATCGGCTTCGAAAAGACTTGGAATGTCTTGAAACGACTTCAAAGACTTGAGGCAACTTGAAATGTTTTGAAAGCAATTGAAGTTTTGAAAAGACTTCAAATGACTTGAAAATATTTTTTGAAGGGCCTGAAAGCGACTTGAAGAGAGATAAAGCAACTTGAAGAAAGTTGAAACGACTTGAAAGGATTTTGAAGCGAGTTGAAATGTCTCGAAGAGTCTTGAAGCGATCTGGGAAGATGTAAAATATCTTGAAGGGATTGGAAGCATTGGAAGCGACTTGAAAAAACTTAAAATGTCCTGAATCAATTTGAAACGAAATGAAGGAACTTGGAATATTTTGGAATACTTGAAAGACTTGAAGCGACTTGAAACGCCATGAAATGTTTCGAAGGGACCTGAGGTAACTTGAAATGTTTTGAAAGCAATTGAAGTTTTGAAAAGACTTCAAATGACTTGAAAATATTTTGAAGGGACTGCAAGCGAAAACTTGAAACGTCGTGAAAGGATTTTGAAGCGACTTGAAATGTCTCGAAGAGTCTTGAAGCGACCTGAGAAGAATTAAAATATCTTGAAGGGATTGGAAGCGACTTGAAAAGACTTGAGGTAAGCTGGAAAGACTTCAAATATTTTGAAAGGACTGGAAGCGACTTGAAAAAACTTGAAACGTCGTGAAAGGATTTTGAAGCTACTTGAAATGTCTCGAAGAGTCTTGAAGCGACCTGAGAAGAATTAAAATATCTTGGAGGGATTGGAAGCATTGGAAGCGACTTGAAAAGACTTGAAGCAAGCTGGAAAGACTTCAAATATCTTGCAAGGACTGGAAACGACTTGAAAAAACTTGAAACGACGTGAAAGGATTTTGAAGCGACTTGAAATGTCTCGAAGAAGCGACCTGAGAAGAATTAAAATATCTTGAAGGGATTGGAAGCATTGGAAGCGACTGGAAAATACTTGAAGCAAGCTGGGAAGATTTCAAATATCTTGAAAAAACTTAAAATGTCCTGAAGCAACTTGAAACGAAATTAAGAATTTTGGAATATTTTAAAACTACTTGAAAGACTTGAAGCGAATCGAAACGACATAAAATGTTTCGAAGGGACTTGAGGAGACTTGAAGAAATACTTGAAGAGTCTTGGAGCGATCTAGGAAGATTTCAAATATCTTGAAAGACTTACAGCGACTTGAAAAGTCTTGAAATGTCTTGAAGAGTCTTGAAGCGACTTGAAGAAAGATAAAGCGACTTTGAAAAATTTGAAACGACTGGAAAGGACTTGAAATGTTTTGAAACGACTAGAAAGACTTGAAGCGAATTCAAAAGATTTGAAATATTTTGAAAGGTCTTGAAGCAACTTGAAGAAACTTGAAGCGATTTAAAAGGACTTGAAATGTCTTGAAGCGGCGTGAAATATGTTAAAAGGACTTGAAAAGATTTAGAGTGAATTGAAACGACATGAAATGTTTTGAAGAGACTTGGGGCGACTTGAAAAGTTTTGAAAGGAATTGAAGAGACTTGAAAAGTCTTGAAGAATCTTAAAGCGACCTGGGAAGACTTCAAATATTTTGAAGGGATTGGAAGCGATTTGAAAAGACTTGAAACGAATTGAAAAAACTTGAGATGTTTAGAAGGGACTTGAGTTGACTTGAAATGTTTAGAAGGGACTTGAGTAGACTTGAAATGTTTTGAAGGGAATTTAAGTGACTTAAAAACTCTTGACATGTCTTGAAAAGTCTTGAAGCAACCTAGGAAGATTTCAAATATTTTGAAGGGACGGAAGTTACTTGAAAAGACTTGAAATGTCCTTTAGCGACTTGAAGAGATATGAAGTGGCTTGAAACAACTTGAAAGACTTGAAGCGAATTGAAAAGAATTGAAATATTTTGAAGGGACTTTTGAAGCGACTTGAAGAAACTTGAAGCGATTTGAAATGATTTGAAATTTTCGCGTTCGCATAACTGCAATAATAGAAGACTGTTTTATTAGAAGTAAAAGTCCCACATTTCTTCTAATAAAACAATCTACTATTATCGCAGTTATGCGACCACCAAGAATTTTAGTAGTTCCTACTTAGGTATTTTATTATTCGATACGTTGAGGGTATTTTTTTAAGCGCGAGGTAAAATTCATGGGGTCCTATGTTTCTGTAATATAGGCATAAATTATTCGATTTTATCAAGTTTAAGGTCTGCCAACAAATGGAGAGAAGAATTATTGACAGGAAAGGTCCTGCGTTGAGACCGTCGACATGTCACTTAACTAAAAACCGTACCTATTGCCGAAGTTACCTTTTTCAGGGTTTTGTAATACTATGCCAAAGAATCAGAGTTACTTGATCATTACCCTTTTTATCTTTGTATAAAAAATAGACAAACTAAAATGGTATTTGATATTTTTAATTGTAAACCTATTCAAAAATAATAAAACATATGTGTAACATTGAATAATCGGGTCGAAATAACATATTGTACAAAAATGTGCTAAAAACAGATATTTCAAACGAGTTGTGACAGTCACAAAAGTTTAAAATGTCCTTCAGCACGTGTTGCACACTATGCTTTTTCTTCGACCACTACTCAAAAGTATGTACCATGCAACTTTACTTTATTGTAATAACATACATCATTCTAATCTCTAAATTACCTTTTAGTTCTGGTACGATGATAGGAAATGTGGGTAATACGTGCAAATTTTTTTATGGCAATTGGCCTCGTTGGTCACTTACAATCTGTTACAGCCATAAATGTGTTAGATAGGATGTTTCTGGGGGCGCCAATTAAAAGAGTTCCTCGATATTTACTTATGTTCGGGGCCCGAAGGGGGTAAATTTTAAAATTCCAAATAGATCTATTTGTTTCAAAACGCTTCTAAAACGTGACTATTTGATGTAAGTCGACGCGAAGAAACCGTCTGTGCCTTCGGTTTCCTTAAATAAAGCCATTGCTTCAGTTATGTACAGTTTTTCTGAAAAACCTCTAAAATTTCCTCAGGACGGATGTTTTCTGATAGGACTCCCCAATCCAACGGTTCAACTCTCACCCCGTGTGTTCAGGCGTTGAGTGAGTAATCTTAACATTACTCATTCAACTGTTCAGGACTACGTCCCAGTAAGTCGGGTAGTTGAAGAGTGGGAGGATATTAAGAATTAAAAAAATGATATAAAATGAACAAACATAATATTTTATTTCATACTTGTATCTAAAGTGACATTTTTCGGATTATTTTTGATACCAAAAGTGGAACATTAACGTCCTAGTACTTTAAAGAAAAATTTTAAAGTCCTAGTACTTTAAAATTATACGTCAATCATTTCTTACATTGTGCCCGACATTTTTGTGGCATCAAATTGTTCTTCACGTGATCTGCTTCATCTACAATGTCTTGAGGCACCTCAATTTTCTCCATTTTAAACGGAATAATCGCATAAAATATCCAAAACCATTCACCGTGACCCAGTTTTTTCGTTGTCATTTTTGACAAACGTTTGTTACTATGGGAATGTTGGTTCCCGCATATTTAATTATTACGAATAATTTGTGTGAGATAAACACACAACATTTCATTTATTTTGACTTAGTTCATTAAACTTGCAGTATGAAATAAAACGTTGTATTTACCTCGAACGAAGAAGTGTTTTTAAAGGTACTATTACAACCTAAATTGCTGTAATGCCCTGACAAAATTGAGAAGTGTGGATGGTGACACAAGAAATACAGCTAAATCCCCAAAATCATATAATGAACAAATAAAAATAATACAGATACTTCCAACAATTATACAATATTAAATAACGTGGTAAAATAGAAATTATAATGACTGAATAGAATAGCAAGTTGAATTAAACAATAAATTACGAAATGAACGTTGAAAATAATTAAAAATAAGACAAGTTAAATAGTGACTATGGCTCTTTACCTAGGTTAAAATTACATTAAGGAGATTACTGAACTTACAAAATTTAAGTGAACGCTAATATAACAAAAACTAGGTGAATTGATAACACAAAAAAATACAATAAAAAAATCGTCTATTACTTATCTTCTTGATTAATATGCTAGTTTTGAAGCTGTCCTGACACCTTACTTTTACTTTCTGGCGTATCCTGCGAGTCTGTAAATCTGCAACTCCTGCGGGTCCTTGGGAAATTTCACCAGTTTCCACGTGAACTAAACTATGTGCGTTCAGGAAAGAATTTCCACAGCCAAAATCCCTTGATGGTGGTACAATAATCCTAGTATAAGTGCTGGTGAATTTGCCTATCTGATTTAAAGAAAATAGTCAAGGTCTGCACGCAATAAAATGGTTTCTCTTACCTCTTTCCGAAAATTCAACCTTTAACGATTTATCCGCTTAAGCGATTAGTTATAGAAATAACCCACATTCAACGATACTTAACCGCTAACGCGTTTTTCCTGGACGCAATCCCTTTTACCAGGAGTAATTTTTCGTTGAACGTGTACTCGTTAAAGTCTCGAACGAAAAAGAAAGAATCTCGCCGGTACTGCAAAACCTATCGTTTTTTGTATATGCCGGTTATCTCTACGTAGATGCGTTCCAGCGGTGGTGAATGCGCGGCAAAATCAAATTGTAACAGTACTCACAAGTAATTCCAGCCTCGGCTAGGCGCCTCGGCCGTAAACAACTTGCTCGTACTTTAAACTTCACTTCTCGTTCTAGATAAATAATATACTATTAAACTGAACCCAAAGCATCTCAAGATAAATAAAGTTAAATAAATAAGTGAAACTGAAGACGAACAAGACAAGAAAACTATAAAAGAATAAGAGAAAGAGGTCAAAACAAAAACAAAAAAAGGAAAATGTAAGTAATTATTTTCAAATCTATAATGAACAAGAAGCAATGGACAATATTAAAAATTGATATCTTGCATAATGGGATTGAAAACTCAACCATGACACTAATTCCTAGCATATAAAGCGCAAGTTTTGCTTGTATACAAATGTAACAAAGATCACAGCATAAAACAAATTTTAAAAATAAGAAATGCGTAGTGAAAATTTTGCCCACACTTACCGATGCAATTCCAACGTTTCCATCATCTTCTTATACGAACTAACTGTAATAAAAACACGAAATGAATAAAAAACACTAAAGATTTATAAATAAGATTAATTACCCTTTTAATCCAGATCGGCTCCAACGTCATGGCTTCTGCGGTGTCATCTTCTTCAAAGATACGACCCTTCTGCAATAGAAAATAATTTTAATAAATCTATGCATGTAGTGATCAGGTATTTATATAGATTCAAAACATTTTTTAATTTGTGTTTTTAGTTATTGTTTAAGTGACTATAAAAGTATCTAGTTTTATAATAAGGATTATATAACACATAATAAATTGAGCCAATAGCAATTACAGATTTTCCCTAGTTACGATGTATAGATAAGCAATTAGCCTCTTGACGACGTGGTAGGTATAATCACTTCGGTGTTATGAACTTTGTCATAGTAAAATTTTTTTTATGATTGTTAATAAACGTCAGAAAAAAAGTTCCGTCAAAATTTCGCACTTTGTGGATCGCTTTGGTTATATAATCGTAACGAATACCACTCGAGCAATCGAAAATACTCCGATTACACTTACCTCGTATTCACACTGCTCCACCTGCGCTAACGTGGTGTTTCGGCGGAATAAGTCTCATGCGTTGGAAGTGTAATCGATTATTTTCTATGTTCTTGTATTGTATCAAAAACTAATGTTTTTCTTTGTGAAAGTAAACATATGTTGTCATTTCCACTTCCATCATTGTACATTGGATCACCAACATTTTATTTTAATTTTCTTGCTGATTAATGGAAAAAAAGTTTATGAAAACTATTTGTATTTTTTTCAAATTCGATCGATATCAACAGAGAACTCCGAGAAACACAATAATATGATGATGGTGTGAACCACTATATGCAAATCAATGTATTTTTTATTAAACTAATTCCGATTATTAACAGCGATAATATCAGTGTGCATGTAAGTGTCTGAGAAAAAAAAAACACTAAAACTAGGTGTAGAAAAAATTGTCCCCATTGAATTATAAACTCCCTCATTGCAAATGCCACACAAGAAACTATTCGTATTTCTATTTCCTATAAACAATTAAAATGTCTTACATGGAACAGAAATAAATTTCAACCTTACACAGCACATTACACCAGCACTCAATTTTAATTTAAACATTTGCGAACTATATTATTTATCACTAATTTATTTATAGAAAAATTTGTTATTATCGCGGGGTTGAAGAAATTAGAAACAACTGTGCTTGCACTCATTGTCAGTCCGCTTTATTCGACACTCTTCACAATAATGAATTTTTAGTCGTTCCCTGATCTTATCGCTATACAATACGTAAGAAACCCTTTTTTTACATTAGACAAAACATTGGTGCAAACGATCAGACTTCATGATTCATCCCGTCTACAGAACAATAATGATAAAGCCATCAGAACAAAGACGATAACAATAATTAAATTAAATATATAATTAACTATATAAACCACTTCAACTAAATTGAGGCGTTATATTATATACAGGAAGTAGTCATAATATTATATTACCATCCAAGCTGTATCGACGAAAATTATTTTCAATAGAGGACAATATTGCCGACAATAATTTTTGCGATTCAGACACGAGTTTCTGTCGCACCGAAAGACCCAAGCTTTGTTTATCGACATGCCAAATTTCAATCTACAATTTATATAATAAAAGAGAACGGCTGGACCGATTTGGCTATATTTTTTTAGAATATTTGTTGTTTCAAAATCCACAAAAACAAAGTATTAGCTCGTTGTGATTCTCCTTGTAATACAAAGAAAACGGCTATAAGATGAAACGACTTCAGGCAGCTAGGAAATGTAGAGTTTGCAAATGATATAATGTTTTCCATCAAAAACATATAGAAAAAAAATTAAATTCAAAAGAGGCAAATAGTTAGACACGTTCAAAATGTTAAGCTACCTGATGGGGAGTATGCCAAAGAAAACATGGAAATGGAAAAAAATATATACCTAGAAAGAGCTCAAACATTTGTGAACAAGTACCTCACAAAAATATTGAAGATATAAGTATTAGCAAGAACATAAAGATCGAGGAATTGGAGGCAAAAATTATCCAAAACCCAATAGAAAAGATAATAATGGCAATGGAACTTTTTCGAATACACCCAAAGAAAAGGAGAAGAATACATTGGATATAACTACCAACTAAGCAGGAAAACAAAACAGAAGCCTAATAAGAAATGCAGGAAATTCTGGTTAAAAAAATTCTGGAGCAAAATAAAGTCCAAAGCACAGGACAGAAAAGAGTTGAAGAGGTCTGTGGAAGCGCAAGGTTGAGTACGGAACCACGAGCACAAAATGAAAGGAAGAAAAATTAACAAGGTATTTCCATAGTTTCAGAATTAAATTTACACCCAATACAAAACATTCATCTAAAAAAGGTGTTAATAAAAATTATTATCACATATATAGAAATAGGAATTTCTCAGAAGTTTGGTTTTGAAATATTAGTCGATTGAAGTGGTGGTTGATAACAATGTTTCGTTTCCCACAATGAAGAGGCTAATAAGCAAAGGGGGTAAATAAACGCATTTCTTATAATACTGAAAGCATGTATATAATTTTATTCATATTTATTTATACCGATGAGATAATAGTAGATTATTTTACAAGTGACAGAAATGCTTCATTGTTAGCGAGTGAGATCTTTGATACACATCTCACGAGCTTACAATGTCATTTCGGTAACGTGTAAGATACGACGTTTTATGCCCGACGTGTAATTTCTTGTAAAAGTTAGAAATCAAAAAATTAATTAAGGTGTCAAAATGACGTTTCGAAAAACTATTCATGTCTTACCATTGTGTAACCATAGTAATTCACCCCTTTTTATCATTATATCACTTGTGAGAGAAATACTCCATTATACCTTCCTTTTGCGTGGCAAAAATAGTTATCTAGATGTTAGTCGGGTATAAAATATTATACATAAATCATGTCACATAAATAATATATTAGTAGGTACATATATTACATAAACACATTGTCCTCCTACAGTAAATAGGAATACAAGAGACTTCCTTCACTATTGATTGTATTGATACCATCTTGAACATTAGTTTTATCAATTCTAACGTCATTATTAAATAATGTGACAATAGGTTTGTGGTAACTAAACGATACGTGAACATCGAAAGATACGTGATTTTTGAACTGGTTTCTTCCATATCTTACAATATTCACTTCATTGTATGTAAATATAAATAGACCTAAATAAAATAAAGGAGTTGAGGCGTGGAAGAAAGGGCAACGACAATATCAAAGAACTCCGGCAACCAACAATACATGGCACAGTGTAGAGGGTTAAACGCTTTTTGTTCACGCTCGATTTTACTACTCATCAATTTGTCGTACCGGGCTTTAAAATTTGATTCTTAAGGAGTAAACTTCAAAAATTTATATAAGTATCGGGGTTTGTTTTTGTTTAAGAACACATTCTCAAAAACCATTTACTTTGTACTACCAACAGAAAAAAAACATTTGGAATTATGATTCCCAAAGTTTTTTTTCACCCGTGGTCTCGAGCAAACCCACAATGTTTTTTACTCCTGTCTACAATCGTAAAAGATCAAGTCCAAAATTAGGGTTGACTTTTAGATAACTTTTCTATAAGATATTCATAAATACAAAATAATTCGGCACTGAAATAGCGAACAATGTTTGAACTATTGAAACCAATCTGCAGTAAAAATTATGAAATTAAATTACATTCACTAGTACAGTGGCACTGAAAGCCACCCACGGGAATTCGAGACAAAAAGTACGACTTACGGTAACAAGGCTAACAGACGCATATGCAGAATATAAACTCATCATTTAATTAACACCATATGCCGTTTATGTTTTAGACAACGTGAAATGCCAGGACAAATCAGAAAAAACTATTGCACCTAAATAAAGTCTGCACACAAATATTTTTGCACTCTTTCGATTAGGAAATTAGGCCTCCTTACTCTTCTCATTATTAATTTTTGTGACTCTCAGTTTTTTTTAATTTCTCACTCAAGTAGTCAAGTGCAGATCCACCTGCACAATTTTTTTCCAATTTGGATTAAATTAGAATGACAACTGTACCATTTCCATTAGTGAATAATGATGTTTAAAGCGTCCATGGCTTAAGTGAAAGTCATTTCGTGGCAAATTTATACATACTGCTTTGCCGTAACTATCGCAACACGCCAATTTGGAGGTGGCAAATTGAGATTATAATTGCAGTTTCATGTTAGCGGCACGAGGAATCATTAATGACCTTTTATTAAACATCACGGATAACGTTCTGGTCAACTACCGGCTAGAAGGACCAAATTTAAATACCTATCAATCGATGGAAACATTTTCTATACTCGTACGCTGCAAAACTAGTTAGCAGTAACCGAAGACAATGAACGTTATCATCCGTCTTAAAGTTCACAGGAGTAAAGAACTCCACCCGCTTTGCGATCAAAAATTCCCATAATTATAGGAGACTATAATAATATTCCAACATCACAAGCAATAAACCCTCCTCTTCGCCAATGGAAGTCAGCCTCGTCTCGACTTGGTCCACTGATAAAATTGTACGCTTTTACTTACTTTGCTTATAACTCGGATCGGTATGGAAATCACCAAGTCGCAATTTTGCAGCAATTTAGGCAAATTCGAAACCACTTAAAACAATTTCGTCGTGCTTACGTCTTCAGCGGGCGCAGCGAGATTTGCCACTTCGCACGACTGGTGAACGGGCGGGTAATTAACTGGCGATTTGCTTGATTGGATGCAAACGTGGTGTTTTACTTTTTATTTTTTAGCTGTGCATTATCCATTTTCTCCATAATGGGCCTTTCTCATATCGGGCGATTAGTCTGCATAAGCGATTTTACATTATAATAATATTTTGAAACGATCTCGTTCGTGATAATGCAATTTAGATTTGATCTAAGCCATAACTCAGCAACGATGGGTTGTTTATGGTAAGCTTCCGCATTTTCAAAAATTTTTAATCAATGCACCGAGGAACGTTGCGCAATTCGGAGAGGTAATTATTTTTTACAGATAAAACGTGAGCCGCACAGCCGATGGACGTAATTAAAATCAACGTATTTGTTTAAGACATTATGGAAACTTTTTGCAGCTTCATGTTATAATTGCTAACTAGACTTATAACATGCACATTATACAAAACGTGGGATCGTTATCATCAGCGCAGGTAGATGAGCATGTGCGTATAATGTCTTGCTTCCAGAGAAATTAAATCAGGAGAGGAAAATATTTTCGCTTACATGTCTTCTTTTGCCGTTAGCACTGGTGACATTTTCTTCCCCTATCCATTTTAAGAAAATAATTAAATGATGAAAAAGTATGGAAAATACAACTAATAAGACCTTTTCCAGCAGTCCAACCACGTAATCGTGGAAATGAAATAAAAACTACAATAAGTTGATTATAGAATACAAAGAAATTAGAGCTTGAGAACCGAAAAGAAAATCTGTGTCTAAAGTAGTGTTTGCTGATTAACCATCAACTTAATTTTTTCCCGTGGTGTTCGAAAGAATGTCTTGAAAAATAGGTGTTGGCATCTAATTGCAGCGATGTCATGGTCAAATGCGTCAATGGTAAAAAGTGCGTGATTCGTCGAGATATTCCCATAATGGTGTGAAACCGTGCAAGCCGAGATAGTCACTCTGCATTAACGAAAACAATTAAAAACGTGACATAATCGTACAGTTATTGATTTAACTAACGATATCATAGAAAGTTTCCGAACGACTTGTTCGATCGATCGAGATTTTTTTCTAGATGATTAAAGAATAATGGGAGTCTTTCATAACAATCCAATTATAAGAATTTTGTTCGCGTTGGAGTTTTGCAAGAGGAATACTTCGTTATCTCTCGCCGCTCTCGCACCTCCCTGACAGGACTAGCATAGAAATTAAGAAAGACTAACATTTCTCGAAAGACCAATCTACTGAATTGTACGCTTTGTGATTTAATAAGTTTTATGTCCGATTCATTGGCGGAGATTAAAGTTTTTAATGAAAAATATTTAAGTCGGAAAGCGTCAGGGGCTGTAATCTAAATGAACTTCTGATTCGTCAAGTGTGAAAGTCGATGAAGTTCGACGTTATACTAGAAATTTCATTAAATGCAGCATTATTATGGAATGTATTTTTTGATTTTACTTTTAAAAAAGTATAGTGCACTTGGTAATTAAAAATTAAAATAGCAAGGCGGTACTCGGAAGTCGCTACAGTTGCCATATGTATAATGTGACGTCTGGATGGCTTTCAATTAAAGCAGTTTGAATTTAATTGATATAAATTACAATTACATTAATATTGAATTTAGAATATACAAAGACAGTATGAGTAATATTCTATATAAATTTCTAATGTTCGTTCGGAATTCGTAGACCGGTTTAGACCATCATCACTACAAAATAACCCACAGCTGTCGTTAGTCAGTGCTATCATCAGAAGATGGGTAATTAGTATTTATGTTTTTGAAGTTGTTCCTTTGTTATTCGTTTTGTAATTATAGTTTATATTTCGACAAACTTTTTGCGAGATTTTTGTGTTATTAATTTGTCTTAAAATTCCTTCATGTTAGTATTTTTGGAAACGCTTCTTTCTAAGTGGTAAATTCATTTCAGTTTTTTTTTTCTATTACGAAGATTATTAACCCTTTTGGTCACGATTTTCTTTCCTCCAAAAGCAGATTTTGATTATTCTGAATTTTGTGTAGAAGCCAACTGAAAAACAAATTTTCACAGACGGTAAATTCCGTGGATTACTGAAATTGTTGCTTCGAGCTACGCGCTCGACCACTTAAAGAAACATACTCCTAGAAGGTCATATTCCACCGTACGTGAAACTCGAAATGTGAAGAGTATCTCATATTTTATGATTTTATGAATGATAAACGGAAAATCAAATTTTTACAGACGACAACTTCCGTGGATCACTGAAATTGGTGCCTCGCGCTACGCGGTCGACCCCTTAAAGAAACATACTCCAAAGAGATCATATTTTCCTGTACGTGATACTCGAAATGTAGACAGTATTTCATATTGAGCAACAAAACAGCATGATCGTCCTACCCCTGTCGCTATTGCCAGAAAAAAGTCGGAATTGCCAGAAAAACCTCGGAATTGCTAGAAAAAAATCGTTGTCAGGTTTTTTTCCATTCATGTCCGTTCAGCGCCTTCATAACCTTTGGTTTATTGGGACACAAATATAAATTGTATTTTATACATTTGACGCGATTTCTACTCTACAACCGTCTTTGCATTATGTTTATCTTAGGTTTTCCCAATTCTAGATTCTATAATAATTCTAGATCACCAATTCCATTTCCTTCTATTTGCACAGATCAGATTCACTAAAAAAACTGCAATTGCGAGAAGTTGTTACAATTTTTGTTTAACTTTTCTTCAAAAAAAAAAAATGAGAAAATGTTCTTTAACAAAATTAACAAAAAGACTATTGATGTGAGAGTTATAAGTTAAAGATGTTACACCAAATGTTCAAAGTGATGACCTTGCATCATCTTACAAAATCCAAGACGATCATAAAAAATAGTTAATACATTTTGAATGGTTTCGGGAGTTATTAAACTGCACTTATGTCGAATTCTTCCTTTAAGATTGTTCAAATTGTTCGTCGGTTTTGATACACTTTGCTTTCTAAGTGCCCCCATAGAAAAAAAATATAATGGGTTTCGATCTGAGGACCTAGCCTGCCATTTTATTGGACCTCTTCTTCCTAGCCATCTTCTTTGTCAAAATAACGCCGCTTAGTGTGGTGGAGCACCATCCTATTGCAACCATGTATTATTATTTAAAACTTCATTTATTATTTAATCAGAGAAAAACAGTTTAGCCACAATTATTTTGTATCAATTCATAACTTGTCAATATTGTATTGGTATCTCTATGGTTTTTTTGTAAATTGCGATAATATTAGACAGCTGTTATTTTTTTGAAATTTTATTAATTTAAACTTTAGCGCCGTTTTAATTCGTCTTTTCCTTATGTAACCTATTAAGTATTTGATTACGTTGAAAACAGAATAAAAAAACTCTACCCTAATGTGAGATCAAAAACATAAGTTGCCATTTAAAAAAAATTGATGACGTCATAACTGTCAAAAAAATGTAATGAAAAAAAAATTGTATACGTTCCTCGGATGCGCTATAATTAACTCTACCACATGGTTTTTTAGCTTTATTTCTATAGTGCAAATACTAACGGAGGTACTGAATTTATTCCTTACTTAATTTCCACACTGTATATGTTCAATCTCCTCCTAACACATTCTACACCTTCTTCCTCTCTCTTCCGGCCAATACCTATTCTCCCTCTCTTCATTTCCGCACCTAAACCTCGCGATTATTTTTCTTTCTTTCCCACTCTCCCTCTCCAAGTACTTTGGTATTTTCTCAATCATACCTACAGCTCTCGTACTTCCAATGATTGTACCTGGACTCTCTGATTCTTTCCTTTCTTTCGTGTCTGTCCGTTCCCTCGTCGCTCAGTTCTACATTCATCCACATGCCTCTTTCTCTCAGCCTCCCTATTTCTTTGCTCGTGTAGCCATTTCTCTGGTAATATTTCTCCCTCTCGTTCTCCCCCGCGTTTCTTCTTTCGTATCCTGCATTCTCCCCTTCCTTCCGTCCTGTCTTCGAACTTCGCCGCTCTTTTCCCCGTTTCTCTATCCTAGCGTTTCTCTATCTACCTCTAGCCCCTACTTTAGACACTTCTTTTGCAAACTCGCCACACTCTCTTCACTTTCCCTCTCCCCTAGTTTCACATTACTTTTTGTCGTATATTTCCGCCACCTATTCACCAGCCATTAATTAATCTCTCTCCTCTCTCTCTAAATCCTGTTTGGGTGTCTGGTAATGCTTTCTTTTCCTCTATCTCCCTCCTCATAATTTAATTTTGAATTTACGCATATTCTTATACACTGTCTTTAGCAAAGTTATTCCACAGTAATTTTCCACCTTACTTTTCTACCGGAAGAAGTCCCTCTCCTCTCCACAACCCATACATTACCTCCACCAGTCTCTCTAGCACTCTTCTCGTCCCATACATCCACGATTCGTTCTTTATTCCATCCCCCCCAGGCGCATTCCTCTTTCTCAGTTTCTTTACTTGACTCTCCACCTCTGCCAGAGTGATTTCTTGTCTTCCTGGTGCTGTTTGGTTCCTCTTCATCCCTGTTTTCGTTTTCCATTTTTGTTTTTCCCTTCCAGCAAACTCCCATTCGTTTATGGTTATCTCCTCACTCACTGTTTCTTTTTTCTTTCTGTCTTTATTGATATAGTTTCACATCTACTTTTCTGTACTTACAGCTTTTATCTCTGCCTCTTCTCCTTCCTTCTTCTTCTCTCTCTACACAGCCGCTTCTGTTTGCTTCGGTCCTTTATTTATTAGCTTAGCTCCTTTATTGGTCACATTTTTTCTCCCACCATTCATTTTTCTTTCTTGCTCCTCTACTTCCTATTGTTATTTCTTTTTTGTCGCTGCTTATTCAAATATCTCTTTTAATTCGTTCCCCATTTTCTCTACTTCTTGTTCTTCGAATCTTGTCTTTTCTGGTTTTGTCTAGAAGAGTACATATACTCCTTGTTTGTCCCATATCTTGATCATCACCTTCTTCTGAGTCTATTCTGTTCATTTTTCTCATTTTTTCTCTTGTCTCCCTCTTCCTACATTTATTTCTATGGTCTGACTCTTTTCTCTTCTTCCGAATTTTTCTAATTCTTTCCATGCTTCTTCCGCTTTTCCTCTGCTGCCTATTAGGTCCATTCGCCTCCTCCAATTCCTGGCTTCTCTTTCTCCGATTCTCCCATTGAAATCCACACTTTCTTTTGATTCGTTATATCAAAAATTGTAAAATTGTATCAAAAGCTGTAAAAGGGCGTATATAGGTTGGTATGTGATGGCCTTTGTGGTATTCAATTCAACATTTGCTGGGTAAAAGTAATTATAATTAGAAGATTTTTTTATTCTCACGGATTCTTCTCTCATCGTAAAGTGATAACGGATCTGGAGCTATTCTAAAAAATCTTGAATTTTATTCCCGAAAAAGCGATTTTAGTGACCTTTGACCCCGTGTAAAATTCTTCTTTTTGATATTTTCAATATCCAGGTTTCCACCAATAATCAGCTTTGTCTTTTTCTGTTTTACTTATAACTATTATCTTTTTTGGGGCTTTTGAACTTTTAATCTGAAACTTAGTGGTGGTAGATATTATTATTGCTTGCTCATTTTTAATCTGCTCTTTTTTTTTACTTTTAAGGTCTTAATTTCTGCGCATATCTATTTCCATTAATCAATACATCTCTTACATATCAATACATATTTTGTTTTCTATTCTTACTTGATGTGTTTTTTTTCTGAGCTCTTTAACCATCTCAATGAACATTATACACTTAATTTCAAAATCATTATTATTTATTATTTTTTAATTGTTTTATTTTTTTGTCAATGTCAGTTTTGACAAACAAAATGCCTAATCTAACAGAAAACTCAAAGCTGCTCATTATTTCCAAATTAGAAGAAGGGTGGTCGATCCGGAGGGTGGCCCAGCATTATAATATTGCAAAAGTAAAAAAACAAACAAGGATGGCAAGAATTTGGACATTTTGCTAGAAGAGCAGGAGCGGGACGCCCAAATGTGTCGACAGCGGAACAGGACCAGACTCTTCTAAACCGTTTGAGGGAAAATTCTTTTGAACCATCCATGACTTATTTTCCGGGGTCGCAATCAACAGTTTGGCGTCGAATTCAAAATTCAGAGTTGAACAGCAGATCTAGCGCCAGAAAACCTCCACTATCAGGCCAACAGAAGCAATCTAGAATTATATTTTGTCAAAATTATATATATCGTGAAACACAAGATCAACTAGATCGGGATGATTTTCCGTCAATGTATGGGCCTGGATATCTCGACAGGGTGCGGGTGTCGCATAGCGCATTGAAGGCAATTTAAATGGTCAAAGTTACCTAAATATTTTGGAGAATGTAATGCTGACCACAGTCACACAACTATATGGGAACAACTTTCTTTTTTTTGCAAGACAATTGCCCCGTCCATAATGCTGATATCGTTAGGCAATGGCCCTCAAATAGTCCGGATCTTAATGTCATAGAAAATGTCTGGGGTTTAATTGTAAAAAAGATACATAGAAGAAACGGAGGAAGAAACTTTAGGGTCCAAAATTCTATGAGCTCTGGGCCTCCATTGAAGAAGGATGGGAAGAACTGAGCCAAGACCGAAATTTGTGGGAGAATTTAATTTCTTCTATGCCCCGATGGCTTAATGCAGTACCTCAAGTTAATGGTGCTATGACAAAATATTGAATGTGTTATTAATAGTTATAAAATACTATAATAAATTAATATTTTTTTATTTTGTCAAAATTACCTAACCTATACAAAAATATGACGTTCAAATTTTAAAAACGCAACTTCACATGTGGAAAAAACTAATAAATCGACTTCTAGATTTTTGAGGCGTACTCGATAATTTTGAAATTAACTGTACATATCAAAATCAAAGAATTTCAAAAAGACTCATGTTGACGGGGCTCAAAACATTGCAACCTCTGTGTAGTATAATTAATTTTTTTAAATATTGGCAAACTTGGCAATCGCAGGGCAATCCTAATCTGATTATTTTGTATAAAAAGTGGCAAAGTAGAAAAAAAAATGTATGATAACTCGTTTATAAGGCATTTTGTCGCACTTACTTTTTTAGGGCACTCCTCGCTTCGCTCGAGACAGTAGATAAGTAGTAACTATATTTAAAGTTATCACTTTTCAAGCAAGTAGCATTCACACTTGGTTTATTTTATTAAGGGCTCATGTTTTCCATGAGCGGGGTTTCAGAGGTTTCCGTTAGTAATTGCCGAAGACATGACATTTGTGTATGGAACTCCTTCTTCTTGATGAGTCTATACTTGTTGTAGCTACAGCCCCCAGTTTGTGACATGACTTTTCTGCCTACAACCTTGTTCCTTGTTTTTGGAGCAGCACTCCATTCTTTGTAGCACAAAGGGTAATTGATTGCTGCTGAAGACATGATTTCTGTGGCTCCAACCTTTATTCGTAGAGAAGCCTTTAGTTGTTGCAGTAACAGGTGTTGCTGTTAAAGACAGAACCTACCCCATCATGTTCTGAAGTAGTATACCAAATTTATAAAGAAATATAGACTTTTTTTTTGAGTAAAAATGGACCAGGAGGAGAGAAGTGCGGTTTGGTTTAAAGAGGCTGGCGAAGAGAAATTAGAATACTTCATTGTCCTTCACCAACCACTCCCCCCCCCCCTGCATATCAAAAGAATAATTTAGTTATGAACTCCACAATTTGGCAGTTGACTCACATGGAACCAGTGACAAGTAGAGCAAGGCTACTTGAACGAAAAATTGGAATAAATTCTATTCCAGTTACAGCTACTTAATTACTTACTACTTACCACACACACGAGTTCAAGAGGCTAAAATTAACTAAATTTAGTTACTCCTTATCTACTGTTTTGTCTAAATCTTATTTGTTTTTTTTTTTTGTATATAAAAATTAATTTATATATTAATTGTTTTGTTTATTACATTTAGTAATCTAATTTTATTTAGAAGAATACTATCTACGTCTGAACACACCGTGACGTTTAATTGAAATTGACAATCCAATGAATTTTATTTCAACATTTCCAATAACACCGTTTTCCGTTGGACATATAATTTAACAATATTTCTTTCTGATTAACGTTGCCTGGAAGGCTCGAGCTAGTAGGAAATAATTACAAGTCAGTGTTTCACTGAAATAGCTGATGTGCAAATATTGCCTAAAATAGATGAAATTAACTGTATCGTTAGTGCATACTTACTTTATTACCCGACCATTAGAGTAGTTTAAATTTTTTACATTTTATTATGTATTTGCGGTGAGTACTGAGTATCTTTTTTCAGTCCGTAAAAAAGGAAACATGTAGCTTACACACGATCACTTAACAAGCATGTGGCATTAATATAATTGGTGATGATTAAAAACAACCTATAACAGTGTTGTGTAGCAGTAAAGCATATTTATGTGTGGGGCTGCTGGAAGACATTTAACCCTTCTAGGGTCGTGGAATGGGGGCAGCGCGTCGGTACGACAGGGAGAGAGAAAATTTAGTACTTGGAACTGCTAATGGAAGATTATTTTAAATTTGTTTTGGCATCTCTTCGGTTGTAAATCAACAGATATAGAGTCACGCCAAAGAAATAAATGATAATATTAGAGGATTCTTAGAATGAAAATACCTGGACGTCTCCGTAGCTTGCGGCTCCGCTCTTGCAGCAACCTGAATAAAACTATCGTCTTATGATATATCAGAGCAGCGCCGAGCTAATGAAAAGATATGTAGTGTATACGTTATGGCAGTACGGAGTCCGGCTCGAAAAACTGTATTAATACAAAAGAAATAAATACGAACGGTAATGTGTTATTCGTGGGCGGTTCCATCTGATTAAACATACACCAGGAATAATTATCACACCATTGTAATTTGTAACTTCTCTAAATTACTTTCTGGTAGTGCGGCATTTAGAGGCGTCGATAAATCACAAAATACGGTCCGGATTATTCATAAATGCAGCTATAATTAGTAATTACGCGGAGCCAATTACTTGTCGGACCAATCAAGGATACGATGGTATAGATATCTGCATGCGCGCTTAATTTGCTTTTAAACTGTGCAATTTATTGCCCGATCTCCTTTACATAAATTACGTTTATCGATGGATTGTGCCGTATGATCGTAATGCTTTCACGGACCTTAATGTGCCACCAAATCGCTGAGATTTTACAGAAAGTACAGGACCGTAGTAGGGACAGATAAGTCTTGTTCGAAAAAACGAGTTGTCTTTAAGGAGGTCATTTAATTATTCTCAAACACCGAGAACAGTACAAAACAACCGCACTTAAGAACACATAGACATTTTTTTCTAACACTAATGTCTTATACTGCTTCTATGGTGCATTCAAACTGGCTTGTTATACTTTAAAATACGTCGTTAATATCAATGTACTCCACGGCTATTTAAACACGTTGCTGCATAATTCTAGTTCCAGTTACCGAGCAATCAATATTTCCATCCTTTACCATAAAATGTAATATTGGGTTAATTAGCATTAAATATTTTTAAATAAGAAATACCAACATGTTTTAGTCTTTGGATAGGAATGCTACTGAGAGGTGGCGTTGTTTGCTGTATGTCGCTAGTCAGTAAAATGTTTGCGACTTTAAACAGAACCATGTAATGGGCAAATTTAATTGGTACCATCTACGTTTCGTTTCGGATTCTTTGGTATATTCAAACAGCTCACTCTTACTGTTATTAGCCAACTTAAGTTAAAGCATCACGCTTTGGTCTTTAGTAAGCTTCCACTCTTCAAAGTACTTATCCATTGTTATATCAAAAAAGGAAACTGCATGATACTTCTATTTGTGTCTACAGACTACATTCTTACCTCATTTTTGACAAATTATTCCTCGGAGGTAATTACCAAAGTTCAACGGAATTCAGGTTCTAGCTTTGTAGACCACAAAACAATCACTGTCACCCTGAAAATGATGTCTCTGTAGCTTTTATTAAAATTTACCCGTTTATGGGCTATTTTGTCGCGTGGGTCGACTCCTTCGGCGGCGATCAAAGCCTCACAAGGAGCGCCATGTAATTAACAATGTCCACTAACGAGACTTTGAGTGGCGTGTGAGTCGGCTCACACAATTATACCAACAATTAAAACTAATGAAAAATGAATTACAAATGACTTTCGCGTCTGCTAATTTCATTATTGCATCTGTAAATTTCTTTTATAAATTCAATTAATCGGGCGATGAAGTTATATTGTCTTAAGCAAGTGCTGGGTGGAGTGGGAAAAGCGTTGAGGACGTGCGATGTGAAAATAATTACTTCTTACCTGATATACAGGGTGATTCACGAAGTGTGGCCGTCCCTAATGTGAGGAGATATGATTGCGCAAAAACTGATTGAGAACCACTGGCATGATTGAAGAACCATTAATAAATAAACCCTTATCTCTTGGTCTAAGCAACAAGACTTTTTTGACGTGTCGCGGCTTCGGCGGTCGTCATTTTGACCAATTTTAATAAATGGTACGTTGTCCTAGGTTCTTCTTCAATTGAAAGCAAGAGTGGTTTTTGTCAGTCGGAAAGTGTTACTCGATAAATAGTTCGTATCGTAAGTAGTAAGTTTTTGCCCAAAATAAATCCAGCGACTATCAAAATATTTTGAGTGCATCGCTGGTTTCCATTAATTTTTCTACTTTACATTAAGCGTTTTTTACTACGTTTAGGGGCCATATAATTTGAGGCTTAAATATCCACCACACTTCTTGAACCACCCTGTATAGTATACTGTGCTTTTTGTTGATTTTAGGGTTTGTATGCGTTTTGTGATTCGTATGGAACATGCGTCGCTTCATGCGGTGGAGTGACATCAGTTGGTTTTTGTCGAATTCGAAAATAAGTCAATTTAATTTGAGATGTCTTATTATACATTATACATGTGCTTATTGAAAAAAAATTACATTACATTACCAACAATGCGAAGCCTATAGACTAAAATTAGCATTAACTGGGATTCAAATGTTACCCAAAGAAATGTTGTTTATGGGATTGTCCATCTCAATTTCTTCTCTTATTATTCTAAATATTAATGCACTGGCATTCTACATACTTCTAATGGTAATTTTCAGATGCTGGTCTTTAGATTTGATTTTGTCATTTCATTTCGATGGGTAATTTGACAGTATTCCAAAGGCAAAGAGGCTGATAAATCTTAAGGTTCCTTTGCATTTGTCATTTTGGAAGAATCATCCAAAGTGAAAACTCTAAGTTGCCTTTCACTTCGACTTCATCCAAAGTGAACATGGGAATGAATAATAAATATACGATTAGTCTGGATGATCGCTCTGGATGTACATCCAGAGTAGTAAACTCTGCTTAAGCAAGAACTTATCTTCTCCAGTCAAGAAAGCCATAAAAAATAAAATCATCATCAAAAATTCATCAATTTGGGAAAGTTGGCTGTTATCCAATTTTTTTATTGTGAATCCCAAATGGTTAAAGAAAAATAGATACGAACTGCAAAAGTTTGCATTAACTATAAAGTCTCTTAGTTTGCCAAATCTAAATTGTTGAAAATTGGTTAAGAAAAGAGCGCACGCCAATGAAGCCGACATTGAGATTGGACGCACTGTTTTTACTACGATAAAGCATACGGTAGAAAAACTTCTTCACTGAATTTGTGAGGGAACTAAAAACAAAATCATAAAGTAGATTTTAGAACTCCCTTCAACCGCTTGTTGTCGACATCCCTGTGATTAATCTGTGAATCATTTGTAGAGAAATTATTGAGAATTTCTTTTTCGACGTTTTGCAGTAAAAAAGCTGATAAGATAACGACCGATTCAAAAATGGCCAGTTTATTGTTTACATTCATGAATCGCGTTTCATTGTAATTATTGACACTAAGTAGTGTTAAACAAATAATAATGACAGTATTCGTTTACGGCATCCGAGTCGTTCCACGGCATCCGAGTCGTTCCACGACATCCGTGAGTCATTTTCAAAGACAGTTTCGTGTTAATGTGTAGCTAGGATAGTGAACAACGCTACCCCACTTCCAAATCAATGTTCGCGAATTTTGTTCACTGCTTAAAAATGGCATTTTCATTAGAACACAAAGCGTTTATGGTTGAGTCGTATGTTCGAAATGGGCAAAAAGTAGACGGCGTGTGGCAATATTCTGTTTCGAGAAACATCCACTTTAGAAAGAAAATCAGAAAGTGGTCGATCAAACGATAAAAGAACACCAGAAAACGTTGAGATTGTCCAGCACTTAATGGAAGGAGTCCCTAGAATTAACGAAGACGAAGAATGCAGTTTTGTGCCACAATGATGGAAATGATCGATAATAATCCAAATTGTCTCTAAACAAAATATTATTTTCTGATGAAGCCACGTTTTGTCTCAATGGATTTGTGAACAGACACAACTGTCGGTACTGGTCTATCGAAAATCCTGATTGGATGATGGAACACCATCATACACAGCACCCTCAAAAACTTAATGTATGGGCTGGGGTATCATGGGCAGCACATAATAGGCCCATATTTCATTGATGATAATTTAACTGCGGATAGATACCTACTTCTACTGTGTGATCACATTGTACTCGATCTTGTACTATTATTTCCGGATGCAGATCGACAAGGAATGCCAAACCGAGATATTTGGTTTCAGCAAGACGGCGCTCCACCCCATTGATTGATGTTCGCCTATTTCTGGATAGCATTTTTCCAGGTCGTTGGATAGGACGTCGGGGGCCTATTGAATGGCCTGCTAGGTCCCCCGATATAAGCCCCTTAGATTTTTTCCTCTGGGGCCATTTAAAAACTAAAGTTTACAAAAAAAAAAACACCAAGATCTAGAAGTCAAAATCAGACATGGAATCGCAGAAATATCACCTAACTGGCTACATTCGGCAATTGGCACAGCAAGTGGACTTATCATGTCAAGCAATACTTAAAAAAAAATTAGTTTTATATCCATATCGATATAGTTTGACGATGATTTGTTGGAGAAAACGTTCTTTTCAGATGAAGCGTGGTTTCATCTAAATGAATGCACAAAATATAGAACGGCTGGACCGATTTTTATGATCTTTGATTTGTTGGATTTGTCTCCGCCCCGAATAGCAGAATAACTATTAAAACATTGACAACGGGGCTTAGGGGCCTCCCTTAGCTTTATAACTCAAGAAAGGCTGGACCGATCTTTATGGTTTTTGATTTGTTGGATTTGTCTCCGCTCCGAATACCGGCTTTAAAAATGATAATCGCTTTTTGAGAAGTAAACTCCAAAGTTTCACTTCTGTTGCGCGTGGACTCCACACAAAAATTTTTTGATGATATCTCGAGAACGGATTGACTGACTTTTTTTGAGGGCGAATAACTATTAAAACATCGGAAGAATTAACGAAAAAAAAAATGTCTCATACATTTTGTATGGAAACCGTATATAACGCTATCTTTGATACATGACAGAAACAAAAATGAACATGGCGTTGTATGCTGTTTCCGGTAATGCCAGTAGATGGCGTTGTGTGCAGTATGTTTTGATAAAAAAACCTGAATTTGATTCAGCTAATAAGTTAACACAACATTTATTGATTCTGAGGCGGTACAAAGTTCGCCGGGTCAGCTAGTTAATGAAATAAATAATTATCCAGATATGTTACGAAATGTTACTCAAGGTGTTAGACGAAGGGCTCATTTGTGCTTAGACCAAAATGGAGAACATTTTCAGCATTTATTATAACAGTTGAATGAAATAAATGTATTTTCCTTAAAATTTCACGTATTTTTGACAATAAATCCTGTTTGAAAATTTCCACCTTTTATCTTTGATATTGACATTTATAAGTGCAGTTTAAGTGCACGACATACGTTTTCGGATTCATGGATGACTCGATTACAAATTATCTTGATCGTTCCATAAATAATATCTCTTTTTGCTCTTCCTTCCATCAAAATTATACTTCAAAAGTAGGTATTTATTTTATTCACGCCATTTAAAGTCTTAAAAAAGTCACTGGAAGATTTTATGACAAGAAATGCAGGCACAGATCAAATTAAGGAAAGCTGGAGATATAATATATTATGTGTGATAGAAACGGAAGATTTGACGGACAAGATAAGCATATTGAAAAATACAAAGAAACTGGGGGATATTTAGGAACATAAGATATAATTATATAGAGTTCGTCATGACCAAAAAAAAGATAAATTCAAAGCATGATAAGAAAACAGGTAGAAGTAAGAAGAGGGAATGGGAAGCAGGCTACATGAAGCTAATCATTGACTAAAAAGAATATGGTAACGACATTGCTAACGAACAGGAAAGGATATGATATTATTACTAATGAAAGGCCTGACGGTAGAACACAAAAGAAAGCAAAAAATATTAAATTCGGCACGTGGAGTTTTCGATACAAATGCAATTTGAACATTATAGAAAGCTCATCATAATCGTATCATACTGACGAATGCAATGTGCAATGTGACAAAACAAACAATTTTTTCATCAACATACAGGGTGTTTAAAAATTGCCGCACCAACGCAATCGTACGTTATTTAGGACCATTTGGTAAGTCAGAGAATAGTATATTAAAGTATGAGTGGATAACAAGGTCTTTAAAACACGCGCGAGTTTTCGAGCACGACGGCCTAGCCGGGAGTGCGCGAAATAGAGCAAGTGTTTTAAAGACCAGTTCTCCACGAATACTTTACGCTATTTTTTATTATACCAGCAATACTGGAAACAAATTAAGCACTAAAAACTTTGCCATTAGTTACGACAATTATTGTTTACGTTTTTCTCGCGTCCACGTCTGTCATTGCATTTAGTCGTGTCAGCAAAAATTGAGGAAAAATGAGTTAAAACAAGATTTCACCCGATATAGAAGCTTTGGCCGAACAAGCGGATACTACCATCGAAGTCAAAAGAATATATATTCTTTTATATATAGTTCCATATTCTCTACTAAATAAATACTGCATTCAAAGGATACAAAAATCACTAGTTTCACCGATTCCAAGAGTATTTCAAAATTGACAAATTTCAAAATTTATCGAGATGAAGATTGACAGATTTCCAATCACAAATTCCAAAATTCACAGGTCTCAAAATTCGAGCATTCAATGAGTCACAAATTCCATCGTTCACAGCTTCCAGTAGGCAATTTCCGAGTAGAAAATTTTCAAATTTTGACAGTCACAGATTCCTACATTCACAAATCACAATATTCCAAACTTCAAAGATTGCCAGATCCATATTCTCTACTAAATAAATACCACATTTAAAGGTTACAAAAATCACAAGTTTCACCGATTCTAAGAGTATTTCAAAAATTCACAAATTCCAATATTCATCGGGTTTAAGATTGATAGATTTTCAATCACAAATTCCAAAATTCACATGTCTCAGCATTCAATGAGTCACAAATTCCATCGTTTACAGCTTCCAGTAGGCAATTTCCGACTAAAAATTTTTCAAACTTCGACAGTCACAGATTCCTACATTCACAACAATTCATATACCTGAAGGAATATGAAAAGTTTTCAAATTTGATGAAGTTATATTTCCTTGACAACCTTTAAAGCTCGCCGTGCTTTAATCGCCTGTATTTGCACGCTCAGGCGTGCTTTAAACGGCGATTCTGATGCAGGTATAATAAAATACTATATTATTATACGAGTTCCTGTGTAAATTGGGTGCTTTCCGGCACTAGGGTTTTAAAAAAGCACGAGTGAAACGAGAGCTGTTTTAAGCCCCGACACAGGAACGAGTGTGTTATAGTTCGACACCACCTTGGTAAGTCTTTAAATTGCTTTAAATTCATAAAAATAGTGTGACGTTTATCTGACATTTTATTTTTACATGACAGAAGTGTTCACACAAGCGAAAATTTAAAAATTCTGACAGTGTCGAACTATAAAAATATTTAAAAATTCTTGGTGTTCATTTCTTGTGTGTATGTGGGTTTCTTTTAGGGATCTTCGAATGTTGATTGCTATTTATTATCAGTAAATTACACCCAAAATGCTGCTAAAGTATGCGAAACAAAATGTAGATCAATAATTATTTGACGCAATGGCTTTGGTCTTTAACATAAATGCATTTAAACGCATCTTAAATTATCGAGATTTATGCAAAAATCAATGCGGCAACATGGATATTTTTATGCAACAATGGGATTGTATGCATAGTAACTATTTTTTCAGATTTATTTAAAAAAAGTCACACTGACATTGTGGGATGGATGACGTGCCTCTAACACTTCTATTAAGGGATATGTGAATTCAACTGGATGAAGCACCAGTTCATCATCATCCGGTCCTGTGATGGCCTGGCCATGCTTAGCGATGAATTGGGCGAGATGGCCCAACGCGTTAGCTCCCCGTTCGCCCGACCTTAATCATTTAGATTTTTTCCTTGCGGTCATTTTAAATCGTTGGTTTACGTAACACCACCTGAGAGTCGTGAAGACACTCTCGCAAACATTTTTTCACCCACTGAAACTCTAACTAAACAAATACTCGAACGAGTACAGGCCAATATTGAGAGTTAAATAATAAATTGTTCCTTCAATTATTGTTATAAAAAATTACAAACTTCAAAAATAATTGACAATTCTCAACAATTATTGTTACAATTAACTCCAGTACCTGAGAAAAACATTGCCTTGGTTACTTGACATGCCAGTACTTTAATTGTTCATTGCAATTTCCTCAGTTGCCAGATTTACTATAAAAGAAACCTTCAGCCACATGCGAATCTAACACCAATTTTTTTTTAAATATTTTTCTATTGCGTACTCTTTGCTTCTGATCACTGTACCATTAGTTTGGTGCGGCAATTTTTAAACACCCTGTATATGAGGAAGAGCATTGTGGAGCAACTGTGTTTTCACAGCTAAATTGGCGAGAGGGCGTGCAGGCTTGCAGCCCACGGGTTTGGTTAGTTGCAGACATTTTTAAGTGACTTGGTCCAGTACCATCGCGTTAGGTAAATGGACATCTATGTTTTGACATTGAAAGAAGTTAAAAAATAGCCTTAGCTGAATAATAGTTATGCCTGTCAGAATTCACAGTAAAAAATCCTAACAATCAAAAAGAGTTGTGAATTGTTGTCTTTGTGATGGTACCATACCAGACGCGACTATAAGCAGTAAAAATTTTCTCTTTCGATCCTTTGCTTACTACATAATTATATTACTCACTCTTTATTAATCTAGAATTCGCTCAAAGAGCCGCCCAAACAGTTTCCTCATACCTTTAAGGAAAATCCACGGTTAACGATGTTCCGATTAGATTATTTGATGTAATTTCCATGAACAAATTACCGAGTCGAATAGAATAATTAACATTTCAAAATGTGCGAAGGGGAAAATACATGCCAGCAATTTGCCTACAATAAAAACTTATCTGACGATGTTATTAAGACATGCACGCTAGTACTAAATTGTTTGACAACAGGTGGTGCCGCGTAATTACTCAGACCTACATCACTGGAAAGGCGGCAAAAAATTTACACAGGTTGTAAATAAAACACTTTTTTCTTCGTTTCACTGTTGCATATTAAAAACTGTAACTTACACATAACGATCTTAAATTTAACACATATTAGTAAGTAGTGTTTCTTGAAATCCAGAAAAATAAATTATGCCATCTTCAACTGATGGTATTAAAGACACATCTTATTTTAGATTTGCCGCTTTGTTGGATACTGTTTTGTACTACGTTGGGCACGGGGGTGAGGAATTGCTAAGTTTTCCTCATTTCATTTCATCTCTACGGCAGATATAAGTCTCGACTGGCGCGCTGCAGCATACTGATTAATCTAGAAAGGGATTTGCAAGAAACGCGCACTTACCATAGAACTCATTTCGCCGCGAAAACCTCCCCTGTCATTATTTATCTTATAAGACGTGGCATATATCAGGTGGAAAGACCTTATTTTCGCATCGTACTTCCACACGGCTCTTCTTAATTATCTATGCACAAGCGTTGCAGTACATCATTTAATTAATTAAACTAATAAGAATGTAGATGTAATAATAATAAAACCAGCAGACCCAAAAGTGATGTGGAATATATATTTAATTAATTTTAATAATTATTTAGTAAGGGAGGTCAAATTTTATAATATCCTAGAAATTAGTTCCTAGCATGCTTTTAACTTCTTCTAATGGAGCTCAGCTTAATTGAATCATTTATTTCAAAAAGGGGCAAATCCACTTTTTGAAGTGAAACTTCTGCACGCGAGCTCCGATTTGCACGGTATGCGAATCATCAGTTTTGATGTGTGGTCCACCAAGCACACGACTATTTTTTCAAAAATGATTCTTTACCATTTTATTTAGTTTTACACAGTAACAAATTGTTGAAAACAGGTTGGAAAGTTGTTATAACAGAGCATGTGTATGCAATGTTGAAGAGTTTCTACTGGCAGACTAATAAGAAATCGTTTTCGTCTCGTGAAAAATTTCAATTGATCTTATAATCTACAGTATGTCCCCGGATTGAGTTTACAAGAGGAAAAAAATTTTTATTTTTGATTTTATGCCAAAACCTCAAAGGAATAAGATTTTTTGCTTGTCCTGAAACCAGCAAATCTGTAATTAAAACTTCATTATTTTGACTCAGTGGAAAGAAAACTTAATTTTTCTCTTAATTTTGGACTTATAATTTTTTTCTCTGCTCTTTAAATCCCACCACATTGGCGATTTTATTTTTTTGACAACGATGTCACGTTGACAAATGAGTTTACGCAAGTTAAATAACAAAAATGTTTGTGAAAAAAATTATTTTAAATAAATTAAAATTAATTTAATAAAAAAATGGCAACTCAAAGAAACACCTTTAACATAAAAAACTAATTTTTAACAAGAACAATCATTATTCAATTAACCCCCCATCCATTTCTGCGCACAATTCTACTCCAAAACGATAGCTTGTCTTCGTGATAAGAAAACTTTAAGATTAAAATTAATCATTACCAAGTCCAAAATCAAGAGAAAAATATACGTTTCTTTCAACTCGGTCAGAATAATGAAGTTTTAATTACAGATTTGCTGGTTTCAGGACAAGCAAAAAATCTTATTCCTTTGAGGTTTTGGCGTAAAGTCAAAAATAAAAAATATTTTCCTCTTGTAAACTCAATCCGGGGACATACTGTATATATGAGGCCCTTAATTCCAAAACTTGTTCTTTCGGTTCTAAGCGATTTTTGGCAAAACGCGAAAAACTGTTTACCAAAAAACTTGAAGGTGTATTTACTTCTTATTTTTTCTTTTTACGGAACTAATACTGCTGAACTGACTTGCAGAATGAGAATTAAAGTTACTCACTTAAAAAAAACTAGAGCCTTTCCAAATTTTGAAAGAACGAGTTTTGTTACTTAATACTCGAAAAAAGCAGCTTTGATACTGTGAATTTTCAAAAAAACTGGTTTTGACTACATAATATTGATAAAACATGCTGCATGAATCATGAAACATCAAATTTATGTTCTTGTTATTTATTATTACTAGATATTGAAATTCGATATTTATTTGTTTAAATTGTTTAATTATCCATATTAGGTAAATAATTAAATTGTTTATCAATCCAGAATACTTATTATAAGTTAGAAATTTAAAAAATTTAAGTATTATCAGAAGAGACTACGAAAGAACGAGTTTTGGAACTGAACGTGTTTTTACATGCGTTTATCGCCTAAAAAGAACCACTTTTGTCACTATCCGCTATTAGATATAGAACCGGGGTGGTACACACTATCAGAATCCACTGCCACCTTGATTTTAATAAATTTTCGAAAAAACAAGTTTTTGAATTAAGTGCCTCATATATAAAAGAAAGTCGTGTTAGTTACACTAATTATAACTCAAGAACGGCTAAACCGATTTGGCTGAAAATTGGTGGGGAGATAGCTTAGAACCAGGAGAAGGACATAAGATACTTTACATGGACATGGGGGCCCGGGGGGGGGGGGGGCTTAATTTTATTACTCGAAAACGCCTGGACCAATTTTCATTGTTTTTGATTTGTTGGATTTGTCTCCGCCCCGAATAGCAGAATAACTGTTAAAACATGGACAAGGGGGCTTAGGGGACCCCCTTGGCTATATAACTCAAGAACGGCTGGACCGATTTTTATGATATTTGTTTTGTTGGATTTTTCTCCGCCCCAAATAGCAAAATAACCATTAAAACTTGGACAGGGGGGGCTCAGGACCCCCCCTTGGGTTTATAACTCAAGAACGGCTGGACCGATTTTTTTTTTGTACATTTGGTAGATATGAGAATAGGTCGTAAAGTACTTTTTACATGGACATGGGGGCCCAGGAGGCCCCCTTGAGCTGGACCGAATTTTATGATTTTTTTTTTGTATATTTGGTAGGTATGAGAATAGGTGGTAAAATATTATTCACATGGACATGGGGGCCAGGAGCCCCCCTTGAATTTATTACTCAAGAACGGCTGGACCGTTTTTTATGATCTTTGATTTGTTGAATTTGTCTCCGCTCCGAATAGCAGAATAACTATTAAAACATCGGAAAAATTACTGGGGACAAGGAGCTTGGTGCAGGGCAACGACAACAACGAAAGCCCCCCTGGTACAGGGCAACAATAACAAATAACGCCGGCCACCAAAATTTGTCGTACCGGGCTTTAAAAATGATAATCAATTTTTGAGGAGTAAACTCCAAAGTTTCACTTCTGTTGCTCGTGGACTCCACACAAAACTTTGTATGGAAACCGTACCTATATAACGCCATCTTGGATACATGACAGAAACAAAAATGAACATGGCGTTGTATGCTGGTTGCGGTAAGTAGATGGCGTTGTGTGCATTATACTTTGATAAAAAAAAAACTGAATTTGATTCAGCTGATAAGTTAACACAACATTTATTGATTCTGAGGCGGTACAAAGTTCGCCGGGTCAGCTAGTTAGTTATAAAAAAATATCTGTCTGATTTTAATTTATTTCTTCGTTTCAGATCGCACATTCTGAATTTCAAGTTTTAGATTCTAGATTCAGAATGGAGACTTCCAAATTACGAGTTGCGGTGTCACATTTCATAATTCAAATTTGATATTTTAGATTTTCGACTATAAATTTCAGAGTGCAAGTTTTACATTTTAGATTACAGATTCCACAAAATTTCCAATTTCAAGTGTTAGAGTTTGAATTCAAAATACAAATTTTTGTTTCTGACTTAAATCTGAAACATGAGGATGTCATAACCTCGTTGTATTTTCCAGGGCCGGACGCTGAATTACAAGAGCATACTTTTAGTCAACCAATAAAGGCTTGAGATAAAAAAAAAATTAACGTCGCTGTCCGCGCACTATTTATCAAACTATTTTTATGATCTCATATATCTCAATAGTGTAAAATGAATAACCTCAGATACATTTTACTTGTAGAAATCTTTATTGTTTGGTAAGCGCATCCACCATCTTGAAGAACATTCTCTTCTTGTCGACAAACGTTGTTAAAGCACTTTATAGATCTATTTTCCATTCGTTAATTACAAAAATAACTAAAAACTGTAAAATATGCAGCCTCTTATTATACTTTTTCTTTTGTGGAAATTTTGTTTTGAGCAACATATGGGTACATCATTTTCCAATAATGCCATGTGCGCGCCAAATCAATCTATTTTATTGATCTAATGATTTTAACGATAAATGATTCAAAAACTGCAAAATATACAGCCTAGGTGTTTCATTCACAGATCTATTTTGAAACTCTAAACTGTAAAATGAATAGCCTCAGATACTTAATAATCTGCAATTTGTAGAAATATTTTAATTGTCTAACGACGCTGACGGTGCCGCTTTATCAGTCTATTTTTATGATGTAATGACAAAAATTATTCAAAAAAAGACCAGATATTTTTTCATAATATAAATCATTTTCTATTTGTTTAACGAAGCTGTCCGCGCGTCCCGTCGATCTATTTTTCATTATCTAATAACAAAAATAAATATGAACTAAACAGTTTTAAATATAATTATATTTTTTCAATTTGTAGAATTTTTTGGGAAGCGCATCCACCACTTTTAAATACATCTTCTGCGGGTCTAACGACGTTATCTGAGCGTTTCACGATCTAATTAAAATTTTCATTTTGTTGACGGATTCCCTACTTTATATTTTACAAAAACCTCTAAGAAGGTTCTAGACTAGGATAATGTTTAGCAGTTTTAAGCCTTCAAAAGCCTTTAAAAAAGCAATTTTCTTCCACTTTAAAATGAAGATGATTAGTTGAGCGATTACATTCACAAATAAAATCAAAGTTGTCAGGTACCGATTTTCTCTGCAACAAATAGTTATCATAAAATTTGCTTTAAAAAAAAAAAGAGAACCGACTTCAAAAAGTGAAAAATAATTGAATACATGTATTATTACATGTACTACCCAATGATCTGTCTGAAGTCGGTGCTAAGCCAAATAAGTAGTAGATAGATAGGCTGCCTGCTCCAGCCACATCGAAGGTCTCCCGGCGAACGCACCGGAATGCGTAAGCGTGGGTGGGGGGCTCGTGCTGAGCAAAACATTCCAAACGGCAGACTTCGTTGACGGTCGTCTCGAATGATATCGAATTTTGTATGCGTTATAACGTTGTTGATATTTTTGTATAATTACAATATGTTACAAATTTGTAACCTATTTGGCTTAGCACCGACTTCAGACAGATCATTGGGTAGTACATGTAATAATACATGTATTCAATTATTTTTCACTTTTTGAAGTCGGTTCTCTTTTTTTTAAAGCAAATTTTTTTACAATTTTAAGTGATAAGTTAGTGATACCTAGTAAAGACGCTTCTCCAATATTGAGGTCCTCAATAAAGTTGACGAAGAAATCGGTATGAACATAATTATATACATAAAATGAAGAAAAAATATGGGGATTTTTCTCGATTTTCATGGGATTCCCTGATCAGATAATGATTTTTTGACAATGGGACCACGTCAATAGTATACCCTTTCAAATAAAAGAAGAATTTTGTAAATTGGTCCACAATTGACGAAGAAATCGGTGTACATACCTACATGAAGTCGGTTAATAAAAGGGAGCGAAAATTTGACGATTTTTCTCGATTTCCATGGGATTCCCTGATCAGATCCTGATTTTTTAACAATGTAACCATCTTTAGAGTATACCCTTTCAAATAAAAGAGGAATTTTGTAAATCGGTCCACAATTGACGAAGAAATCGGTAAACATATCAGATCCTGAAATGGTGACAATGGGACCAATCTGTAAGTATACTCTTTCAAATAAAAGAAGAATTTTACAAATCGGTTTATAACTGACGGAGTTCTGCGGTAACAAACATTAAAAAAAAAAACATACAACCGAATTGATAACCTCCTCCTTTTTTGAAGTCGGTTAAAAATAAACACACCAGTGAGCTTTGCAGTTTTATTTTGTCCGTAAATGTTTTCCTTTTTATTTGAAAATATTCAGGGACTTTTAAAGGCTGATATTTATAAACAGTTAAGCTAATCTACCTGTACCAACGGTAAATGATGTATTCTCTTTATCTTCAGGCACTAATTCGATTTGCCAGTAACCACTTTTTAAATTCTAAATCGAGAAGATCTTTGACCTCGTAAGGGTATCGAAAGCGCAATCAATTCGGGGAAGTGGATAGTTGTCCTTCTTCGTCACGTTGTTCAGTTGGCGATAGTCAACACAGGTTCTAGTTGATACTTTTTTTTTTCTTTACTAAAACAACCGACGAGGCCCATGGAATACTCGACGCTTCTTTTCCCAAGCCTCTTCCTTCTTGGTGAGAGGTATTCTTCTAGCACCTCTCCACTGTTGATCTGATGCTTCGTGACATCTGTTCTGCCCCTTTTACCCTTCTTTGGTATCGAAGATGTCCTGATAACGAGTTCTTTCAGCCGCTTCCTTTGACTGTCATCCAGTTCCATCCTCGATGTATTTACTAGGTTGACGAGGTTTACCTAGTTCGGATGCAATCCTCTTCTCTACAGAACAATAGTTTTTCTTGTTCGGCGGATGATAGGTGAGATTGGAAAACAATATACTAATATACTTAGTCTTTTTCTTCAAGGTCACAACGTCCTCACTATTATTGGCAATACACCACAAATTTTTGCCTAGTATATACATACCAGTCCTCGCCCTATCTTATTGTCCCTACATCTGAGCTCCCAGAATCATTTCACTTCGTTCCGGTATTGAAGTGTCTGAACCAAAGTCACACGAATGGCTTCCTCATTAGTTAGTGCATTCCAAGTATTACCTCGCTGTAGATATTTCCTACCAACATCTTGTGGTGGAAATCGGTACTCCCAATTGTGATAATTACGTTGACATCTCCGTGGGTGGTAGCCGAATTCCCAGTAGCGGTACAAAGCCTCCAATTTGTGGGTATTTCCCTCATGAGATGTTTTCAACTCACGTTCCTCTAGCTCGCTCTTGTTTTTTGGACGTAACTTTCTTCGTTGCCATCTTCGTATTTATTTATTTAATTCCACAATTAATTTAACAAAATATTTACAACATGGCTATTTATTTAAACAGTTCACACGAATTACAGGATAGTGTCGCCCAGTAGTTTCGACTTGTGACTACATCTGACGGATGTTTCGCGTCGTATTTGTAGGGAAGCGGCTTCTCGAATGTCCGCTCGCAGATTTAGGATTAGTAGACCTGACCTGACCTAACCCCTCGTATAAATAACTGGTTTTCAATTATGTATAACAATTAAGCTAAAAGTGCGGTCCTACTTTTAAAATTATTTTTAGTATTGTGGTTTGCAGTTTTACATTGACACATTTAACATTGAGCAAGAAAAGAAGATGCACTAGAAATATAACGGTGTTATTAACATTATTATCGGTCTATGAACTCGAGACAGTTTTCGGCGTCGTAAGGAAGGCCACATTCGTTTGAGGCAGGTCAGTGTTCGTTCTCGAAACCAGTTTCGGGGCCTCCTTGTATCGCACGAGATCGTTGTCTGACTGGTCCATTCATTTGCAAAACGTTTTTATTTTAAACGATGGTCCTGATAAAGTCCCCAACACAAACCGAACAAGTATAACCGCCCGTCTCCCATCACATAATTTAAACAATCACATAAAACGAACCAAGTCAAATTACAGGAGATTTGTTCTCTTCAAATGGTCGGCAATAAAAATGTTATTGCTCTTAATTACTCAGAAGTGGAGCTCATATAAATAATGAAAATGTTCTGGAAACAAGGGAATGCTGTTCTAATGCGCATACGGAACGCAGCTTCGGAAAAAACCAGAAACATTAAGTATCATTTTACCTTGAATAATTAACGGGCATTTTGAGAAATGCAGTCGGAGAAATGTTTGCGCACGACAAAAAATAAATAGTGGAGTTTTCACGGTAAACTGTGAACACTCGAAGAACTTGACACCCCGGCATGAATTCGAGAAAAGGGTGGTGCCAAGTGGAAACACTGGGGTTAGCGGTTCTTCTGAATTTGTGGATTTTGACAAGTTGCTGTTAATACCAACGATAAGACGACAACAAGCGAATAATTTTTGCAAAATGGCAACATCGTGTAGAGAAACCGTTGTCTTAATGAAAACAACACATTAAAATCTGATTAATTTAAATTTTACTTAATTGTAACAAAAGTTAACGAAGTGAATTTAGGAACGAAACTTCCGCCAACTACATCACCATACGGGCGCAAGCAACAACCGTTTGTAGGAAATGCTACCCCAAAATTAATAACCAAACTATATCATCATGAAATTCATTAATCAACGCAACCGTCATAGTTCTCTGTAATTTGTGGCTAGCAGTTTAAAAATGCAACAATCTATGAGAATTAAAGCAAGTAGCCGAAGCCGGTGATTAGCAATAATTGCTGAATTTTGTGCTCTTCCCAAATTTAAAAATGTAAACTATTCTCGAACGGCGCCAAATTATTTTTTTACCTGCCGGTCCGATGGCTCCGAAAAATATCTCTTCAGGGTGATGGTTAACGGCCCACCTTCGCTTCTTGTTTTTGTCGAAAACAAATTGTGGTACAACAACGCCGACGGATGCATCAATCAAAATGCAAGGTATATTTTCAATGACAGGTCGAAATTTGGGTTAGAATAGAAACTTTGTTTATAAGGTGCCCGTTTTAATGATGCCACGCCGCAAAACGATCGCGAAATTATTACCATCATGATAAATTATCGAATTGCATTATCATTGGAAAAGGGGCCAAACATACAATATATAGGACGAATACAAGCAATTTATTCACTTAAAATAGCAGGAAGGCAAAAAATTAAGTAAAGGACGCGGTAATAGATTCCTCTGGTCCTCTGGAGTTGAGAAACATGTAAAGAACATGATGAATCAAGATAAAGAAAAAGAACTAAAAACTAGAAAAGAAACAAAACAAACCACAAAAAATTAATACGGAAGAATCTTTCAGAATTCCGCAAAGGTCTGAAAATTAATTTTAATGCGGGACTTTGCAATTTTTTAATTTAAAATAAATACAAATTACTATCTTCAGAACTTTTGATAAGAAACGAAAGTCATAAAAAAAAAATTATATTTAAAGAATAGATATACTAATACAGATAGATGAAAATAATTAATCTAATTGATAGTAAATTACACACCAAAGAAGTGAAATGTATGCTTTTTCCAGAGATACAATTTGAAAAGCCAGAGAAAAATTCCGCTTTTTACAACAACAATTTTCGTCAAGATCCGTCAATTTTTTTTCCTCCACAGAACCTTTAAAATAAACATGCAATTCTTCTTGAAAAGACTTAATTAAATTTTTGGTACTGTTTATTCTTCATTGTCGTTATTGTTGCCACTCACCAGCAGTTTGTACAGTTCTTACTAAAACTAACTCACTTAAGATACCTACTTAAAAAAAAGCACAACCGGATTGATAACCTCCTCCTTTTTTGAAGTCGGTTAATAAGCGTTGAATATATGATACTGTATCTCTTCCTGCTGACGTCATAGCGTGACAAAATTGCACAATAAATAAAGACCGTCGGTTCAAAACTCTAGTTCTATTGAAACCAAATTCGAAAAAATATTTTAAAACATATTGGACATTGGAGAAAAAAATATATTTTTTACAACAGAAATATTTATAACAAATCACTTGCCAAAGATGTGTGTGAAACACACCGTATTAGTAATAACTGCATCTATCATGTGAATACCGCACTATATCCGTAGTCAATATTTGCAACTACATAATGAATTCCGAAATGATAAATATTTAATTGTGATTTGTACACTCGCCGTTCCATGGCTTACCCGCTTCCAAAATCCCTTAAATTAGACATGGAATTCTCGCGTGTTTGTTAAACACTCTAATTAATGATTTTTGCATAATGAATAGAATGCCGGGTATAATACACATCCGTGTCATTTAAATAATCAAGACCACAAAGCGAAACAAACATTTCCCAACTAATTCTAAAGACCTCCGAGTCTAAGCCGGGAATATAAAAGACCTTAATAATAATTATATGAATAATAATTAAAGAATATTGTTGTCTTAGTCCAATTAACTAATTTCATACCACGGACATGTCATGCATGCGGTTTTCCTGGAAATACACAGCGAAATTTAAAAACCGAAACTGTCACACAACCATCAGGTTCTGTTAGGGTAATTACCTTAATTTCCACGTTAATTTGAGAGTTAACACGGGGGCGGGCTCAGTAGTGCTAGAATGTCTATTAGGTTGGGTAGGTTGAAAAGAAAAAGAATGTGCACTGCACATGCATGACTGGAGGTTCTAAAATTTAGATATGGTTCTTAAAATATTTTTTATATTCGTTTTGCGAAATGCATATGGGAGAAAGTGGTATATAAGTAAATATATAAATATGTGACTATACGTATTTAATTTGACAGCCTCGTGTTTTTTCTCATTTTGCGTGAACGAATGCAAAAAATGCTGTTCAATACTCATGCGCTGCCACTTTTCAGGGGCTCGGGACTGAAAAAATCGCTCTCGCCCCTGAAAAGTGCGTTGACAGTGAAATATACTAATGCAATATTGTTAAAAATACAATTAACTATACCTTAATATAATATTATTATTGGATATATCATCTTCATTGTATTTTTTCAATTTATACTTTTACACGTTCTTTGGATGGTGTTTAGGAACTCACATAGGTATTACATTAAAAAAATTAAATAATTTTTTTACACACTTGGTATCAAACTAATTTTCAGGATTGTATAAGAGCAGAAAAATAGATATAAAAAGCTTTTAATTGATTGATGCGCACTTATTTACCCATTTCTTTTAATTTAGCAAAACTAATGGCACCAGGTTCACATTTTCGCACCAAATGAAATCTTAAACTCGGATTTATTACAGAAATGAAAATTATTAATTTCTGATTTAGTGCGCGACGATCCTCCAACCAGATGCCTCTTTCGCGCCGAATATTTGACAGGAAATCGCGATAAAAATAATCAAGATGAATTCATTAACATGCCAAGAATGGCAAAAACTCGATTTTCCGCTTCGTACCCGATATCTTCATCAAAAAGGAAATTAAGGTTAATTAGAATTTTTATAAATTACACTTTTAATAACATTTTTTTGTTATGCAAATCGCCCGATATTCCTTTTCCGGGCCACGTGTACGGGGTGACCCATCAAAGCCGCTCTCAACATCAATTTTACGTAACGAGGGTAACCAAACATATTTTATTATTAAAAGCGGTTTGATTAACATACAGTATGTGCGTCCTTGACGGTAATGGCAGCCTGAATATGCTCGACATATAACTTATTGCCAATTAAAACAAAACCGCAGTGTTTATGAACAATGAGCCGAGATATTGTGATAGCGAATGTGGTTTTCGCGAATTTCGTAATATACGCGCCGACCGGCTTATTCCGGAATAAAAAACGCGACGTTTCGGCCTTATTTGTTTTATTATTTCGAACACTTTACAGCCGGTAATTGGCACGATCGCGCACAAAGCACGCAAGGTCTTCGCGATAATGCTCACTCAAGACTCTGGGAATAAACCGTTCATTTTTTACGTTATCTAATTTGTGTTAATTTTGGAAAAAAGTGTTTATTGGCGGATTAGGACCTCATCTAATTATGCATTTTACACCTCTTCATCCAGATGTTCCCTACTGTTATTACCTGTATTGTTTTTGATGTTCAACATTGAATTGGATAATGCAAGAGAGATGTAAAATAAGAGAGAGTTTATATCGATAACGAATTAACAAAAGAAGAACGTGAAACCCGAATGAAAATGAAACAAGTAGCAAGAGAAAGAAAGAACTGAAAAACTGGAAAAATGGGGTATAAAAAAATTATACGCGAAGGCAGAAAATATAAATGGGATATTGAGAGAGAAAAACTGATGGAATACAAAAGAACTAACGGAAAGCACCCGACCGCCTTGGCAAAGAGAAAAGATTGTGAAGGATGAAACTACGAATCTAAAGAAAAATAAGAGAGCAATATGGAATTGTTGTATTCGGAACATGGCGGAATTGGAAAAAATGAAATTGCACTATATAGAAATCACAGACAAAAAGAAGAAAGGGAAAGGATGTAAAAGATTACAAAAAGGAGAAAAATTTGAAAGCGGCAGTAGCACTAATGCCAAAAGATGAAAAGATGAAAAATATTCAAAGAGAAAAATTTATAAATGAAAGAACACTATCGATATTAATTAAAGAAAACGGGGAAAACGAAAAATATTTTTTTTAGAGACTTGCAAAAAGAGAGACAACACAAATAATAATAATTTAATAATGGGACACGAAAAAGTGGGAAAAGAGAATGAAGGAATGGAATGGAATAATTATGGAGACCGAATAATAGAAATAGGTTTGGAAGAAAATTAAAGATTGTCATTTTAAGAAAATGGAAATCCACAAAATAACTTACTAGACAACGATTTCAAGGAATTAACTGGCGGTCAGATAGAGTAAAAGCAGCGGTCAGAAATAAAAAGAACGGATGTTAAAAACAAGAGACCAAACAGACTAAGAGAAATAAAAACAACGAAGAAAGGAAGTCAAAAGAGTAATAGATTTATTGCATTTATTAAGAGCGTGAGATGGAAATATCATTGAAGAAGAACAAATAATTATGAAGAGAAAGAGGGAATATTATAGAGATCTTTTAAAAGGACGAGATTTAACCCCCGAAGATCAACACAGAAATGTAAGAATAGCACAAGGAGTAGAAACAACACAAACAGACGAAAATAAATGTAGAGAAAATAAAGGAAGTAATAGAAAAGTTAAAGTTGGGAAAAGATCCTGGACATGACAAAATCAGAGACTCCTATACAAGAACTAAAAAAATAAGATAATGATATGGGATTGGACAACAGGCTATAAAACAGAAGACACTTTAGAGGAAACATTTTGGATTCCGACCAAATAGAGGGATAAATGATTTATTTATGATAAGACAAATAGGAAAAGAGCAATAAAAGAAAACAAAAAAGCCCATTTATACTTTATAGACCTACGGAAATCTTTTGGCAAAGTTAATAATGAAGATATAAGGACGAAATTAGCGGATATATTTAAAAAAGATGAACAAAGTTTATTTATATAAGGAATCAACAAATTATGTAAGAACAATACAAAGCAGATCAGAGATCAGATATGTTTGAAACAAAAAGGATGCATTCTGAGCCCGATACTTTTTACACTAGTGTTAGATGATGCAACGAAGAAAGTAAATAAAAAAAGAAATAAGAGCATATATGAAACAGACTGCTGGAAAATGAAAAATATAAGGATATCGGAGATGTGCTATACGCGGATGATATATTTATAAAATTGCAAAAGATGAAGAAACACTTAGTATAATCATGCAGGTTTACATGAATATATCAATATAGAGAAATCCTCAAAACACTCAATGAAAACAGGAAAAGAAAAACTTAACCAAGTAAAGAAATTTGAATCTTGGGTTCAATCCTATCAGAAAGTTAGAAGAAAAAATAAAAGAAAGAACCACAGCAGGAGGAAGAATAGAATCGATGGCATTAAATATCGAAAGAAGCAATGAACTTTTGATATTGTAAACTGTATTGGTGATATTACAAAACGAAGAATTGTCTATGAAGCTAAAAAGGCGCAAAAAACAGAACAAGTCCAGATGATAAAAAAAGTGATAGTGATGGTGATCAGAGACGAAGTTTATGGAAATATAAAATTACTTTAACGTTCAGATAGTAGATATTAAAAGGTGTATAAATACAAACGGGCAATTCTTATTTTAACTTTGCAATGCTTGGTCGGATTTCAATTATTGTCTTTAATCATTTCTTAATTTGAAATTTACATTTAAATGGTAATACACCTTACCGATAATGGAGCATTTTAATTACTGACTTTATAGAAATCAGGTTCCTCCTTAATGGGTTATGTTATCAGTATCAATCTTTAAATAACTTCACTGCACATAATATCGTTGGTGTGTCAAAAATAATTAAAAAACCAAGTGAAAATTTCGGTAAGAGAATAAATACACCTATGAGCAAACAATGTATTTTCGCGTGGAACAATCATGTGTTTCAGAAAATATTCAACAAAAATTAAATTAATACAGTTCTCAATTATCAGTGTTATCATTTCAATTCAGAAAAACATAAACGTAACAAATGACATAGAGGCGCCATGCTCACTTGAATGAAAGCATCAAACTTGACAGACTTTTCGTACTGTATGTGTATTTACTTTGAAGAGTACGTAACATTCAATTGTCGTGTATGTAAGATGGATCAAAAGAGTACTAGCTAATGCCTGAGTGCGTGAAAAATCATCACATGATCAGCAATATTAATCCACTATTGAAAAAAAAAAAAAACTTTCACGTCCATTGTGAAATTCTGCAAACCAAAATCACTTTAGATAATGCAATCGTTTTAAGCAGTTCGACCCTTTTCAAACTTTTTGACACTAAATCTCCCGTTTTAGTTTTATGACGCCTTGTGTTTCAACCTTCACCACTGCTAACAGAAAGAAAGTTATTACAAATGACAATCGCCAAAGACGTTTTCACTTCACTATCATCATTAAATGTGAATGCCTTTAGATATGTAAATGAAGACTGTACTGCCTCTTTGTATGAGGTACTCGTTAGCCACTTACCTCTTTTTTTACTTCTGGGTGGTATTCTGGGTAATCTTTCAGGATAAGGAACAATTTGCTTCGGACTAAAGTTACAACTTCTACTTTCTGCTTTTAGTTGTCTGTGGATAATAAAATTTTTGTGTATTTAGACAAGAATCTTTACGTCCAAACGCAACTTGATACATGAATTTGTAACAAAAAAGTTATAAAAAAAATTAAACCTTTTTTCAAACAAATCTAATTGTATCCGCTTCGTCTTGGGTGAAAGAAAGAGTGGTGCACCTTCAAGGAAGTGTGTCCCCATCTACATTCTTGGAAAACTGATGACTGTCAATAACTCTTAGAACTAAGAGAATTTCTAGAAAGTTTGTTTTTCTATGCATACTATCTCGAATTGCCTCACATATTCCCAGAAATCTTTTCTTTTTTTTGTCCCGCTACATTCCAAAATAGTGCCCTCGCCCTTATTGTTTTTTCCGATGCCTTTTTAATGCTCCCACCCATTTTCTTGTTCTCTATCTTATTTTCACTCTAGTTCATTTTTTCCCGTTTCTTTTCTCTTTTTCCTTTGCCGTCGTCTCCATTTTCTCTCGTCTCATTCCATCTCCATTTCTTTCGTACTTTCTGAGGTCATTATCTATGAATATCAGCTGTCTTTCTTTGGTCTTAGTTTTCCTTCCAATCACTTTTTCGTTTCCCTTCCAATCTTCCATTTCTACTAGTACTTGATTTCTATTTATACTGCAAGAATCCTTGATTTTGACCTTTTTTACATTTTTTCTCAGAAAATCCTCTATTCCCTCTTTTTATTGTTCTTTCTCCTTCTCCTTTTCTCATACTCTACTTTCCCTTCCAGCTGTCTCTCCCTTTTTCTCTTTAAATTCTTTTCTTTTCCTTTCAAACTACCTCTTAATTTAGTATTTCCTTCATCTCTTCCTTTAGTTCCCGTTTTTATTTTTTCCAACTTATTTATAATTATCTTCATTTCACTCTCAATTTTCTTATCTGCTTCTGGCAATCTTCCTGTTATTTTACCTATTTTAAATATCTTCCATCTGTGGATAAAAACCGCACAAGAAATTCGTAGATAAGATATCTCTACTGGGCGCTAATGAAACAACCAGATAATTATTTATTCAATATCAAAGAAAGTCAAGTTCTTTCCACAGATAAGTACTACCTAATGAACTGTGCCAGCGCAAAGTACTTTATCATTAATCCAAATTATTAGGATTGTTTTTCATAATCCTCTATCATTCTCCTCAGCTCATTAATACTCTTGGCTGGGAGACATACTTCTTCTTCTATTTATAATTTTTAGAAATCTCCGAATCGCAGATGATGTCTAGCACCAAAGAAAACTTGGAATTCAGGATGTAGCCTTGTCTCATTTGTTGTTTTATCTTTTCGTAGCTTTTTGCTTTTTATGTAGCCTTTGAATTCTTCTTAATATTGTTTCAGGACATTCTATGTACTTTAAAGCTTGCCATGTTTGCGCTTCTAACTTTTTCCTCAGCTTTTCAAAAGTTACAAGCCTCATGTGTACCTACAGTTCTTAGCCTTCTGGAGACCCATTGATATAACTTCCGATGACACTGTTTATCCTAGACAAGCGCTATAAAACCTTTATAAAAGATTTATAAAGCCAAGTAGAACCACTTCTAAGATGGTTTTGAGGGCCCTTCCTAAAACCATTTGGTTTTATTTTAAACAGCCTTTACAGAGTGCTGAAGACTATTACAAAACTAGTTTATCAAGATTTCATAAAACTACATTGCCTTAGAACTGCGTCTTAAAAGCTTTTTACTCTCTGGTATTTTTGATAAAAAGGTTTTATTTTCGCCATTATAAAAACCAAGTAAGCAAAGTACTAACGAGATGGCGGTGAATATCCTTATAAAGTTCTGAATCGAATACTCAGTTATAATATCACAAGAGCATATAAAATATCGGTTAAACTTCCGAGTCATGAGACGTATTTCGCGGAATACGTCGAATGACGAAGATAGTTTAATCAAATCATTTTCAATGCTTGAGTGGTATTCATTACGATTATATAACGAAAAAATGCGAAATTTTGACGGAACTTTTTTTCTGATGTTTATTAAAAAAATCGTTACTATGGCAAAGTTCATTGTTGAAGCTAGCCGAAACACCGAAATGAATATACCCCGTCGTCAAGGGGATACTCACTTATATACATCGTAACTATGAAAAATCTGTAATTGCTATTGGCTCAATTTATTTTGTGATATATAATAAATTACCCATCAAGTTTAGGATTTCCATGAGGGATAATTTTAGCTGCGCAATTAATTGTATTGATGATATCCATCTGATAGGTCGAAAAATACTGAGGCCTTTCAAAAATATTGAATATTTCAAAAATATTTAAAAATATTTTTCTAAATAAGGTTTATTTTTTGTTTACATTAATACAAAATTCATTTTTAGTTATAACAATTAATATCTTAAACCTTTTGGCTGATGATAATAATACCACAATAAAATTATTTTATTTTATAATTGCCACCATTAAATCTATTTTCTCTCATATAAGTACTTTTACTACTATGTAGTTACAAATATTTTCAAGTCCTCCAACATTTAAATAATTCCCTTTGGTCTTTTCTAAAAGTATTTTCTCTTCTCCAATACAATTTAGTCTTGTCGTTTTGTCTTGCCCTTTTGTCTTATTTCGTTTTGTCTCAAACCTTTTGTCCTATTTTCAGCTTTATTATAAAAATTATAGTTACCTAGACCTAATGGTTCTATTGTGGTAGTGCTGATCACAACCATAAAACCTTTTCAAGTGTTAATTGACTTCATTTGAACCAAATGCTAAATGGTTTTAAAACTTAGACTTCAGGAGGTTGTTACAACTTTTAATAAACCTATTTAGGCTGAAAGAGTCATTGCCATAATATTCTACTGTTATAAGCCCTTAATAAAGCAATTAAAAAATTTATGCAGAACCAAATAGCATTTAAATTGTTACTTGGGTCGACCCTAATAACTTTTAATAAAAAAATGAAAACTATCAAAATCTTATTATTTAATAACTCATGATTACGAAGGCGCAGAGAGGACACATAACTTTATTTTTCATTATTTCGACTTTAAACTCGAAATTTCGATTTTAATCTCACAATTTCGACTTTAATCTCGAAATTTCGACTTTAATGTCGAAATTATGCGCGCTCACACACATGTATGTATGTTTCTTTTAGGAGTCGAGCGGGTAGCGCGAGGCAGCAATTTCAATGATCCATGGAAAAGCAAATTTTCACAAACGGCAACTTCAAAACAGGCTCCAAGGGCCCCCCCTTGACCATAAGCCACTTGAAGTTAACATTTGTATCAGAAAATAATGAAATAAACTCGATTCCTACCATCGTCCTACGCCTGTCCCAAGGGGGCTCCCTTGTTTTAGTTACCATAAGCTACTTGAAGTTAAAGTTTGTAATTTTCAAAACTCCGAGACTAAATGGAGATGCGCGCCCACAGGACAGATTGGGCTAGACGTTAGTCAGAACAGGAAGAGACATGAAATAAATGATTTAATTTGCCTTGAAGTTTGAGTTTAAACTCGAAATTTCGACTTCAAGTGGCTTATGGTCCATGGAGCCCCCTTGGGACAGGGGTAGGACGATGGTAGGAATCGAGTTTATTTTACGGTTACGATAACTACACCATCGAAACCACAAATTTTCAATGAGAATTCCTGCAAAGAGAGGCTTTTTATGAGTTAAAATGAAATATAAAGCGGATGAAGAAGAAATTTGAGAAAAAGTTTATTTAAGTTTTCATTATGCAGGATAGCCTGTTGTGAAGTTGCCGTTTGTGAAAATTTGCTTTTCCGTGGATCATTGAAATTAGTGCCTCGCGCTACGCGCTCGACCCCTAAAAGAAACATACTCCAAGAAGGTCATATTACCCTGTACGTAAAACTGGAAATGTGTTAATGTGTGTGCGCGCGCATAATTTCGTGATTAAACTCGAAATTTAGAGTTTAAAGTCGAAATAATGAAAATAAAGTTATATGTCCTCTCTGCGCCTTCGTACATGATGGGAAGATGAAAGCAAAATTTAAAAATCTGATAATTTTACAACACAACACTTCTTTTGAAAACACATCACCTTTCACTCTGTGGTCTGTCATTTACAGTCTGCTCCCACTATTTAATATTGGTCATAATTTATTAAGTGCAAAAATCCGAGTTCATTGCGAGAAAAATATCCGTGAAGTAGGCGCGCGTGTCCCTGGGCCCGCTAAGAATTATCTCAAAAATTGTGCAAGAAATGTGTACAAAATATTTTGACATTCAGTTAGTACAGACACAAAAGACTTCAAAAAGGTTTTCGATAACGCTCAATCTTAATGTAGAATAAATTCAAACGGGCGAAAATAAATTTAAAAACGACTTTTCTACCGACAATAGTATCACCAAGGTCACCCCCAATAGATGATAAAAAATATCTGCAATTCGAAAATAGTACCCACCGGACTACCATGGGATCCCATCTATGCATCCATGGTCTGTTTCCAACCCATAATTTCCCAACACAACACTTCTTTTGAACACACAGAAATCACCTTCATATCATCTGTCGTCTGTCATTTTTACTCTGCTCCCACCCACTTGATTTTGGTCATAATTTATTAAGTGCAAAAGTGCGGGTGCATTGCGAGAGAAATGCCCGTAAAATAGACGCGAGAAAAGTGTACAATAGTATATTTTATTACAAGGCCAGAAAATGTCATTTTGCAAGTGCGAGCACAGTTTGTGTTTTGCAAGTACTTTCAAAACAGATTCGGGCCGTGTGATAAACGAAACTTTTTTGGCCGACAAAAGATTTTCATTGTTCACTTTTGTAGGGGGGCCTCATACCTCATGGGTGCCCCCCGGTGTCTCAAAGAGCCCCCTTGGGCCCCCATTTTGCAAAGGCCCCCACAAGTCTAACGGGGTTCTCATAACGCATGGGGGCCCTCGTGTCTCAAACAGCCCCCTTGGGCCCCCTTGTTTCAAAGGCTCCACATGTCGAAAGCCCCCCTCCATGTCTTAAAGGGCCCCTTTGGGCCCCCTGTTGAAGGGGGCTTTCTTATTGTCGTTGCCTTATACCAAGGGGCCCCCCTGTAATTTTTCCGATGTTTTAATGGTAGTTATTCTGCTATTCGGGGCGGTGACAAATCCAACAAACATAAAAGCTTGCATTTAAAAATTCCTAGTTTCCATTTTCTAGCCTAGACTGGCAAATAGCGTTTTTAAGCCGATTTGGACGGCTGGAATAGTATATTTTATTACAAGGCCAGAAAATGTCATTTTGCAAGTGCGAGCACAGTTTGTGGAGGCGAGGCGTTAGCCGAGACTTCACAAGTCAAGCACTTGCAAAGCACTTGTTTCGGGCCGTGTGATAAACGAACTCTTTCGGCCGACAAAAGATCTTCATTGTTCACTTTTGTAGGGGGTCCTCATACCTCATGGGGGCCCACGTGTCTCAAAAAGCCCCCTTGGGACCCCATGTTGCAAGGGCCCCCACAAGTCTAAAGAAGCCCTCATAACGCATGGGGGCCCTTGTGTCTCAAAGAGCCCCTTGGGCCCTCCGTCTCTAGGGCTCCACATGTCGAAAGCCCCCCCCCGCACAGGTCTTAAAGAGCCCCCTTGGGCCCCCTGTCTCTAGGGCTCCACATGTCGAAAGGGCCCCCCATGTCTTAAAGAGCCCCCTTGGGCGCCCCTATAACAGGAGGCTTTCTTATTGTCGTTGCTCTATACCAAGGGCTCCTCCCTGTAATTTTTCCGATCTTTTAATAGTAGTTATTCTGCTATTCGGGCCGGAGACAAATCCAACGAACATAACATAATTGCATTGAAAAATCCCTAGTTTCCATTTTCTAGCCTAGGCTGGCAAATAGCGTTTTCAAGCCGATTTGGACGACTGGAAAATAACTAAATTGAGACGGAGGCCGAAAAAATAACTAAATTGAGACGGAGGCCGAAAAAATATTATTTTGATATTAAAATAGTACGGACACAAAAGACTTCAAAAAGGTTTTCCATAACGCTCAATATTAATGTAGAATAAATTCAAAAGGGAAAAAATTAATTTAAAAACGGCTTTTCTACCGACAATAGTATCACCAAGGTCACCCCCAATGGATGATAAAAAATATCTGCAATTCGAAAATAGTACCCACCGGACTACCATGGGATCCCATCTATGCATCCATGGTCTGTTTCCAACCCATAATTTCACAACACAACATTTCTTTTGAAAACACAGAAATCACCTTTCACATCATCTGTGGTTTGTCATTTTCAGTCTGCTCTCACCCACTTGATTTTGGTCGTAATTTATTGAGCGCAAAAGTCCGAGTGCATTGCGAGAAAATATACGCAAGTTTGCTTTGACCCGCCACGAATTAATTCAAAAATTGTGCGGGAAATCTGTTCAAAATATTTTGATATTAAATTAGTACGTTCACAAAATACTTCAAAAAGGTTTTCGATAACGCTCAATCTTAATGTAGAATAAATGCAAAAAGGTAAAAATAGATTTAAAAACGACTTTTCTACCGAAAAGGTCACCCACAGTAGATGATAAAAAATATCTGCAGTTCGAAAATAGGACCCACCGGACTACCATGGGATCCCATCTATGCATCCATGGTCTGTTTCCAACCCATAATTTCCCAACACAACACTTCTTTTGAACACACAGAAATCACCTTTCATATCATCTGTCGTCTGTCATTTTTACTCTGCTCCCACCCACTTGATTTTGGTCATAATTTATTGAGCGCAAAAGTCCGAGTGCATTGCGAGAAAAATGCCCGTAAAATAGGCGCAAGTGTGCTTTGACCCGCTAAGAATTAATTAAAAAATTGTGCGAAAAAAGTGTACAAAATATTTTTATATTAAAATAGTACGGACACAAAAGACTCCAAAAAGGTTTCCGATGACGCTCAATCCTAATGCAGAATAAATTCAAAAGGGCAAAAGTAAATCTAAGAACGACTTTTCTACCGATAATAGCACCACCAAGGTCACAACCAGTAGATGATAAAAAATATCTGCAACTCGAAAATGGTACCTACCGGACTACCATGGGATCCCATCTATGGTCTGTTTCCAACCCATAATTTCACAACACAACACTTCTTTTGAACACACAGAAATCACCTTTAACATCATCAACTGTGGTCTGTCATTTTCAGTCTGCTCTCACCTACTTGATTTTGGTCATAATTTATTGAGCGCAAAAGTCCGAGTGCATTGCGAGAAAATATACGCAAGTTGCTTTGACCCGCCACGAATTAATTCAAAAATTGTCCGAGAAAAGTGTTCAAATTCATTTGATATTTAATAAATGTGGGAACGAAGGACTTTAAAACCTTTTTGGAAAACACTTAAATTAATGTTCCGTAAAGGTAAAAGGGCTAAAAAAAGACTACTGTTGTTTTTGTATTCGTTTTGTAAAATACATAATTGATGAATTGTTACATAACCAAATATTTGAACTTTTGCTATTATGCATTTAATTTGACAGCTGTCAAACCTAACCGCAAAATATGATGATGAAAATATTCTTATTTTGCTTGAACGAATACAAAAAAGTAAGTTAAGTTTGTGGAGTTCGACTTAATATATTTAAATTTTAATACAGAAAATGTTCAATACTCGTGGGCTGTCAAGACACTTTTGGGGGGCGAGGGCGAATTTTTGGAGCACGAAACGTACCGAGTGTTGCATTTCTAATAAATATTAATAAAAACGAATTGGTACTCTACCCTAACCTTAAAAATGAATCAAGATCTGTCAAATGTCAACAACAAAATGAATAGTCAGATAATATTTATTTTCGGAACTAATTTCATTAGAATAAATAAAAAATAAAAATGTGGGAACTACATAGAAAAAGAGTCCCCTCTACTGCAGAAAGATGGATCCAGCAAAATTTATTCTTATTGGTGTAAAAAATTCAACTGGCGTAATTGGTGTTAAAGTCAAATTTTGGTTAGGTACAGAATCAATTGAGATTCTTCCGATATTATCCCAAAGCTCTTGGTAGATATATCAGCAAGAATATTAAACCGTAATGGAAATGTCATATGATTAAAACAGTTTATGGCAAAATTGCAGGGACTTTTAATTTCAATTTTGCAAATAAGACGTCTTTTAAATTCAGTAGCGTAGTTTTGTTAAGCCAAAATAGTTTTTATTCATAAAGCTCAGCAATCGTTGCGTCGCTAAGTGAATGCTGCTAAGTCATTAACACCAACATGACTCGACTGAATTTTTAACAACAAATCTCTTTCCAAAACTCCCAAAAATGTAGTGCAAAAACTGTATCATTTCAGAACGTCTAAAAAACTGATTACGCTATATCGAATGAATAAGTTCCTTATTGTTTCAAGACAAATTCTGTTTGTTCTTGTTGTTTCTTACCGACACTGGGTCTTAAGACAAAATTACAATTTTTATCTCCCACTGTCCATCACTTAATGGAACGTCCGCGAATTGTTTGATTAGCGTAGCTAGTTAATTTGTAGCAGTCTGTTTAACATGGTAAAGCGAGCCGAAATTAAGTACATACTAGTGAAAAACATAAGGCGGTAAATGTCATTAAATTATTAACAAAAAAATATTCTTATGCTTGTTAGGGCGGTAGTACATGTTCGCTCAATATATCAATTAATTGCCCGGAAATCGTCGGACCGTGGCAAAAGATGAAAGCGTGAAAATTATTTTTTATAAAAGTGACAAAAAATTGTAAGCGGTCGCACTTTGAAGAGGCAGACTAGCCTGAGAAAATAAAACAGTGGGAAGAGTAATTTGCCATTCGAAGTTTTTGTGAATGGTGTCATTCTTACATCATTTATGCGAGAAATTTAACAATTTATATCAATAATACCATAATAATATCACCATGTGGACACAGAAAAGTAGGTAGTATCGTGTTGTTCCCAGATAGTTCCGTGGAGAATATTTTTAGTCCTTCGAGTTGTTTATTGGCTGTATTCTAAGTAGTAGGTATACGATTTATTTTATAGATCTTCGTTCATCAAATTCTTGGCACTCCAAAAAGCAGGTGTTCTTATATTATAAAAGAATATTATAATACTAGTGCAAATTGACATAACAAAGGAGATCATTAGTAGACTGCACCTTACGACGATTAGAGTTAGATAACCCGTTGCGATAAGCTTTAGTGCTTGTTTAACTATTTATTAGTAGTCTTCTTTAACATTCATTTTATATTATGTAATTATTACATTTTTAACATTCGACTACCTTCAAAACGGTGTTGAATTCGGACCCCACGCAATAACAAGTTAATAAGACACAATAGTGACTAAGTACCAGTAAGTACGACGCCACTGCGAATAAAATTCTTTTTTTATACAAACTGTATTTTCACAGTTTTTTCACGCAAATTAACAGTTGACTCCTTTTCACTCGACTGCACCAAATCTCTTCAAACCAATGATGCCTGTCCACCTCATTTGCACCAATTTCCCATTGGCTAACTTTCCCAAAAGAAGCAACAAATCCTCCTGATTCGCGCTCGAATCGTTCATAAATAAAATCGCATGCTTGTTGGTAAAACTGAGGCCGTTGAATATCTGCCGTATTAAATTTGTATTATCTCGAATCTTGTCTTATCTCATTAGAGGAGACACATCATTAAAGAAGAAAGCAGGAGACAAGAAGCAAGAGGATGCACGGATGCAGATTCACAGGCAAGCGTGCGGAAGGAGTGCGCTTCTTCTGTGGTAACGTACGAGCATATTCAAATGAGAGGTCGTGTGTGCGCTTCTGGAGTCGACCACCCGCAAGAGGGCGCTTATCGCCAGCATCTGCACAGGTTCGCTACGGGCTTACCTCCTATCTGGTGACAACATCTGCAATCTAGATCATGCACACACCTAGGATTTTAATATATGTAGGTAAGCGATGATGGTAAAGATGGTAAGCCGGTGCGCTGCGGGCCCAGAAATCGACCCATTAGCACTGGCATGCGAATTGGACACGGGTAGCTGATGGTACTTGACATGAAATGGAACATAACGCAGAATGCTAATAAGGGAAGTATCTTCGTCACTAAAGTGTTAAGTTTAGCAATTTAACAACGGCGTCTGCAGAAAATGTATCTTTTTCTATATCATGGAACAGTAAGTAGATACTTACATGGTATCTTAACTCACTGAAAACCGTTGAACCGTTTCGACCTTATTAGTCCCATAAGACACAATGATCTCGTTGCTTCAGACCTACTGCTATTACTTTGATTTTGGCAGTTGTAAGACGAATTATTTATATTTAAATTCTAGTCCTAAAACAATAAAGAAACTTTTGCATGTGATAACATTCTTCTCATAAAACAGCTAGGTACATGTTGCAAGCACAAAATATTGGGCGTTCGATTAAAAACTTAATCTAGAAGGTATAGGCATTTAGAATCTAGAAGGATGTCGCGAAAAAAATTGTCATGTCCAAAACATAACCGCACTTGTTGAATTTAATTTATTTGTTCCATACTGTCGGGTAGATGTTTAAGGTTGATTAAAGGATCAATTTGAGTCCGGTAGGTGAGCTGTTACAATATCGCTAGGCAATTCTTACCGGACAGTTTCATTTTTATAAACCAAATCTGACATTGTTGCTTATTAAGTATAGATAAAAATAAATTATTAGTAATTTAATTATTGGCATCACTGCTGCGTTATTTCTATCTCTCCCCTACCGTCTCCCCTTCCGGCCTTTACCACTAGTATGTACCTTTGCACTTACCCCGTATTAAAATGTTTACCACAGAAGCCGAAAATAGTGGGGGAACGCAAAATAGATATCGATCCCCTAATGGAAAACTGACATAAGCAAAAAAAAAATATTTAGAATTCCTTGGCTTATGAAGTCCCATCATAAGTATCTTCCTCCAAAAATTACGAATTGATAAAAAAAGAGATATTCACAAAAAAATATATTTTACCCGTTTTCATCCCTTAAAAAACAAAAACCCATGGCGTACAATGAACTGTTGTACATCTTGTTGGAATTAACCATTCTAAATTTCGTGGTCCTGTAACTGTTCAAAAAATAGTTGTACCTACTAGACATTTGAGCAGTTAAGGCAACTAAATCATGATTGTGATATTTAATATAAATTTTTCTTTCTAGAATTTTCTGCAGCCCAAATTCGAGTATTCTGGGAATTGATATATCCAGACACATGAAACCACGAAGACCCTATGCCGAGCATTCACGACGACCATCCTGGTACTGGTTTTCTGCGGTTTCCGAGCTGTAACACAAATATGGGGATCAAGTCAAAGGCCGCAGCCATGTATGAATGCAAATTACATCCAACCTCCAGAAGATTCTGAATTCCCTCCGCTGAAGAGGCAGAAGCCTGTAGCAGCGGGCCCGCAGTTGAGGAACATATTAGAATTGTATAGAGTCATAATCAAATAACATCATGATTTGTAAACTGTCGGCAATAAATTTAGACATTTGAGTAGTTAAGGCAACTATATCATGATTGTGATATTTAATATGAATTTTTCTTTTGCGAATAGAATAGTCCAAAAATATTAGCTCTAATATATGGTTCTTCAATAACACCATGAAGATTTTCTGCAGCCCACATTCGGGTATTCTGGGAACTGATATATTCAGGCACATGAAACCATAGAGACTCTTATGTCGAGCATTCACGACGACCATCCTGGTACTGGTTTTCTGCGGTTTCCCAGAGCTGTAACAGAAATCGTCGTTAAAACCTGAAATTTGTGTAACTCCATTCGAGTATTACAAACAGGAGAAGCAAAATACTGTTTTCTTTCGCGTTGTGAGTCAATATACATATTTCAAAACTTTCATTATCACTAAATTCAAAACTTTGATACGAATATAGTGATAATGAAAGTTTTGAAATATATTGACTCACAACGCGAAAGAAAACAGTTTTTTGCTTCTCCTGTTTGTAAAACTCAGAATGGAGTTACACAAATTTCGGGTTTTAACGACGAAATGTGGGAATCAAGTCAAAGGCCGCAGCCATGTGTGAATGCAAATCACATCCAACCTCCAGAAGATCCTGGATTCCCTCCGCTGAACAGGCAGAAGCCTGTTCCAGGCACTGGTCCTGTGGAGAAGCAATTCTCGTACGAGTGCTCACTCACAGCCACAAGGGACTTACAAGGCCCTAAGCAATTCACTGCTCATTTTATTCTTTCATCGGTAACGATTCTAGGGGCAAACCTCCTCGACTCCGCGAGAGTTTGGAAAATGCATTTACAGAAAGAGCGTCACAGTGTCCTCCTCTGAGGTTTTGTAACCTCCCGAGGCGATCTTCAGAGAGCCCAGTTTGGCCTAACTCTTATTTGAGAAACTTCTGGAGCTAGCTGCTTGAGGAAAATCACTTATCGTCTCACAGTAGTTTCTCCAGCTGTCCCATTGTCTAATCCCTTTGTGCCCCTTTGGGTTGGGAGCTCCCAGATGTGAAAACATTTTCCCAGTTTAGCCTCTTTTTTTGTTGTTAGCTCAGTGAACTACGAATTTCACCATGAGGCACACTCCCTCTTCAACTTTCCTTCCGGTCCGGAAATAATTCTTAACTAAAAAAATTTACGCAAACCTACACAAACATCTTCGTAAACCTGAGAATTTCAAAAAACTGAAATTTTGGAACATCGGAGCTTTGGGAACCTGAGAACCTATTTGACAATTGGAGGAACAATATATTTTCGAAAATCTTAGAAACAACTTGAGAACTGAAAGAACCCTGACAACTTCATGCAACTTGAGTAATCTGAAAATTTAAGCAACCTGAAAATAAGAAGAATGTAAGATTTTGGAGAATCTGAGATCTAATGGAGCTTGAGACCATGACTTGAGAAACCTAACCTAATCCCAGATTTTGAGGACATATCAACTTGAAATTTTGCGAAAAATACCTTGAGGACTAGGTGAACTTGAAATTAAAAAAAAAACGAACAACCTCAGAAATCTAACCTTAAAACTAGAAAAATCTTAAGGAGCATGTCGACTGAAGGAAGCTGAAATTTAAGGAAACTAAGAGAATATAAGGTGAAAGATCTTTGAAATTTGAGAGATTTTAACAATTTGGGAACTTAAGGAATATCACTATGAGAAGGTTGGGTAACCTGACTAACATACAATCTTGAGAAAAATAGCTGAAAACTAAAAAAATCTTAAGGAGCATGTCGACTGAAGGAACCTGAAATTTAAGGAAACTAAGAGAATATAAGGTGAAAGATCTTTGGAATTTGAGAAATTTTAACAATTTGGGGAACTTAAGGAATATCACTATGAGAAGGTTGGGTAACCTGACTCACATAGAATCTTGAGAAAAATAGCTTGATGACTAGGTAAACTTGAAATTTAAAAAAAAAAACTTGAAAACTTGAGATCTTGGTAAACCTGTGAAACCGTAGAACCTCATAAACCTAACCTGAAAACTAAAAAAATCTTAAGAAGCATGTCGACTGAAAGAACCTGAAATTTAACGAAACTAAGAGAATATAAGGTGAAGGATCTTTGGAATTTGAGAAATTTTAACAATTTGGGGAACTTAAGGAATATCACTATGAGAAGGTTGGGTAACCTGACTAACATAGAATCTTAAGATAATAGCTTGATTGATGACTAGGTGAACTTGAAATTTAAAAGAAAAAATAATTAAAACCTGAGATCTTGGTAAACCTGTGAAACCGAAGAACCTCAGAAATCTAACCTGAAAACTAAAAAATCTTAAGGAGCATGTCGACTGAAGGAACCTGAAATTTAAGGAAACTAAGAGAAAATAAGGTGAAGGATCTTTGGAATTTGAGAAATTTTAACAATTTGGGGAACTTACGGAATATTATCACTATGAAAAGGTTGGGTAACCTGACTAACATAGAATCTTTAGAAAAATAGCTTGATGACTAGGTGAACAACCATTATTTAAATGCAAATAGTAGTTTATTATACGAGTTCCTGTGTAAATTGGACGCTTTATGCCACAAGGGGTTTATAAAAGCACGAGTGAAACGAGTGCTTTTGTGAACCCCGAGTGGCGTAAAGCGTTCAATCTCAGAAACGAGTGTAATACAACGTTTTATCGTTCGACACAACCCCGGAAAGCCTTTAAATTGCTTAAAATCCATAAAAATAGTTTGACGTTTATATGTCATTTTCATTAGTTCATGACAGAGAGTGTTTACACAAGCGAAAATTTGAAATTTCTGACAGTGTCGAACGATAAAAAAGATTATATGAACAACAAACCGTTTGGTCAATCAAAAAATCAAAGATCCAGACTAAAGTGCGTGTCGGTCTATAGCTCCAATTTTTTGTTGTGAACTAAGATCTAGTGCACTAAATTAGGCAGCTACTGAGAAGTAAGGGACAATAATAGGCTATCCTTAAATTTATATAATTATGCACTTGAATAAATATGAACAAAAATTCTATTGGTCTCTGAGACCGCACGCACTCCGGTAGGTTTAACATTGGTATAAAACGCCAAGCCAACTACTTGAATATCTTTATATATAAAATTGCGGTGTGCATGTGTTCGTAATTCTTCTCCTCCTAAATGGCTTGACCGATTTTGATGAATTTTCTTGTGTGTGTTTGGGTGGATCCCTGGATAGTTCTTAGCTACAGCTGGAACCGGTAGGTGGCATTGTTGTCGCAATCCAGAATATATATTTTATTTTCTGACCGATTTTGATGATTTTGTTTTGTACTCATGGCGTTACCTGGATGGTTCTTGGCCAAAATTGGGCCCGATAGACGGCCCTGTTATCGAAATCCATAATTTTGTTTTCAATTCTTATTTAAAAATAAAAACCAAATCGGTCCAGCCGTTCTCAAGTGATGCGCTTACCAACGAATCTATATAATAAAGGTGAAATAAATGTAATAAATCTGTCCAAAAACAAATTTTAAATTTGGACAGGGCAGCGTCTGCCGAGTCAGCTAGTATATAATAATACATATATCATTCTTGTTTCACTCCCGATCAATTTTTGGACAAATTAAATACTTCCTACTTTGTATAACAACAGTTTATTTTAGTGGATTCTACCTTCTTTATGAACTGAATGGCTCTAGTCCAAGCATGAAATTTTAGATCTTCAGAATCTTTTTAAAATTCTTTTGCAGGAGGAAACTTTTGATTAACTGTTATGGTTTTTAAAATTTATAATTAGAATTATAAAATTATTATAAAGAATTATATTTACGTCGGCCGGTTTAGATTGTCTCCGATGTTTTCTAAAGTTTTTTGTTGTGTGTTATCATCATCGTCCAGCGGTTCAGTGGCGGGTAACTAAATTAACGTCAAACCTTCCACTAATTTTAACTCGATAATTACTTGGTTTATGGCAAATTTATTGCAGTTATTTCTGAAAAAGTGTATGTAGGGGTACATTATACCAAGAGGTTACTTCAACAATCTTTTAGTTTTATTATCTGTTTAATCCCGACTTGCATTATCATATTAACTATACTACTACAAATTAATGAGCTGCTCTATCAAAGAATCTGCGAATCTCCATAAAATGAATGAATCCGAAAAAAATCTTTATGAATGAAAATTACTCACGGATCGACGAAATATGTAAATTGCAAGGCCATTTCAGCTCTCTGATGATGAGTGCATGTGTGAGGAAGTGACGTAGGCAATTAGAGAGAAGCGGCGGAATGTGACGTTTCGTGACAATGAACTGTCGCCTTATCGCCGGCGTTATCTATGGACACCTACGATAAACCGACACTTTAATTTGGGTATTTATAAAGCATTTAGTGTGAATGGTATCCTGCCATTATTCAGAGTTGTGAATTACATAATTCAACGGTCGTGCGACGCCGTAACTGACGGTTTTACACCAAACGACGATTTTTATGGAGCAGAGAAAATTCTTGAGAATATCGTTTCGGGAATCTTTAAGATGTATAGCAAAGAAAAAATAAGAAACAAATTTCTCAAAACATAAATAGTCAGTACAACGGTCAACAAGCTTTATTTACTTTCTATGTAACTAACGAATGCTGCAACCAGAAGAACGAAAACTTTCACGACCGAAAAGGTAGATTTGTGGCATCAAAAAACATAACTTTAATTGTTATAATTTAAAGCTTTAATTGAGGTATACATAATAACTACTTCCTTACGTCTTAAAACAACTACCTACTTTTTTAAATGTCATTAATACGATGTAATCACATTTTAACATGTTGTACTTCTTCTAGACAAAAAAATAACATGTTTTTTACATTGCACTAAAACCATTCATTGACAACAATTAACGAATGTAATTATAATAAAATAAGAAACAAAACTGCAAACTCCAACGGAACTGAAACCTTACATCAATTTATTTTGATGTACCCACACGTATTAATTACTTAAGTCTTAACAAGATTTATGATTCTGGAAACACGATTTTTACTAAATACGCCCATTTACATTACCATTTAAATAAATAAGCCATTTAGTGTGCCCGTTAAAAATTAATTAACTTGCGGGATGAAACTTTCAAGTGGCGAATTCAACACTCGGACTAATGGAATCAGTGGTGCAGTCAGTTTTTTGATCACAAACCACAGATTAATTTAATTATTATTTCATTCACATATTAAAAAAATGGCTAGCAATGAATCTGTAAAATAAATATGAATATTTATGCCCAAATAAACTAAACAGCGCCCCATAGCTACGCCACTGCAAGTTAAATTCTAGCGCATTGGTAGGGTCGTCAAGAACCACGAGCGATTTTAAGCAATCATACGCCATGTTAACTTCGGTTACGACTATTTGATAGTAAAATTCCTGCGAATGACGTCCGAGCGCCCCGCAGGAATACAAAAAGACCGAGTCCGCATCCTGCAACCTTCCGGGAATTCGCTTAACATTTTCAACGATTGATTTGCAAATAATAGCCAACGTTAATTGTTTATTTGATTAAAGGCAGATCGACAGCTTGTAAACGGTGGAGGTTCTGAGAAAATCGTGTCCTTCTAATTATGCACAATGAAGGTAAGTGCATGCAAATAGCGAAGAATTATGTGTCCGCTAATCCAACCGGACAGTTCAAGAGAGCCGACACATAATAACATTACCATATGTCTTAGAGTGTAGTATTTCACTGGGAAATTTGCATAGGTGAGGTATTGTAAACACTTTTAGAACGTTAATTAATGGCTTGCGCTGGAGTTGCTCGTTTCAGTTGTGTGTAATTCGTCTAACGGTTTAATACATATGTTGTCTGAAGCCCAGATTCAACTGTAAAAATGGTATTGTTGTGCTCGCATGTGCGAAGATTCATAAGACTTTATATTAATTGTATAATAAAAGAGAAATTTACATTTTAAAAATATGAAGAGGTGAGTATCTTCATAAGATGGTAATAGATAGTGATAAACAGAAGCTCTCACGCTATAAAAATTCATTCATAAAATTCCAAGAACTCCAGTCTGGAGAAGAAGAAAATAATAAAAATAACCAACATACAGAATCAAGAAGAAATTACTTGCTGAATACTATAGGCACACATCTAAAACTAAAATTAATTAATTATTTATACCCATATTAAGGGGGTTGAAAAGAAAATGTAATCCGCCAGCTTGGAATGACCGCCATATTGAATTTAGTGTGATGACATTAACTTTATTTGTTTAGGGGTCTCTTCCGCAAGTCTATAGGGTGCGTCAATTTCTCGATTGTTTCATGTGTCAGATATTTCAATTTCTGTGGTTTCTTAAATCTCTGAAGAAAGGATATACGATGAAGAAAGGATATAATAATTAGGATTAGAATATATATAATTATTATTATTAGAAAAGTGATCCTCAGAACAAAAAGAAAGTAGACCAAACAATGCATTCGGTGCTATATTACAAAAGTAAAAAGGAAGAAAATCGAAAAATTTTATGGACAACAAAGTGCTCGAGTATCGCGAAGGCTTCAACGAATAAATTATAAATGTAATGGAAGACAAAGAAACAGTAATCGAAAAAATAGAAAAAAAGGGGGTTGTTGTGGTTTGGACATTTTAATTTAACGGCTCCAAGATCAAACTAGTACGGTGGTGAAAAAAAAAATAGCGTAATGGTAATGTTAATATCACAAATGATGCAAAATGGAGATCACTTCATTTCGGCGCAGTGGGCCCACCCGCTCGACATCCTATAACAGGACAACAGATAAGTAAGTAAACCCCGGGATCAACAGTTATTAACTATTTAAAATGAAATAAAATAAAGAACGTACAAATAAAAGGAAGCCTTTACGATTTCGGCGTCACATTTAACATCCGAAAGATCACATCGGCGTGAATCATGAAAATCATCTCTTGTATTTATGCCGAATGCAATTAAACCTATTTACATAAAGTGGTTTAATTCGCAATTATAATCGTAAATGCGTAGTTGCGACGTTCCACAGCTGCCACTTAAGCCGAACTCCTTAATTAAGACCATCTTTACCCAGTCCAATTTACGACAACTCGTAAACACATGAATAATTTACATTAATGTACATTTTTCAGTGTGAAATGCTCTTGTCGGCATATCAAACGTTCGGACGTGATACTCGGGGTTAAAATGACATGCTAATTTTAAATATCACTAATTTACATCCATTAAGGACCTTTTATCTCGCCGATTATGACTCATTTGCTTCAATAACAATCACTTTGTGGTCTCGCGATACATGCCACGAGAAAAAATATTAGATCGTCCTTGAACTTATTTTCCATCCTTCCTGACGGGCGGAATAAAAAGCGCGGAGTAGAAGATGCGCAAGACATTACCTGCAGCGGGTTCATAGCTTCCTGAATTGCAGAGAATTGATATCACCGGTAATAAATTAAATGTCGAAAAAAAATAGGCCGCTTTATGGATTTACCAGCTTGCTTCATTTGTCTAGAAGAATTTTAAACGTGACTTTGGAGTCGTCTTAATTTTGCCCAAAAACCCGAAGTAGAACTAACTAGAAGAAGAAAAAGTACGCCATCTACACGGGGCCAATCCTCGTTATTCATCGCATTACGGTTGTCATCTCGCTTTATTGGAAGATGGATGTTTTACTGTTTATTATTTAATATGATAGCTAGCCTGCACTTTCATTTAAAAAAGCTCGTAACCCTATTAGCGAGATGGGGGACCAATTGCTCACCAGTTAGAGGGAAAACGGGAGCTTTTTCAACCCCGAACGACCGCATAAACTCGAATTGAGATGTCTGACGGACAATTAAATCATAATTTGTTCAAAGCTAATAAGAAAGATATTAAACTCATTCTCAGAGTTGGTAATTTATAGCAGTGATTAATAATAATCGTAACTGTAGACTAACATTTCATTAGAGCGGAGTTGTTTGAAATTTGATCGATCTTTAACGTAATTAATTAAATAAATGTACTGATTAGTTGTTCTTACAAATTAATAAATTATGTTCTGCTTTGATAGAGTAACTAAGTAATAAGTTCTCGTTTTTATCAAGCTAATGATTATTAGGAATGATTGAATGCTTTGAATAGAATTCTTAGAAAAGAACTATGTGTAGTATTTTTTATAAATTAAAAGGTTTTCGATCAAATATGAGTTAATGTGGGGTGTAAAAGAAAATGCACTATTGCAATTACGTGGTCACACAACATTTCAAAGCAGTCTAGTGTTATTCAGCAATTCAGAAAATTTAACTACAAGATTCTATTCTCAGATTTGCAATATCACTTGATATCACCAACAGAAAAAAGTCACTTCTCTCAATTTTTTTTTAAATCGACGAGAAGGAGATCCTGATGACCTTCACGAGCTTCCTCCCAAAACGAAGGGGTGAGCAACTACGAATACCGAGAATTATGTGCCCTCTGTATTCCAGCCACAAGAGCTTCTACGAACGGAAGCTTGACGCCGTCTATGCACCCAATTACCATACAACCACCTTTCTTATCCCACCCTCATATTCCGGCCATTCCCCTTCAGAACCTTTCCTTACTTTTCCTTTCTTTTTCTTTCCATCAGAAGACCTCCTTTCAAAATGGTGGATATTCATTTTTTTTTAATAAACTCAAAAGCATAACTATAGCACCACCCTCAATTTTCCCGATTTCTTCCCTAAACGTTTAGTTGAGATAATTTGGCTTTAGAGAATCATAAAACAATCAAAAAGGATAATAATCAACAAGTGTAATGCCAGTTGTGAACAAATTGTGTGATTTATTAAAAAAATACTGAAAATTCAAACGTGCATAACAATAGCACCACGGAACTTTTTTACAAATTTTTTTTTTTTAATTAATAGTGGGTTGGTCAACCATTTTTTCTAATAAGCTCAAAAACTCTGGTGTTCATGCTGTCTACCAAATTGTTCAGAATTTCAGGCTCTAAATTGGTCCAAACATCTTCTAGAGCATTTTTGAGTTCATTTATGGTTTCGTAGTGTTTGTTATCCTGATACAGTCGACGGACCAAGATATCCCAAAGGTTTTCAATTGGTTCATGTCCGGGGAACAGGAAGGCCACTCTATAAATCGATATTTTGAGTTTCAAACCACCTCATCGACTCTCTGCTGACGTGTATCCGGGCGTTATCTTGGTGGATAGCAATTGTTGATCATTGTTATTGTTTAAAAAAGGTATCAAGTGCTCTATCTATCAAGCTAGCGTTAGAACCCCTGCTTTGGTAAACGCTCCTCACACCATTAATGCCACCACCAAAATTTCGTTTGGAAAAATATTGGGGTTCTTTTCTCAAATCTCTCCAATAACAATTAAATCCGTCTGGACCATCCAATTTAAACTTTTTTTCTTCAGAAAAAATTATCCGAAAAGAATGTTTCAAAAAAAATTAAATTTGTTGCAAATTCTTTAGTTACGTTCTCCCAGTGGCGGTTCATGTTCTGATGGGCAAATTCCAACCTGGCGGTTTTGTGTCGAGGAAGGAGTCTTGGAGCTTTTTTTAATTTTTAACGTACGATGAGTTTATTTTTACTCAAAATCCTTCTTATTGTCCATCGTGAGACATTTGATCCAGATTCTTGACCTATTCTTTTGCAATTTTTCAAACTGTTACTTGCTGTGCCAATTATTCTTCTCTCAGTCCTAGGCAAAACCTTCTTTTTTGGGCCGCCAGTTTTGTTTGTTCCATATTCAGCAGGATTTCTTAAATAATGTGACACAACTTTATGCGACCGATTAATTCTTCGAGCAATTTCTCGGAGACTTAACCTTTCACTTTGAAAAGCCAAGATTTTACCATTTTCGAACTCAGAAAGATAATTACCACGAGGCATTTTGAACTTAATTCTGACAAATTAATAACTTTTGTTGATAACAATAATCGATTGTTTATGTTAGACAGTCGGTGACATGGCCCGGGCCACATTTTATTTATTTTTGTTATTTAAAACTGCGTGGTGCTATAGTTATGCACATTTGAATTTTTAGTATTTCTGTAATAAATCACACAAATTGTTCACAAATGGCAGTACACTTGTGGATTATTATTCCTTTTTGATTGTTTTATGATTCTCTAAAGCCATATTATCTCAACTGAACGTTTAGGGAACAAATCTGGAAAATTGAGGGTGGTGCTATAGTTATGCTCTTAAGTTTATTTAAAAAGGTCCAATTGTGCCACTATCTAATAGAGCTCGACTTCCTGAATCCAACGGTGCAAATTTCACCCCGATAGCTCCAATGGTTTTGGAGATATCGCGTTTTAAAATTTTGGCACTTGCAAAAAATTCGTGAAGTTCGTTAACACCCAAAAACATTTTCGCTCATATCTCGTAAACTATAGGTCACTGACTGATTTAGTGGCACCAGCGTATTTCTCTAAAAATTCTCTTTAATTTGAGTGTATATTGTGTGCGGAAAGGTGTGATTTGAGGATGCTAGAAGCGACAGACCAAAAATTTTCGGTAATTCTTTTAAATTTTGTGAATTTTTGTAACAGACAAACCGTGCTAGATAGGACATTTCTGAGGGCACCAATCGAAAGAGAAACTTCATATTTACTTATGTTCCGTACCACGTCGTCATAAGTCCAAGAGTTTGGGAGTAGGAAAATATTAAAGAAAAATTAAGAAAAATTGAATTTTTGAAATTTCAAAAATTAAGTCTTTGGCTCAAAACGCTTCGAAACCTTTATTATCTAATGTAAATTGATGCGAGCATTCCATCTGTAACCTCCGCTTCCCGCAAAATCCAGCCGTTTTCGAGTTATGAGCGTTTTTTTGAAAAATATTTAAAATGGTCCAATTGTCCCAACATAATCATTTTCTGATAGAACTCGACCTCCTGAATCCAACGGTGCAAATTTCACCACGATAGCTCCAATGGTTTCGGAAATATCGCTTTTTAAAATCTTGGCACTTGCAAAAAATTCCTGAAGTTCGTTAACATCCAAAAACATTTTCGCTCATATCCCGTAAACTATAGGTCACTGAACTGATTTAGTGGCACCAGCGTCTTCCTCTAAAAATTCTCTTTAATTTGAGTGTATATTGTGTGCGGAAAGGCGTGATTTGAGGATGCTAGAAGCGACAAACCGAAGATTTTGGCTAATTTTTTCGGATTTTTTTAATTCTAATTACAGACAAACCGTGCTAGATATGACGTTTCTGAGGGCACCAATCGAAAGAAAAACTTTATATTTACTTATGTTCCGTACCACGTCGTCATAAGTCGAAGAGTTTGGGAGTAGGAGAGGATTAAAGAAAAATTAAAAAAAAATGAACCTCAAGGGGGTAAATTTTGAAAATTAAAAAAAAAATTTTTTTGTCTCAAAACGCTTCGAAACCTACACTATCTTATGTAAATTGATGCGAGCAATCCATCTGTAACCTCGGTTTCCCCCTAAATCCAGCCGTTTTCGAGTTATGAGCGTTTTTTTGAAAAATATTTAAAATGGTCCAATTGTCTCAAAATAGTCATTTTCTGATAGAACTCGACCTCCTGAATCTAACGGTGCAAATTTCACCCTGATAGCTCCAATGGTTTCCGTAATATTGCGTTTTAAAATTTTGGCACTTGCAAAAAATTCGTGAAGTTCGTTAACACCCAAAAACATTTTCGCTCATATCTCGTAAACTATAGGTCACTGACCTGATTTAGTGGCACCAGCGTATTCCTCTAAAAATTCTCTTTAATTTGAGTGTATATTGTGTGCGGAAAGGTGTGATTTGAGGATGCTAGAAGCGACAGACCAAAAATTTTCGGTAATTCTTTTAAATTTTTTGAATTTTTATAACAGACAAACCGTGCTAGACAGGACGTTTCTGAGGGCACCGATTGAAAGAAAAACTCCATATTTACTTCTGTTCCGAACCACGTCGTCATAAGTCGAAGGATTTTGGAGCAGGAGAGGATTAAAGAAAAATTAAAAAAATTTGAACCTCAAGGGGGTAAATTTTGAAAATTCAAAAAATTAATTAATGCGAGCAATCCATCTGCAACCTTGGCTTCCCCCTAAATCCAGCCGTTTTCGAGTTATAAGCGTTTTTTTGAAAAATATTCAAAATGGTCCAATTGTCCCAGAATAATCATTTTCTGATAGAACTCGACTTCCTGAAACTAACGGTGTAAATTTTACCCCGATGGCTCCAATGGTTTCGGATATATCGCGTTTAAAATTTTTGGCACTTGCAAAAAACTTGTGAAGTTCGTTAACACCCAAAAACATTTTTGCTCATATCTCGTAAACTATAGATCACTGACCTGATTTAGTGGCACCAGCGTGTTCCTCTAAAAATTCTCTTTAATTTGAGTGTATATTGTGTGCGGAAAGGCGTGATTTGAGGATGCTCGAAGCGACAGACCGAAAGTTTTGGGTAATTTTTTACGATTTTTTGAATTTTTATAACAGAAAAACTGTGCTAGATAGGACGTTTCTGAGGGCAACAATCGAAAGAAAAACTTCATATCTACTTATGTTCCGGACCACGTCGTCATAAGTCGAAGGATTCGGGAGTAGGAGAGGATTAAAAAAAAAATTGAAAAAATTTGAATCTAAATTTTAAAAATTAAAAAAAAAACTTTTTGTCTCAAAACACTTCGAAACCTTTACTATCTTATGTAAATTGATGCGAGCATTCTATCTGCAACCTTGGCTTCCCCCTAAATCCAGCCGTTTTCGAGTTATAAGCGTTTTTTTGAAAAATATTCAAAATGGTCCAATTGTCCCAGAATAATCATTTTCTGATAGAACTCGACTTCCTGAAACTAACGGTGTAAATTTTACCCCGATGGCTCCAATGGTTTCGGATATATCGCGTTTAAAATTTTTGGCACTTGCAAAAAACTTGTGAAGTTCGTTAACACCCAAAAACATTTTTGCTCATATCTCGTAAACTATAGATCACTGACCTGATTTAGTGGCACCAGCGTGTTCCTCTAAAAATTCTCTTTAATTTGAGTGTATATTGTGTGCGGAAAGGCGTGATTTGAGGATGTTCGAAGCGACAGACTGAAAATTTTGGGTAATTCTTTTAAATTTTTTGAATTTTTATAACAGACAAACCGTGCTAGACAGGACGTTTCTGAGGGCACCGATCGAAAGAAAAACTCCATATTTACTTCTGTTCCAAACCACGTCGTCATAAGTCGAAGGATTTTGGAGCAGGAGAGGATTAAAGAAAAATTAAAAAAATTTTAATCTAAATTTTAAAAATTAAAAAAAAAACTTTTTGTCTCAAAACGCTTCGAAACCTTTACTATCTTATGTAAATTGATGCGAGCATTCCATCTGTAACCTCGGTTTCCCCCTAAATCCAGCCGTTTTCGAGTTATGAGTTTTTTTTTGAAAAATATTCAAAATGGTACAATTGTCCCAAAATGGCTATTTTCCGATAGAACTCGACCTCCTGAATCTAACGGTGCAAATTTTATCCCGATGGCTCCAATGGTTTCGGATATATCGCGTTTTAAAGTTTTGGCACTTGCAAAAAATTCGTGAAGTTCGTTAACACCCAAAAACATTTTTGCTCATATGTCGTAAACCATAGGTCACTGAACTGATTTAGTGGCACCAGCGTCTTCCTCTAAAAATTCTCTTTAATTTGAGTGTATATTGTGTGCGGAAAGGCGTGATTTGAGGATGCTAGAAGCGACAAACCGAAGATTTTGGCTAATTTTTTCGGATTTTTTTAATTCTAATTACAGACAAACCGTGCTAGATATGACGTTTCTGAGGGCACCAATAGAAAGAAAAACTTTATATTTACTTATGTTCCGTACCACGTCGTCATAAGTCGAAGAGTGTGGGAGTAGGAGAGGATTAAAGAAAAATTTAAAAAAATTGAACCTCAAGGGGGTAAATTTTGAAAATTCAAAAAAATAATTTTTTGTCTCAAAACGCTTCGAAACCTACACTATCTTATGTAAATTGAAGCGAGCAATCCATCTGCAACCTCGGTTTCCCCCTAAATCCAGCCGTTTTCGAGTTATGAGCGTTTTTTTTTAAATATTCAAAATGGTCCAATTGTCCCAAAATAGTCATTTTCTGATAGAACTCCTGAATCTAACGGTGCAAATTTCACCCTGATAGCTCCAATGGTTTCCGTAATATTGCGTTTTAAAGTTTTGGCGCTTGCAAAAAAATCGTGAAGTTCGTTAACACCCAAAAACATTTTCGCTCATATCCCGTAAACTATAGGTCACTGACCTGATTTAGTGGCACCAGCGTATTCCCCTAAAAATTCTCTTTAATTTGAGTGTATATTGTGTGCGGAAAGGTGTGATTTGAGGATGCTAGAAGCGACAGACCAAAAATTTTCGGTAATTTTTTTAGATTTTTTGAATTTTTATAACAGACAAACCGTGCTAGACAGGACGTTTCTGAGGGCACCGATCGAAAGAAAAACTTCATATTTACTTATGCTCCGTACCACGTCGTCATAAGTCGAAGAGTTTGGGAGTAGGAGAGGATTAAAGAAAAATTAAAAAAAATTGAACCTCAAGGGGGTAAATTTTGAAAATTTAAAAAAATAATTTTTTGTCTCAAAACGCTTCGAAACCTACACTATCGTATGTAAATTGATGCGAGCAATCCATCTGTAACCTCGGTTTCCCCCTAAATCCAGCCGTTTTCGAGTTATGAGCGTTTTTTTGAAAAATATTTAAAATGGTCCAATTGTCTCAAAATAGTCATTTTCTGATAGAACTCGACCTCCTGAATCTAACGGTGCAAATTTCACCCTGATAGCTCCAATGGTTTCCGTAATATTGCGTTTTAAAGTTTTGGCACTTGCAAAAAAATCGTGAAGTTCGTTAACACCCAAAAACATTTTCGCTCATATCCCGTAAACTATAGGTCACTGACCTGATTTAATGGCACCAGCGTGTTCCTCTAAAAATTCTCTTTAATTTGAGTGTATATTGTGTGCGGAAAGGCGTGATTTGAGGATGCTGGAAGCAAACCGAAGATTTTGGCTAATTTTTTCGGATTTTTTTAATTCTAATTACAGACAAACCGTGCTAGATATGACGTTTCTGAGGACACCAATCGAAAGAAAAACTTTATATTTACTTATGTTCCGTACCACGTCGTCATAAGTCGAAGAGTTTGGGAGTAGGAGAGGATTAAAGAAAAATTAAAAAAAATTGAACCTCAAGGGGGTAAATTTTGAAAATTTAAAAAATTAATTTTTTGTCTCAAAACGCTTCGAAACCTACACTATCGTATGTAAATTGATGCGAGCAATCCATCTGTAACCTCGGTTTCCCCCTAAATCCAGCCGTTTTCGAGTTATGAGCGTTTTTTTGAAAAATATTTAAAATGGTCCAATTGTCTCAAAATAGTCATTTTCTGATAGAACTCGACCTCCTGAATCCAGCGGTGCAAATTTCACCCCGATAGCTCCAATGGTTTCCGTAATATTGCGTTTTAAAATTTTGGCACTTGCGAAAAATTCGTGAAGTTCGTTAACACCCAAAAACATTTTCGCTCATATCCCGTAAACTATAGGTCACTGACCTGATTTAGTGGCACCAGCGTATTCCTCTAAAAATTCTCTTTAATTTGAGTGTATATTGTGTGCGGAAAGGTATGATTTGAGGATGCTAGAAGCGACAGACCAAAAATTTTCGGTAATTTTTTTAGATTTTTTGAATTTTTATAACAGACAAACCGTGCTAGACAGGACGTTTCTGAGGGCATCGATCAAAAGAAAAACTCCATATTTACTTCTGTTCCGAACCACGTCGTCATAAGTCGAAGGATTTTGGAGCAGGAGAGGATTAAAGAAAAATTAAAAAAATTTGAACCTCAAAGGGGTAAATTTTGAAAATTCAAAAAATTAATTAATGCGAGCAATCCATCTGCAACCTTGGCTTCCCCCTAAATCCAGCCGTTTTCGAGTTATGAGCGTTTTTTTGAAAAATATTCAAAATGGTCCAATTGTCCCAGAATAATCATTTTCTGATAGAACTCGACTTCCTGAAACTAACGGTGTAAATTTTACCCCGATGGCTCCAATGGTTTCGGATATATCGCGTTTAAAATTTTTGGCACTTGCAAAAAACTTGTGAAGTTCGTTAACACCCAAAAACATTTTTGCTCATATCTCGTAAACTATAGATCACTGACCTGATCTAGTGGCACCAGCGTGTTCCTCTAAAAATTCTCTTTAATTTGAGTGTATATTGTGTGCGGAAAGGCGTGATTTGAGGATGCTCGAAGCGACAGACCGAAAATTTTGGGTAATTTTTTAAGATTTTTTGAATTTTTATAACAGAAAAACTGTGCTAGATAGGACGTTTCTGAGGGCAACAATCGAAAGAAAAACTTCATATCTACTTATGTTCCGGACCACGTCGTCATAAGTCGAAGGATTCGGGAGTAGGAGAGGATTAAAGAAAAATTGAAAAAATTTGAATCTAAATTTTAAAAATTAAAAAAAAACGTTTTGTCTCAAAACGCTTCGAAACCTTTACTATCTTATGTAAAGTGATGCGAGCATTCCATCTGTAACCTCGGTTTCCCCCTAAATCCAGCCGTTTTCGAGTTATGAGTTTTTTTTTGAAAAATATTCAAAACGGTACAATTGTCCCAAAATGGCTATTTTCCTATAGAACTCGACCTCCTGAATCTAACGGTGCAAATTTCACCCCGATAGCTCCAATGGTTTCGGAGATATCGTTTTTTACAATTTTGGCACTTGCAAAAAATTCGTGAAGTTCGTTAACACCCAAAAACATTTTCGCTCATATGTCGTAAACCATAGGTCACTGAACTGATTTAGTGGCACCAGCGTCTTCCTCTAAAAATTCTCTTTAATTTGAGTGTATATTGTGTGCGGAAAGGCGTGATTTGAGGATGCTGGAAGCGACAAACCGAAGATTTTGGCTATTTTTTTCGGATTTTTTTAATTCTAATTACAGACAAACCGTGCTAGATATGACGTTTCTGAGGACACCAATCGAAAGAAAAACTTTATATTTACTTATGTTCCGTACCACGGCGTCATAAGTCGAAGAGTTTGGGAGTAGGAGAGGATTAAAGAAAAATTAAAAAAAATTGAACCTCAAGGGGGTAAATTTTGAAAATTCAAAAAAATATTTTTTTTCTCTCAAAACGCTTCGAAACCTACACTATCTTATGTAAATTGATGCGAGCAATCCATCTGCAACCTCGGTTTCCCCCTAAATCCAGCCGTTTTCAAGTTATGAGCGTTTTTTTGAAAAATATTCAAAATGGTCCAATTGTCCCAAAATGGTCATTCTCTGTTAGAACTCGACCTCCTGAATCCAACGGTGCAAATTTCACCCCGATAGCTCCAATGGTTTCGGAGATATCGAGTTTTAAAGTTTTGGCACTTGCAAAAAATTCGTGAAGTTCGTTAACACCCAAAAACATTTTTGCTCATATTTCGTAAACTATAGGTCACTGACCTGATTTAGTGGCACCAGGGTGTCCTCTAAAAATTCTCTATAATTTGAGTGTATCTAGTATGCGGAAAGGCGTGATTTGAGGATGCTAGAAGCGGTAGACCGAAAATTTTGGATAATTTTTTTCCAAATTTACTTATATCACTCACTCACTCACTCCATATTTACTTATGTTACGTACCACGTTCTCGACTATCCTGCTATTCCTTATCCCAAAATCACCTTACCACTAGAAGAAGAATTTTTTGAATTATACTTAATAAGATGGAGCAGTCGCAGTCGTGTAGAAATGATTTATATAACTATAAAAATGCTTATTTAATAAATAAATTCACATATGCATTATGGAAATGTTATAGCTTATCGTTAGCAGATTATTTACTTACAATTAGAGTTTTAATTTAATTTGTAATAATTATTCACAATAAATCAAGCCAAGAGGTAGTAATTAGTTAGATAATAATTACATGTTTAAACATAAAAATCGACACGTTTATGTGTGTGGATATATATACAATTATGCTTTGCAAAAAGTTATTAAAATTCTTTGCCCTTATCGTGTTCATCAAGCCAAACGTAAGCAGATAGAACTGTTGCATAAATTCCTTGTGTTTAGAGGAAATTAACCTAAGGTACCAAAATGCTAGGTCACATCTGAAGTTCTCAACTAATGCCATTGCATTGTATGTAATAGATTCTGGAAAACTCATAGCGCACCATAAGTTAAATACCATTAATTGCATTTCCACATTCTTTAAGTTGCGGCAAGCCTGTGAGGTAAATGTTGGTGTTCTAAATTGTTTCTTTGAATGAAATCTTTAATATAAATATCACCAAGTCAGTTACATATGAGGGAAGTGATTCACGAAAAGAGTTAAGTTAAGCTAGATTACGGGAATACCTCCAAAAATATGAAGTCAAATGCGAAGTTCCATAATAAAGAACAAAATATTAACCGCCTGCAGGTCTATATTCAGAATCTGCAGAATTAATATTTCATTTCAAAAACGTGCCTGGCGCCGCTTTCCACCTCGCTTTATGTCCCAACAAAACCAAAACCTTTCTTCCCATCATTGCATTTGGCAATTAACGACAACTAATTGTAATGTGACATCGAATGCGTGATGCAAATTAGTGACTCTTAATGCACACGTTTTATTATTGACTCATGTGTGATTTATTCTTCTTCGCATAAACCTCCGCATCGTAAAAGGCGATTCTTCGAACCTGCATACCCGTCCATTGTGATTTTTTTTTCGCAATTCCACATCATTTTTTAATCCGGGGATGTTTTTACACTGCATTAAACAAGATTTTTGATGCACCCACGTCTTTATAATCGCTGCAGGTACAAAATGATTCTTCTCGCTCTGTTTACCTCGAACGCAACAAAAATCCTCGTGTGAACCCCCAAGTAGGTGTTTGGAAATTTGCTTAATATATTTTGATCAAGTAATTTACAGTTGTTGTTATTGTTATCGGGGGGCAAATTACGCCACTCCAACTCATAAATTTTCGAATGAAGGCAAACATTCGGAGCAGACTGTATGAGGGAAATGACTGAGGGGAGAAGATATAGTTTAGGAAATGAGAATAGTAGATGAGTGCGCCCCCGGATAACGAAGCCGCAATAAAAACTAAACGAACTTTTTGGGGTTTTGAGATAATTTTTACGGCACGGCAGTAAAACTATTATGAGCATAATTATAATTAATAGTTAATTATGTCAAAAGGTGAAGATAACGATCTCTCGAATGGCATACTTAATTAGTCTTTTTAAATCCAGGTCTGTTCCTTTCGCGTCAGTGAGGAAAAAGGGTCAAAATTTCCTGACAATAGTGCTACTTGTGTGCAATAATCCACCTTGTTTACCGTTGTTGGGTCTATCATTCAAATCACCTATGAAACAATAAGCCAATGATGTTGAGATTTAACACCTGGATTAGTACAGCTATACGTGCCCCTGGTTATCGTAATATTCAGGTTAAGCGAATAAGTATGCGTTCTTCATTAAGCATACGATATCATGATGTGGTTACTTCAGTGCTAAACGGCTTAAGGATGTTTCGGTCGGACCGTGCATCTTCAATTTGATCACAGGTGTTAAACCAGGTGTCAATCAATATTCATGGACACCTCGCGTCTTCCATTGCAAAATTACCGCCGTTTAAGGCTCGGAACCTTACCTTTTTTATTATTAAGACGCAGTCATGAATCTTAAACACCGCCTTTAACGATAGGAAATTAATGAACTGTTTGTGTAAGAGCATAATAAAATAAATCGCGCCCCGTCATGAGAAAATTTCACGAATCCGTAATTTTCGCTGTGTGATTCCGAACCCTTGCTGTGATTTCTCACGATTTAACGAAAAAAAAGGGGCGAATTAACAAGGGTTACCGAATATTTGAAATTTAGACATTTCCCCCTTTAACGACTTTTCTTGGATTTGTAGGCTGTCGCCAAATTGCAGTATTCAAAACAAACTGCCCATATTTCATTTAACGGTCCACTCCGAGGAAATTTGAAGAAACGGTATCAATTGTGCCTTTCATTGGCGTCGACTCCACAATGCACGTCTTAAATGTATTCTAATGCCTTTCTTGGCGAAATCGGTTCGTATTCTTGTATTGTGATTGTGTAACCACCCCCGTAGAGTGTCATTGCCGGAGTTGGCGACAGCTGCTGCTAAAAAAATGAAGTTTTCAACCTCCACCTTAGCTACAGTTAATTTAACTCGGGTTCCAGATGCTCTCTTGATAAAAAGGTTGCGGGTCCGTGTTGAAATCTTTCAGACTTTAACTCCTTATCTATTACTGAGGAATTTTAACCGTGTTGATTTAATTGAGACAAAATTTAACCCCCGACCGTACGACATCTTCGGGCGGTGGCAGACACACGCCGGCGATTAATTGATCCAGGAAATTAATTCACGAGGCGCAGCTTGTGCCACTTTTTACACATTTTTAATGTCGGGACGACTGAGGTGGTAAATGGAGGACTGGAGACGTCTTCATCCCGATTTCGTGACAGATTATGAGAGGAATTTATAGCTAGATCGCAACTTTCATTTTATAAATTTGATTATTATAAATTATACCAATAAGCTTTAATTAAAAACAGTACTTTTTTTATTGTCATCAAGGTGTTCATTATTGACAAGTTTTTTCTTTTTATGCGTTATTGTTGATTAAAAAACACATTTTAGGTTTGATTGTTTCAGATCAACCTTCCTCTGGGTGGTGATTTTTTTTTTAACTCGGAGTATTTACTTGAAACCATTTTTCCATTCAAAAGAACAACATCAAAATACCCGAGGGGGTAATCACTCCATGAAAGAATGTCCCAACCGTGAAATACTTTTTATTATTTCTTGATATTGCGAAATATTTCAGTATTTTATAATATTGTCAAATATTTTATTTTATTTTCAGTTATAATATAATAAGAGTTGAGATTTCGTCGGAAAAAATTACGGATTGTTACGAGAGTTCGCCTAGCAATTTTGCGAATGACATTGTCATAAAAATCACGAAACGCAGTTGAGTGATTTTTGATCAATGTCATGAGCAAAATTGTAGAACTCGAGTCCACAATTGGTAAATTTTTCCAGCGAAATCTCAACTCGAATTATATTCCTCAGACTATTTCACGAAAACGCCCAAATTATTGATAATGTGGTGGAAGGTGACAGGTAATTGAGGTATTTGACATGCAATATGCTGCCACAGTGACTGCAGCAATTGTTATTTTTTCGCTGAAAAATGAGGTACGTTGTGTAATAGCGACTGTTCATTGGTCCGTAACCTCTGATAAAATTTTGACAAGTTGATTTTTTCAATTTAAATTTTGATTCCATTGTTGAATGATCACAAATGATTGGTTAAAATATATATGAGTGAAATAGTCAGATAAAAAAAATATTTCATAGTTTATTCTTAAATTTCACGATATTTCAAAATATTTCATGATATTGCAAATAAATTAATGTTCGTCAAATAGTATTTTGGAGGATTTCATTATGCAACTAGTGAAAATTTGAAAAAATACATAAACAAAGATGTGCAGATTCCTGGATTTCTTAAAACATTCTTAGCGCCGCGCCGGCCAAATTATACATATGTAGGGTTCAAATTACAAACTTCATTTAATTTTAAAATATTTTAATAATGGAATAACATAACAATCAAAAGTGGATGATTTGGTGGTGCTAGCGAGAGAGGAGAAAGGAATGAAAGAAATGATGAAATATATGAGGAGAAAAAAGTTGACGGTGAATGTAGAGAAATCCAAGATGATGGTGTTAAGAAAAGGGGGTGGTAGAAGAAAAGTAAATGAGTGGAGATGAGAGAAAGAAAAAATTTAAGTATTTAGGTTATGTAATGAATGAAAGAAACAGCAACTGCGCATGTGAGAGATAGATGGTAGGAGTAGAGATAGTGACACCGGGGTATATAGTGATGGAGGAAACAAAGAGATGGAATACGAATAGAAGCAGGAAAGAGAGCAATAAGATTTGAGGAGAGAGTGATAGACAGAGGAGAGTGCATGCAGAATTTTGCAAGACTGTTTGAAAGAAAAACGGAAAGAAATAAGAAAGGGAAAAAGGAACGAGAATTAGATATTCTAGGTACAATACCAAAATACCTAGGAAGAGGGAGTAAAAAAGAGTGAGTGATAATAGCAAAATTTAGATGTGGAAATGAGGACAGAGGGAATAAATATTGGAGTGAGGATAGGAATTGAGTATGGAAAATGTGTGGAGAAAAAAAGGAGATGACAGAGCATTTGTTGAAGGATTGCGTAGAATTGAGAGAGAGAGAGATTAGAGTAGAGAAGAAATTTTGAATGAGGACGGAACAGGGATCGAATGAATGAGTGGACAGTGGAGAAAAGGGACAATATGTGAGGAGGGATAAAAAGCTGCTAGTTATTTAGTTTTATTTATTATATTATATATAAGGTTAAGTTACATTGAAATGATTAAATACAAGATGAAAAAATGTGTTAGTTAAAAATTTACAGTTTAACTGACGCGATAATAAATAGAACTAGATGAAATGTTTAACAAAAAAAAACTATTACTTATCTTCTGAGCCGGTTTCAACGGTTTCTGCTGGCTTTGGAGCTGACGTGTCCTTACAAATACCCCAACAGGTGAATCTGGGAGACAACCAGGATTTCCTGAGTCTACGTGTGGATTACGTCAGTCCAGGAAAGTCACGTGTGGAAAAGACTCACCAACTATTTCAAATGAATATGAAACATGAAACAATCCTACGGTGACAATCCTATCTTCCCTTTTCTTCTCCTCGAATTCAACACTTTTATCGATATATCCGCTAATGCGATTTAGTTAAAAATTAACTGGACATCTCTATCGTTTATTCCGTACTTGACAATATTTCCTAAATCTTACTCCTTGTTTAGGACAAAATTACGATGGAGATGTTACTTCGTTAAGATGTCGATCGAAAAGAAGGCCGTAAGTTCGTCGCGTAGTATGCAAAAAATTATTCGTGCTTTTTGTGCGTGCGGGTTATCTCTAAACGCTGATTCGTTCCTGAATCTCCGACGGCAAATGCGCGGCAAAATCAAATTGTTACAGTACCTACTTATGTACCTATAGGTATAAACGTACTTACCGGTCAAACTTGGTCGAGAACATGAAAATAATTTACATTGCCACAAGTCCATATCATACCATACCATAGTTGTTATTAATCTACGGTTCATACTTCGTCAAGTTTCGTGATAATTCGTGAACACGTGAACCCAGAATAAATACCAATCAAATCACCGTCGCATGCTAAAAAAAATAGAAAAAGGTTTCTGGGCAGGTTTAAATCTGTGCGTGTTTCTAATATTTCACCGGTACTCAAATATTTCATAATTTATAAAGTATGTATTTCACGATATTTCACAATATTTCAACATATTTCATCATATTGCAGTATGATGTGAAATGTATTTCTAAATATTTCAGGAACAGCTGTCCCAACATTTCACGTAGTGATTACCCCCTCGAAAATACCAATGTTATAGAAATAAATTGACAGTAAAAAAAACTTTTCCCAAATGGCTCTTATTATTCACATCTCACTTAAAAATTCTCATTCCTCCGGATTCTTCCCCACTCTCCATATTCTCATTCCTTCCTTCTTAGTTGCCATTCCTATTTATTCTTAAAACGTTTCACATATGATATTTCACTCCTTCTTGTAATTCTTGATTCTCTTCGACTCCTAAAAAGTTTTTCTGGTTGCTCCATTCCTACTGATTCTTATTTCGAATTCTTTACTATAGATTTTCATAATTTCCTCTGGTTTCTAATACATAATCCTTCCTTCCAATTTCTCAAGATCCCTTTTTTGATTCTTGCTGATTCTCATTTTTCACATCTCACTTAAAAATTCTCATTCCTCCTGATTCTTATCTACTCTTCTAAGTTCCTCTCTATTCTTCTTCCCTCCTTTCTTATTTGCCATTACTCTTTATTCTTAACACGTTTCACATGATATTTCACTCCTTCTTGTCCATCTTGATTCTTTTCGACTCCTAAAAAGTTTTTCTGATTGCTCCATTCCTACTGATTCTTATTTCGTATTCTTTACTGTGGATTCTCATCATTTCCTCTGGTTTCTCCTGGTTTCTACTAATTCTTCTTGCCAATTTCTCAAGACCCCTTTTTTAATTTTAAAAATTCTCATTCCTCCTGGTTCTTCCTTACTGTTCTCAGTTCCTATCCGTTCGCATTCCCTCCTTTTTTATTTACGATTCCTCCTTATTCCTATCACGTTTCGTAGATGATATTTCATTCCTTCGTGTCCTTCTTCATTCTTTTCGAATTGTATTTTTTTCTCTTTGCTTCACTCCTACTGATTCTTATTTCGAATTCTTTACTGTGGATTTCCATAATTTCCTCTGGTTTCTACAAGGTACATAATTCTTCTTTCCTATTTCTCACGATTCCTTTTTTGATTTTTGCTGATTCTCATTTTTCACATCTCACTTAAAAATTCTCATTCCTCCTGATTCTTATCTACTCTTCTAAGTTCTTCTCTATTCTCATTCCCTCCTTTCTTATTTGCCATTCCTTTTTATTCTTAACATGTTTCACATGATATTTCACTCCTTCTTTTCTTTCTTGATTTTTTTCGACTCCTAAAAAGTTTTTCTGATTGCTCCATTCCTACTTATTCTTATTTCGTATTCTTTACTGTGCATTTTCAAAATTTCCTCTGGTTTCTCCTGGTTTCTACTAATTCTTCTTGCCAATTTCTCAAGATCCCTTTTTTAATTTTAAAAATTTTCATTCCTCCTGATTCTTCCTTACTGTTCTCAGTTCCTATCCGTTCGCATTCCCTCCTTTTTTATTTACGATTCCTCCTTATTCCTATCACGTTTCGTAGAAGATATTTCATTCCTTCGTGTCCTTCTTCATTCTTTTCGAATTGTATTTTTTTCTCTTTGCTTCACTCCTACTGATTCTTATTTCGAATTCTTTACTGTGGATTTTCATAATTTCCTCTGGCTTCTACTAGGTACATAATTCTTGTTTCCTATTTCTCACGATTCCTTTTTTGATTTTTGCTGATTCTCATTTCTCACATCTCACTTAAAAATTCTCATTCCTTCTGACTCTTATCTACTCTTCTAAGTTCCCCTCTATTCTCATTCCCTCCTTTCTTATTTGCCATTCCTCTTTATTCTTAGCACGTTTCAAATTATATTTCACTCCTTCTTATCCTTCTTGATTCTTTTCGACTCCTAAAAAGTTTTTCTTATTGCTCCATTCCTACTGATTTTTATTTCGTATTCTTTACTGTGGATTCTCATCAATTTCTCTGGTTTCTCCTGGTTTGTACTAATTCTTCTTTCCAATTTCTCAAAATGATTTTAAAAATTCTCATTCCCCCTGATTCTTTCCTACTGTTCTCGGTTCCCCTACATTCGCATTCCCTATTTTTTTATTTACCATTCCTCCTTATTCTTATCACGTTTCGTAGATGATATTTCATTCCTTCTTCATTCTTCTTGAATTGTATTTTTTTCTTTTTGCTTCACTCCTACTGATTCTTATTTCAAATTCTTTACTGTGGATTTTCATAATTTCCTCGGGTTTCTACTACATAATTCTTCTTTCCAATTTCTCACAATTCCTTTTTTGATTTTTGCTGATTCTCATTTTTCACATCTCACTTAAAAATTCAGATTCCTCCTGATTCTTATCTACTCTTGTAAGTACCTCTCTATTCTCATTCCCTCCTTTCTTATTTGCCATTCCTCTTTATTCTTAACACGTTTCACATGATATTTCACTCCTTCTTGTCCATCTTGATTCCTTTCGACTCCTAAAAAGTTTTTCTGATTGCTCCATTCCTACTGATTCTTATTTCGTATTCTTTACTGTGGATTCTCATCATTTCCTCTGGTTTCTCCTGGTTTCTACTAATTCTTCTTGCCATTTTCTCAAGATCCCTTTTTTTAATTTTAAAAATTCTCATTCCTCCTGATTCTTCCTTACTGTTCTCAGTTCCTATCCGTTCGCATTCCCTCCTTTTTTATTTACGATTCCTCCTTATTCCTATCACGTTTCGTAGAAGATATTTCATTCCTTCGTGTCCTTCTTCATTCTTTTCGAATTGTATTTTTTTCTCTTTGCTTCACTCCTACTGATTCTTATTTCGAATTCTTTACTGTGGATTTTCATAATTTCCTCTGGCTTCTACTAGGTACATAATTCTTGTTTCCTATTTCTCACGATTCCTTTTTTGATTTTTGCTGATTCTCATTTCTCACATCTCACTTAAAAATTCTCATTCCTTCTGACTCTTATCTACTCTTCTAAGTTCCCCTCTATTCTCATTCCCTCCTTTCTTATTTGCCATTCCTCTTTATTCTTAGCACGTTTCAAATTATATTTCACTCCTTCTTATCCTTCTTGATTCTTTTCGACTCCTAAAAAGTTTTTCTTATTGCTCCATTCCTACTGATTTTTATTTCGTATTCTTTACTGTGGATTCTCATCATTTCCTTTGGGTTCTCCTGGTTTCTACTAATTTTTCTTTCCAATTTCTTATGATCCCTTTTTTAATTTTAAAAATTCTCATTCCTCCTGATTCTTCCCTACTGTTCTCAGTTCCTCTCTATTCGCATTCCCTGTTTTTTTTATTTACCATTCCTCTTTATTCTTAACACGTTTCGTAGATGATATTTCATTCCTTCTTCATTCTTTTTGAATTGTATTTTTTTCTGTTTGCTTCACTCCTACTGATTCTTATTTCAAATTCTTTACTGTGGATTTTCATAATTTCCTCTGGTTTCTACTACATAATTCTACTTTCCAATTTCTCACGATTCCTTTTTTGATTTTTGCTGATTCTCATTTTTCACATCTCACTTAAAAATTCTCATTCCTCCTGATTCTTATCTACTCTTCTAAGTTCCTCTCCTATTCTCATTCCCTCCTTTCATATTTGAGATTCCTCTTTATTCTCAACACGTTTTACATGATATTTCACTCCTTCTTGTCCATCTTGATTCTTTTCGACTCCTAAAAGTTTTTCTGATTGCTTCATTCCTACTGATTCTTATTTCGTATTCTTTATTGTGGATTCTCATAATTTCCTCTGGTTTCTCCTGGTTTCTACTAATTCTTCCAGCCAATTTCTCAAGATCCCTTTTTTAATTTTAAAAATTCTCATTCCTTCTGATTCTGCCCTACTGTTCTCAGTTTCTCTCCATTCGCATTCCCTCCTTTTGTTATTTACCATTCCTCTTTATTCTTATCAGAAAATAATTTTTGTATCATCGAGTTTGTATTCGTTTTATACATTTCCAAGCATCAGAAATTCATCTATTTTGTCTATATTTGTCAGTCCTTGACATTATTGACAGTGACATTTAAAGTCAAAATCTAATCTTTATTTAGAAACGACTTTCTACCAACTTAAGGCAAAAAATCAGCATATACATATATTGACAGTTCAAGATATAGCATGAAGAGCCACTCAAAAAGTTTGTCAAATTTAATGTTGTCACTTTTGAACCTGACGACCAAATCTCCATTCCTCCCAAGCAAAAATTTATACGATGGGCGCCAAAAGAAGTTTTCTCTTCAAAAAACAAGGTTATGACAGAGAACGTTAATTTCTTCACAGTGGTAGCGAGAGACAGTAAACAGCACCACCTCTCAATTCTTGCATCAATTATTTGGCGGTACAAAGAGGGAATTTAGGTTCTCGGCTAAATTCCTGAATACATCTGTTAAAGGTTATGTTCTACGCTATTCATAAGATTAGTCATTTCCTGAAAAACCTAGTCATTGGCCGTAAAGTCGGCAAACTGTACACAGAATCTACCGTTTCAGAATTTAGTCACAATAAACTATGCTGTAACTCCAAATCATAATGATCAACTGTTGAGCACAATCGTGCAAATTCGTAAAATTATAATAAATATAATATAATAAACATTTAGAAAAGTGTAATATCTAGTTTATTACAGTCGAACGATTTGTAGAACAATTACTAAAATAAAATAAAAAGTAAAGTATATTTTGCCAAATGCAACGCCAAAAAGTATTTATTAAATCAGATGTTCAAAATGTTGACCATTGTTGGTCAGACAATAATACCAACGTGTTTCAAATGCCCTTTGTACATTATGGAAAGTTTCTGGTCCTATAGCTCGACATTTTTGAGTAATTTTATTTCAAAACTTTTCAATATTTGCGAGTTTTATAAACTATGGATTTTAAATAACCCCACAAAAAATTTAACGAAGTTACATGCTCCCCGTTTGAAATCTATCATTCGGCCATTGTCACACTGGTAATACATAATGAGAAGGTGGGCCATCTTGTTGAAAATACAGACGTTTTTCATTTAAAACCATTCTCCCATTATTATCTCTTTGATTTTCCAGAGCTTGTGGTTATCAGTGGATCGATTATGGTTTCGCCAATAACTACGAGACTAACAATGCGTTAGCAACGGTTAAGCTCACAATGTGTAAGGCATGTCTGAACGTATTAAATTTGTCGTTCTGCATTTGTTTTGCCTGTGACGTCATCGAATTAGTGTGATGCATGTTTGTGATTGATAGAAATTAGAGTTGTATAAAGTTAATATAAGTAAAAATTCGTTTAGCTAGGACGTCGATTCAAGTGTCATTGTGAAGCGCTTGCGAAACTGTGAGTGTTTACCCCGATGACGTTTTCAATTCAAAATCTACGGCGCGGACCCGAATGCGCCTTTAGGTATCTTTTTTTATTTGCAACAGACCTAATTTCCTCAAGAACTTTTTTTAGGATGTCGCTCATTAAATGTCATCGCAATTCACACTGCTTTTCTGCTCCATAAATAAAAATCGCCCTTTCATTCAGAGTGTAAACCATTTTGAAATTTTTTCAATGTCCACTGACAAAATTAGCACGAAACGGTAAAAGATATTAATGAATTTCTTGAAATTGACTTACTTTTAACTTCTTGGTGTTTTAGAGCTGGTGAGGGCGTCAATCAATTGTTTATTAACTGCAATGTCTGGTGCCACTTTAAAGTATGTAATTAAAAGTTGACATCCTGCATCTCAAAAACAAATCGTTCCATTATTTTTTATATACAGATGAAAAGCTTTTCAAAGGCTCTTTCAAATAAGGTACCTATCGCTGTAGTGCGATTTAAATTTCAAAGCTGGGGCATGGTAGATGCACTATAATTCTGATATCAAATTAATAGCGGTCCTCTAAGTCAGTCTTTAATAATATTATTTTTGGTTCGGAAGTTTTTAAATATAGTAGGTGTGTGTGTTGTTAGTGTGTTGTTACGTTAGTTACAGGTCAATGATATAACACAAATTTAGTTGACTAGCCTTAAGAAGTATTTCACAAAGTAATATCGGCTCTTCATCAAATTCATATATCATGTGACCTGTGGAAAACAAAATTTACATGTAGTAAGATGGGCAATATTGACGTGCAAAACCTACTGGATGTATGAATCATATATGAACATCCTGTACTTTTACTACATTCCAATACTTTAAAAACACGTCTCTCAATACTGATCAAATATCAAATAAATTACGGTAACAATCAATTTAGTTTACAATTGAAACCATACACTTTTATCACAAGCATAAAATTGCAATACAATTAATTTTTCGTAACTTATTTCCCGGCATGTAGAACATTGTTTGCATAATTTATCAGAACAGCAACCACAATGAAGCGTTGTTGCATTAACGGCTTGTAGAATTTTCCTTACTAAAGAGTTTACATACCAGATTACTCATTAAACAGTTGGCAGCGCTAACGGTGTAAGCCACAAATTGCCAAAATTGTCGTTAATAACTGGGGTGGTTAAAACCGTCTTATTGGCACAAATCTAATAGTCACTTGCCAAACACTAACGATGTGTTATCGTTTCGTAAATGTTTTTAAAGACAATAGAGATCCGTAAAGTTGTACGCCATGTTGCGACAATTACTATCAATTATCCTTTAAGCGTACAGTCGAATTTGAGGCACGCACGACTACATTATGGGCCGCGCCGTATGTAATCAAACGAGGGCTATTATCAAAATAAATATACATACCTACATACAACTACCAGTATTTGCGATGAATTGCAGTTGCCAATTGTACTATATTATAACACGTTATTAAATTATTATATTATTACTTCTAAATTAGTTCTGTGTGATGCATAATAGTGTGTAATTGTGCAACTGAAGATAACATTTTTACAAATTATAATAGTTTCGCTTAACAGAATAAACAAGTAATGGGCTGGATAATTTAAATAATTTACTGCACATGTTCAGGTTTAGAATTTTTCTGGACGAAAATATGGGTATTATGGGGAGAGTGGTAAATAAATAAGAAATGACGGTCCCATTTTAGGGCGAAAAGATGTTAATTTTATTAACCCACAAATCTGGTGTTCATCCTAACTCCGCCCTTTTTGACTGGGAAGAATTTGCGAGTTAAAATACTCATTGGATTTCTAATCATCTCTATAAAATTGTACATGAAATATGAATGGCAAATTAAAAAAATTAGTTCATTAACAGTCGCCCATTTTATGAAAAATCAGTGAATAAATTTTTTAACTGCCGAATTTCTTTCCTTCACAGGTCTAGATAGCACCATATTTTTTTCAGATTTTTTAATTAATATTTTATACGGTAAAAAAATATTTGCAACGGCCGGTTTCGAGATTTCAGCTGACATTAAAAGTTTTGAGCTGTTTTGCAATTGTTTATGTGCGGGTTTGAGACTTTTGCACATTTTTCTAGAACAATTCCAAGGAGTTATCACACGTATTTTAACTCGCAGTTGGAATTCGGATTGGGTTGAATTAAAACCAAAAACCCTTAATTAATCTTTAATTTTCCAGATTTGTATTGTTTGAATGACTTACCTCAAACCCGAATACCGCTATCTCTTCACAATGATTTATAATGTTCGATGCGTTAATTAATTAATTAACAAACTTTTCCGCATCTCTCAAACGTTTCCCACGACTGCGAAATTATTTATGGATTCGAGAGATTGATATGGGTCAAAATCCCCAAATTCTGCATTCAAAAACACCGTACTTCGGAGGGATGAAAGGTTTCGCTTAAAAAAACGGTGCGATTGTTCCCAGGAAACGGGATTTCTTGTGTACCTTGCGACCTACATAATGCGTTTTTTATCCGAAAAATCATTTTAAATCTTAGTGCGGGCATATTTAAGGGCGGTTTTGCAGCGATCACGTCTGATTCTCACACTAGGCGAATTTGGGTCATTTTTTGTCCCCTCGGTTTCGCATTTTTCTACTTAAAAATGATAGGAGAGTTAATTTACCGGAGGAATCCGCTCTATGGAAATGGGGTACTGCAGATATATTATGGCATATAGTGTCCTGTATTGATTTTAATGTTGCAGCGCGGAATTTCCGTCCTTATGCTTCATGAATATTGGATCTTGAATTCTGTATGCGGATTCGCGCAACGCTCTTCAATAATAAACACCGTTATATTAAAGTGACTCTCACTCGGGCTTAGTCTTTTCTAAAGGGTAATACCGGGATCGGACCAAAAGTTTTTTAAATCAGAGTCGGATAAACAAAGAGATAATCAGATTTGTCTTCAGAAGAAATTTTGACATATTATCTGCCAAGTTGAGTCAGCCTATCGATAAAAATAATGACAGTTGATGCTTCATGACATTTATGGAATTCGCTGGAAATACATCGATCACAAAGTTGAAACACTACTGAACACCTCTATAATTATTGTGTTTACCAAAAACCACACTGACAGTAAATTTTCTAATTAAATTTTATCGGATAACAGTAGAATAGAAAGTAGCACACACACTGAAATGGTCTAAACAATTATTAAATTATGTAAACACCAAACAAAAAATATATTGAAGTTCAAAATCGCGTGTACATAATATATCTGATGGTGAAACCCATACTTAGACACAGTTACTTGAGAAGCGAATTATCAAAAGAAAAGGACCTACTTTTCAATAAAACATCTATTGAACATACATTATCATTATAATGTGTAAAAATAAATGATTATTCAAAAAAATATTACACGGATGGTAACAATAATTTTCCAAACCTTCAGTCCGCCCCTCGTAAGTGGAAGGAACTGGCAATTATCTCGTCCCGCTGAAATAATTTATGGAATTTTATTGTGTCGCAAAGTTTCTCTATTGCAAAACTTGCGCCACTGAATTTTATTGCAGGCCGGATAACGTCGTCTACTTATTAAATTTTCAGACAGCGGCCATTATATCTGTATATGGTTATTACGAGTTGCACACTTCATTTGGCGCACTCGACCGCAAACATTGAATTTAAATACAGGAGCTTTTCTCCTTCGTCTGCGGGGCGTTCGGTGGAAAACATCGTCTTAATCCGGAAAAGTTTAGCAGAAAGTTCTGCACGTTGTGGTGGATTAACACTAACCAAACACCTATTGAGAGATCGTTTTTAACGTTTGATGGAAGGGGGCAGTGGCGAATATCAGTAATAATGGCCCTAGTTTAATTAGTCAGATTATTAATATTTTGTTTATTGCCACTGTTGCGTATCTTGGTTCGATTCTTTATTTACACACTATGTACAATTTATTTTGGACTCTTAAATTACAATATTTACATTTTTTACACTATTTACTAATCACTAAAAGGTCTCGTATTCTCTGGTGCGACTGCAACGTCCTCCAATAAATATATAGTTACATCCTTCTAGAAGCCTCCAAATAATTCCATAGGTGACATTATTGAGTTCTCGTGATATAAATGGAATCTTCTCGATGATTATTATTACACACTTCCGTCTCTAGAACGACATGGATGACGTCTTGCTCTAGATGTGTATCGAATACTCGAATACTCCATTTCAAATATTTTCCTTACACCCTTTCCAACCCTTCTTGCGCTCTCCATCCCCATATTTCCGCTCCATACATCATCACGCTTTTCACCAGACTATCAAACATCATTACTCTCCTAAAATCATGTCCAAATTTTCTTTCTTCTATTCCCCATAGCGCTCCTATTATTATCTTATTTGCTTTTTTCACTAACTCTCTCACATTTGCTGTTGCTGTGTTTCCTTCATTCATCACATAACCTAAATACTCAAATTCTTTCACTTCTTCAATTTTCTCTTTCTAACATCTCCACTCATTTACTTTTCTCTTACCACCCCCTTTTGTAAACACATCACCTTGGATTTATTTTCTATTTTGTCCGCAAACATATGGACACTATTAAATATTTTCTGTGTATGGGATTCCCCGAATTGAGACAATTGCCGCACAATTTATTTATTAACTCTTTTCGTGGAAATCCCCGCCAGTTTAAAAAATCGTTCAATGAACAATACAGAACGGTATTTTTATTGTAATGTAATTTAAATAAATTTGTTATAGCGTCCCTCAAACGCGCTATTATTTTTCGCCTTTATATTCCATCAGGCTCATTAAAGTTTGACTTTAAACAACACAGAAGGAACATAAAATCTTGTATGAAACTCGGCTGTAATGAGAAATTATTGACTCGTCTTGTTTATGAATAGTAGCTCGTTTCGCTCGCCCATACATAATAAAATCGTGACAAACGAAAAAGACGAAATAAAATTTTTATGGTAAAAATATGCAACGCAATGAAAACTTACGAAAGTCTTCAAAGTTTGATTTCAAACAATACAAAAGGAACAGAATCTTGTATGGAACTCGGCTGTAATGTCTTGTTTATGAATAGTAGCTCGCTTCGCTCGTTCACATATTATAAAATCGTTACAAAAGAAAAGGACAACGTAAACGTTTTTATTGCAAAAGAATGTATCCTTTTTAATTTTGGAACTCAAATTTTTCATTTAAAAATGCAAAAATTTCGGGATTAAGGTAGCAAAATTTTTAAATATAAAAATTTTGAATTTATGGAATTTTGGAAAAAGTGACCGAAACGAGAACAAACATAACACCAAACAATAACTACAGTATTGGTAAATATGCAACGAAATGAAAAATTACGAAAGTTTTCAAAGTTTGACTCCAAACAATACAAAGGGAACATCTTTAAAACTAGGCTGTAATGAGAAATTATTGACTCTTCTTGTTTATGCATTGTAGAAAATTATTTCGTTATTTACTTTGTTACGAGTTAGAATATATGAGCGAGCGAAGCGAGCTGGTATTCATGAACAATGGGAATCAGTAAATTACATAATCAATCCAGTTGCATACAAGATTTTGTGTTTATGAATAGTAGCTCGCTTCGCTCGCTCATATATTACAAAATGATTACATTTTTTATTGCAAAAGAATATATCCTTTTTAATTTTGGAACTAAAAGTTTTCATTTGAAAATGCAAAAATTTCGAATTAAGGTATCAAAATTTTTGAATATAAAAATTTTGAATTTATAGAATTTTGGAAAGGATACAAAAGGAACATAAAATTTTGTATAAAACTCGGCTGTAATGAGAAATTGTTGACTCTTCTTTTTTATGAATAGTAGCTCGCTTCGCTCGCTCATATATTATAAAATCGTTGCAAATGAAAAAGACGACGTAAACGTTTTTATTGTATAAAGGAATGTATCTTTTTTATTTTTGAAAGTCAAACTCGGTATTTGAAAATGTAAAAATTTTGGAATTAGTGTATCGAAATTAGCGAATTTTGATATAAAAATTTTGAAATCTTAGAACGCTGAGGTATTTAGCAAAATACATGAACACACATGAAAATTAATTATATAAAAATTGTAAGGGATAAATCTCACGTGAGGGAGGAGAAGGTTTTCACCAAATCTCATCAAGAGGGAGGGAGGGGTCCAAATTAACAGAAAAATACCTCACGTAATTAATGGACGGCCCCCATCCTTGGGACTCCTGTCCGGGACCAGTCAATCAGTCAAGTTTCCGGCGCCTCCCGGACCTAAAACCACCTGCACCAGCCAACGGCAGCAACAATCGTGATCCTGTTTTTCATCCTTTTTATACACTCTCTAGTCGACGTGCACAAGACGACAATCTTAGTACTAGTTTTCTGCGGTTTCCCAATCCTGTACACGAATGTGAGATCATGTTCAAGGCCGCAGCCGCACACCTACCAATCCCAGATTCTGGACTGCTTCGCTGAAGAGGCAGAAGCCTATAACAGCGGGCCGGCATTTTAAATGCATGTAATTTAAAAACATCTTGAATTATATAGAGTCAATCCAAAACCACTTTGTGATCATAACCTGTCGGCAATAAAACTTGTCTGTCTTATCTGTGTCTGTCTCTTTTTCGTTTTTTTTTTCCCCAATTTAAGTATCTCTATACTCCTTCTTCCGTCTTTATACCATTCATCTTTAGTTCTTCCATCCGTTTCTTTTGCTTCTTCTCTTTGCATACTAACTTGTACCTTATGCGTGCTCTCTTGTACTCTTCTTTAGTTGCTTTTTTTTTCAATTTCTTAGTTTCCTTCTTGCTTCCTGCTTTCCTTCCCTGCATTCTCCCTTTTGCGTTTTCTGTTTCATCTTTTGTTGATCATCGTTCTATTGTTGCTGCTTGTTCCTCTTCTATTCGTTTTCCTTTTCCTCCTATTGTTGCATTAAACTATTTAGAACCCAATTTCACCCGCTGTCCTTTTTGTCACTCGTCTTTGGCTATCGCTCTTAATTCCTTCTGTATATCTCTTTCCTTCTTTGTCATCATCTTCGGATTAATTTTATAAAATCATAACATTTATGTATGTACTTGATTCAAATTATGCAGAACTTTTGCTCTCAGAAATTGTTATCTTTGCTTTTAGTTTTTAATAGAAAAATTGTTATAGGGTAACAATACGTCTCTTTTACTACCGTTCAACTTGCACTCATTTCTATTCTTCTTCTCGGTTTTTATTTTTGCATCGGAGCACCCACCACAAGAATCTCATTTCTTCGTCAGTGAGTTGAGTTTAGTCAGCACCCTTATCTAATCAGAAAGTGAGTGACACCAGTCTTCTTTTCAGGTCCTGGAGCCAGGATTTTTTTCCAGTAATTTTCTAATTCACCTTGCTCTAGCAACCTCTCAAGTATCCTCAAAGTCTTTCTTATTTCTTCGTGCCCGGCTTCGTATTTCTTCATAATCTTCATATCAATTTTTGGGCCAATAGTCCGGTCAAATTAGTCATATAAATAGTGGTCAAATAACAAAAATTCCCACAGAGCTAAATTTTGGTGGGGACCTTGGGTACACCATTAGAAATAAAGTGTCAAAAGTCCCCATCGATCCCATGTGTGCTAAAAAAGTTATTCGGGGTCAAAGGTCAAAATGTGAGGTTTTTGAATTTTTTTCGAAAACGGTTTTAAAGTTTGATCAAAAAAGTGGCCCAGACAAAAATATAGATCTTCAAATTATCTACAAAAATGGCCCTTATACTTTTCTTCTAAGAACCACCATTTCTGAGATATCGCGATTCTAAATATTGAAGGAGTCACGTTCTACATGATATGCACACTTGTCACAAGTTCCTTTTTCTGAAATTCGAGGCACCAAAAATTATGATTGAGTAAATAAAAAGAATTTGGTTACGTTTTTTGCAAATATTTCAAAAACTATTTGAGATATCCAAAATTTGAAAGAAGATCCGTAAAGAGCAGGAAATATTCAAAAAAAGGTCCTAGCTCCCGAAATTCTCACGGCAATATTTATCAAGTTAATTTAGCGGTGAAAATCGAAAAAACGCGCAATTCAGCTCCCGTCCGCGCCGATCGAATCTAACAACTGAACAAGAAAAAAATATTTTAATCGAGTAAATATTAATATTAAAGAATAAAAACATTTAGGTAGCCGAGCTGCTCAGTGGCGGGTAACTGAATTAGCGTCAAAACTTCCACTAATTTTAACTCGATAACTACGGGGTTTAGGGCAAATTTTTATTAAGAAAAATTGTTGACACTGATGAATTCTACTACTGGTTAAAATTAATTTAGTCTTTTCTGGGACACGTTGTATATAGGAAAATAAATAAGAAAGTGGCCCAACCAAATTGTGTGGACGTTCTCATTTCTTTTTTAAACCACGTGACATAATTATTCCCTCTATCATTACTAGTCAATATTTTAGAAGTAGTCTAGTCTTGTCTGCGTAATAAGTTCGTTAAAACCAAATGTTGAGAATAAACCCTAATTTGCGGTTGATATCCGTAAATTTCGTGCGGCATGCAACCCTAATTTAAAAAAATCTCATTCTACGTCCCGCGCTTTTACGACTGCGAAATTTGCATAAAAATGTGTCTTTCATCAATGGTCGGACACAATAAAAAACTAATTGAAAAGAACGTCCACGAAACGTAAACGTCCCCATTATCATTTGACTCGGCGACCTCGCATTAAAACAAGGGAGGAAATGTTTAAATTTTCTCCCATTTACGGCAGCTGACGCCCTTCCATTTCAAAGCTACACCAGCTGACAATTTCAGATTTCTAAAGTAAACCAATTTTGTATCTTTCGTGCCCGCATGTAAATTTAAAAAAGAAGCTTCCATCATTATTTACTAGCAAAGTCCGACGTGGCTGAACAATGCGTTCGAATTCTTTAGAATTCCAATGTCCTCGGTGGTAAGAACCCTGTAAACAGGAATATGGTAATGCGATGTTGACAATGCTAATGAAAGAAAAATACAAGTTATCATTGTAGAGCACACCGCCGGATGATGATGGCGACAAGCTGAAGAATTTCCTCGTGGTGTTTTTTCTAATGAGCTTTTCGTATTCTTCCGAATTTAATGCATCACCTTGAAACAGGCGGGTTAAAAAACTACCTGCCTCAGCCACCCTCGTATTAGCGAAATATCTGGGCTTTCGGAATCATTCGAATTTCTACCTTTTGTGGGGTGAGTTTAGTGTTGACCGGAGTCATTATTCAAACAACCACCGGGGCCATTGTTGGCTTCTAACGAAGCATATGCATCCCGATTTCGCCCCCAATGCTCGATTTAAATTCCGTGTTCACGGGTTTCTTTACATGTGCGAGCGCAATAACCCTCGAGTTTCGTGGTTTCATCGTCCAAACTTCAACAAGATTTTTTAAGAAATTAATGTTTATTACTACTAAACCAGCGAGCGGGGTTCGATTTCCGGCAGTGAAGCGTAACAGTTTAAACTTCAAAGGCAAGAAACGCCGAAGGTGGATTAGGATAGCACTACTATGTACTTTTTTGTAACAAATATAATAAATAGAAAAGAAATGTATATCTTTTTCTATATATTTTAAATTATCAAAGTTAAGTACTAGTAAAAACAATTCAATTATTCATACATTAATTTCAACCAGCCAATCAATCCAGTTAAAATTTTAAACGTCTTTATGTCTGAGTTCACTTATAAACTACCATACTTCTCAGTGTTGTGGTAAAGGTATAATCACGTTTGAAGACTTGTTCTATCGATTTGAAAACTACAGTTATTAAAGACTTCACAAATGGGGTGAAGCGTCCACCCCGTTCATATTGTAAAATAGGCAATTCAATACATATTAATGTAAAGACGGTAATGATAAATCGACGAAATCCAGGCCGTTAAATCGTCGTCCCGACATTATATTCGAACTCCCGTCTCCGCTAAATTAAAAATGGAAAAGTTATCGGCACAAGAGGTCAGTAATATACGTGATTTATGATGATATCATTTGATTGTTTTCGGTCCACGGCTTCCATAAAGCTTATGAAAGTCGGCGGCATTAGAATAAAACGAAATCAGATTTCCGTTTTAGTTTAATGAAAAGGTGACTATTTCTAGGTGGATTAATGATATATTATGTGTTCCACCGGAATAAGTGGGGCACGTAAAATGTAGGGTAGAGTGGAGCAAGTTGGGACGTGAGGTAAGCTCAGAGGGTCAATAAACAATACTTGTGTTCTAAATGAAACTCCATGACTCAGCAGTAATGTTAAAAATATAGTCAACGGGCACTAGAGCCTAATTACAGACCAAAGAATAAAATCAAAACATATGTTATATATTAGTATGTATATAGATTTTTTATTCCATAGAAGAAAATCATTAAGATCGTTGCGTAATCATAAACAATCATAATGCGAAGATACTTCTCCAGACATCATCAGCATATAAAATACAGTTAGAGCTTTAGTTCGGAACAGCATCAATAATAAATATGACGAATAGAAGAGGTCCCAATACTGATCCTTGCGGTACCCCAGGAGGAACATAATTATATTTATGTATCTAGATATATGATCAAAATAGAATCGTCAATCTGATTTCTGGAGCCACTTTTCAAAACAGTTATTGTCGACAATTTCCAAGTAGGTATCAGGAAACTTACTCACGTGGATATTTGGAATTGGTACAAACGCTTAAATCAGTTTCTAATTAAAAAATAACAAAAAGTAAAAAAAAAAGGAATTTTGTTTTTAAAATCGTCAGACTCGTCCAGTCATTTTTAAAGGAGAATCAAGATCCCAATTTTCCCTTTTTCGCGGTGTGTAAATAAATTTTTGCAAAATCGTCAAACACGGCTCTAGTTCTTTTTAAATGAGAGTCCAAGTGTCATTGTCGATCTTCAATTGATAAGAAGTTTTAGAAAAATCACTCCCAAATCCACTCTCCCCTTTTTTCGCAGATGTTTTTTTTTAATCCTCAAACACGGGTCTAGTCTGCTTAAAAGGGGAATCTAGATCGGAATTTTCACGAATGTAACACAGTTTGTTTTCCAGTTATGAGAATTCTCAGAAAAACTACCCTCCCTCCATTTACGCCCTTTTTTTCGCAGTTAGCATTTTTTTTTTTTTTGGAAAATTGTCAAACACGGGTCCAGTCTTTGTAAAAGGAGAATCTAGATCTAAATTTTTACGACTGTAATACTGTCAGTTTTCAAGTTATAGGAATTGGTTGAAAGGACCCCTAATAATTTATTCTCGGTCGGTAAAGAAATTTTTACAACTTCGTCAAACACGGCTCTAGTTATTTTTAAAGCCGAGTCTAAATCACAACTTTCACGTTTTTAACACTCTGGGTTTTCGAGTTATGAAAATTTTGAGAAAAACCGTTTACAGCTTCCCCCCTTTTCCGCCGTTTGTAAATAAATTTTTGGAAAATCGTCAAAAATGGATCAAATTATTTTCAAAATCGAGTTCGAGTACAAATTTTCATCTTTCTACCATTTTTGGTTTCCAACTTATGTAAAGTCTAGGGAAGCCACCTTAGAAATGGAATTTTCAAAAATCCTTTTTTAGTGCGCCTATACGCCCTAAAAACTATGTACCAGATGACCCATCCCGGCTTCGCACGGTGATTTTATTTTTTGAAAAAAAAAACTTATCTTAGTGAGCACCTAACAAGTAAAATAAGTAGGGGTGTGCAAGATTAACCCCCCCTACCCCGTTACCCCCTAAGGGGTCGTCCATTAATTGAGGTGTTTTTCTGTTAATTTGAACCCCTCCCTCCCTCTTGTTTCAAAATTTTTATATCAAAATTCGGTAATTTCGATACACTAATTCGAAAATGTTTACATTTTCAAATACCGAGTTTGACTTCCAAAAATAAAAAAGATTTAATGAAAGAAATTCCTTTATACAATAAAAACGTTTACGTCGTCTTTTTCGTTTGTAACGATTTTATAATATATGAGCGAGAGAAGCGAGCTATTCATAAAAAAGAAGAGTCAATAATTTCTCAATACAACCGGGTTTGAAGACGTCCGTAATTTTTCATTTCGTTGCATATTTACCAATACCGTTCTCATTTCGATCACTTTTTCCAAAATTCTATGAATTCAAAATTTTTATATTCAAAAACTTTGCTACCTAAATTCGATATTTTTGCATTTTCAAATGCCAACTTTGAGTTCCAAAATTAAAAAGGATACATTCTTTTGCAATAAAAATATGTAATTATTTTGTAATATATGAGCCAGCGAAGCGAGCTACTATTCATAAACACAAAATCTTGTATGCAACTGGATTGATTATGTAATTTACTGATTCCCATTGTTCATGAATACCAGCTCGCTTCGCTCGCTCATATGTTCTAACTCGTAACAAAATAAATAACGAAATAATTTTCTACAATGCATAAACAAGAAGAGTCAATAGTTTCTCATTACAGCCGAGTTTCATACAAGATTTTATGTTCCTTTTGTGAAGTTTGGAGTCAAACTTTGAAGACTTTCGTAATTTTTCATTTCGTTGCATATTTACTAATACTGTAGTCATTGTTTGGTGTTATTTTTGTTCTCATTTCGATCACTTTTTCAAAAATTCTATGAATTCAAAATTTTGATACCTTAATTCGAAATTTTTGCATCTTCAAATGAAAACTTTGAGTTCCAAAATTAAAAAGGATACATTCTTTTGCAATAAAAACGTTTACGTTGTCCTTTTCGTTTGTAACGATTTTATAATATATGAGCGAGCGAAGCGAGCTACTATTCATAAACAAGACATTACAGCCGAGTTCCATACAAGATTCTGTTCCTTTTGTATTGATTGAAATCAAACTTTGAAGACTTTCGTAGGTTTTCATTTCGTTGCATAGTTTTACCAAAAACGAAACGAGCTACTATTCATAAACAAGACAAGTCAATAATTTCTCATTACAGCCGAGTTTCATACAACATTTTATGTTCCTTCTGTGTTGTTTAAAGTCAAACTTTGATGAGCCTGATGCAATATAAAGGCGAAAAATAATAGCGCGTTTTAGGGACGCTATAACAAATTTATTTAAATTACATAACAATAAAAATACTACCGTTCTGTATTGTTCATTGAATGATTTTTTAAATTGGCGGGAATTTCCACGACAACAGTGAATAAATGAATTGTGCGGCAATTGTCTCAATTCAGGGAATCCCATACACAGAAAATATTTTGTACTGTCTACAGGTGTGTTTGCGGAAAAAATAGAAAACCTTAAAAAAAGTAAATTAATAAGTTTAATGTTTTTTTTTTATATTCTATGTAATAATACTGTGTTTTTTTTTTTAATTAAAAAGTTGCCATGAGATTTTCAATGACCCCCTGCTCCCTTTAGATGAGATTTGATGAGATTTTCTAGTTCGAGTAATTTTCGTAGGGATTACTTAATTGACTGTCTAGGCCTAGCTTAATACCTTGAGTGCCCTTTGCCTTGCGTACATTTTTGGAACAACGGTACTTTCAATGAAAAGTATATTATAATTGGCACAAACAAAAATTGTTTGCTTAGTATTTACAGTCGTTAATAATTATAAAGTAAACTTAATTTCTTTGGTAGTATTCTTCCTCTGTTATCAGTGTTATCAATTTATCAGCAAACTGTTTTCATCTTTTTTTTATACCAATTTCTTCTGGTTCGGTTTCTGACCAGTTTCCACAAATACATTTTTCTAAAAAAAAATTGTTACAATTCTTTTATTGCCATTGGTACCAGTATTCTGTTTTTGTTTTTGCATAGCATGAAGTTTGCTTAAAAAGTTCTAGAAACTAGGGGACGTTGTCAAACCCAACAGTAAAATAGAGCTTTTCTAAGGCATCTTGTCAAACCCAACAATAAAATAACACTTTTTAAGGAGTTGTTGTCAAGGCAAACAGTAAAAAAGGGCACTTTCTAAGGGCGTGTTGTCAAACTCAACAGTAAAATAACACACTTTCTAAAAGGATGTTGGCCTTTGTCAAGGCAAACAGTAAGAAAAAAAGTTTCCAAAGGGATGTTGACAAACTAAACACTAGAAAAGACACTTTATAAGAGGCCGTTGGAAAAGCAAACAGAAAAAAGACACTTCCTAAGGAGACGTTAAAAAAAAATTCAAAAAACACTTTCTAAAGGGGTGGTGCACAAAGCAAACATGAAGAAAGACACTTTATAAGGGGACGTTGTCAAGGCAAACAGTAAAAGACACTTTTTAAGGGGTCCTTGGCAAGGCAAACAATAAAAAGACACTTTTTAAGCGGACGCTTTTAAACCCAAATTTGAAAAACCATTTTCTAAGGGGGTGTTGTCAAAGCAAACATGAAGAAAGACAATTTATCGTTCGACATTCTCAGAATTTTCAAAATTTCGCTTGTGTAAACACTTTGTCGTGAAGTAATAAAAATGTCAGATAAACGTCACACTATTTTTACGGATTTTAAGCAATTTAAAGATTTGCCGGGATTGTGTCGAACGATAAAACGTTGTATTACACTCGTTTCTGTGTAGATTGGGCACTCTCCGGCATTTTTTTGAAACCCCTTATGTCGGAAAGCGCCCAATTTACACAGGAACAAACTCAAAATAGTAAAATAACACTTTCTAAGGGAGTGGTGTCAAAACAAACATGAATAAAGACACTTTCTAAGGGGGATGTTGTTGAAGCAAACAATAAAAAAGACACTTCCAAAGGGGTCGTTTCCAAAACCTAAATTAAAAGTTCTAAGGGGGTGTCAAAGCAAACGGAATGAAAGACGCTTTCTAAAGGGAAGTTGTCAAACCCATCAGAAATAAAGAAACTTTCTAAAAGGGATGATTTGAACCCAAGAATAAAAATATAATTTCTAAAGGGCCGTTGACAATGTAAACATGAAGACACCTTCTAAGGGGACCCAACAGTAAAAAACACACTTTATAAAACGATGTTGTCAAATCAAAAATAAAAAGACACTTTCTAAAGAGGATGTTGTCACGACAAACAGTAAAAAAGACACTGTCTAAAAGTATGTTGTCAAACCCAACAGTAAAATAACACTTTCTAAGGGGGTGGTGTCGAAACAAACCTGAAGGACACGTCTCCATAGCAACCGGCGTTTAAGACCGTCGCAACTCAACATCATGCTGAAAATCATAATAGATACACCGTCATAACTGTGAAATTAGGGAGGCTATCAATTAGTGGTGCCATTGATAAGATTTGGGAATGTCTATATTGGCAGACAGAAAAAGTTCCTTTATTATACGATTCTAAAAAATTGAAGCCTGGTTTATGCTCAATTAACCACTAACGATTAAGCATTAAGCACTAAGGATTAAGAAGATAAATAACAGTGTTTCCATAAAACCGTTCATACTTCTCGTAAGAAGCAACAGTTAAGCACTAACCATTAACCACTAAGGATCCAAGTTGGGAATTTTCAACTAACGGCGTTACTGGATGTTAGTGCTTAGTTAAGTTTCCATGTAGGCATGTGTGAACTTTAGTTACTTTGTTTTATTTTTACGAAAGTCCTCGCTTGCATTTTGATAACGTCTAGGGCAAAATTGACAGCAGTATAAACGGGCCATTTGGCAGTTAATGCTTAGTGGTTAGTTGTTAGTGGTTACTTGGTTGTCTTACGGTGAACGAAAATCGATAATGATATGGTAAATGAAAAAGAATATTAAACGAATTAGAATTAGGAAAACAAGCTTTAATAGACGAAGAAATCGTAAAAAAAAAAATATTAAAAAAACTCATCTGGTTTCTTTGTGTAAACCAAAACCCGAATACCGTTTAATAAAAATTATTATTAGCGTCGGGTAGATGTGAAATTATTTTGTAAAAAAAATTTAAATAATAGGGAATGGCATGGCCAAAGAATGTGATTTATGTATATTTTGTCATAATAATATGTAAACGGTCTTCACAATTGAATCATTCATACAACTAGTGGGTTTTTTAACGTCAAAAATTATGGTATATGGATCCTTTATGGAAACCTGATAGAATTGGTCTCACAGATGATTGTTACGAAATTTCAGCAGCTACTGTGCCAAAATTGTTAAAATTGTTGTACCAAAGAGTATAGCACTATCATCTTAAAACCTCTAGAAAATCTACCAAGCTATATGAAATAAAATTTTTATAAAAATAGAACGACAAAATGAACAGGAGTCCTAATTATATCTGTTCTGTTAAGATTAAATATGGAATACTTGCTCGGTCGTAATGCTTAATTGGAAGAGCGTCCATCAAGATTAATCTGCCATTAAAACACTATTGCTATGGTCACACATTTGTTTTTTTTTTTTTTTTTTCTAATATTAACTGAAAACTATATTAGACTTAAATCATTTCACAGACAACATTCTTTTAGAAAATTACAAAAATAAGAGACCTATAATATTGCAGTAGACAGAAAACCTTGTTTCCCTCCAAAATTTGAAAAAGAGGGCCAGCAGAGCCTAGATTGCAACGGCTCAAGAGACTTGACGAATAAAAAAAAATGTTGATTAATCAATTCAACAGCAGTAATAAACCTCGTGGATCTCCTTCTGGTCAACTTAAAAAAAAATTACATAGCAGAACTCTACTATGGGATTAAAAACAACCGATCAACGATTTTGAGACATTTGTTAGAAGTTGAAATATGCGGTTACATCCACACTCCAACTGTAATGTCTTCGATTGTCTCGAGGAATGTTAAAAAACAACTGCATTCTTAAGGTATCGAACAATGAAGTAATAACAAATTATTACATTTGGTGACAAATGAAAGAAAACCAACAACTTGGCTTGTTTTGCGGAAATATCCATCATGCAGTTTGCCTCTTTGCCTTGTCAATTGGATACAAGCGGTACTGCCAGTTCTGTTATTTCATCATATATCCATCAACAGTTTAACAGTCGGCTCGAAAACAAAAATACCAATCGATAATAATTTTTCAGCACCTGATTGTGCACTAGACTTTTAATAGTTGTTTTGAAGCAATCCTAATAACACAGAAGAGAACCGAGGGCGTACACTCTCTTATTGCAAGACATCAGATAATTAACACCCAGTTTACACATGCCTATTCTTGGCGACAAAAAATGTATTTTCTCCAAGACAGTGAAAATAACGATCCGCGAATATAGGCGTATCTGTCGCCCCGTCTATGTATCTCTTATCACCTTTGATGTACGCATATTCAGATTTGATATGAAAGTTCGCGCAGCCGCGTCACATTAGATATGCACCAATGCGAATCCCGCTACCCTCGGATAGGGGTGGAAAAGCTGCGAGGTATTTTATTTTAAAACGGCTTTCCATTGGCCGTTTGTATAGTTTTCATATCGGATAGAGCGTCGCGGAGCGAGCAGGACGAGCGCGGGGTCGTCGGTCTTGTTATGTTAAATTAAGGTGAGTGCATGGTGCCAGCAACGTTTATTTTTCGGTGCCGGATATGGTCGGGTTTATGGGACCCTTGCGCCATGCCACGCGCCCCATTCAACAATCTCCGAAACGAATCCAATTGTTAAAGGGTTGTGTCATTTACAATTCTAACGAGCCAACCGCCGACACGTGCGTCATATTACGTAATGTTTAAATCGTTTTAAAATGGCGACGGTTTCATACTCAGGCGGTTAACGGTCGCTGCTATATTAAGTTCTAATAACACATTGACGAGGTTCCTGGTAAAATTGTCAACTGGGGTTCCAAATTTTGTGTCAGTACAGTCGGGACATTGCACCTTTTAAGAATAAAAATATTTTATTTTGAATTGTATAACTCCAATTTAGGCTCAATTTCATAAGAAAATTAAATCAGCCTAGCGTCGCGTCGGCAACACAAAAAAACGTCGTAATATACGTTCATCGAGAGTAGACACCGGTCAAAAAGTACTACCTAGGCGTACGCATTTAATTGTGTTCCTCCATAAGAATTCAGAACGCAACAACGTCGTGTCGTGTACCTAAATGGAGTTTACGATAATTAAAAATATCAAATGAATCAGTGCTCGAAAGGAAAGAAGATATGATGAAACGCAAACGTGTCTACTCTCGATGAACGTATTATAAGAGTATATCGCTTATACGGGAGAGCAAGTTTTGCGATTGAAATGTTATTTTTTAAGCAGCGAAGAAAATTTTCTTAGTATTGAAGTGGTTTATAACAATATGCATATATAAAAATTAACATCTACTCCTCAAAACAGTCTTTCTTGGATAATAAATAAATGTTTCATCCATCGAATGAAGACTTATATAAAATCAAGACAATAAATCGTGGGTGCCCCGAATGTGAATCTTATAAATAGAAATGCCTTTTGGTACACCAGTGCAGAGGCGTGAACCTGAGAACCACATAGGTGATTGTTATTTCTGTCCTATTGTCAATACTGAGTCAATAATGAGAGGTCGAGCACTGTCTTATTGGCCTATAGAAGCAATTTAGCGAACCCAATTATTAGAGGACAAAAATGTCTTATTTTGACCTATTATAAGGACTGGTAAGTTCTTTTTTAAACGTCACGATTTCGCAAAGTCAATGGAAAGATGAGAACTGTTTATGACGACGTCAGGTTCCTAATTGAAGTCACTTTTAAATGTCACAATTTCGAAAAGCTACTCAAAGGACAAAAATGTTTTATTTTGGACAATAATAGGGGCTGGTAAGTTCTTTTTTAAACGTCACCATTTCGCGAAGCCAATGAGAAGACGAGGACTGTCTTATTTTGGCCTATGACGACGTCGAGTCCCCAATAGATATCACTTTGAAATGTCACAATTTCGAAAAGCTACTCAAAGGACAAACAAGTCTTATTTTGACCTATAATAGGGGCTGGTAAGTTCTTTTCTAAACGTCACGATTTCGCAAAGTCAGTGGAAAGATGAGAACTGTCTATGACGACGTCAGGTCCCCAATAGATGTTACTTTTAAATATCACAATTTCGAAAAGCTACTCAAAGAACAAAAATGTTTTATTTTGGACTATAATAGGGGCTGGTAAGTTCTTTTTTAAACGTCACCATTTGGCGAAGCCAACGATAGGACGAGGACTGTCTTATTTTGGACTATGACGACGTTGGGTCCCCAATAGATCTCACTTTTAAATGTCAAAATTTCGAAAAGCTACTCAAAGAACAAAAATGTTTTATTTTGGACAATAATAGGGGCTGATAAGTTCTTTTTTAAACATCACTATTTCGCGAAGTCAACGATAGGACGAGGATTGTCGTATTTTTGCCTATGACGACGTCGGGTCTCCAATAGATGTCACTTTTAAATGTCAAAATTTCGAAAAGCTACTCAAAGAACAAAAATATTTTATTTTGGACTATAATAGGGGCTGGTAAGTTCTTTTTTAAACGTCACCATTTGGCGAAGCCAACGATAGGACGAGGATTGTCTTATTTTTGCCTATGACGACGTCGGGTCTCCAATAGATGTCACTTTTAAATGTCAAAATTTCGAAAAGCTACTCAAAGAACAAAAATATTTTATTTTGGACTATAATAGGGGCTGGTAAGTTCTTTTTTAAACGTCACCATTTGGCGAAGCCAACGATAGGACGAGGATTGTCTTATTTTTACCTATGACGACGTCGGGTCTCCAATAGATGTCACTTTTAAATGTCAAAATTTCGAAAAGCTACTCAAAGAACAAAAATGTTTTATTTTGGACTATAATAGGGGCTGGTAAGTTCTTTTTTAAACGTCACCATTTGGCGAAGCCAACGATAGGACGAGGACTGTCTTATTTTGGACTATGACGACGTTGGGTCCCCAATAGATCTCACTTTTAAATGTCAAAATTTCGAAAAGCTACTCAAAGAACAAAAATGTTTTATTTTGGACAATAATAGGGACTGATAAGTTCTTTTTTAAACGTCACTATTTCGCGAAGTCAACGATAGGACGAGGACTGTCTTATTTTGGCCTATGACGACGTCGGGTCCCCAATAGATGTCACTTTTAAATGTCAAAATTTCGAAAAGCTACTCAAAGAACAAAAATATTTTATTTTGGACTATAATAGGGGCTGGTAAGTTCTTTTTTAAACGTCACCATTTGGCGAAGCCAACGATAGGACGAGGACTGTCTTATTTTGGACTATGACGACGTTGGGTCCCCAATAGATCTCACTTTTAAATGTCAAAATTTCGAAAAGCTACTCAAAGAACAAAAATGTTTTATTTTGGACAATAATAGGGGCTGATAAGTTCTTTTTTAAACGTCACTATTTCGCGAAGTCAACGATAGGACGAGGACTGTCTTATTTTGGCCTATGACGACGTCGGGTCCCCAATAGATGTCACTTTTAAATGTCAAAATTTCGAAAAGCTACTCAAAGAACAAAAATATTTTATTTTGGACTATAAAAGGGGCTGGTAAGTTCTTTTTTAAACGTCACCATTTGGCGAAGCCAACGATAGGACGAGGATTGTCGTATTTTTGCCTATGACGACGTCGGGTCTCCAATAGATGTCACTTTTAAATGTCAAAATTTCGAAAAGCTACTCAAAGAACAAAAATGTTTTATTTTGGACAATAATAGGGGCTGATAAGTTCTTTTTAAACGTCACTATTTCGCGAAGTCAACGATAGGACGAGGACTGTCTTATTTTGGCCTATGACGACGTCGGGTCCCCAATAGATGTCACTTTTAAATGTCAAAATTTCGAAAAGCTACTCAAAGAACAGAAATATTTTATTTTGGACTATAATAGGGGCTGGTAAGTTCTTTTTTAAACGTCACCATTTGGCGAAGCCAACAATAGGACGAGGATTGTCTTAAAACCTGGCCTGACCCGACTATTTTATTCATAAACCTCAATGAAGAGGGAGGGAAAAAAGAGCAGTGAAAATATCTATATTTATGCAATAAGTTAGGAAATGCACTTTTCAGACATGGGATTTTTGATCGTGGCGATATCCGGGATTAAAAACATGCTGTGTACGAAAAAATAGATTTCCTAGGTGTTACACACATGAATTTTCCTTCTAGCGTTTGGAAAATATATTCTTTTTGTCTTGATTAAGTAACTGTCATAAAAATTTCGATGGAACCTTTGGTATAAAATGATTAATGACAGAATTTTGTTTTAAAATTGATTGCAATTTTCTAATTTTTCAAAACAATCTTATTAAACTATGTATTAACATTTACCTATATTCACTATACAGTTTTCTTTATTTGAAAACGTTCTTTTGAGTTTAAAACTAAATCTAAATCTATTTACAAAAATTGTTTTTAATTTCGATTTACGTACCTACCGACGGCAAAACTGCTTAAACTAAAAAAACAGAACAATAATTATTATTGTTCAAACATAAATAATATATATTCATCTTCATAAACATATTTATCTTTAAATAACTCTGACAGTTTGCACTGTGTAAAAAATGAGACTTTCATTCTCAAAAAGTTCAAGCAATATAATAATTTGATATCTTATACGCTTGTATAGAACTGAAGACCGTTTGTTTCTATGTAAGCAGCAGTTTTTATTAGGACTGAACATTGACATTTTTATTTACGTCAAAATTTCTTAATTCACCCGAACAATTTTTACTTCAAAAACGGTATGGATATAAGAAAATATCAGACCATTATGTATTAGAAATAAATAATAAAATAAAAAATGCCGCTTTACGAAAATAGTTATACGAGGAACAATCCGACGAAGAATCCTCTGTAGCCGTGTTTTCCGGGCCTGGTCAGGTTTACTGTGACAATTAATTTAATTAAATGACGTTTGTCATTTGACAACCAATGAGTTATTGACAGAATTGGCAAAAATTGACATGTAAAAAAATTCCAAAGTTAACTCAAATCATTTTGTAACACCCCGTATTTCAGATTAATGTTTAGGTTTTGAAGTAATTAATAATAACAAAATCTCCAAGACAACACCAAGAATTCCCATAACATGAAAAGATATTTTACTACTTCAATCCATAAAATTATTGACATAAAATTTTAAAACACTTTTTATACACGACCGCAATACATAAATCTTAAAATATTCTCGACTTTAGCTATGGCAGATAAGGAAGATTTGATATGGTACTTTACCTTTCTTTGTTTTCTTAATATAATTTAGCTATTTAGATCATATCGGCAGCGGTATATTCACGATAACACCGAAATGTTAATAAGCATATAATTTGCAAAAAAATGTGCTCACTATCTAGATTTTTTACACTACTTTCGTGATAAAAAGAAATATTAACATAATCGCGCTGGCAGCAATTTATTCTTAACTCTGTGAAAAGAACGAAATGAAAACAATAAAAAAAATGCAAATTTTTTAAATTCGACCGTGTTGTTATTAATTAGGATTCGTCTTCATTAAGAACGGTTACTTGCATATGATGGATGTCACAACGTAAGGGGTGAGAACCGTCTTGGCTAGAAGAGAAGAGGTTATCGTGCTCGCCTTATAAAATAATCCGGAATGGTATTTTATTGATTTAGTGCGCCATTAAAATCAGCAGCTCGAAGAAAAAGGAGAAACAGTAATCCTTTTGCTCCTATACATATATTCACATAAATACATACATAAGATGTAGAATAAATAAATAATCCATACAATTTATATACTATTGTATATCGGAATACGACGGGCGGTGATTGGCGGAGCGCCGTCCCCACCATTTGAAGGCCCGGATTCGGGCCCCCCTCCACCACTTCTCAGCATCCTACCGATGCAAATACGCGTTGTTATACGGCTATAGACGGTAGCGCCGTCCACACGGCAGAGAACGCAATCTGCGACTTCCATCCAACCTGTGCTCCAGCCCTTATCAATGACTGACCCTCGCGTAGTGACAGTGACATATCATAGTGCAGTGATGACGACGGAGCCCGAGCAGTGACTCCCATGAAGGTATCGAATCTGGCGGATTTCAAAAGTGACACGGTCCGGAGGTGGGTCGAGTCGAACCCGTCACCCACCCTCCAGAACAACAACAACACCCCCAAAAACAATAACAACAACATCGAGTTCGGACAGACGTTCTGGAACAGGCAGAAGGACGATAATATGCCGATGTTGCTGCATCAGCCGCCCTCGCACGTCATCCTCGAGACCGACCAGCCCCTCGACTTCACCATGTCCAAGTTCAAGACGAAGGCCGCCACCACGGTCGCCTCGCAACTGAAGCAGTTTAACACTTTCGCGGCGCAACAGCACATGATGCTGCTGCAGAACAACGGCGTGTACTTCAACAGAAATAAGGGCTTCGCGCGGGGGAGCAGCCCTTCCAGTAGCTCCGAAGAAGAGGGCGTCGGACCGCCGATCGGATCCCCCAGGTCTCTTCCGAGTCCTGCGCCCGTCCGGACCGACGGTAAGAGTCACTACCTTCTGGTGCATGATGCAGATTCGGCAGCTTTATCGTCACACTGAACCCGCTTTTGTAATGTGTGTAATTGTTAATCGATACACTATGACTCGTAGGGCAGGGGAAATTCCTACAGAAAATTGAAGTTTGTGAATGGGCGATACACCACCACCACAACTTCATTCTTATAAATTATAGTGGGCCCTTCTTGAGACCTATAAAGTCAGTGAGGGAATACGTCCCTTGTTTATATTTTGAGTGGTATTTTCTTTGAGATATTTGCTAATTTAAAGACATACTGTACGTTTGGAGGAAATTTACATCTTTGTGGCTTCAACCCGTCAATAATTGTTTGTACCTCCGAAAAGCGAAAGTAGCTCCAGGTAATTTTCAGTACCTACCGCTTAGTGGGTGGGACACCACTGATTACAAGGGCTTTTTGTAGTGTTAAACCCTTTGTACCGAGAGGTGCAAAATCGTTTATTTATACAAGCAGTAGCATCAGCTTGTTAGTTTAAAACTAAATGACTTCTGATTAAAATTTTATGTACGACGATCTAAGTAGGTATATAAATACTAATTGTGGCATTATTGCTCTTTTTATTTCATTTTTTCTTTATAGAGCTCATTAGAATTCAGTTAATGAAACATTACGGTACTAAACTAAATTGCAGATGCTGCAATTAATCAGTTGAAATCAATATTAACCTGCGGTAATTATTACAAAAAGGCAACTTATTGTTGCGATAAGTAAAACCTACAGAGTCTTTATTTCCTTCCTATACGTTGGCATTAATTGCAATTTAATTTGGAGTAAATTTAAATTTGCTATTTGTGGTTGCAACCGGGTGTCCCAAGAAACAAATTCGTTCTAATATCCTTTGTGTATTATTGAGAACCTGAGATTACCCTTCAAGACCCTATAAAATATACTGATGGGCACACGACCAGGTAGACGTTGCTCCATAATGTCATATTATCGCACCTCATCAACTAAAATTGTGAATTTGATCATTGTCAATGTTGCAGTATATTATTCCCCAATTTCCTTCTGAAAAAAATTCGGGTATGATAGGTTTTTATTTCTACGGGCGATAATTTAACCCTGCCATGTAGTAGTAATAAATTATTTGTATGTTCAGTATTATAACAGCCTACAATGTACACGTTCCCAGTATTTATTATTCAAATGCTCAGTGAAGTACTCAGCATTTACTCAACAATTACATTGTACTTGTTCGGTTGATTTCCTAAAGCTTGAAGATGTCGAAGCAAATTATTTTCCATCGCCACCACAATAAAAAAAAACTCAGAAAAACTGAGTTTAAAATGAAGGTATAATAAAAGATGAAGAAGAATAAGACCAAATGAAACACAAAAATGACATTTAAGAATGCTTTATTATTATAAAATATGTACCTACAGGTTGTCACTCAACATTAATTGTAATTGAACCCCAAAAATATTTTGTCGAACAGTTGCAATTCAATCACTAGTGACTAAAATTAAAATTAAATTTTAATCACTAATGATTAAAAGTGCAATACCATGACTATGTCTTTGATGTCAGTGTCACACAATGTCAGGCAATGTCACTTGAAAAATATCTTTTCAAGGTGCTTTGTTGTTGAAAAAATAATGTTGGACAAAACGTCGTATATAACACGTGACCGAAATGCCATTGTAAGCTCGTGATATGTGTGATTCAAAATCTCACTCGCAGACAATGAAGCATATCTGTCACTTGTAATATAATATACAATTTTTTTGTTCACCAAGTTGTTGCACAATTTCTTCCTTCATAATTCCATACACCAGAATTTTATTGATAGCGTTTAATAATAATTATTATCGTATTAACCATCATATAGGTAACTATAGTAAGCGAATACATTTTTAGCCTTCTTCTGACCACACATTAATGGAAAAAAATTCTACAAAGCAAGCTGCAAACTAGAGAATATAATAAACACAGCAATAGAAAAAATATTTTTTCGCTTGTGTAAACACTCTTCTGTCAGGCAATAAGAAAATGTCAGATAAACGTCACACAATTTTTATGGATTTTAAGCAATCTAAAGACTTGCCGCGGTGGTGTCGAACTATAAAACGTTGTATTCCACTCGTTCCTGTGTAAATTTGGGTGCTTTCGGGCACTCGTGCTTAAAAAAGCACTCGTTTCACTCGTATAGTAAATAACTAATTCAGTTTAGGAAATTTTTAGTGATTTATTCACTGTAATTTAGACACACTTAACTTGCAAGACGTAAAAAAACATATACCCATTTCCTCTTAATTAATTTATCTGAATTGACAAGTAAAAAATGGATTTGCCTAAATGTCTAATTTTACTTCAGCTTTAAAGTAAAGGTTTTAAAATTTTGTACGAGTTGCAAAAATGCTGGGAATTTAGATACAGTTTGTGGAGCGGAATGTAGGATTAAGAACTAAGGAGTTGTGGAGTATTTTAAGCCTCTGTTTTATTTATTTTTAAAATACAGAATACACGACGCGATATATTCCACATGAATCAAATGGGAGTTATCAATGTAAATATAATATTATGCTTCCAGATATTTCTATTAAAACCACTATTAATGTAGTATCCTGAAGACGTAATAAATAAACTATTAATAATACTGCATGTTCAAAGAGAGAAAAATCTCATGTAAAGCCACCGGTAAAGTATATTTGCAGAATTTTTTGTGAGCATGTAGCATAGTCTCTTGTTTCCTAAATGTTAGAAATTACTTGGAAAATTGCAATACTCTAACCGATATTTCATGGTTTCCCTCAAGTCTTTCGTAAACAGTCGATTATGTATTCATGGCTTGATTATCTTAAATGCGGACTGAAATATCCATGACAAGCATTAATTAAATATTGCGTATGCATTTACAGCTTTACTGTCTACATTTTCTTTCTAATCTTGATTTAATCGTGACAAATATAACAATCTATGGCTATTTACTCAGTTCGAGACAAATTTTTCCGTGCCCAACAAAAAATTCGTAAACCGAGAATGTGCCTGTTTCATTCTTCGCTTTTTTGACACCTGCCGGAGTTCTTCTGTTCGGGCAGGTAGACCAGCCTCGCAAAAGTAGGAACCTTCGGCACGTTTTTCGTCTCCATTCAACATGTCCTATTTATGGGCGCTCAATATTTAAATCTGCTAGGATGTGTGCACATTCTTCTTTCGAGAACAATTTCTGTGGTCGTAATTACAGTCATTTGTGTCTCTTCGAAGAAGAATATTTCGTCACATGTCTGAAACAATCGTAAATTCGACCCGAATTGTTAGGAAAACCGCAAATCGTCAGGATAAAATACACCTGCAGGGATGGTTAATTATTAGTGTCGGCTGGGGAAGGGGATTTCGGCCCTAGCACGAAGAAAATTAACGGTGGTGAAATATTCAGCCGGGACGTTTGCGTAAAGGTTGCCGTTACTTTGGGTGCAACTGTTGTATTTCCATACCAAATGTCATAACTGTGAAAATATTCCAACTCAACCAAAAAAATACCCAACATCTTCTAGCTCAATTATGCTCTCTTCGCTTCCCATACGCCTCTACAAAAGCGGGGTTGTGGTCACTTACAATGTTTTAGCCGAAGGAAGACCGTTCAGTGAAGACCGCTGAGTCATAGGCCTAAGAAATGAATTATTATAATGAAATAAATTGGTTGTATTAATGGTTCGTTATTAGTTTTCAGTGAGTGATGATAATGGTCATTATTATCGGTCCATTATCGTATCATGAGATTATTTGCATGTCTTCGCCGGCCTCACACAACAGCATTGGGCCTTTAGTGAATGATATGTAAACGTTCCAGTAATTGATGTATTTAGCTGTAGGTATAGCTGATATTATAATGAATGTTGCCGTCAAATTAACGGCTAATGCACACGCTTTTGCATAAATTTACATGGGAATAACAGACGGGATAAACACGTCTCGACACCCAAAATTGACACTATCGGTTCACACGCATCGTGGAAAAAAGAAACACCCACTTTATCGACTTTTTTCTGCAGGATATAGATTCAAAATCGTCGTTAATCTTGTTACAATATAATTAAGGTTTATGGTGTTGTTGACTTATGCAGTGATGCAGTTCCCTGACACACCGTTAGCCGTGTTTTGCCATTTCCGAATATCACAATTACTATCTATATAAAATTAACTGCAAGAAACGAATGGACTAATTTACATTAATAATGCTTTTTGTACATCAGTAAAAAGTTTATTTATACTTCGTTACTCTTCAACATTATTACAAAAATTATCCACGTTCAGAAAGCTCCTTGACAACTGCAATTTCTCTTTTTTCCCCCAACAAAGAAAAAATGAAAGCACTAAAGCATCACCGAAGGTCGGCCAAAATTATGTTTGCTAACAACGGATAATTTCTCGCAAAAAACGTATCACAAAGATGACCGCTGGTTTCGTGCTTTCGTTTTTATGGGACTGCTGTAAAAAGCGACTTCGGACCGAAAATTGTGTGCAAATTTCATGCAGTTTTCATAAACAGAACCTCACGGCCGCTTTCGATTTTTTACAGCCATCCCTTTTACTATCCCTTTTTAACCAGATTTATGGCATACCCCATAAGTTCGAATTTGAAGTTTTAAAAAAGCGCTGTTGTACAGTGGCCCCACTTAAATTTGATTTTAATTGCTGCTTCTCCAGTGGAGTGATTTTTGTGCTTTCTCTACTACATTCACCTATGATATAGAGTCCAAAACCAGAACTGTTTAGAAATTAAATGAAGTAAAATTTGGCATTGTATAAATTTGCAATTATATTATGAAAATTTGGATAAAATCAACCTAATTATATCTCCTTTTTCTGGTGTTCGAATCTTCATAGCAGTTGGGCACATAAATCAAAATTAATTAGAAATGAACCGCGGAGGTCTGTTTGAAGGATGATTTAATTTTTGGACATATATTTTTCTAGGACTAGACTGTCTTTTGACTCGTTTTTAGGCCTGCATCCGGTCCAAATTAGAATACTGCAATTGTGTGGAATCCATACTACATTCATATTTCAGGTATACCTACCACAAAGAGTTCAAAGGAAGTTTTATAAATACGTATATATTATTCAGTTTGGGGTTTACCTAGTGATAAAAATAAGAGAAGAATGTTGCGCCAAAGAAATCATGAACATCAATTTAGAAAACATTCAGTAGTATGAACCATTGAAGCGGAAACTAAAAAACATTTATACAAATGAACTCTATCTCGAAGTACCGCACCATATAATTAAAGTAAAAACAAAATAATATTCCGGTGTATTTGAAAGGTGTTGCCGCTTGAAAATTTGATCCGCGTGAGCTTGCCTTAATTTAAAGTTCATAAACCTTTCTCTTTTGCATATTTTCAACGGAATATCACCGCATGAAATTTCTAAATAAAAAGGTCGTTTCAGCAAAAATCTCGCGCGCTGGAGAGAAAAAGCCTTATCCGATTTCTTTGTTGTCGGTTGCATGATGCGAGGCTAAAATATGATCAGAAGGAATCGCCCAACAAGCATAAATCAAAAACGGTATGCAAAACATAAATATTTTAATTTGTGGGGAGGCGTTACGTGTGTGTTATAACACGTCCGAAAAGAAATATTGTTCAGGTTTGTAATGTGGCAGGCAGGGACCGAAAAGGATTCGAATGTAATTCGGCTCTCACCTAATTAGATTATAATTGTTGATAGAAGCGTTTTTTGGAAGAGGTATCACGAAGTAAGTATTTTACATACGGCGGTCGAGGACCACAAAGCGAGATGAGGTGGTATACGAGTTGCTTTATTTTGGTGTTCACACATATAATTAATAAGGAAGTTTAAAATTTGAAATTGTCTTTTAAAAACTGTCTCCTTTTCAGAAATTCCCGCCTCGCCGGTGACCCCGTCCGGAGACAAGCAATACGGTAAGCAATTCCCAAAAAACCCCCATAAAACTTTCTAATTTGCGACCGTTAAAAAACCCGGTGCAATGATTCCAGGGGCTCGCCGAAAATTTGCAATCGTTTATTAGCAGCAATAAATCTCCTTCCCTTGGAGAGTTTTTTACCCTTGTGACTAAATATTCAGTTCCGAAAAGTGTCATAACCTTGGGGGGTACGTGTTTTATTGAAAGGGATCGCGTGTTGAAGAAACCCCGATGTCTTTCCGAGGGCCGCAACAGGTTTAAATGTTCTTTTCATATATACATATCCGCGGGGAGAAATCCCTCGAATCCGTGTCAAGGGATTTTGTTACAAAGAATGCTAAAGCCGGCTCCATATTTTAATTTCGGCATTGAATATTCATGCGTTTAAAAGCTTTTATATTTAAATTTAAAATGATTTACTAGTGGCGGCAATTTGCATAATCAAGATTCGGTGTTTAACGGAGTAATTTGGAATTTTCCTAGGTAAGGAAGCCGAGCAAATACGAATTTACTAGAGGCTTTTATCAATGAAAGTAGAATTCGCATCCGTTCTACATTGTTGCAATTTATCAATGAATCGCGGAATTGTTGCAAAAATTTAATACTGGAAACCCTCGCTCCTTCTTCCAATGTAAATTTCAAACGAAACTCGCCTTAGGATTTTTTGAAAAAAGGTGTCTGATTCACACAAAGAGGTCTCTCACTATTGTCCGGCACTACCTTTTCAACGTAATGAAACAAAGACACCACCTTTGCTTCCTTTGGAAAAATGCAAATTTTAATCGTGGATACTGTCCAACCCGGTTTCCTGAATTCCACAAAGTGTAAAAGAGGTCTAAAAGCTTTTAGCGGATGAGCTTCAAGCATGGAAATATCCTCCTCCGAGACAACATTAGTATTTTTTTTGCTAATGACATCGGCATTAAGAGCACCCGCCAATTATTCGGCGGCCCTTTCATAATAATTGTATTAATAAGCAAATTACGTCGTAATGTGGTAGCGAAATGTGTTTAAGAAAGCAACTTTTTACAGGATACACGCTGTCCGTTAATTTACGGAGTTTTACCTGCGAAACCCGACATATTTTAAAATGCATTAAGTCATATAGCAAGGCAGCTGACCGAGCGGAGGTCGTGTTATTATGCTCGAAGATGGGTGATAAAAAATACAAAGCCATCCAGAGACCCACCGAAAAAATTGTCTCGTCCCACTTGAAAGTAAACAATATTTTGCTCCAATTTGCGCACGATAAGCAATTCATCATCTACTCCAATTAAGAGTGCTTCACACAATACGCAAATTCTCTGAATAATGATGATTGCCGAGCTCACCGGAAGGAAAACGTTATTACGCTTCCATTAACAGTTAATAAAGACGCCGTGAAATGATTGCGATCTCCTAGAAAGCACATGTTGCTTTAAAAATAGTTTGGCGCCGTTTTTCGACTCAGGTAGACGTCTTTCAAGATTTTTCTCATTAGTTTAGGCCAGGTAAAGAAGCGAAAAGGGGCTGTGGCCGGGGTGGATATCGCATGCGAAATCAAGGAAGTTTTTTACGAGCACAAATTAATTTCTAAGAAACGTCTCTGGATGGATACAATGAAACAAAGTCGGCTCGAAATGCTGGGGAAGAGTTGATTCACGTTTGAGGAAACCACGTGCTTACGTATTTGATTTTTTGGACAGGCTGAGGCCGCGGAGGTTTTCTAAAATGCTGCTGTTGAAAACAGACGTCATTTTCTAAACATGCGCTAAACTCAGTTGAAATTATTATGTTCGAGTTATTTGATGGGTTTAACACCTTACCTTTAATCGGCCAAGCCAAATAAGGTGTCCATCCACGTGAGAGTTTCACTCGCGCGAGTGGAGCGCTCATGTGGACGACCACCTTTAAGAGCTTCAAAATTAACGTTTGCAATCTACAAATAAATAATTAAAGCCATTACGTTCTCAGGATGAATATTTAAAACTGCTCTATTATTTAACGTTATGCTACACACGTAAACAGAATCAAGGGCTAATCGAAAATCATGAGCATGTTTTACTACCAAAAATAACAGCGCCATAAATATGCATGCGATCCCTATCGAGGTCCCAACAATGCCAAAAATTTTAATTCCCCTCTAAAACAAAGAGCCACATGCTAATTTGTCCGAGCTTCATTCGCAGATTTGTAGGTTTTTTGATTTAAAACACATCGCACTCATAATTTTTCCACCCGAGCACCCAAATTTACGGTTAGCAGAGGGTCCGAAATCAGATAACTGTAGAATATACAACCAATTTAAATTACTAAGCCCATGCCCACGACTCTTCTTTTAATATTTATAATAATTTTAATGACAGGGACCCTCTTTAAAATTCAAGATCATTAAATTTTAAACGATTAATTAATAGGAGAAGAAACGTATGATTTTATATTGTTTTCGTGGCTTCTAAACCAACAGCGAAACCCCATTATGCAGGAATTAATTAAGTTGGTCGCATGACTTTACCTGTTGGTGATTAGAGGTGAAGAGCGCAGGACAAAGTGGTGTTTTGAAAGGTTACGGTATTGGCCTGGTTCTGATAATTAATAGGCGATTAAAAAATTGATGAACACGGTTACACTTACCCCAGCTTACCCTATATTAAAATTAATTGAGATGACGTCAACATCCATAAACGCACACACCATTCCTGTCTGAGTTACTGTGACATTACCAGTATAGTCAATCAACTTTTGAGGAACAATCACAATTATGCACAAATGTCCTGAATAAGCAAAGGTTGAAATAAAAACATACCTGAGCATATGAATAATATCCAGCTTTGTCTGCTTAACGATCGTGGGAAATCTAGACCAGAATAAAATCTTTTCTTGTAATTATCATGTGTAAATTATGGCAAAAACTAGCTCGTAATTTCCATAAACAATTCCGTAAATTACGGGCGTTTTTTCGTGATATGACTGACGTTACCGGTAATGCACCGCGATTTCGGCTGTGAAGGAAACAATTAGCAATCATCATTCATAAGGCCCGTTGGAGCACTTAAACGAAAAAATCGTCCGCTTAAGCAACACCGTCGAAAGACCCGGTGGTAAAATTAGTAGTCTGCGGTCACGGTCCGAAGCCGCAGTCAAATTTGTTAAACCAGCGTAACATTATCTAGCTTTATACAAACATAAACAAAATTATTAAATTAAAATGTTATGGTGGTAGGTGTTACGGCATGATTGTCACATCTCGCGGCATTAAAATCAAATTAGCTTAATTTCAGAGCGAGTTTTCTTTTCGTCATTTTTACATCACTTGGCGATACGCAAATTAACTCCGAATCGTGCGATTTCCGAGAGAAAAAAGAAGACGAGTGCACGGACTTTCACCATGGACATGATCAATATTTATTTATTGTGCAACAATGTCTTGCCGACAATTATGTCGCTTACACACGTTTTTGCCCGTTTAGGTTCTTCCCCGGAAAGAGAAATTGCACGCCGGCGAATTCTTTCTAATGGTATTGAAATTTGTTTTGTAACTCACGGGTGATCGAAAAGAAATTTGCTGGTGAATTTATTTAGCGTTTGCACACAATGCCATCTAATTTTATGGCGGATTTTTCATGTAAATAAAGAGCAGTGCTAGCCACCAGGGTGTCCAACATAATCAAAAGTTTATATTGTAGATCCCAATGAAAATTAAAAGGGGTACAAGCTAGCAGTGCTTCTACAATGTTGAAACTGCGCTATAAAGCACTAGAAAATCTCATTAGATGCACTAATTATTAGGCTTCCTGTAATTGCCAACAATTTATGATATCCAATAAAACCACTTCCTAATCATTTTGACTTTAAAATTATGTTGTAAACTTGATCGGTGTGGTGTGAACCAGAGTTAGCTCACTACAATATAAGGAGTTTTTAATTTGCTACTGTATCCCTCATTGCTTGACCAAAATCTTGAAAAAAAGGGTACATCTTGTCATTGTTCTCAGCTCTAGTTAGCATCGCCAACATAGCTTGCAAGCAACGAAGAAGCGCATATTACTTTCATTCCTGAAATAAAACACACCAATTATGTTTATTAGACACTAATATCTTTTTTAATTGCGATTTTGTCTATCCAGTGACTTCATAACATGCTTGCACTACATTCATTATCGGTTACATTTTTTCTTGCATTAGGTGTTGTGTAACGTTGAGCACTTTGTTTCAACGCTTTCATTCATTCACAAATTCGTAATTTGATAGACAGTCCATGCTAAATCTGATTAGCAACTGGAAAAAATAATTTATTGTTTTGGCCAAGATTCTAGTATTCCAATTTTAGAGAAGCTCCGAACAGTATAGCCGCAATTAGTACTAATTGTAGACACAGTATAATTTTATTGTTCCTAGTTAGTTTTGCAAAGTGAATGATTTATTTTGCAGTTTTTTCATAGCTCGCATTTTTGTATTTAATATGGAATGAAACATTGTAACAGAATGCCATTAACAAGATGAATTGTCTGGTAGTTATCAAGAGGAAATCTGTAGCGTTTCACACACTCTGAGTTCTTAATTCGTGACTTCTACTGAAGTCGAATTACACAAATAATAAACTTTACGCCGCTTCCATTAGAATAGAAAGTCCACTTTGTGTGTTGATTTTAATAATACGCATTATGCACTCTACGCCCAATTTTTCCTCATCGGTTTCTCGTTAGTTATAATTACGATTTAGAAGTTAGCCGACCCGAAAAATGAACATCAACAAATCAAAGAACTTTTGTCGTTGCACACACGGTGCGTTTTTGACGGTTTGATGTCGCGAAGCTCGCTCACGGATAGTTACCTCGGATAATATTCGCTCTTGGGCTCTGTCGTCCGGTAGAGTAACAGCCTGCCTGCGGGGAAATTTCGTTCTCACAAGGAGTACAAGCATTGATGTATTCCTAATCAAATGCAATCCGTGGAATTATTATCATTTCGTCTTGGTGATGTGCTGATTTCTTGGGCCTTGATAACTAAACCGCATTTTTTAAATCGCTTCTGTGCCAACTTTACATAACATATCTACATACAATAACAGATTCCAAATGCTTTATTTGGTCGTATGGCACTGTACCATTTAATTAATATACACTTATTTATGTAAGGACTTTCTATTACATATAGAAAGCGACCAAGTGAGGTGGTGATTTACAATATTTCTGATGGATCTAGCGGTGACCACTTTGAAACCACTTTCCGGCGGGAAGTCCAAAATCTGCAACGGCCCCCCATCATCAACATGCACATCCGGATCGTAATGAGTATGCACGACTTATATTCGTTTCTGAATATGTGTCCGCTTTAATTGCGGCGATGGAATACCTAATAATGAAATTAACGAATCACAGGTGCACTTCCGGTGGGGTTGTCATGCAATAGAGTGCATCGAGAGATAGTCTGCACAAGTGCTTTTACCGAATTACCAGGAATTATACAGTGCATGCCGTTTGAATGCTTCTGTTTCAAACGCTTTCGAGTTTCAGCAGTAATCGATTTAATAACACTAATTTGCGAAAACTTCTGCTCCTCGTAGCGTTTTCGACTTTCGAATTTCAGTGTATCAATTTATTTTATCACAGTGCGTGTTGTGCATTGAGAGGAATTAAAAACATTGTAGATATGGCTATGCAAATCAAGATGGACGCAACTGATGCGTGGCCGCCGCCATAAATTATAATGATTGTTAGTGCATGATGTTCACAAACAATAAAATTTTATTGCGGCCCAAAGTTATGCAAAATTATCAAAGATCGGAAAAAGTTCTCATGTCGTGCAGGACGGTAATTAACCGATTGTATTGCATAAGCCCATCTTCCTCGTTACGTTACCGACGAATTTGTCTTCTCGGAATTCGTTATTCTCGGTTTCATGACTAAACCCCCATAAAACATGAAATTACACGGCTAGGACCTACTTACCAGTCGCACAAAAAATCTTATGTGATTCTAACGACCGCCATGCTAATAGATATTAGTGCCTCTGGTTTGAGTTTGGAGGTCCTTGTTCGTTGGCTCTCCGTTATTAAGATATAAACCGATAATTGATGGAGCTGTTGACTTTTACCTCCCGGATCATTTTATTGCATAATTCATTCGGTTTTATTGTTTCGTTCTTGGTTTCCGAGAAATAGACAAGTTAATTTACTCTACAAACTCGAAAAAAGATAGGCAGCTTCGAGCATAATTTCAGTTTATGCCTCTACGTGACTTCTATGCGAATATATAGGTACGAAACTACGTTTTTCCTGGTCATATCTTATAAGGCATATGCAATCATTAACATATCAATCGATCTCTTGCAAAATACTTATAGAGTCATAACTCAGGAGACATCACAACCATCCAACTCAGATTGTACAATATACTTTGTCGGCTCCAAGCTGAAGAGTCACTATCTTAGAATTTCCTAGAAACTGCTTGTTTATTATTGGTTTCACAAAGTGCTCAATTCTCTTCTTTCATGATCCACATGCCCCGGCTCTGTCCGTCTACCTCTTTGTATAATTATTCTAATTAGCGAAACCACATTCATTACTTCAGATTTAAATAAATTAAATCATATTCTTAATTAAAATAACGCTCGTTTGTATGCAAAAGCAAGTAGTCAGTTTTTCATGTTCCACTGTTATTACAACAGCAATTGCAAAAATAACCGAGGAATCTCATTAAGCATAATGTCGCAGTTACGTAATGTGATTTACGAATGCATCTTCGAACTGTGTCAAACGCTCGTTTACACGTGATTCTTTGATGAAATCATCGGTGATGATTTGCATAAAAATGCCGGGGGATTCTCGGAGGAAGCGGACATCGAATATCTCTGGCGCAAGGGCAAAGAATACATTCAGTTTCCACAATTATTCGAGATTGGCAATTATAACAAACTGCATCTCATCCGATTTGACCGGTGCGACGAACAGGTAAACCACGATGGGTAAACAGTGGATCGATCCGGGTGGTATCAGAGAGAAAGCTTCATTTTTTCTTTGAAATTTAACACATTGGGGTCATCAACCACCCTATGTTACTTCCCATTGCGAATATTATTTTCTGTCAAAATTTCATAACGATCGGTTGACCGGTGTATTAATCTTTGTGGAACATAGAACAGACAGACAGACGTTCACTTATATATTATAGATATAGAATAAGCTCCACAGAACATTATCGAATTTTATGAAGAATGCTATTAATGTATGTTAGAGACGATTTAGTAAAGTTGAGGGTAAAGGGGTAGCATACAATAGAAAAAATACTTACATGATTGATGAAATTGAAAGTTGAAAATTAAAATCACATAAAATCGTTACAGTACAATTAGTGTATAACGAGCATCCAAACTTACAATACAGCTGGGAGCAAAATGCGTTGATCGTCATTATAACAAAATGATTGGAGGGTGTAAAAATTTGCTTTTAAAAAAAAGAGAACCGACTTCAAAAAGTGAAAAATAATTGAATACATGTATTATTACATGTACTACCCAATGATCTGTCTGAAGTCGGTGCCAAGCCAAATAGGTTATCAATTTGTAACATATTGTAATTATACAAAAATATCAACAACGTTATAACGCATACAAAATTCGATATCATTCGAGACGACCGTCAACGAAGTCTGCCGTTTGGGATGTGTTGCTCAGCACGAGCCCCCCACCCACGCTTACGCATTCCATCTATCTACTACCTATTTGGCTTAGCACCGACTTCAGACAGATCATTGGGTAGTACATGTAATAATAATACATGTATTCAATTATTTTTCACCTTTTGAAGTCGGTTCTCTTTTTTTTTAAAGCAATTTTTTTACAATTTTAAGTGATAAGTTAGTGATACCTAGTAAAGACGTTTCTCCAATATTGAGGTCCTCAATAAAGTTGACGAAGAAATCGGTATGAACATAATTATATACATAAAATGAAGAAAAAATATGGGGATTTTTCTCGATTTCCATGGGATTCCCTAATCAGATCCTGGATTTTTTAACAGTGTAACCACCTTTAGAGTATGCCCTTTCAAATAAAAGAAGAATTTTGTAAATCGGTCCACAACTGACAAAGAAATCGGTGAACATACATGATAAGTCGGTTAAAAAGGGAGCGAGAATTTGAGGATTTTTCTCGATTTCCATGAGATTCCCTAATCAGATTCTGGATTTTCTAACAGTGTAACCACCTTTAGAGTATGCCCTTTCAAATAAAAGAAGAATTTTGTAAATCGGTCCACAATTGACGAAGAAATCGGTGAACATACATGATAAGTCTGTTAAAGAGGGAGCGAAAATTTGAGGATTTTTCTCGATTTCCATGGGATTCCGATCAGATCTTGATTTTTTAACACTGTAACCACCTTTAGAGTATACTCTTTCAAATAAAAGAAGAATTTTACAAATCGGTTTATAAATGACGGAGTTCTGCGGTAACAAACATTAAAAAAAAAAACGAATTGATAACCTCCTTTTTTGAAGTCGGTTAAAAATAAAAAGCACCCATTCCTTGGTGTTACTATTTCGGAAAGTAGCGAAAGTCGCGAGATCCCGTCCCAATTTCTTTAAACGCTTTCAAAGAAAAAGTTGTAAAATTCGAAGTGCCCTTTGTAGTACCCAACTAACGGTAAAGTCCAAGCACCACAAAATTATCAGCGGCTACTATATCTTAAGGGCTGCCATATAAATCTAACGGATGACCTGATTCAATCCATTGTTAATTTTCGGTATCGATACTAGAGATAACAGGGAGTATTACTAGTTGCATACCTCACTTTATATTTTGTGTAATCTAATTGGTGTTACTAGTGTATTTCGATAATCTGCAGTTGTTACAAAATAGCATACTGTGAAGTAACCGGCCGTCAAAGACCACTTTGGTGCTAAAAAACTCGATCACGAATTTCGCGTTGTGGCCCACTGGGAGGCGGTGTTTTACAAACTGTCGGATTGCGCGTATCTAGCACTTCGATATTTCATTTGAACTATAAGCTGAAGTAACTAAATTACCAAAGCATGATTAAATAGTGGACTTTGATAAATATTGCTCTCATTTTATAGCCCGCAGACACGATACACGGCGAAAAGAATGCGAGAATGCAGATTCGAAATTTATTCGCTCGATCTCTGTGTGTGGATCGTCGTGAGCGCTGATATACTGCAAATTACGTATTTTTGTAAGGTGAGTTTATGTAAACCAACGGCCGTAAATCACGGCCACTTACCCTAATGAAATCTTCCGGAGAAGTTCATTAATTCGTCGGAGAAGTTAATCATCAATAAAAGTCATATTTGAGATTGCTAATAGAAGAAAAAGCAATGGGAAATTAGGAACTCATCGGCTAGTCAAATTAATTAATTAATTTAGCCGAACGCACAAATCTCGGCTTTATGATGCGCGCTCATAGGGCACCGACCAGCTGAGCTAAGTCGGTGAGACTTAAGAACCAATTTGTTATTAATAAACGGTCGGTATTCACAAAGAGATCGAAAAAGAACCGACTGATTAATCATATCGCATGCTCACGAAGAGTATTCGGATCCGAATTCTCATACTACAATTAGCATAGTTCTGGGCAGTGGCGTAACGGCTAAAAACTAAAGTTCCGTTAACAAAGAAAAACGAAAAAAAAAACTTCTGATCAAGCATCTGTTGCTGCACGTAATTTCAAAGTGAAAAGTGTGAACCACAATAATCTGTGTACGCCACTGGACACACTGTCGTTAATCGTTTCCACAAAACCGCCGCCATACTTGCTCAAAAGTACGCTTCCAATTGTCCCACAAACCGTGTCATTACGAAAAATACCGGGTGTATATTGCAGATGTGCAGTAGGTGGTGTCGTTGCTCATTGTCCAGCTTTAGCAACCAATAGTCTGGGCGGTAATTAGACCTTTTGCAAATCGTCCCGCTTTGTCCAATAATATTTGCGTTGCGGCGAAATTTTCATAATCCAAAAAGACCTCGACGAGCTCCTTATCCCACCTGCTCGAGAAGCGATGACGTTTTCAATACAGAATTTCAGATGTAATTATGATGGAGTTGAGGTATATAGACCCCATAAACGCCAAACATCTTATTACCATAGAATTAATTTCCAGCTTTTAATGGCTTTGCACCAATTAAGTTATTGGCGGAATTATTAAAAACTGTTTTCGCGGAGTGGTGTTTGTGTGCTGGTTAAACGGAACATCGGCGAATAAAAATGATAATTTATTTTAATCGTGCGGGATAACGATGAGAATTAAACACACAGAAGTTTATTATCTGGAAAGTGCTATCATTCGAGGAGCCCACGGAATAAAATTGGATAATCTACTATTATACTATTCGTCCTGATCTCCATGCTTATTAAGTTAGTAGTTGAATCCAAAGATCAGCTCGGACTCACAAGAAGTCGTATTGTATTGACAGGTAAATGCCAACCCTCCCCCACTTCGAACAGCTCGGTTATTACCAGAAATAAAATTAAAATAAATTCGTCCGTAAACGATCGAATGAAGGCAATTCTCGTCGTTGCGTTGGCAATTCAGGCTTCTCCACAAAGAATTTTGAAATTTCAATTTGAAAATGAAATGGAATTCAGTGGATTGCGGACCAATACTGCGAGGAGCATTATCGAGTCTCTAACCAGCCAATCATTTGAAAACCTTATACAAGAGGAAGATAGGATCTCCCCATCCCAAAAAAGCTCGCCGGGTCTGAGAATCAATGATTACATTTATATGGGAAATGAATATCCATTCCGCCATAATAGGAACGCTGTCACCACGCTGACCTCCAGCATTTGTCGCAAAATTACCCATTTAGGATCATGTTTCGGTGGTGTCCCGCAAAACAGAGCTGGAGGAATAATAGAACTGCATCAAAAACGAAAGTTGTGGTAGCCGATCGTGTAGCAGCATAATTAATGAAATGATTTGAATAGGAATAGCATTCTGATGATGAATAATTGTGTCCGTAATAAGCGCAGACCGTTATGGTGTTTTGCTCATGCAAATCATAACTGAGATATCCTTTTATATCACAATGTGCATAACTAATTCATTTATTCAACTGATTATTGCTGAGAAAGAGGCTAGCGCAGTCAAATGAGTTCAAACAAAACGAGCTTTGCTTCTTCAGATGAGCGGCGTCCGGCGAGAACAAAGCTCGCGATAAAACACGTGTATTTATAATCGTAAACTAATATTTATATCTCGAGATGATTTTATTACGGTGTTCTCCGCAGGGGGTGCTCTAATCATTAGCTTGAACACTTGAAAACCATATTCACCAAACTCAGTCGCCTAATTAAGAGCACGGTCGAAATTCTTATGAATATTCACGATGTGCAGGTATGAATGCATTCTACGAATCGAACAACGTATAATTACCTGCATCTCCATAAAGAATAAATATAACTTTGTTGTATTCATCAGAGATTTTATTAACAGTTCACACACGCTGCGAGTTGTCGAGGGGAATTCAACGTTTACACATTCACAATTATATAGTCGTAAAAAATCGTCGCTCTTAATGCCTCCGTAATTTCACAAAGAGGTCATAAAAACTAGATGGAGATCTACACTTGGAAACACGGCTTTTTTATTGCAATCAAAGAAGTGCAAATCAACGAGAGATTTATTTTTCTATGGGCGAGTTAATCAGAACCGGGTGGTATTTTAACAAACCAATTTTCAATATCTGGATGTCTTCGGGTAATCACTGACAGCTCGGTCGGCCATACAGGGAAACACGGTGCTTATTAATCTTCAATTTGTACGACAGAGTTAATGATGTTCAATTAAAATCGTACCGATGTGTCCTTATTGTTTTGACTGTCATACCATTTTGGACCACCATTCCCACGCTTCCACGTTTTCGTGTTTACTATCCCCAAATAAATCGCCATTTATGCATGCCCGTATATACTTAAAACTTTTTCTCTTTAACGTTTATGACTTCAAGAGCATTCTTGCAGTACTGGTACCTATAAAAATGATGTTTTTAACACCTTTTAAGGCTTAACAATTCCACCTGAAACATTAATTTTTCCTATGCAAATGTGCGGTCTGAAAGGAATTCAAACAGTTACTGATTGCGGTCGCAATTAATGCAGACGCGTATAAATAAGAAATTTATTTAATTACGATAAATATAATGTAATTAATAAGCGGTCAGCGATTGATATGTATATATGAAACATCTTATTATTGCAACCAGGATTATCTTGTTAAAATAATTAGATAAAAAAACTTACCCGATTATGTGGTTTAATTGATGGTTAATTTATACGTATAGAATCTACCGTGACAAAAACCGTGAAACGATAAGTAAACAGCCCATGTAAAAATACCTAAATAATGTGTCCAGATTTGGCCACCGCACACAAGTATACCAGGCTAAAATCAATTTCCTTCCTGCGGTCCGAATTATGCCGAATTTTTTTACTTTCCAAATTCCAATTTAGATTAGGAATCTCGCTCCAGCATTGCACTAATTATCCACGACTGTCAAAATATGAATAATGACGGAGAGATAATTTGGGCACGCAGCCATTAACTAAATGGTGCTTTATCTCGTAAAAATTTTAATACGGCACCCCCGGCCGGAATTTCGAGAACACGTCCGGTGCGCTAAAACAGGTAAAGTTCTAGATAAAAATGATTGACATGTTAAAGGAATTCGGAATAGGGCCGATTATGAAATCGATAGAATCCAAAGCTCTTGAAAAAGCACAAAGGCCACCTCGGAGTAATTAATGAAATTGGGGTTAGAGCTGTAGTGCATTCATAAGCTTTTTGTGAATCTTTTTTCTATGTCGGACAGGTTGTTTTGGATTAATGGATTATTAAGATTGAGATGAAAGAATTGTTGTCCCACCATTTTTAGAAAATTTAAAAAATGATATCGATCGATTCCGTCGGACGCCAGTGCAGTCCGAAGAAATAAAGTAAAGCGTTAATGGTTGCCGACCGCATTAACCTCTTCGGGTCGGGGAAAGCCCGGCGTCGATAGTACCTTGATTTAAGCGGACGTCCATTATAAGTCGAGGTTGGCGAAGAAGGGCGCAGGGCCGCCACCCAAGCCCGCTAACTACCCGCAGAAATAGAACTAGTAATTGAATTGTCTTGTTGGCAAGCTAGCTTCGTACAAGTGCTACGGATAGAGCGAGAAACACGCCTACGATTTAACTGTTCGACCCCCAACTCATAGAAGTTGGTAATTGAATTTTACCCCTAGATATATATTTGCACCACGATAAATTCCATTTCAATATAGCCAATCTGGACGCTGTGTCTTTTCCAAGCAAATTGTGGCGCTCGCAGTCCCTACGATCGAATTCGAAGCAAATGAGAAAACCAACCGTAGTTAATTACGTGGGCTGGGTGTACAATCGATTTTTGATTGAGATATTTCATTAATTGCCCAAGTCTTCACAATGAATAATACACTAAAAATTACCAAGTTGCTTATTATTTTTTGAATGACGAAGACGAATTGAAAAACGCATGCGATTTATTGCTTCATGCTTTATTATTCTACAAGTTGAAAGTCCGCAACCAGCAACACATACTACATTATTAATTTGGCAACAGACACGTTAAAATGTTATGTCAAATTCATAGACAGCTTGATGACTTTTTTAAATGAACACATGATATTCAATAATTTATAGTTATCCATCGGTGAAAGGGAGCTTGATCTTTGCACACGATTCGGTAGCAAATGCGGTAAAACATTACAAAACACTTGGCGGTTAAAAGTAAGTTTATGTAACAAAATACTTGTTACCTAAAATATTTTCAAAAATAGTTGCCTTCTTCCTGGAGAATTTTGCGTTTTTTAGTAACATTGAATAAATCACCCATAAAGATTTGTCTTTTTCTCCACTAATTGTAAATACGCCAACATAACGTTTCACATTTTTCATTTCGCATCATTTTCTAAAGGCGTTATATTGAGGCTCAGTGTCATTTAGTTTTAATTTTCGCTTCATTATTACTCAAAGCTTGTCGGTCAAAAAATCTCATGTGTTAAAAATTATTTTACAGTGCTCCAACTAATAAGACACTCGCCCTACGGACTCGTGCCTCAAACAAAGTTGGCGCACTGTAAAGTTCAATTTATGGCATTCGGGTGTAGGAGTCAATATCAAGTCCTATTGGATATTGCAACCCGAAAAAAAATAAGTAAAAGTACTCAGGATTTCTCTTGATTATATAAAGGACTACCAAAAGTCGTAACTGTCCCAGTGTGCTATTGGCATGAATCAACTTCTTGCAAATTCATGGTTACCACATCATTTGGGCCATTTTTAACCGGCGTTTTTCTTCATCCTCTTCCAACCAAGCAACACGTTATCAAATTTCCGTTAAGACTGTTGCGTCATAAAATAAAAAAACCAAACGGTTTCAAAAGTCCGTTGCATCGACTTTTGACAAACTACGCAACGATTTGTTCCAACCTCCATGTAACGAACTCTTCCAGAATCCTCTCCATTAAAAAGTTCGTTAGATCCCTTTGTAAGGGTATCAAATATTGAGTAAAAGGGCCGTTTTTTACGACCAAATATGAGAATTTTAAAGGTTTAACGTGAAACTCAACCTTTTCAGAACCCTTGAGAAATTCCGTTGCACATTTCTAAAAACCGTCGTTTTTTATAAAGAAGGATTTGGGTCAAATCATCGGATTTCCCCCATTCGCCGTTTTTTAGGGCAAAGTGCTCCTTTATTCAAACCCATTGCGATTTTACCTACTTGTCATCTAAAAAATGGGGTGAGAACCGTTTTTTCGAGGGGTTTGTTTGAATTTTAAACGCCGCAAAAAAACGTGGGAACCTTCCATTTTCAGCCAAAACTGAAATTATGCAAAACGCGCCTCCATTGGTTTTCGGGCCTCCAATCTGCTCCGAGCTGCACTGACATTTGAACACGCGATTTAAAAAAGAAGGGTTGCCCCGCACAAAAGCAAACATAAAAATCTGCTACTTTACAACACGAGCTGTGCACGCTTTTACATTTATCATGGAGGCACAAAGGGCCTCCGGGTCGGCTGTAACGTATTTAATTTGTTGAATTTTCGATCGCCATGTTTCGGATTGAATTCCTTAAGACGACAGACATCATCATGACAATAAGAAATATTATTTCAGGTTTCTTAAAGAAAGGTTTTGTGAAGGAATAAAAAATCCGAGCCGTCACAAATCTTCGCCTGTTTATTCAGCACAGCTGATGTGCAAAAGCGGGGGGAGGGGGCAGTTAGAGGGTTATTTTCGCCATTAAGGGTTGCCACCCCAGGTATATACAACCGGGCGTGTGTGCACAATAGAACCACATGCTTTCAAATCGTAAAAAATGGTAAATAACACTTTTGTAACGGCATGTGGCCAATCGTCGTTTCCACCAGACGCTTCCTATGTTAATCGGCGATTCCAGCAATTAACGCAGCGGGAATACTAATTACCTCAGTACAAGAAACAATTACGAATTAAAGTAACAAAGAGGTGGCGTCTTTACCAGTTTTCCACGCTTGATAGAGGCGATGTGGGCATTTAACCAGACTATTGCATACGCAGTCGCCCAACCAATGATGGAATTCCTTTTGTGGAGTTACAACAAATCAAATTACTTGCTTCATGAGAGCTCATCCGTAATATCATAATCATTGTATGTGTTCTTATTTGGCCTTCAATTAATTAGGCGATTTAACAACTAAATAAACAGTGTTTTGCAATAATTTTTGAAATTGAAATTTAGTAAAGCCCAAATGGAATGAAGACGAAACCGAAATCAAAATATTCAAAAGACAAAACAAGATGTCAGACGAACGTTACATCCCTATATATATTTTTTTGAATTCCAGTCAATATGCGGTCTGAGAATATTGACTGCCCTAATTATTTTACACCAAAAGATTTTTTGAAGAAATATTAAAATTAGCTAAAAATGAAATATTAAAATTATATTAATATTAGAAAATTAGGCTATGAACGTGCGATTAATTTATTATTTAATTAAAATTATTCTGGGGAAGGTCTTCCCAAATTAGTTTTCTCTTCAAAATTTACACACAAATTATTCAATACAGACCTCATTAACTATTTAGCAAGTGATTGACGATGACGTGTTATCTTCAAATTTTCCATGAATAAGAGTATTTCATAAAAGCTCTTTCTTTTCTTCTTGATTTACTGCTCTACTAAAAGGTGTTATAAAAGAGCGAAAAAGGGATTTAGTTAGAATTTTTTATAATCTACAAATTTCGTATTTAACATTTTGCAATACTTGAACTAATAAGGGCAGCATGCGATTAATTTAATGATTTAATTAAAATTATTCTGGGGAGGGTCTTCACAAAATTAGTTTTTTCTTCAAAATTTCCACACAAATTATTCAATACCATCCTCTTTAACTATTTAGCAAGTGATTGACGATGACGTGTTATCTTCAAATTTTCCATGAATAAGGGTATTTCATAAAAGTTCTTTCTTTTCTTCTTGTTTTACTACTCTACTAAGAGCTGTTATAAAAGAGCGAAAAAGGGATTTAGTTAGAATTTTTTATAATCTACAAATTTCGTATTTAACATTTTGCAATACTTGAACTAATTAAGGGGAGCCTATTGCCTTAGATCTTTTGTGAAAAATTGGGCATAGAGAACAAATTTTTATTTTTCAACAATTAGCCCTATGTTAGGTATTTACATTTTAGAAGCTTTGAATCATCAGAAGATCAGAAGAAGCTTTTACCGGTTTAGGCTGGACATCGGGTTTTGATTCTACATTTAATACTACAGCAAAATTTAATAAAACCCTCTTGCTTGACAACTCCATTTTGCAAACAATATTAAAAGCGACGTTCTTCGTGCTATATAATTACATAGTTAATCTAAATGTGAACTCGTTCATTTCTCGAACCCCCATATTACTGGAACTCCATTTCCGCGTGCACTTAATAGGAAAATTGCATCTTTAAACTTCCCAATATTCCACCCTCTCATCGACTCGCAAGTCCTGAACGCTCGTCTAATGCTAGTAATTGTAAAGCCAGCAAGAGGTGGATCGTGCCGCCATCCCTGTTTTTTAAGCGTATGCAGATGTAAAGGGGTAGTTTACATAGCGCAAGCGTATCCCGCCCATATCTCTATCGATATTATGTAAAGCCGAACGCGTGCGCGACCTAACGCGTTTTACATGTACATTTTTATGAGCATCCCTTCATTTCACACCCGATATAAGATTTCAACCCTTACTGGGAAGGTACCCAATGGCAACGCGTGCTCAACGGGTGCCTTCCCGGTTTTCAGACATTCGATCATCTCGTTTGCTTTTCTTATTTGTCATTTTTTTTGTTGAGCTTCCGGTTCATAAAAGCTCCTCCATTGTACGGGTTACTGAGTTTCAACACGGAAATGGTATATTATTAAACGGGTTTATAATGCAAGGGATTATGTCATAAATGAATGTTTAGCGTATGAGCGTCGGGAGCGTACCTACTTCACACAATGTGGCTTAAAATTATTTCTTTGGCACTTATATACACCTTAATAACATCTTTAGTAAAAAGACTTCGTGTGTTTTTTACTTTCACACCGGGTATAAAATTTCAGTACGCCTAATAGCGGCGCGTGCTCAACGAGTGCCTTCCTTCTAGCGTTTCGTTTACTTTTGTTATTTACCCATTTGCTATCGTTGAGTTTTCGGCCCAATATTCCAAGACAATTCTTCAATCAGAATAAAATTAAATTCTCCCCATGTCCTGCCTATTGCCTTCAGTTTTACATGCAACTCTCTTGCAAACCGACAAAGAGCATTGAGGCGCAAAGACAAACAGTCTCCCCATATCGCGGTGTCCTCCTATACACGCGCACGTTCCTTGTATTCTCTGATTTGTGTCGGCGACGTCCTGCATCCTCCGGGTCGCCATGAAAGCGTCTGCGAAAAGCAGGCCGCAATTTACTTAGACCCCTCGAATCAAATTGTGAATCTTCAAAAGAATAGGCCACCCCTACACTAACCCGCGCCAAACTAAAATACCCCCATTTCACTTTTATTTAACTCGGTTTTATCTCTCTAAATCACATAGCCGGTGGATGTTGAATCTCGGACTACCGACCTTCAGGAAATGGGAGATTAAAGGAGCTGGTGGACTGGAGATCGAGGCCGCATTTTACATATTGCGAGAGGAGCTTTTTGATTAAAAATGAAATTGTACGAGCGGGAATGTGCGTGGACATCCACCAGTTGTCAACTCGACCGCATTAAAGAGAATTGCGGATAATTGCAACTGAAACCGACTACAAATGATCGCGAAAACGTGTAATTAGCAACGGAAGAACGGGTTCAAAAGAGAGCTAAGTTTGGAATTAAAAACATTCTAAACGGGGGGTTTAAATAATTGCTGTCACTTTCTGGATACTCAAGAATATGTAGAATACAAAAATGACATTGTCCTACTTCTATTATCAATTTTGCAATATTTTAGGTATTTCTAAGTGTCGCATCCAAATTTCGTCTCGCGAAATCAAAATCGCCCGTTTTCAGAAATTATCACAACACTGTCTTGACTTTCAAATATATTGGTATGTCACTTTCTGGATACTCAAGAATATGTAGAATACAAAAATGACATTGTCCTAGTTCTATTATCAATTTTGAAATATTTTAGGTATTTCTAAGTGTCGCATCCAAATTTCGTCTCGCGAAATCGAAATCGCCCATTTTCAAAAATTATCACAACACTGTCTTGACTTTCAAATGTATTGCTATGTCACTTTCTGGATACTCAAGAATATGTAGAATACAAAAATGACACTGTCCTAGATCTATTATCAATTTTGAAATATTTTACGAATTTCTAAGTGTCGCATCCAAATTTCGTCTCACGAAATCGAAATCGCCCGTTTTAAAAAATTATCACAATACTGTCCTGGCTTTCAAATATATTGGTATGTCACTTTCTGGGTACTCAAGAATATGTAGAATACAAAAATGACATTGTCCTAGTTCTATTATCAATTTTGAAATATTTTAGGTATCTCTAAGTGTCGCATCCAAATTTCGTCTCGCGAAATCAAAATCGCCCATTTTCATGTTTCTAAATAATTTCTTTGAAGCGAAGTCCGAAAATAATTATTACGGATTTGATATTTGGGATATACTGCTTTCTAAGCGACGCCAACATTAAGAAAGTCTTGTCAATTTATGTGACTACATTGATTTGCAAATCTCTATACATTCTACTGCCGAGCTGAACTAAATTCCAAGAATGTTTGCTATTTTGGTTACCACTGTTATCTTGTGTGAAAAATACAAATAACTTCATAAAAGAATTTTTTCATGGATACTTAAATATTTGGTACTTTATCTTTTATCTGAAAACTTATTTTTAGCAACTTGTTTAAAATGTCAGTTTCGCCAAATGAAATATAAACAAATAGCTACTTAGAGAAACGATGCTTAACAAAAACTTGATAAAAAAAAATCATTAGGATCATTAGTAACCAAACGCAATACCAACAAACAGTATTGTCTTAATCTTCCGTGCCTCAAGCAGGTCCAATCAAATTTTCTAAAATTTACTTTTTTATGTTAACAAGTTCGCCAACTTTCAGTCAAATTACCAATCATAAACCCACCATCACTTCCCATGTCCCAACGGCGAGAGCCTTCGGATATGGATCTAATAACCGAAAAAACGCGTTTAATTGCGGAGGAAAATAAACGTTAAATATTCACCCGAACACGAAAACTCCGATAATTCCTTTCCCGGCAATCAAACGTGAAGCGGTCACACATAAAAACCCACAGGTCCCTGTGAAACAACCTCTACGAAAAAACCGTAAATACTTCAAAGGTATCATTACCAAAAATAATAATCAACTAGCTACCGCGTTGACCGTTTCTTTGAACCGATTATGTGTCTAAGAACAAGATCACATCCAACCTTGGGTTACAGAAAAATCTGTAAAAAACGCTCACATTCCCGGAAAATGTTTATTCCGAGCTTTTACGAGTTGAGGTTGAAGACCTGATGGTCGGGATGTTGATAAATCCAAAACGCTAATTACGGTATGCATAATTATTGTCAAATGGTGTTACTACTACCTCCGTTTCTTTCGCGCAAATTTTCGAGTCGCAGAAAAGTGCAAAGGTTGAAGACCCGAACCGTTGTTGTGGCCGATTCTATGTGGAAGCTGTGTTCCGGTTAGGGGCGGCGGGGGGTTATTGATTAGTGCGACCCTAGTTAGCGCTACTACCGCCCCCTCTTTAACTCCCCCGAATCGGATCGAGAATCAGCATAGAATTCCCTGCTCTGTTTACCTACGGAATGTCCTCCATTTATTGATTTCATGCTCACGTGGATTCTAAAATGACAACATCTTTGCAGGTAAATTATGGTTAAATGATCCAGAGATGACCTGGAGACAGGAAATGCAACTGCAGCCTTCGGAAGACGCGAAGAATGCGCTCCAGACGAGGCTCACCCTCTCGCCGAGTAAGTACTGATTCCCATAAATTTATCGCTTAAAGTTTACAAAAACTGGTCACGACGAATAGCGGAGTGGACATTTGTAATTCCGGAGATGATTAACTGGTGACACAAAATGGTTTTTCTCGGCCACAGAATATTCGCGTGAAGAAACGCCTTCAGCTCTACTAAGTTTAACACTAGATTTTCCGAATTGTTGAAATTGTTCGAATTGTCATCTCAACAAGATATTTGTCAATTTGTACAAGTCCGTCTCAAAAAGAAGTTTAAACTAAGAATAAATTCAAATCCCATTATCAGTTCTATTTCTTTATTGAAAAATTCTGAAATGGAATTTATACTAATCTAAATGAGTGATCTATTTTATCTGTGTATCTATTTTTAATTCAATTTAAAGTGGTTGGAAAACTGTTCTACCCCATCCAATTACTGGACGAGGGCTTGTCAAATCAGTAATACAATAAAGTCAATGGAGCATGCTGTTTTGTTCAAAAGTTATAATTAGAAATGATGCCATTATATACAGTGGATGCCACACCGCAAATGACACGAGGTGACCAAATTTTGTCACACATTGTAGAAAATTAATTCACTGATTAGTCTTTAATAATAGAAATTATCACGTCATGCTATTTTTAATACATTCTAGTACAACTGCCTCAATAAAATTAATAACTCTTTTTTCTGGATAGTATAGTATATTTCGATACAAGAGTGCGCTGCCAAAACACTTTTCTGGGGTGAATAATTTTTTTAAGTACGAGGCATAGGCCGAAAAACACTAACACAGATTCAGAATTCATATATATTTTGATACTCTTGTACGCTTTTGCTTTTTATATGGGAGTAATCAACCAGTTTTACCACCTTATAGCAAAAATGACAGAAAGAAACTGTTACTAAAATTTATTCTCCGTGTTTTAAATACAGTTTCCTCTGCTCGCCGAAGAGACCTGGCACCTATCTTGATTTGGTGACAAACCGCCCGGTTGTCTATTAACTCGCCGTTTTTAGGGAGACACTCAATTTCCGAACATCATTGATTTTCGAAACATACCCCATTGACAGATTATTACGAAAATCCCCAAACTCGCTGAGTCACCCCTTCTCGTTAATGTCACATGTTGCTTTTCGGCCGTCATCAATTTTGCATCGTCCGATCGCAGAGTCTAATTATATAATTCCGGTAATAAAAGCAAAATTACCGCACTCAGAACAGAAAATTGCAAATTTTAACTGTATCCAGACATAAGCGTAACAATTAAGAAAATTAGTTACACTAGCACGATCGGGTATCATTATAACATGCGCATGGCAATATTTTCTGTTCCTCTATAGAAATGATTTTTGGTGTACTTCTATATGCTGAGTGATCAAGATTAAAAATTTGTCAGTCTGTGATTTGGTTGACAGCTACGTTTTGCATCAAACAAACATAACCATGCATTTACAAATGCCATTCCGCCAACTTAAAGGCAAAAATAAATCTACACTTTTAAGTGAATCTATTACCAACTGGAACATGAATTATTGATCAGTCTGTACATGGGTAACACAGACCTATTAAGCAGATACTGAGTGTGTTAATTATGACTTGGTCTGATTAATCAATATGGCTACTTTATCTTTTCGGAATGTATATACTATATCATACCTTAATGTGATGTTAATGCATCAATTTTTTTCACCAAAACGTACTGTCAATGAATAATTATAATTATATTATAATTGAATAAAATATATATAAATAAACTTTAACTAGAAACGAATACAAAGAATGTTGCTGTCAGTTTGCAGGGGCTCGGGCTCATTTGCACTGGACCTGGCCAAGGGCTTCAAAAATTTGCCTGGTCTTAAGTAATTCAAAATAACAATTTACTAGTAGATTGGTCGAATCAATATATCGATCGAATTTGTTTTGTTTAACTGTGATTTTGAATAAAAAAAGGTCTGAATAATTAAAAAAAAAATACGGAATAATTTATTTATACGTATACAATGTAGAAACGGAAACCATCGAATGTGCGAACTCTACCAAAGGTTTGCCCTTACGATTTATTAATGATCATGATTGGAAATTGGGTTCACCTTAAGGAAAATGGCAATAATGTACCAGAATACGTCATATGAATTCTGGGTAAAATTTCGCAATCAATAAAATTATTATTTCATTCTCCACGAACGTTTATATTTTACTTATAACATCCCGAGGTAAATGCTATAAGATGAACACAATTCACTGTGGACACCCAAATCTCAGGGAAGGGGCCAAGTTATATTTAGCTGTAGTCCGCCAGCTTTTTGAAAATGAAAAGTAATCTCGTCCAGTATCTTATCAATGTCTGCCAATTAAAAAAAAAAACATTATAAAAATCGGTGCAGTACACACTGTTTTATTTGTTACCAATCGATTCATGTTCAACGATTAAATATATTTTTATCTCTACGTTGTACTACGTACTATTTTTACAACATACCCCATATTGCCCCGATTTTCCTATTATATTTTCACATCTTCCTCAAGAACGTGCGGCGCGATCGACGACCATAAATTTGAATTTGGCCATGTTCATTTAATTATACAAAACGAAATTGGACGTCCTTCGAAGTGGAGTGTAGTCGGGAGTAGTGGATTGGGTCACTTTTCGATAGAATGAAGCACCTTTCAACTTGAGTATAATTCGATTTAAATAAGAGAAAGTCTCCTGCTGTGGGGGTTGAACTCTTGCGAACAAGAAGGGCAATCTGAAACGGAGGGACAAATGGACCACGCCAGACGTGAGAATTCGATAAAGATTGACTGTTTTACCACCCCACTTTAAGTCCTTTAAAGGGACACTCTCGGACACATGCAATATTTAGCGGCTGAAAAAATGCGCCCGAAAAACAAAGAGTTCTTTCGTTCAGGTGCGATAATAAAAGCGGTGGAGATAGTCTTTTAATTACGAAATTACATTGCAAGTTTTCAGCTGTGAAAATTGCGCTCTTTAAATTTAATGTACCCCGGAGTTCAACGACTGCTTTGAATGACAAACATTGTGGTTTATATAATGGCGTAAAAGGATCATTTTACGCAGACAGTTCCGTAAATGAAATTTGGAAATGATGGGCAATTGTAAAGCTCAGCGGCAATCAGTTATGAAATTTACAGTTATTGTGGCAAAAAAAGGAGGAAATGAATTAACACCACGTTAGTAATTTCATAATATTGTCGTATTTGAAAATAGACAATTTATGTGCGTTGTTTGTTTGTAAAAGCTAAATAGGCTCTCGGACCAAATTGTTGTTGTTTTTGCTTGCTAAAAACTTGTTAACACAGTTTTGTAAATAACACACATATTTGCTTACACTGCAATTTAAATGTAAAGTGAAATGAACAAATTCTTATTACATACTGAGAAAATCACTGATATTAATGAGATAAATTTTACTTGCCTGTATAATTTAACGAATTTAATAGGTCGCCACATATCTACTAATTTAAGGTTTTTTTGCATTCTGCTAAATATGCAGTTATCTAACAAATAAAATCGTCCAATCAATAACTGATGAGTGATGATGAAATTTCAGTATTTTTGATAATATCATCCTGACTTGACGTGTTTATCATTAATATTGAAACAACCTTATTGTTGTATTTTTATTTGCCATATCTTCGCTAAGGCAGAAGATAAAAGTGTTTTGTAGATTAAGGGATTGTTAATTTTATATGCTTTTTACTCCTCCTACAATACCAATATTTGCTAAAATCGTCAACTTTTCGTAAGTGGCCGGGACACACGACCATCAAAAAATAATTCATCTATTGGAAACGGCCTCGCCGGCGGCCAACTCCTGCGAAATTTATGGCTGCAAGGCAGCCGTCCATTTTAGTCATATTCAGTTCCATGTGCCGCTCATCTACTGACATTTCAATATATGTTTTATGGAATGTATAACCTGCTACGGCCGTATATCAATGGGGACTATCATGGCAAGGTGCTGCTCGGCCGGTCATTTCAGGAAGGAGGACGGCTATCCCGAGACTCCCTCCGTTATATACGACCTACTCACCGAGTCGCAGGACCCTATATGGGAGCCCGAACTCGAATATTCTGCAGGACATTGATGTAACATCCACGATGAGGGCATAAACAAAGTGTCAGGACGGCTATTTTTGTGCTAAGTGTTATTGTCGTGTACGTGGGGAAGACTGCTGGCGCGTATTACTGGTTGCCTATGCTGTCTAATTTTACAAGTCTTCAATTGAAAAGCTATCTGTACTTTAAGAAGCAAGTTCTAATTAAGATATAATTGCGCCCATAATAATATGATATCAAAGGTTGCCATTGACATGCGAGGAACAAAAATATTGTCGATAATATTTGTTCTATAAAATCAGTATGTCTCATGATAGTTAAAATTTAACAACCACGACAACAAACGATTTATTATCGCCAAATCCCTGAAAACGTATAAAAAGTTTTATTCCCAATTTCTGGATTGGGGAAAGGAAAACAAGGTTAGCAACTTTCCAGAAAACGTTTTAATTGTGTATTTAGATGATGAATTATCCAAAAAAATACTCAACAAGCTTATGGACTCATTACTCGATTTTAAAATATTTTCGCTAGACCTTTTGCAAAATTAAAAAATCCGTCGTTCCATTTTAATATACCTCGATGACACACGTCCGTATCTTACGTTGAGAAACCCAATAAATAACCCTTCATAAACGTCCATTCCGAGTGCACAAATAAATTGTCCCATCCCCATTCCGTAATTAAAAGGTTCGACCCTACGCCACTCCCACAACAACTGTCCTTTTCCCCGATGCATAAGCGATTCGTCGGGAAAATTTTAAATTGCTTCCTCCGTTCTTAAGCAATTAACCACTTACGGTTAAGTATAGATACTAAGCATGCTTTAAAGTTATTATCTGATAATTTGAAGGCTTTCTCCCTCGTGATGCGGTAATAAAAGAAGTAGCATAAATACACTGTGTGCGACAAACAAAGCGCCATTAACCCCGATGTTAATTGTATGCTTTTCTGTTTGATTGCGATACTCATATTTAATGTAAATCCTAAACAAACATGTCAATAAATTTATCGGAAATCGCAGTCCGACTTCGAGATTTTTTATAACACTCCCCTGTTTGCAAACATAAATTATGACATAGTATGTCCTTAAATTATGATTATTTGTATAATTTCAACGATTTTAGATTAGGCATATCGCTGCCCAACCCCGATAATTAAACGAGAAATATTCACGTAAATCAATACTGATAGATTGGTGTGTCGATTTGTCTAAAAAAAATGTACATTTTACTAGATAACTTTGTCAACACATCCTGCAATGCAAAAATTAGTTTTGCTCATGTCTACATTAAACCACTTGCCGTAAATGTCAATAACTGATTTCTCATAAATGTGGGCACATACACGTCCCGTTCCAATTACGTCACATTCCTGTTGTTATCTGCAATATGATACTATGTAGCAAAGAAGAAGAAAGAAGAAGAAGAAAATCTTCTCTTTGCGTAATGCGTCATCATTCAATCTTATACACGAGTTCCATTTTTTATCTCTTTATTATTATCACAAATCCATCTATATATTTATGAAATTCCTCCTACTTTACGTAAGTGATGGATCAGAAATCTATTTAGATAAATATTGAATTTGAAATCTGTCGTCTTTTATCTGTAAAATTAATAAAGCCCAAAACATTGTGTAATCCGCACCGAGAAAAGAACAAAACAAACATGGTAAAATGGAAACTACTTTCGCCTCGCGTGTCGACACAATAAAACGCCATCGACTACTGACACCCTTCTGGTAAAAGGATGTAAATTAGGGTCCTGGAAGAGGGAAGATGGAATTTAAAGTATTTTCGCATAGGGATTTGAAACACTTAAGTCGTCCCAAGCGGCTTACCACAGTTGACACGCGTTCAGTTTCAGGTAGCCTGTTTAATTCACCCCTTTTAAAATATTTAAAAGTGAGATCGTATCATGCTAATAGCCCCCAATCAAACAGGTAAATCACGGGCATAGTGCGCAAATTAATTCAGGAGGGGAAAACATCTAATTTATCGCTAAGTGGATGCACACGTTCAAGTTCTTTCTGCTAGAAATCTTTAACACTTTGTTATTTCAAGTGGGTTGCCCAAACAATAATGTTGTTGTTTTGATATTCAAAATCTGTTATTGTTGTCTTACCTAAGGATAACTAATAATAATTAAAACAACGTATATCGGAAAGACCATTTTATTGGTTTGCTAAGATAAGTGTTTGGAATTTACTTATACACATCGAAACACTCCATTTTTGACTATTTTGCTCATCTTCAGATAAGGAGACACGTCAGTGATATTTCGCTTAAATTTCGTTTGCCAACTTTTCTGCGAACACTAACAAGAAAAATAAATTTTAGAAAATCTGTCATTGTTATCTTGTATTTTACATAGCAATTGATTGTATTTAAATCGATTAGAGCACGTGATAGATTGGAAAACTTTTCATATAAGCTATTCCATCTAAGCTTTCAACCAAATGACTTGTCTTTGATCGGCATTCAAACAATGCGGCGGGTCCTTTGCGAACTTTTTGCCAAGGGAGGTGCTTTTCAAATGCCCCGATTTACATTTAGGCCGAGGCTCAAAACCTCCTTAAAGTTGTTAAATGATTCAGGGCCGGGCATGCATGATAAAAAATATGTTATCGATGATTCGAGATTCTTGTTATTCACTATCGTTAATTTCAAAACTAATATAATCGGTTTATCTATATATCTGTATATCTACGTGGAAAAGCAGCAAAAAAGGTTTAGTTTTTATCGATCAATCAAGAAATTTTAACACAAAATTACTAAAGAAAATTTTAAAATATAATTGTCAATATTGGTAGAGGTCAAGCTTTTGTAACGTTCTTTTTCCAGTAGATATGTACTAGCGAGATATATACCTATAGATATTTATTTTTACAATAATTTACTACTCGACATTTACAAGTAATATAAAAGAAATTTTGCTTTGTAATTATCACGTAATTATCTAATTGATAATGCATAGTCATCTATATGTTTCTTAGTGAAGTTATAAAATTATAGTGCATATTAGTAAAGCATGAGAATAATGCAAGAAATACTACATACATATTCAATACGTGTGGAGAGTGTCATATGACCGAAAGCTTTCAAACTATACTTTCCAATCGCACAAGACCCTATAGAATTCTTCTGATCATGATGAGCGAAAGCAAAACCGACATTATTATCAAGATGATCTGGGACAGTGCATTTTTACCACAACTTTAAATTGTCACGGTGGCTGGAAAGCAACTACAGCGGCCTAGAGCAACGGTCTCAACTTCGCATGTAATATTTTCATGTTGTTACCCCCCGAATAAAAAATCCATCCCAAAAATATGGATGTTGTCCGATCTATTTCAGTATCTCACCAAATTCTCTCTGTTAACAGCTCCGGCCGAGCCACCCATAAATAAACCATGGCCCTTTTTACCTTATAACGAACTGTTTTAAAATGTATTTGAAATACATATCAAAGTGGCTTTTAACCGTGGGCTACATTTCAATACTAAAGCTGAGCGTTCTACTCAAAAGGTACGTCGAATATTCTATGCATTGAAGGAAGGAAATTTTATGTGTATTCTCGTCGTCCTCGGCTTAACGCGAGGTCGTCGCGCTCTATACTTGGCTCCGCTCCCGTCGAGGGTGTATATTTTGCAATTCCACAGGGCCCGTGGTCAAGGGGGCCCTCCGAGACTCCCTTATTGATATACTGCGTAAACACTGTTCAAATGTACCCCCGGTATCTTCGCATTCGATTAATTACGGTGGAACGGCCGTTCTTCCGACGAAACTACCTAAACTTTTGTAGCACTAACTGTTATGAAAGATGTTAAAAGAAATAAAATATATAATCTAATATTGAAGCTGTAAATAACCGAGCGGCGCTCAGTAAACGTCCGAAACTTTACTAATTAAATTAATTAATGTTTGAAAGTTTCACATTTTGCGCTCTTATGAACGGTTTAATGTCTTTTTGATAAATTGACAGTTATTAATACTGATACCTCGTCTTTCTAAATTTTCTATAGCGCGAGCAAACAATTAGAAGAATGGGGCCTGTATTAAGATCTTAGAGCCCAAAAGTGTTAACAATTTCTGGAGAACAAAATTTACATGTAGGTACATGGAGAATTTTGACGTTAAAGGCCTACTGGATGTATGAATGTACATTTCTGTAAAAAAATTCTTCCTCTCAGCTTGTCTCTTCAGATAAGGGATCATTTGGTGGAAGTAATAAATGTAATGACGTGACAAACTTTCATAGAAGAAAATATTGTTTATGATGTTACTTATGATTTTCGGAATTATATCGACACACCGAATTATACTCAATTTCAACGGATGTGAGATAAGGGCTGTCTCATTATTATCAGTACAGAAATTAAAGCGATTAATATTGCCATATATTGAATAAACTTAATGCCACTCTTAAATTCTCTGTAATGTATAACATCAAATAGATGTTGTTATCGATGTCATGTTATACTTATACCTACGTATTTATAGAACAATAAATAAACTTAGATTAGCTTCAATTTATTAGATTAAAAGATACTTATTTGAATTCATGGCGAATAAACAGCTTCGATAAAAAATGTGATACTTGAGATTTCCGCTCTATAATATTATATCTCAAATATATGTGGTGCTTTTGTTTAATTTGTTTTACCATCTTATTAAAAAAATGTACACATGTGCGTGAGGTTGTCAGATTTTTGAGGTTATATTGAAATATCAATTCGTAGGTACTACGTTTTTTCAACAGTTGATTTCCATACACAATCTTGATGAACAATTTTGTTTTATTTTTTTCACCACATTGCGTCATGTTCAAATGTTCAAAGGGTCTACTCGAACATTGACATTTATTATTACTTATGTTTCATAAATAAGTTTTATCAATTTTAAGAACCTGATTTTAATTAAACCTGGTTAGATAACCTCAAATGAATAAGTGGACTTGATAAAACAGTGGCGTATCTTCTCAATCTGTGTAATGATGTAGATGAAAAAAAAAACTTAGAATGTAAAAACAATTCTTTTGCACCCAAGACACAGAATAATAACAATACAGAAGCGACGCAAGAGAAAGACCATCTAAAGGAAGAACGAGATGGAAATCACAACCAGGCACACGGATGTTTTGTACGATCCCACTCATCTCTAACGCTCGCAGCCACCGCACCCGTTCCATCTTTAAACCTGTGCGGAACTGAGGGACAACCAAGTTAATCGCTTTACAACCCATTCAAGGTCACTCAGTCTTTGCGCTGCAACTTCAAAGGAACTTGAAAGAAAAGACCACTAGTGTCCTTTCTGTAATAGTTTCTATTATGTGCCCAAGAGAAGTTCAAAATGTATCATCATCCTCAACAGTCATAGAGATGACACTTACGTTTATATACAGTGTGATAAATTTTCTTTTATATTTATCCTTCTTCCTGATATTAATAATATTTAATAATATAATAATATTTTTGTCTTCTATTTCCTGCAGTATTTCTCCATTCATATCTGTAGTAATGTTTCCATTCCTAAAGATTTTTTCTTTATATATTTGGGTCTTATCAATATTCTGTCAAAAGTTCAAAGACAATAGAAAAAATGCACCTTGAATTCTGCCTCAAAGGTTGTGCTGAAATTCCAACGCCGCAGCTTTCTCAATCTTATATTTCGAAAACTGTTGGTAGTAGACCTTTTCTATAATTCGGAGAAAAACTGATTTTGCAACTTTTGCAACCGTTCCTCAAACAACTGGATTTTTTTTTACAAAAATCCTTTAAATGTCTGGATTTTTTCTTTTTCTTTTACAATTGATCGAATGGTGGGTAACATCCTCCGAATCCTCCTACAATTCTTGCCTTAGCCCATCTTAATTTCCTTCTTGTGGCTGAAAAGGCGTCTAAGCCTACAACTCCTCAGCACTACAAACTTCTGTTTTTTACTTTAGTAGCTACTTTTCCATTTGTCTTTTTTATTTGTGATATTTGACCTCTGTCGTTTAACATGATGTGTTAAATAAATTCAAAGTGTGATTTTTGGTAGTTTTTCTGTCTGTAAAAACTAGAAGTAGGTAACCCGTGCGAAAACTAATTGAAGAGAAGTTTTCCAGGCTGAAATCAATATTCTCAGATCATTGATCGCATCTACTTCATCTGTCTGAATGTCACATTTTGTAAATCAACCAGATGAAAACATTAAACGTGTATTTTGATCGCTTTACTCTCTCATGATGAATAGATAATTTTTTTTGCAAATACCGTCTAAAAGATCAAAGGTCATAAGATGATTTTAACAAGTTGATAAGATTTTCATGGGTTCGAATATAATTTTCAGTCTTAACAATAAAAGCTGACCGAGAATATTCAATCACAGCACGTTTTATAATCGCATGTAATATACCTGATTGATAATGCAACATCGCATCTACCAAAGCAATGCTGCCCTAATTGAGAAATAATATAATATTATGATAAGGACTTATTCAGTTTTTCAAAAGATTAGAAATTTAACCTTCATTTATTATGTTGAAAGCTAAATAGTGCTATCTAGGTATTCAGAACAAATTTATTTATCTCTTATTGATGATAAGCACCTGTCGCCTATTTTGAAATATGTAATTTTCTTCTATTGCCGTGTTAAATCTGAGAAAATATTTTTTGTTGATTTATTGGCGACGGAGATCTATCGACAGACAGATAAACAATTACATTAATTGATAAGATTATGAATGATTTATTCGGTGGTTGTTAAGCCGGATAATTTTAAAGAATTATTTAGAGGAATTATCGGAGTTTTGAGTAAAGCAAGAGGGGGTGTGGGAGCATATGCGGGTGCAGAGGATCGCACGCGAGAGGGTGAATGTATTAAAGTCTATATCAGACTCTGACCACTGACCACCCGTCAGTCTCAAACTTTACTCGATCTAAGAACGATGATCGTAAAACGGCGCGAAGAATCGAAAAATTAACGCAAAATGAACCATCTCAACTTTTTCTTACCGATTATGTTGGCAACAAGTGCTCTAATCTACCTAACGATTACCTATACCCTGTTGTTTATAATATAAAAATCTTATCTGGTCTTATCGATATCCTTAATCGTTCGTACATATAGTAAATATTCTTTACATATTCAGTTAATCATATCTTCAGCATGCCATCTTTACTACCTCCAACGAATATGCCAAATAGAAATTTAGTTTTCGATTACATGAACTTTTTCGCTCCGAACACCTACAAACTGAGTGAGTACTGTTGTGATTTTTCATTAGTATAAGATGACGATTTATTTAGTGGGTCTGCTCGTGAAAGCTGGCCAATCACCGCAAAAATCAAACAATAAATTGCCCGGGCCAATTATCGGCTATTTCTAGATCGTTAATTTTTTTTATTGGGGAGCACCGGTCATTTAATAAATTAATAACTTCGCTAATGTGTGCCATTAATTTGGAAAATAATATGTCCCACTGATTAAAGGAAATGACAAACACACGGTCTGAAATTAGTTACGTTTGTTGCACGATTTTAGCCAATTTTTCTTCGTTTGCCGGGGGAATTGTGTGGGGGCTTTATTTATAGGCATCACGGCCTCGTAGATATTTTCTTTTCAACTTTTACATGCATGTAAAATAATTAGAACTCGAAGCCTATTTATATTTGTTTAGACAAAAACTGTTGAGTAATATCTCGTGTGCAGTACATAACTTTATCCAACGCAGTCAAACAGAAGTACAGTAGTTGTTTTATTATCTTTGAAATGAGAGTATGTTCGATGTATTTTCACAAAATAACTTTCTGGTTGTGCAAAATATGAATTATTTTATATAGAGTGCGTAAAACAATCGATTGAATAAGAGCCATCATAACATCATCAACTCAACAGGTTTGAACCAATCAGAAGAACATGATTGCAGGAGTGCACGTTATCAAAATCAATAGTTGGTAATCGTTCATTTCAATACACATATTTTAGTCGCAGCTGATGGAGATTTTCTCACTTCGCTATTTAATTCAAAACAACACTAGGATCAGAATCACCATTTGTAATATGCAGCATACGCACCCCTTAATTACGTTTTTGCTTCGATTTTCCTCGGTTGATGGAATTACGATCGCAATGCAGTCGTGCAGGAATAAACACAAATGGAGTCGTAGAGCAGGATATATGCAAAAGCCGAACTAAGGGTGAAAAATAATAGCGTGGGGTCAGCCGCCTCGTGGGAGTCGTAAGAAGTAAACTATCCGAGACGCCTTAGATGGACATTTCGGCCGCAAAAGCTCTCCTTATGTCTCCACATTTATAAATAAAACACGGGGCAATGTATATTTATACGAACGACCCGATATACATGAAATTTACTTACTGGAGGAGATTGGTTTGTTGCCATAATTACAATCAGTAAAGGGCGTGCATGCGTCCAATAATTGAGTTTTGAATTTTTGAATATTCTGCGGTGGATTGAATGCATTCAGCTGATGAAGGTTGAAATATTCATGATGCGTAGATATATTCATCCCTCACGCGATATTCCATAAAATATCCGACATGCAAATATCATTGCTGTCGGAGAAGGTTGTAAAAAATGAGGTTGCCTCATTAGCGTCATTCAATTTAATGAGAAAGCTCGCGGTGTCACTAGAAACACAAATGTATAATCTGTATTTAAACATAAAGGTGTTTGTCTGCAATGAGTAATTCCAATTGGAAATGTGTTTCAGGTGAGCAACGCTTGAAACCGCGGGTAGAAAAGACGCCCACACCGCCGCCTTCAAACGACGGTAAGCGTCTAAATCACCAACTAATTAATAGCGCTTTTATTGCTCCTGCCATTAGCTGCTGAGAATCAAATTGATCACACTTATAGCGGCGAGACGGATAAATTAAAAAGACGGTTCCATTCACTATAATAGCGAAAAATGCTCAGCTACCGAAGTGTAATTTTAGATTTTTTATCGCCCACCTAACGAGCTTTTATGAATTTCGATTTTAATGACGATCGCTTTCCCACCCTCATTAATTTTTTTTCCTTGAAGGCCACCCAAGCGGGCGCCGCACTTACTAAATTCACCACCTTCAGTCTTGTAGTCGAGTAGAATCACAGCTAAGATTGCAAAAGCACAACAGTAAATTAACTAAAAAAAGTTCCTGCAGGTGAAAAAACTGCCCAATTTTCGAATTGGTCTTGTTATGATATCTGAATAATAAATGTGTTGTGGATCTTCCGAAGGCGTCTGTCGCCCCTCAGGAAATATTACGGCGCATAAAAAACCCTAAGTAGTGTTTAACCCTTTTTAATAAAGAAGACGGCCACGTGCCGGGGGTTCCGTCACACGTGCCACCGCTTGTTGAATTATAAAAGCTCTCCCTTCGTGCCTCCAAATTAAATGCTTGTTGACGTTTCAATAAATAATTTTTTTAGTAAAAAATCAAAATGCCAGATGTCCTAATCGATTCCCGAACATTTCACGGATTAACAGTGTATTTTTCTCACCCCGTTAAAATGCACCCTCGCCGCCCCTAAACGCCGTTTGATCGAACAGTGTTGAAACCCGATCCGTTATGATTGATTGATGATCGCGGCGTCTTTCACTCCTCCAATTACTTTTTAATGTGTGATTTTCTTTATCGCCCGCCTCCCAATTAATTACCAGCTTTCCGCACCGGCGATTTTCAAACTAAAGCTCGACGCAAATCCTGCCGCTTTCCTGCAGAGCTTTCCCATAATGTCGGTAGTATACTTTTATTGTGGCCGGTGTTTTGTTATTCAAAGAGTTTTACGAATGCGATCTGAATATATTTCCGATTTTATACCTTCCATTCAAATTCGGAGTTTTTCAGGTGTCGTGCGAATTTTCCAAGCTAAATTATTACCGAACTCGGGCGCATTCAAATCACGTAGTTTCGACTTAAAATCAAACCCTATTTTACATAGCCAGTGACGCAAAAATTCTTCATCCGCACTATTTAAATGCCAGTAGGGACCGGGCCCATCTGAATATATGCCTGTTTGGTATTCGATTCGTGTATCCAACTTCGATTCTCGAAAAACCGAAAATGCTCACCGGAGGACAAGATTCACACCGAAAATATGTTTCGACGCAATTACACAGTCATAAAAATTGATAATAATAATCACTGAATCAATAATTAAGACTTATGCCGTCAATTTTTTATCTGACTTGTTTTTTCTTTTCTTGTCAAGTACCTACAACACTTTTCGATGCAATTATGTAAGTAGTAATATTAATTGAATTACCTTTTATCGACAAGGGCACTAAGTTTACTAATTTCATCATTTTGCACCATGACATCAATTTTCTGTTGAAATACATACTCTTAAGTCATTAAAACCAATTTTTATTATATTATTTATTGATCACAGCAAGATAAAATGGAATTGTGCTTCAGCTTCAGGTTCTGACAATCCATTTTCATGGAGTAATGAAAACTTTGTTCACTCGTGCTTTTTCAAACCCCTAGTGCCGGAAAGCGCCCAATTTACACAGGAACTCGTATAATGATATACTAATGAACATTTAAGGCGATGATGAATCTTGTTTATATTTGTTGCTTACCTATCTATGATCTGTTTCTAAGCACAAAGTTATGATATCAGAGTATCTGAAATGATGACATGAAAATCATTTTACTCTCATCATATTTGAATTGATACGATTTCGTTACAAAGTTTACATTTTTTCGTGCTTATCTAGCATTGAAATATTTGCTTTAAGAGATGGTTTGGTAATAATCGTTTAAAGTATTAGTAAATTCAATTTATAAAGTAGTACACTTTGGATCAACAAGAGTCCCAATTTGATTGCTTAACAGGGCTATCTGTTTTATTTAATAATCTTTACAGAGATAAGAGTTGAAATTATAAGTAACCCGAATTTATTAGTCTTATTGGTTTATTACATTATTATTTATATAATTCTCGAAAGATGAGTTCTAAACGATGGAAAATCTTCTTAGAGCACATTGGTATCCGTGCTCGTGCAGAACACGCGATTAAAAAGTTACCCGTTAAAAAATAATCCGTTCGAAAATGGCGCACGTCGGATTAAAGGGTGCGCTTTAAAAAGGGTTGATTGTGCACGTCGATTGGTCGACGCGGTGGTAACAAAGCGGTCACATTTTAACATATTGAGGGTTAACAACAATGTCAGTCACAAGGGATGCCTCATCAATCTTTAGGTGACGTAGCGCATTTACAACCCTTAACACGAGTTAACACCGCATCTATTAACATATTTCGTGGAAGCTTCCAATTTCCTTTCTCGTGAAGCTCGAGTACTTTTATTCAAGCATTTTTCACACATTAACATCTTTGGTCGAAAAGTTCTTATTTCTTGCCCCGGAGCTATTTTTCCAGTCGATGGAACCGAGTGAAGTGACCGCTGCATCCCTAAATATCAAAATTCAGTTGGTGTGAAATTTCTGATGCGGAGCCCCACGAGCTTATCGAAGCGTTCTTCACCTTATCATGGTGTATGCAGGACTTAACAGCAACGTCCTGATGTATTGGAAAATTGCTTCACATGAAGCTCTCGCATCGTTATCGCCGATTATCGCCTACACGTTTTTATTTACGATTTCTAACAATGCAATGGTCAATATTAAAATTAATCGTATTTGCATCAATGTTATCGCAACTTATAACATTACAAATTGGCTCGTTTGCAGACGATGACGTTAACGGCGAGGACAGTCCGGACGACCAGAGCGTCGCCAGCGAGCATCCAGGTGAACAGCACGACGAGAATTCCATGGACTCGAACAGGGGAGGCGCCCTCAACCTGGTAAGTCAACATTGTCAAAATTATTACTTTTCTTTAAATATTGACTCGGAACGAAAGCCCATAATTGACGATTCTTCCCCAGGGTTGTTTAGTAAACTGTTCTTTTTGAAAACATTTGTTCTCCGAGTATAAATCTGAACTCCCGGACGAATAACACCCTTCAAAAAGTTAAATGTTTAAATTCTTCGGGGACGCGCTCCCCCAACAATTGAATTCCGTTCGGTCTCAGTTTTTGCAACGAGTTACTGACGGCGACAAAATGCACTTTCTGGCGAACGGCAAATGTCTCATTAAAATGCACAACGATGCGACCGCACAACCTTTAATTTTTCGCTGAGTTTATTTGGGATGAATGTAATTAGCTGTTAAATTACCCGTGATAATTGCCCCAACCTGGCGGTTTCAGCGATGCACTACCAAGTTGAAATTCGAATTCGAGTTTAATGTCTTCATTTTGTAAATTAGCGGAAGGCTTATCTGAATTTTGGACAATTTTGGTAATAAAGACGTAACCGGGAAGGTAATTTAAAGTGACCAGTAAATTTAATTTACAGGCACTTAAATGCTTGTGTTAAGCGGTTCTAAAGACCCTCTCGAAAACTCAAAACATAAAATTAAATAACGATATTACGCCGGTTTTACTGCAATTTTACAGTTTTACAATTAATTTTAATTTGATTTTTTTTTTCTTTTAATGATAAGGTGACTACCGAAACCGACCAGCCGAGGCTATCCTCCCCCAACTCCCAGGTGACGAGCTCGAGTCCGGGCGTGGGGGCGGCACTGGCAGCCCTCGGTAGCTTCGGAGGCTTATTCAACAACCCCCTCCAGATGTTGGGAAGCCTTCAAGCCCTACAGAACCCACCCAACCTGCAACAGTTGCAACAACTGGCCATGTTGCAACAAGCCAACAACCCGCAGGCGCAATTCTTTCTACAAAATCAGGTGGGTACAGATAACAACAAATTAAGTATACGAGGGCCGTACTGGAAGCGTAAATGAGATTGTCAATTCTAAAAACTTCCGGTCTGCCCTCATGCCGCTGCTTCGCGCCGCCACCAATTGTTGCGCCAAATTAATGTTACAATTTTGAAGGGATTTCTGCAAGGATTCCCTCGCGCCGGTCTGTCTTCACGACCGCCGCACTCGATGCAGGTGTGTGAATCTGTCCGTTGTACGCTTCTTCGCATGTATTTCGTTTTTTTAACACGTTCGCAACGTGCAATTACGCAAGGTTTCGTTTTCTAATGTACTGTTTGCATGATTCCGATGATTTATAAATATCATCAGTTTTTGCATCATCAGGTCCAGCAACTCGCTCAAGCGGCGCATCAGCAGCTTCAGCAAATCCAGAAAGCTCAACAGAACTCCAGTCAACTCAACACCAGCATCCCCTCCAACACGCAACTACCCCAGACGCAAACGACTCCCCCGAACAACTCGCACATACCCACGGCCCTCCTCACCCCCAGCACGCCCGGCTCGGGAGGGCTGACGCCGCAGCACCTGAAGACGCCCTCCTCCAGGTTGCTCGAACCCTCGCCGGAGGAAACCACCGATTTGGAAGAGCTGGAGCAGTTCGCCAAGACGTTCAAACAGAGGCGGATCAAGTTGGGTAAGGAGAATGTTTTTTCTCAAAAGATATCAAGGTTACATCAATTTAATACCTCCATGCAGTCTTTGAAAAAGTTTGTAAAACAAAAGTTTGGAAATTATTATTAAAAAAAATATATTATTTAGAAGACTGAAATAGCCATATCGACGAAGCAGCCTACATGTTGAAAATTAATATTATCAAAACAGTTATAATGTGAAATATATCGTAACGGTTTTGGTTTTATATCACAACTCCTCCGATTTCGAATTTTATTAAATCAAAATTTGTTTACCTTATACATTAGTAAATAAATTAACGTAAGTTTATTTTGTTATATTTACGTCTTTTTACTTATTTTTTTATTTGAGGTTAAGATGGCACTCATGACATAATCGATGAATATTAATTTACAAGTAAACAAATAATGTATAACTTATTACACAAATACTATAAAGGCAGATGTTGGTACAATACAGTACACAATATTCATAGACATGCTCCATAGACGTCCAATGAGACGTATGAATATTAAGCAATTACAAAAAAGGTCAAAACACGCACAAAGTAATTTGGCGTCCAAAAAATATTGTTCATAACTCGTTCAAAAGAGGAAATATAATGTTGCTCGTATGATTGAAAATTCACTTGCGTGATATGTTACGAAATCTACTATTTTAGCCTCATATATCATAATATACCCTTACCTTTCGGCAGTGATATTCAAATCAAAAATTAATTAAGAAACGTGGGGTAAACGGCAAGCATTTCGAACCTACAGGGTACCCAAAATGTATGGAATAATGGTTAATAATTTGGTTGTCAATTTTGAGATATGACGTCTTCGGTGTAGTGGTTTTAAATCGTATTTTTGTTCACGATTTTTATTCCTCTTTCAATTGTCAAAATGGCAGTATAAAATTTTTGAGAATTTAACGCAACAAATGCTCAAAATGTTCCCCATTACCAGCGCCGCAATACTCCAAAAAATTAGTATGTATATTAAAGATAGAATGACACTTCTTTGAATGTTACCTATACTTGATTTGAGTTTTGAGTATTTTGAGTATTTTTTTTTATCTTTTTGTTTCCAACTTTGAATAATTTTTTTATACTGTCATTTTGACAATTGAAGGAGGAATAAGAAATATGAGATTACGATTTAAAAAAAAAACTGCAGATGCCGTCATATCTCAAACTTGACAACCGAAATATTCTTTCTGACATAATTATGCACAATCTGCGCATTATTTCGTCACAACAACTTTGTCTTGAAAGTTTTGTGATAAAAGGTGCGGTTACGGCTCCATACATGTTGGGCACCCTGTATATTATCAAAAATACTCATTTTTTATTTACGTTATTGATTAGAATTACTGAAAAGCATCACTGCATCAATTTTTCTTTCATATTTCTAAAAGGTATTTTGTTAGCGCGAGTAAATAAAAAGTAAACCATTTCAATTAAAAATTATCCACTGAAAACTCAAAAATAAATATGTATGACATTTTTACTAAAACAATGCTGGTGTAAACTCATGTTCCAATTTTATAATTTTAAAGATAATATTTGTTTATGCAATTTAATGTGCATTTGACAAAATTGAAACCAACTATTCAATCCTTTCTAGGGTTCACCCAGGGCGACGTGGGCCTCGCAATGGGAAAGCTCTACGGAAACGACTTCTCCCAGACGACAATATCCAGGTTCGAGGCGCTGAACCTCAGCTTCAAGAACATGTGCAAACTAAAGCCGCTCCTGCAAAAGTGGCTGGAGGACGCGGACAGCACCTTGACGAATCCCGGGGCTCTCAGTAATCCCATGACCACCCCCGAGACCATCGGGCGCCGCCGCAAGAAGCGCACCTCGATCGAGACGAGCGTTCGCGTCGCGCTGGAGAAGGCGTTCCTGCAAAACCCCAAACCGACGTCCGAGGAGATCTCGCTCCTCGCGGACGGCCTCTGCATGGAGAAGGAAGTCGTGCGGGTCTGGTTCTGCAACAGGCGGCAGAAAGAAAAGAGAATAAACCCCCCGACGGCGGGGTTGAGCTCGCCGTGTTCCGCCCCCAACCCCAACGGGGCCATGTTCGCCATCAATTCGCTGGCGAACGGTCCCTTGTCGCTGGTGACAACGGCGGCCCACAACAACTTCAATCCCAATAACGTGATGGTGAAGCAGGGAGACTGACATCACGTCAACTTCTTCGCCGATCACTACATGGATTAACTGATTGTGCAATTGTGTTTGGTAGGACCAAAAACACACGTGTCGTGCGCCAAAGGAGGAACTTTCCAATTGAAGATATCCTGTTTTATACCGAAATTTCGTCAGTCCACGCATCTTCAGTAGTGTTTACTTATTTATTGCTTAGTTTGAGCACCGTTGTCGTCGTCACATTATAACAGTCTTCCAGTTGGATAACGAGTTCCTAAAGTAGGTTAGTCGAGTAAACACCACGAAATTAAGCGTCTTTCGACTGTCATCTATTATTTATGCCAAAAAATACTTACGTCTAGATTCTAGAGGTAGTCCCGTTTTAGTTCCGTGTATAAATTGTTTATGGCTTGCTTATTACATCTGTACATACGTAATTTGAACTAATTTTCCACTCAGTCAACCAGCTTCTGCCTTTGGATGATTGGAAAAGCTCTATCTGTTGAAAAGCTGTCGGTTGACACCCATTGTTAAGCAGGGTCTCATAATTATATATTAATGGATGTCACCCGTCGCGTCGGTCGTTCGTGTACAATTGTTGTAGATAGATATATGTTACACAGTAAATATACAAGTATTCTAGCAGTTAGCTCTTTGTTTAGTCTTAGTGTATATGAATTTTATTAATCTACTCTTTATGTATGTCAATGTATATAATCGAATTTAGTGGTTCTTTTTTTAAGTGAGGACCAATCTAGAAATGTTGAAAAGTTCCTACAATTGAAATTAAGCGTTTGTTGATATTATTGATATGTTGTTTGTACGAGTTATAATATCATCAACGATATCATTGTTTTCTAACATTATTTTATTATCTACGATCATTAGACTGACATACCCGCCTTTTGTTTTAGACCTGACAATCACCACGTTTACGCTTTCCCCAAATCCGCATTGGGGGAACGCATAAACGTAGTAACTGTTAAAACGAATAGGGTCCTTCCTTCCTCCCGTTATCATTTGCACACATATATTTACTTTACTTCTTTTGGAACATGTTATTTATCAAATCTCAGGTGACTACTTTATCATACTTAACATGCTCCAAAACCAGATCTTCGTACAAGCAAACCGCAACTTTGCTCGTATGAAAATCCATTTTTGTCGTAATTGTGAAACATACATGTATAGTGGAAATCAAAAAATGCCCACAGACTTAGTTTTTTACATAATTGCACATATCGTACAACGTAGTTGATGTACAGTCATTTAACGCCTGTGGACATTTTGGAACAATCTGCGTCATATCAGTGTGTAAATTTTAGCATTTATTCCCAAAAACTGAAACAAAATGTTATGAATTGTAAAAACTACCCTTGATTTACGGTGGCATTCTGTTCGAAAACTTGTAACATTCCATAGGCTTAGATCCAGTAGGTATATGTGTGTAGCATTAATGTCCTTTAGAAAATGCAACCGATGAAAGATCGACGAAAAGTTGCATAAATTGAATTTATATGGCAGTGAACAGTGAATGTTTGGGACATAAATTCAATTTTTAAAAAATTGTAATTCCTAGTGAAACAATATCGACAGTGTATAAGACCCTATTCTGACGTGTAATATACTATGGTGGTCTAGGCAATAACATGTACATTATTTTCATTAAAGAAAAGGATTCGTACTTTATTCGTTTTTACTTCCTTTGATGGGGTCCTCGTTGAATAAACCTAACAGTAGATGGCACTTAAATCGGACTTTTAGTCTATTTAAATTTGTCTCCTCCTACCAAAATGGTAGAAGGCATAAAACCCTCGAACCATGTTTCGATCATAAAATTGAAGGGTCTGTCCTGGACAAGTCCAAACAAGAAAAGCACGTCGACGCATCCAGGGCGGTGGATGCGGCGGCGGAGAAAAGCAAGAAGAAAAAGAGCGGCAACCAAGAGAAACCGGAAGAAGGGGTCTTCCGGTTTCAAGCAACGAAACAGGTGGTCAGGCCCGATGCCACCGTTCGAGCAGCCACCGCAGGCTGCTCGGACGGCGGCGTCGCGACGCCGCCACCAACGACGAGAGCATCGTCGCCAGCACCGACCCCTGGCCCTTCAGGTGAGGGGGAGGAACAGGGGATGGAAATCACGGGGGAGGTTCTTCAAACCACCCCCGGGGAATCCACTCCCATCACCGAAAAACCGGCGTTCGTGATCGGTTCAGGGGCGCCCACGAAACCAGCTGGCTCGCAGCTGGTCGAAACCGAAGAGGGGTGGGAAGTCCGGATCCGCAGGAAATCGCGAAAAAGGCCCGCGGAACACGGAATCACAAACCTGGGGGAATCGAAGAAAAGAGGTTTCGACTTCTCCAAGAGCGCCCAGGGGAAAAATTTGAAAACCCTCCCCGAGGGTCGCCCTGAAAGAACCCCGCCAGTGTTCTTTCACAAGGGCGACACCGAGGTGACTTGGGTGGCGCTGAGTAGCTTGCTACGAGGCGCAAACGCCCAATTCACGTCGGCAAAGTCGACGGAAGGAGGGATCAGGATTCAGCCGGCCTCTGTCGAGGATTTCCGTCGCATGACGGCTGTCCTTGACAGGGAGGGGCTGCCGTACCACTCCTTCCCGTTGAAGGGGGAAAAGCCACTGAAAGTGGTCCTGAGGGGGCTCGACTCCACCGTCTCCGGGAAGGAGGTGGAGGAGGCCCTCCAGGGGGAGGGGATCAACGCCTCAAAAGTGAGTCGGATGAAAGGGAAGAAAGGACCAGTGGACATGGTCGTAGTCGAGGTACCCAGGGGGGACCGGAAGATTTACGACCTAACCAGGTTGTGTCAGCTGGTGGTGAAACCAGAAGCAAAAACCGGGCCAGGAGACGGTACCGCCGTACCCTGGCTCCGGAGGACCGAATGAATGCAAATCGACTCATAGCGGAAGTCCGACGTCGATTATCCGAACTCCGAAACGAGGCTTGGCAAACAAGACTCGAGGAGTTGGCTGCAGAGGACGCGTCGGTGTGGAGAATGGCGAAAGTCCTCCGGTCGGATCGGAAGCCGCTTCCTCCTATTCACGGTGAGGACGGGGTTGTCTACACCGCGAGGGAGAAAGCTGAAGCTTTCGCACTCAACCTCGAGAGGCAATGTAGTCCCAATTGGAACTACGCTGACCTCGACGAAATCGAGGAAATTGAGGATGGTGTCGAAAGACGTCTCCAAAGAGAGGATCTGACAGTTATCGAACCTACCTCGCCAGCGGAGGTAAAGGGGATAACACACACCTGCCTGACAAAGCGATCATGTATTTGGTCTCGATCATCAACGCAATCCTGCGCCTGGGTCATTTCGCAGATAGGTGGAAGGCCGCTGACGTGATCTTCTTACCGAAGCAGGGAGGTCAGCTCCAGTTTCCGCAGAATTATCGCCCGATCAGTTTGCTTTCTCTTCTGGGGAAGGTGGCGGAGAGGGTGATACTGCGGAGACTGGTCGACTTCGAGAAGGGCCACAAAGTCATTCCCGATGAGCAGTTTGGGTTCCGGGAAGGACACGCGACCACTCACCAGGTGCTGAGGGTGGTTGAGACCGTCGCTGACAACTTCAACCGCAAGAAGCACACTGGTGCGGTGTTCTTGGACGTCGCAAAGGCCTTCGATAAGGTCTGGCACGAGGGGCTGCTCCACTCCACTGATTGGTGAGAATCGTCCGATCATTCCTGGAAAGGAGGAAATTCAGATCCAAGATTGAGAATGTGAGGTCGGGTTGGAGAGGCATTGCTTCTGGTGTCCCCCAGGGGTCGGTGCTTTCCCCGTTTCTCTTCTCAATCTTCTTGTCCGATGTCCCGCGTCCGGAGGACGCCGTTACCACCACGGCGTTCTACGCGGCTGACACGGCGGTCCTAGTACAAAGCGGAGACGCTGAACTAGCGACCAGGAAACTCCAAAGGATCGTTGACGATCTGGAGGATTGGTTAACCAAATGGCGGATAGACGTGAACGCTGCAAAGAGCAGCGCCGTTCTGTTCACCAAGAAAAGGGACCGGCAAAGCAGGATCTGCACCCCGGTGGGCCACGTCTCCATGTTTGGTTCACCCATTCCATGGACGACGGAGGCCAAGTACCTCGGAGTGGTACTAGACCAGGGGCTATCCTTCCGGGCCCACATCAAGTCGGCCCGTGACAAAGCAACTGAGATGATCCAGCGACTGTACCCGATGATTGGTCGACGTAGTCGGCTGACCATCGGGAACAAGCTGCTGCTGTTCAAGACAGTTGTGAGACCGGCCATGATGTACGCCTCTCCCGTGTGGGGATACGCGGCAGAGTCGCACATCAAGGTTCTCCAGACGGTACAGAACAAGTACCTGAGGATCGCGTACGATGCCCCATGGTACGTACGCAACTCGCAGCTTCACCGCGAAGCAGAACTCCCTTCCATAAGGGAATTCATGCGGGCAACCGCGGAAAAGACTTTCGCCCGGGCGGAAGTCCACCCCAACAGGCTGGTTCAAGTAGTGGTGGACTACGATGAACGATCCAATCTCAAGCACAGGCGCCCCAAGATGGCGCTTGTGGACAGGTGAGTGGGCAAGACCACTCCAGAAACCCGCCAAGCGGGACGAATCGTCGCCTCGGCGGCGGTTGACCAATAATCAAAATTCAATTTAGTGCCTTTTGTTTTTCATGTTTCAGATGAAGGAGGCAATGGACATCGTCCAGCACTCCGTCCATTCAGAGAAACGCTGCTGCTGGACAAGTCCGACCAGGTTCCCTGACGGTCCTCAGCCTCAGTCCTCAGCTTGGGGATTCGTCTTTGCGAATAGACGGCACCCCGCACAAAAACACAAGGTACCGACAAGACTATGGACATGTGAAGTCTCTTCACACATTATTGCAAATTAATGTATGAATCATTTAAATGTATAATATGATTTTAGGTTTTATGATTTAAAAGTAAAAACAGGATTATTATCAACGTTTTTCTTATTAGATAAAACATTTCTTAGTAATTAGATAGCAACTTTATATCAAAATCTTAATCATCAATTTTAAGTAATATTAATATTTACTCATTCGTTTCTTCTCCAAATCATTGTCACGAATGATGTCAAATTTCCTAGTCCCTCAACATCATCATGCAGATTCAACATTTTGAAATTATAATTTAGCAATATTGATAGGTTGTGGTTCATCAGATAGTTTTGATTTCATTTGAATTAAGTAATGTGTTTCTTTATTAAATTTTATTTCAAATGTTTGCAATATAAAAATAATTTTATACTATAATTATAATTTTAGACTTTATAATAGAAAATATTATTAATGTTAGTATTTGTGCCTGCTCACTACCAAATTTGTAGAAACCGTGAAATCCTCGACCCTTGCTCGCTTCGACCATAAAAAAATTGCTTTAATAAAGAAAAAGAGAACCGACTTCAAAAAGTGAAAAATAATTGAATACATGTATTATTACATGTACTACCCAATGATCTGTCTGAAGTCGGTGCCAAGCCAAATAGGTTACAAATTTGTAACATATTGTAATTATACCAAAATATCAACAACGTTATAACGCATACAAAATTCAATATCATTCGAGACGACCGTCAACGAAGTCTGCCGTTTGGGATGTTTTGCTCAGCACGAGCCCCCCACCCACGCTTACGCATTCCGGTGCGTTCGCCGGGAGACCTTCGATGTGGCTGGAGCAGGCAGCCTATCTATCTACTACCTATTTGGCTTAGCACTGACTTCAGACAGATCATTGGGTAGTAGGTACATGTAATAATACATGTATTCAATTATCTTTCACTTTTTGAAGTCGGTTCTCTTTTTTTTTATTAAAGCATTTTTTTTTACAATTTTAAGTGATAAGTTAGTGATACCTAGTAAAGACGCTTCTCCAATATTGAGGTCCTCAATAAAGTTGACGAAGAAATCGGTATGAACATAATTATATACATAAAATGAAGAAAAAATATGGGGTTTTTTCTCGATTTTCATGGGATTCCCTGATCAGATAATGATTTTTTGACAATGGAACCACGTCAAGAGTATACCCTTTCAAATAAAAGAAGAATTTTGTAAATCGGTCCACAATTGACGAAGAAATCGGTAAACATACATAAAATCGGTTAATTAAAGGGAGCGAAAATTTGAGGATTTTTCTCGATTTCCATGAGATCCCCTCATCAGATCCTGAAATGGTGAAAATGGGACCAATCTGTAAGTATACGCTTTCAAATAAAAGAAGAGTTCTACGGTAACAAACATAAAAAAAAACATACAACCGAATTGATAACCTCCTCCTTTTTTGAAGTCGGTTAAAAAGAAGGGTCTGTCCTCCGGTTATACGTAAAACTGAAGATGTGGATTTTTCTATATCAGTAGAATAAATAGAACCACATATTTTTTTCAGATCAGTGGAACCTTCATTTGTCAAGGATTACGGTAAAAAAGCCACCATCTTCCGTCTTCGCACTATTGACTCACACTGTATAAAATAATTAAAAGAATGGTATAAAAAAAATCGTTTCAAGTCCTTTCACCCTTTCAGTCACCGTGTCGTCAATTGTCGACATCAGTTTTCTACCTCTACCAAGGAAACTAGAAGGTGGCAAGATTCTGAATAATTTTGATTCACCGTCATTAGATGGCGCAAGTGTCGATTGTTCTCCATAAATGATGAGCGGCAAAACTCGACTATTTTACGTCGTCTTTTGCCGCACAGATATGTGTGAATCAAATCGGAAAGTAGTTTTGAGTATATTGATGTATATGTAAAAATCTTATGTTTATTCGAGGAAGTATGAGCACGGGCAGGCAATAAATTCCGTGTGCAGTAGTAATGCGAAGTATGATAATAATAAAGTATGAGAACAAAAATTTAGTTGATTTTCAATACTTCAATGATTCTTTTTGCGTTGGGTTCAGAATATCTCCAAAGTGGCCCATTTTAATTTCATTCATTATTCGGACATAAAACTTCGAAGATATAGCAGCAAACTCCTCCAAAATGAAATGGAAATGTGATCGACTAAGAGTACACCAGACGCAGATTGCATTGTTAATTTATGGCAACCCCCTCGGCAACCCCAGAATAAAGTAGGTACCAAATGTTGGTCACCGACGTGTTTAGCTGACAATAACATCATAAATACGGTGAATAATAAAATTGATTTATTGTGTGTTAACCAAACATAATTTCTTTGTTTATGAACACATTTCAATTATTCTTTTTGCGTTTTGTTCAGTACAGCTTCAAGATGATCTCATTTTAATTTCATTGATATTGGACATAATACTCTGTAGAATCGGGGAAATCTGGAATTTGTGAATATAAACTCGAATGTTGAATCTCGAATCTCGAATCTTTGAATCTCGGATCTTGAATCTCGAATCCTTGAATCTCGGATCTTGAATCTCGAATATCCAATCTTGAATTTGGATTGATCTTTTTGACATTAATTTCTTAATTTATTTAAGTAACATGTTAAATAAAAAGTAAAAAATAAAAATTTTCAAATTTAATTTAATTTAATTTTCCGCTTGATGTAATTATTTATCTACAACTCATTAATAATTGACGTATTATACTTATAAACACAGACAGCTAGGCTCGGAATTATCATTAACTGGCCATGAAATAATTAATATTGTCATTTTTTCTCAACGTCAAGTTTTTACCAAGGTTTAATTTCTAATTTTAATTCTAAAAATCCAGTTGTAGATAAAACGTCGTATTTCACTCGCATATAATGGTGGCTATTGTACACTCGAATTTCCATTCTCGTCTATAATCACCACGATTATATGCTCATTAAATAATCTATTATATAATCTATTAATAATTCGTTTAATAAAATTGAGAAATAATTGTTTATCATCTAATTATTAATTGTTTTATAATTTTGAAGTTGGTACCAAACATAAAAGCAAATTACATATTATATACCTTCCTACAATAACAAATTAGATACTACAAAATATATAAAAACAATTCATAATACATAATTACATAATAAATAATTATTTATTAATTCAAATCTAACAATAATTCATCAAATCTGTCGGTAAATCCAACTTAAACCACGCACAATTAGTTTTTACCTAATGTATAATTATATCAAATGAGTTCTGAAAAGTTTAATTCAATAATTATAATGATGTATTAAGAAGTCTGAAATTATCAGGGAATTATAACTATAAATTGTACATTATAATGTATAACTATTTTTTGTAATTTTAAGTCTTCTTTCATAGTTCTAGGTTCTAGATTTAGATATGTTTTTTTCTGTAAGTCGGGCAGAAAAGCCGACCAAGTGACCGCCTAGTACCTAACGGTAGTTGTAAAGGAATTTAGGGTGCAATACACCCTGGAGTGTGAAATAAGTACCTATGTCTAAACAAATCGCTCGGCCGTCAAACCTAAAGACTTTCCACTTTTGGTCGCCACGTGCACGTAACTCTCTCAACCAATCAGGAAAAGGAAAGTAGTTTTGTGCCCTACGATTTTAAACAGCCACTTTACCCAAAAGTATGAAGACTAGGAACCTCTACACGTAAAAGAATGAACTATGATTTGCATTGAGTCTTATGGAGATTACAGTTTTGCTACCTAATTTTATAACAATAAAAAGTTAGAACATTGTTTCTAGTCCGATCATTAAGGCAACAATCATTTACAAAATATATTGCAATTTGAAGCTTTTGATTGCAGCCGTTCAGGCACAAATTCATATTTTAGGTGATCTTTCTGATGACTGTGCAGAGGTTTAATTAAAATTGGATTGCTTTAAATGTACTTGTGTTATGATAGCGAAATTATAATGTGTTATTAACGAATTCTTCATGTATGTGGCGTTAAAATTTTAATCCGTTTTGTTTGGTATTATTGCTGTATAGCTAGCAAAACCGCTTATGGAGAAATTACATGTAATTTTGCTGCCCTGTCCACTATACTCATCGACTGACTGAATGGATGAAAAATGACAATCATTTATTGAATTGTTTTTTCCTTTAAAAACTAGAACTCACTCTCGTGTTCAATCCAATTTCAAAATTTTTAAGTCAAAAAATGGTCATTCCGATACCATCAGTCAGTTGTCGATTAACTTTACATACCCCATAGGAAACATAAAACATATAGAATGCAAAGTCGGCGCATTAATTAGGAACCTGGTTTGCGGCTTGGCTGGTGCACCGTCCACAAGTTGGAAGATGTCGCTGTAGTACTTTTTTTTTAAATAGCAACAAAACAAAAAAACATTACATTATTAATTATTATTAATACAACATTATTTTAAATGTCAGATAATTTTATTGACATTAATTTTATTTGATTATTTGATTAGCAATGAAACTTTGCAGTATCAAAAAGTGTTACAGTTCTGTTAGGATTAAGCGCCACAGATTACTTACAGTATACTTTTAAATGTTTCTAAAATATTGCATAAATTGTAGAAAGTGGGATATCAGATCATTTTCATCTTGACGCTGTATCTGAACCACGTACCCTTGCCGGTAAGAATCCGAAATTATATTTTTTCGTTTAAAAATTAAATCATCGTTTTAAGGTGAAGTTGTTGTTCAAAAAAGAAGCAAAATTGAGTCTTGTGGGTCTATAAAATGTTTTTATGATAAAAAACTTACACGCGTTGTACGGAGGAGTAAAATCAGGACAGCTTCTTATCGAAATCGCTTGAAGTTATATGAAAATTTTGAAATGAAATTAAATAGTAACATTTTGGGAGAAGACGCAATAAATTTCTGTTTATCACAGTTAAGAAAGAGAAACCTTAAACCTAAAGGTCGCCGATATACTAAAGATGAAAAATTTTTTGCATTAATGATTTATAAACAGTCTGGAAGATGTTATTCAAAATTAAGAGATATTTTTGCTTTACAATCTCGTCAAACAATTATGGAAATGTTAAACAAAATTCCAATTAATCCTGGTATAAATAAAGTGGTGTTTGAAAATTTAAAGGAAGCATCTGCAAAATTAAGTGAAAGGGGTAAATTTTGTACCTTGATTTTCGATGAAATGTCTATTATGCCTCATGTGCATTATGACAAATTGTCTCACAAATTTTATGCGTTTGAAAATTTTGGAAGAGTAGGAAGTTTACAAATCGCAGACCATGTCTTGGTATTCTATCTGCGAGGATTGTTCAAAAAATGGCAACAGCCGATATATTTTGCCTACTCCACTTCTAGTACTAAATCCGCAATGTTAATTGACATCATCAAGTCCCTTGTAAGTGAAGTTCACAAGTGCGGTCTGAAAATTCTTTCATCAACATGTGACCAGGGTCAACCAAATCAATCAGCAATAAATTTGTTACTGAAGGAATCGAATAAGGTTTATATTAAAAAAGGTCTAGAACCAAAAAGAAGAATTATAATTGACGATCAAGAAATAATTCCGTTGTATGACCCCCCGCATCTATTAAAAGGCGTAAGGAATAATATGTTAAATAAAAATTTGGTCTGGGAAACAAACGAAGAAATTCTAGTTGCTAAATGGGAACACATTGTTGACGTTTATAAAGACGATGAAGCTTGTGGCGATCTGAGAGCTTTGCAAAAAATCACCGATTATCATGTAATTCCGAACAAATTTTAAAAAAATTAAAGTTTGTTATGCGAGTCAAGTTTTAAGTCACTCTATGGCGTCGACAATGGGTTATTTAGTTAAATGTCGTAAGTTTTAATCAAACTTCATTATTAAATTTTTTATGCATGTAATTTAATAGGTGATAACACTTTGGATGAGAGCGCATTGCAGACGGCAAAAATTATAAAATTCTTTGATACACTTTTTGATAGTGTTAATGGAGGAACGCTTCGACCTCGTTCTAGAAAATATTTATCTGGTGGAGTATATAAAAACTCTGGACACACAAAATTTTGGAAGGAAGCAATTCAAAATTTAACGAATATGTATTTTATCGATGCGGGTGGGAAGAAAGTCATTCCACCCTCATTGAAAAATTGGATAAGAACATTAGAAGGTTTATTAGATTTGTATGAGGTTTTAGTCAATCCGGCCAAAGTTAAATTTTTCTTACCACGCTCTTTAAATCAAGATGTAATTGAAAATTACTTCGGTAGAATTCGAAGTCAAAGATTTAGAACAAATAATCCAACCGCTATTCAATTCATGGAAAGTTTTAAATCGTTGTTAGTTCGGGATTTTTCTGGGGTGAAATCTGTTGGGACAAATTGCGAAAATACTAATACTGTTGATTTATTTAACCTTAAAGGACTGATTGACAAAATGCAAAAAACTGACGAAATCAGAAATGAGGAATTAAAAATTAAAAAATTTAAATATATCTAAGTCGAACTCCACAAACTTTAATCGGCGTAAAAGTATAAATGGTACATGTTTCGGCAGAACACTTCTGCCATCATCAGCCCTAATTTAACAAGAGATTAATTACGCCGTCGTGCTCGAAAACTCGCGCGTGTTTTAAAGACCTTGTTATCCACTCATACTTTAATATACTATTACGCTGATTAAAGTTTGTGGAGGTCGACTTAGATATATTTAAATTTTTTAATTTAAATTTACTCCACTTGGATTTAAGAACATTCTTCTTGTTTAGAAATGAGGAAGAATGAAATTTTTAATGTAAACAAATATATTACTAAACTTCCAGAACTTGCACTCGAAAGGGAACTACATCAATCTGTTATTGGCTACGTTTCCGGTTGGGTCAGTAGAACCTTAAAAAAACTGAACTGTGAACAATGTAAGTCACAAATTTTAAACAGGTACTCAAATAATGAAATTTGTTACGGTTTAACTAATGAAAGAGAATATAATGCCAATAGCAGAAGATTGAGTTACTGTAACATGAATTTCGTAAAAAACATTAACAAAATTTACAATATATCAAAAATACTTTTAAGCAATATTAGTTCAGTTAATGATATTAAGAAGAAGATTCTTATCGTAGTTTTCCAGCAGGTGAAGTTTCCTTTCGAATGTGAACATAAATTTGAACTTGAACGTGAAATAATCAACAAGGTAGTAACATTAACCATATTTACTTTTGTTAAGGGAATAAATTTAATTTTAAGTGGTAGGGACACGAGAAATGTAATTTATAAAAATAAAATATTTGTAAATGCGGTCGAAATGTATAAGAAAAGATTGAAAATAAAAATTTGTAAATGATAACAATCTTGTGATTTCAAAAATAAATAAAATAAAATAAGCACCTGATGCATTCTAGCAAATAAATCTAGCAGGCCAAGGATTAGCACCGTCCACAACGACCAACGTTCCAACGACCAAAAATTTAGTAGGGAGTTTGCGTTCTATATGTTTTATGTTTTCTATGACATACCCTAAGTTGTATTGACATCTAACGTTCAGAAGTTGAGAAAAAAAATTAGCTTACAGATTGCTGCAATGATATTGTAGAGCACTATACAGGGGTTTGTGAAAATTTTTACCATTGGTATTTCATCGATCGTTTTGATAATAGCGCTAAACCATACACTTTTCAATGAAGTTTATGATTATTGCATTTTCCAAAAACTTTATTTTTTAGTATACTACCTCATTGACTGTGACTATGTGGGTATAAAATTAATAGGTAACATAACCTCCAATTTAGTTTGAAATTTGAAATTTATTAGAAACATGTATATTGTCGCTTCGAGAATGAGCCACAAACGTCCTCTCACATACAAGGAGCTTGTTGAACTGGCAAACAACGTTTCTAATTTGAAATATCTGAGCGAGGAGTCCGACGAAGAAATAGAGGAAGTGATTGAGGGTGATGTATCTGGAGATGAATGTAGATATTGCAAATTTAATTATTACTAAGCATAAGTAAACTATTTTGAAGATTTAGATGTTGAAAAAACCGCACCAGCATATTTTTTGAGCCTCAACCTGGACCAAGCACATCAGCAACACCTGCTGAAAACTCCAAAAGAGAAAATTAAATGGAGCAAAGGATTAACATTTCCCACTCTGAAAATCAGATGGTACAATATGACCAAATTCCTCATAAATAAAAATATTCATTTTAATATTTTATTTTTTCATTACCCATATAGTCACACTATCATCAATTGACGACAAGTCACCACCCTCGAAGGGGGTAAAATATCGCCTCTCAAGTTGCACCAAAAAATCATAAATAAATCTAACATGCAGGTGTGCAAAATATCAAAATTTTATTTTAACCAGAAAAAAAGAGTTACTGAATGGGTTCGATTGAAAATCCAAAAATTGAAATTTTTATGAACTTTTTTATTAAAAATAAAAAATAAACAATTTCTCTGAGAATAAATTTTATATTTTTCAGTAACTTAAAAAAATAAATAAAATCTATTAACTTTTCAGCACGCTATGATTTTTTGAACTTTATATAACATCCTTTAAATTTTAACCGCCCTAACCTAATTTTAATACATAATAACAAAAAAGTCAAAAGAACATTTTGATGTAGAATTTCATGCTTTAGAGCCGTTTGACACTATGCTTATTTCCATACTGAATTCCGTACTTAAAATTACGCACTGAAAATTTGATGCGCGCGCCGTTTTAGTACGAGAAATTAGAACATGTTCTATTTTCTAGTATACAAGTTTGCGTCTCGTACTCAAATTGAGCAGATCAGATGCGCATTGCACCAATCAGCTGATATACCGACCACCCGACCACTCACAAAATTATTTGCTGCAGTCATTATGGTCACCCATCTCGCCCATTTGTTTTCTCAAATGCGACTTTTTTCTAGGAAATTCCCAAATTTTATTACTCTCCTTTGTACCTGCGTATGGTGATCCGGGTGATATCCGGTATTTGGTGATTTGTGATCTCAATCAATCTCAATCTCGTTATTTAGAGACAACGAGTGCTTATACAGTCCGTTTTTTATTTAAAAAACCATTGTGGTGCAAATAATTCACACCCTATTCTGGTTTCCATATCATCGTAATGCTTTTGATATGGGGAATTAAATTTAAATTCCCCATATCAAAAGTAATATATCAGTAATATAATAGTTAGTCCGATGCAAACAACACATTGTGTAGTAATACTGAAGATGGTAACAACTAAAGGACGTTACCTGAATCTCAATAATTTATGGCAACCCCTAATAAACAGTAGGTACCGATAGACGCAGTAAAGACGATTGGTTGACTCCATTTTAAGTAAAACAAAGGGTAAAAATTTATTTTAATTTTCGGATTCGGAATCAGCATATCGGCTTTCATAAATTAAGTCTCAATCTCATAATTTTTTTTAAACTTGACTGATTTTTAATTGATTTTTGAAAAACCACTAGCACTATAGGATTTTCATTGGAATTGCTTCACTCGTTTTCCTTACATTCGTTCTCATAGTTCTTATGGAAGAATAACACGGAAGGATCCCACCCTTAAAGTAAAAAACTGGCAATGCAGTCAACTTGAAAAGACGATAGTTCAAGTAATTCAAAAGCTAAACAAACCCTTAATATACGTGTAACTGTGATAACGAAAGAATGCTTTATTATGTAATTATGTATGGTTACCAAATTAGCCAGGAACAAATTTTACATTTTGGTAAAAATGAGGATAAAGTATCGATGTCATTTTGTCATACAGCATGTAATTTATTAAATACCGAGGATCCAAAAATGACACTATTCGCACACTGTACAACTCCCGAGCCGCAAGAGCGTTTTCACGGGTTTCACCGTCCCGTAGGTTATAATCGCATCGATTATGTCACTATTTGAATATAAAGACATTTTAAGAAAATCTAGTGCTTCTTCAAGCAGTCAAACTAAAACTGAAGTAATTAATTGGCAGTCCTACCACTCTAGAGAGTAAAAAAAGATAAGGGTTTATTTAATAACTATAGTTCTTCAATCACGGTTCTCAATCGTCTTTTTCGCGCAAATTTTAAAGCTTTAGGTTTTTTTACAGTTAGATTTTTTTATTTTTCTAGGTCTCCTCATACTAGGAACTATCACAGGTTTAAATATTTACATAACTTCGTATACCATCCTGTATAATATAAATTAAAAAATGTGAAATCCTGAAGTAAAACACTGAAAACAATCTAAATTCAGAAAGTAAGAAGTTGAAGTCCACACTATTGGTTTAAGTGCTCCAAAAATTAAACATTAACATACTAAACCAAGATGAACATTTATAATCCTGAAAAATAAAATATGTTTTATATAAGCTAAGAAATTAAACACATCCCAATGAATATGCTGTGAAAATAATCATATTTTTGACACTGAAAATATAAATAAATAAGTAAGTTTATTATCCAACGGAATAGTATAAGAAAATTGAGTGAAAAGAAGAAAACACTAAACTAAAAACTAAAAAAACGAAAAAGATGCCTTAAAGAGACTTAAAAGAGATACTGAAATAAAATAAACTAACCAGCAACAAAAGCGTGAACGAAAGATTGATACCAAAAAAAACTAAAACACTGAAAATGAAAAATAAAACTTGAAATGAAAAAGAGAAACTAAACAGATTAAATAAAAACAACAGAAAAAGATTGTAGACGGGTAGAAAAGGAACTAAGTACCTGCCTGAGACCATACATTTTGACAGGAGAAAGAATAAAGAGATCAGCTAAAAACTCACAATACACTGGAGGTAAATGATTCAGAAAAGAAAAAACTGAGAAGATAAACTGAAAAAGATAGTGAGAAGATGCTGAAAAGAGGCAAGAGGAAATCTAAAAGAAACTCAAGATGCACTAAAAGATAGAAACTGCAACTCACTGAAAATATAGTGAATAAAGAATGGACTGACAGAACACTGAAAAGACAGTGAAAAATGACTACAGAACTGAAAAGTAAATAAAAATCCTGAAAATAGACCGGACAAGGGCGTAAATTACAGAAAACCGACAAAAGTAGAAAGGCTAAAAATGGTTTCTACAGCCCACAGAAAGTTAAATAGTTTCACCTTTTTGCCTAAACTAGGATATTTCCAGTATGGATGTTCCCTCTTAGTTTATTATTCATTACATTGAGAAATCCCAAATTTGACCAAGATTTAATTCGCCGTTAAGTACGGAACCTGTAACCGCAAAGAAGAAATTCCGATTGCCTACCCGACCTGGGGCTAGTTTGGCAGCGCCCGTCCAGAGGGGGTTAGTATCGGGCGAAGAGAGGGGAGATCTGACGGGAGTTGAATTTCGCGGTTTGTTCGAATTTGACGTTTGTAGACGTCATTGACATTTACATTTCATAAACCATTGTGGTGCAAATAATTCACACCCTATTCTCGTTTCCATAAAAACACAATGCTCTTAATATGGGGAATTATATTTAGGGTGTTACCATTTGCACCACAATGGTTTAAAAAAAACGGACTACCGTATACATACATCAAGTTGCCTCAATCATAAAAATTCTATCGTTAGAATATAGAAGAATTTTAACGTTCAAAGCCTACTGAATGTATGAATCACTTATTAGATTTTAAAGTTGACATTTCAAATTTAGCGGCAAACTAATTAGGTGCCAACATACAGCCGTAGAATGGATTTTGAGACAGGAATTTTACATGTAAAAACAAAGATCTGAGAATATTGGCTCCCCTAATTAGTTTAGAGCAAAATGTTAAAAATGCAAGTTGTAGAGTATAAAAAATACTACTTAAATATAGTTTTAATAACAATTTTTGGTAGAGCAATAAAACGATAAATATGCCCTACTATAGAAGTAAATTGAGAAAGGAACTATATCCACGCTAGAGCACAAATCCGAATGGACACTCGGCATAAAAACACAAGCATAACACTTAAATAGTTACTTATATTTTGTATTAAATTGGAAATCCAAAAAGTGAGAAAACTTGAACTCAAGCTTTTTCAATATAATTTAAGGAAAGTTGCGCATTTGCACAGCTGACGAATGACATTTACCTCACTAAACGATACCAACCTTGGCGAGTTCAGTAACATTCCTTTATAAAAATAGTACAGGCTGAAACATAAAATACGACGAAATTGCTAAACCTTTATTCAATTGCAACAATTTTTGAGTAATTTGTAAATCATGTCGTTTTTTCTGGACCGTTTTTCGCCTACTACTTTCTTTCTTAGTGCCTCTATCGGCCGATGTTGGCACCTCTGTGATTTTGTTTTTATGCCGTGTTTGACAGATTTACTTTATTTTGCAAAAACACACATCTGTAATTAATTTGTTGTAAGAAACGTTTCTTGGGTGAGTAACGGAACAAAGTCAGTTAAATTTTTGTATTTTAAAAACAAACGGCTACTGTAAGTTCCTTCCTCGCTGTAATTAAGTAACTACGACTCTGACATTATTTTTAGAATAAATATGGATGAAAACGAAACAAGTCAAGATAATGCGGATAATGGTTTGTCAGATGGGGACAAGTTCGAAGATCGTGCCAAAAGGTTCAAAGCAAGCGATTCTGGGTTAGGCCGATCTGAAGAATCATCCAGCTCTTCAAGCAATGCAGAGCAACAGACCGCCAGTACCAGCACGACAGTTCTTCAGCCAGAGGGTGTGAATACGGCGATAACGTTCCGTGTGTCTCCTAATTTAAAAAACAGGATGTACAGAAGCTCACGCTCAGGAGATGATAGGTGAGAGTGCAGTGTGTTGGTGATACTTGGACTAATTTAATTCCAGTGAGGCTATAGAGGAGGAAGAAGATCAACATGAAGATCATCATGATGATCATGATAATCTTTCAAATGAAGAGGATGATAATGACTGGGAGGACTATGAGGAAGAAGAAGAGGATGATGATGATGATGATGATGCAGAAGAATCTAGTGACAATGATCATTTGTTCTCTTACAGCAGTGATGACTCAACCATGGTTCTAGATGCAGATAATGATGATATCGCCGATCATCCACTGTTCAAGAAAGAAAAACCAAAGCATTGGTGGTCAGCTCTTAACGAAATTGAAAGGAGACAGTTAGGTTATAGTTCAAAGTTGCAAGGTCATGAGCTTTTTCAGCGCCGCTGTTATGGCTCCTTGTACTGTGTTAAACGTTTAGAATTAATGTATAAATTAGAACAGCATGATGGGTGTGTAAATAGCTTAAATTTTCATCCTGATGGTTCATTATTAGCTAGTGGATCTGATGATCTAAAAGTGGTCGTCTGGGACTGGAAAGTAGGTAGAATGTTAACAAAATACAAAACAAAACACAGAGGAAACGTATTTCAAAGTAAATTTTTGCCATTATCTGGAGATTTACACATCGCCACTTGTGCTAGGGATGGGCAGGTAGGATTACTCTTGCTCTGTACCATTAGAGAATGACATAATGTTTTAGGTACGTCTAGCGCAACTATCTCGAGAGGAAGGCGTCAAGAATGCGAGACTCTTAGGTGCTCATAAAGGACCTTGTCATAAGTTAATTGTGCTTCCTGAACAGCCCCAAATCATTCTTAGTGCTGGTGAAGATGGTGCTGTTCTCAATCATGATGTCAGGGGACCCAAAAGTAGCAAGTATGTGACACTGGCATTTACCATTGAAATATAATATTTAATCACTACTTTATAGACTAGTAACTGTGAAAGAAGATTCAAAAACAATAGCCCTCTACAGCATACATGGACACCCTTTAAAGACTAACGAATTCTGTGTTAGCGGTAGAGACGCGATTGTCAGAATATATGACCAAAGAAAATGTAATAAACCAACAGCCACATACACACCTTTTGTGAAGGTTCAACTGAACGCCTTCTTAGTAAATGAAATCGTTATTTTCTTACTTTTAGGACAAAGCTAAACCTCACAAAAATTACCATGTCACATGTGCAGTTTACAATCATAACGGATCCGAAATACTAGCATCGTATAGCGACGCAGACATCTATCTGTTCGATGTCAAAGACACAGAACCTGGAAAGTTCATACATCAATATCAAGGACACAGAAATATGGCAACCATTAAAGGAGTCAACTTTTTTGGACCAAAATCGGAGTTTATAGTCAGCGGCTCAGATTGCGGCCACATTTATTTCTGGGAGAGAAACACAGAGTCTGTAGTTCAGTGGTTACTGGCGGATTTCAATGGAGTGGTGCGTATATGGCGTTTTTAAGACTAATGGGGCCTTTAAACGCAATTTTGTTAAATTCCATAGATAAGTGGCTATTGTTTGGAGATTATACTACTCTAATACACAGCGTTTTTAGCTAAAAAAAAAAAAAACAAAAATAAAATAAATCATTTTTGCTTATTTTGAAGACTAAAGATACAGACTGATTAACAGTGTTTCAGTTAGTAATAGATTCAGATAAAGATGTAGATTTATTTTTGCCTCTAAGTTGGCGGAATGGCATTTGTAAACGCAAGGTTATGTTTGTTCTAAATTTAAATGTAGTCACCAATTTTGATGTAAATTGCATTGTTGCCAACTCAAATTTTTAATCTTGCTCACTCAGTAGAACAACCTATATACAGGAAGACAGTTTTCATATCCTGGCTGAAAATGTTAGTAACAACGTAGATATAACTCGCAACTAATTTTGAACGACATAGAAATAAACTACATCCTGAAATCCAACAACGTAGATATAACTCGCAACTAATTTTGAACGACATAGAAATAAACTACATCCTGAAATCCAGAAATAGTTATCTATTACACAATATGTTATGTCTGAACACCTGCAGATGTGGTGCATGCTTAATTTCATTTTTTATCTAACACTCTTATTGAGATTAATGAAAGCAAACGCGGATACGTCATAATCAACAATTTGTTTCATTAGGTGAACTGTCTAGAGCCCCATCCCCAGTTGCCATTTATTTGCACCAGTGGACTCGATTGGGATGTCAAAGTTTGGGTTCCCTCTCTTGAGGAGGAGCCCACCATGGAGGGTCTGCACAAAGCAGTCAAAAACAATCTAAAAACAAAGGGTAGCAACACTGATGCGTCAGAAGTCAATGAAAGCCAAATGTTATGGATGTTGTGGAGACATCTTAGGAATACAAGTAGACTAAGGGTAAGAGCAAAAACATTTCAAGCAGTGTTTGATGATTTGACTTTAGGTGACGAATTTGCTTACTGTTAGAGACTTACACCGTAATACAGATTCTAACTCATCAGGGTCTGACAGTTTGAGCAATTCTGACGGTTCCGACGATGATTTAGATAGAGCACCAAACTGTAACACATCATAAGCAACGAAGAAAAACATTGTTTTCACCCTTGTTCTTAAGTTATATACACTGTACTTTATAATTACCAACTTTAATTACTATTTGAAAATGTACATGTGAAATGTTAACTGAAGTATTAACATTTTCATAAATATGTGATTTAGTTGTATGGTTTTAATTTCAACTAGAAATAAATTTATAATATATATGTATTTATGATATTAAAAAATACCAATCACCTGAGCCAAACCAGCATAAATGGTCAATGTGAAGGCTCCTATAATTACTGTTACTACAGCTTTAACAAATAGTCCTACCCAAGGACCAGCCAACAAAAATTTCAATAACAAGTCTAACAATAACGGTTTGTATGAAGAAAATAGAAGCAGAGCAGTAACCACAGGCTTAAAGTTACTTTTTAAGTCATGTCTGGACCACAACCAGATCAATGTGGCAGTGGCTACATGTTGCACTAAAGAAATGTTGGATTCCAGACACTTCTGTATGTATTTCCAGTCAAACTCAGCGCCGCGTGCCCCCACCCAAAGCAAGAGGGCCCGAGATAGTATCACTTCAGCTGTGGCCCAGCCTATGCCTGCTGTCAACACTTTACTGTGACCTTTGCCTGGAATTCCAGCAAGAACAATATAGAGTCCCACCAGGTCCGCCAAATCCACAGTAGACTTCAAAAATTCCTACAAAAACTTTTATAGTTACTGAAATGAGATACGAGGACCGTACCCCCAGAACATCACTTCCTAAATCTGAAACGTTATCAGGGAAAAAGGTCGCCAAAATTAGCATCTTGGCCAGTTGTGTGAACATGTAGATGCAACCTGCTTGAATGCATTTCCAGAAAGCCCCATACTCTGAACTGCAATTACAAATAGTAAAGTAGATTTACAATTAGGGTAACTTACAGTCCTGAATATTTATATGTTAGGTAGTAAGGGACGTAAATTAAAGCGACGCAGTTTCCGAAGTGGTACAAAGTCATTTTCTGTTATAATTAATTATTTAAATTCTATTAAAAATTGCAAGCAAACTTTGAGGTTATGACAAGTGACACATTCACGATGTGAATGATGGAGGGGGAATTTAGGGATATTTTTTATCCTAACCTAAACGTCAAACGTTCTCAAACGTATTGTTTACAAATTTCGCAATTTTGTAAAAGTCGCAAAGATTTTCATTTGAGGCGGTAAAATTATTAAATTGCAACCATGAACACAAATAAATTTCGTCAAATGGAGGATGAAATGAGTCGGTAAGTCTTGCAAATATCCCCAAGACATAACCTCAAAATCTCAATATTTACAATATTTTAGCTTCGAGGCGGAAATCTCAGGGCAAACATTAATGAACCCTACTTATTCTAATACTTTTGGACTGCCAACGTTTGGAAATATTCCTCCACCTCCTACCCCGCCCCTTCTAATTCCCCATCAGGTAAAGCAAGTCAAAAGACCACTGTACGATCCCTACTCACAACCCGCACAAGCCGTGGTCTCTGCAAAACCAACTCTTTATTCATCCCCAAAACTACCATCTCAGCCAGCTCCAAGTGCCATTGCAAATCAGACAAATGTTGACTTCATGGCTTTGCAGAGTGAAGTTGAGAAAAAACTAAAGAAGTTAAAAAATGACAAGATGAGTGCAGAACTAGCAATATCGCAAGGTTGGTTTCCAACTAACCACAATTTTGTCGATACCATGTAATTTATTTGTAGGCAAAGCCAGTAGTGCATTTCAGGCATTCGGACCTGACGACTTTAAGAGGCGGGGTAACAAGAATCGCAGATTGATGAGGAGTGCTGGGGGACAAAATTGGGAAGATTTGTCTTTGGGCGATTGGCCTGATGACGACTTTAGAATATTTTGTGGGGATTTAGGCAATGATGTCACAGATGAGCTGTTGACAAGAACTTTTAATAAATATCCATCATTCAACAGGGCTAAAGTCATCAGAGACAAGCGCACAAGCAAGAGTAAAGGATATGGTTTCATTAGCTTCAAGGATCCTGCAGATTTTACAAAGGCTATGAAGGAGATGAATGGTAAGTGTAAATTTAAGATTTTTTTCTTTGCTTATCCTGTTTTGTATGATCCAGTAATGTACCAACAAAGATCAAAGTTACAATTTACAGGATTTGTTACAGATGGTAGAATTTATAATCATACATATACGCTAATGTTAATGGTACTTCATTATTTTGCCATTTCATGTACATTTTTATTTTTTTCCACTCATTTTGAATCAATTCCAGAAGCAATTCAGTAATTTGTTATATTCTTTAATTTGATATGAAGATATCATAATTTGATGAATTAATGACTTCACGATTTTATTCAATTTTAAAATCGAAAATTTCCAAATTTTACAACTTATAAATAATATTAAATAAAAATATTTTTTAAAATTAATTCCACCGCTTCATAGTTTCGTCATTCCGTATTGCTGTAATTCATTAAATTAAATTATGCATAAATGCGAAACCCCAATAATCAATTTTATAAACAATTAACACACATATTAAATGCAAAAATATTATATTTCAAACAGACTAACCCTTTGCACTATCACTCACTTTTAATTCAAACCTTTGTGAACAACAATATTTATCACTAAAACACTCAAATATTTAGTCCGCACTGTGCAATAAATTTTTGGCGAATTTACAATAAATACAGGAACGTCTCTCGACAAATGCCCAGAAATCACTGACGAAATCACAATTGACTAATGAACAAATACAAAAGTCACAAAAAGTGTTAGATCATAATACCTGCGAATATTAATTAAAATGTAAACAAAAACTTTGGTTCTACTTTAAATATAAATTTGTCAGGCGATTATTGTGCAAAGAATTGCTCTTGTCGAGGCGAATTTAAAAACTACGGGCTGATCAAGGTTAGAAATTTGAGTTTGCAACAAAAAATAACTAAAAAAGATAATCTGTTTGAAGTCGGTGCCAAGCCAAATAGGTAGTCGTCGGCAATTAAAAATTTGAGGATTTCCCTCGATTTCCATTTAAAATATAAAAAAAAGAATTTTTCTACTTGGGTGTCATAATTATTGAGTTTTTGTGAAACTAAAAGTAGTGTCACAAAGGAACCTTTTGTGAAACTGTTTTTGGTGTTTTTCTTTATACGTATTACGTTGGTATTGAGCATTTCTAGCCAACTCCTGTCGAGGTCAAGCCAAGTGTCAACTTTTCAGATAAAAAATATAACCACAAACAAAACCAGTACTACCTAATCCTAAAAATCCCTAGAATATTTAAAAAGCATTATTTTAACATTTTCATAAAACGAAGAGCTCCAAAGTAGAAAAAATAGTATATTACACTCGTTTAACGAGGCATTGTGACATTCGTTCTATAGGGGCACTTCTCGCTGCGCTCGTCGTGCCCCAAAACCACTCATGCCACAATGAGACCTCTTGTTAAACTCGTATAATAATGTACTATTTCCAAATCGGTTTATAAATAACGGAGTTCCTAGGTAACAAACAAACATCAGCTGAATTTTAAGATTTAACCTTCGATATACAATTCACCTTCCGCCAACTAAAAGACAAAAAAAAAAAACGCTTTTGTTAATCTGTTACCAACTCAATTTTTGATTTTAATCAATCCGTAATTTTTATATTAATCGGCATTTTTATATTCAAATGAGAACAGTTTTTAGAAAGTTTTTGTATACACTTAACCAATTTCCACAATAATTGTTATGATCTAACACTTTTTTATTCTTCCAGTTCATTAGTCCGTTGTTATTTGGTCAGTTATCCCTGGGCGTTTGTCGGGAGACGTTCGCTTATTTATTGTAAAGTCACCAAAAATTTATTGGACACGGCGGATCTTGTTTAAACGGAATCTTGTAGTTCACAAATTGAATTAAAAGTGATAGTGCAGTGCCGAGAACACATCCCATGCCAAGGGTTAGTCTGTTTGAAAAATATATTTTTGCATGTAATACGTGTATTAATTGTTTATAAAATTTATTATTGGGGTTTCGGGCGTATCGGGAATTTTTGGCGTGAATTTATGCATAATTTAATTTACTACTACTTTTATCTCTTCTGTACATTATTTGGTATACTGCTTGCTTTTTAAAAATTCTTCTGTTACTTCTCTTCATTTAGAAATATTCTCAAATTTAGACATTATTATTTAAGAGAGTGATAAGAAATCATTTATGGTGGACGTGCTAAAAACTTCAGGCGTGATTAAGCGCTGATGATTACAATTTTGCGTAAACAATGGGCCAGTTTTATTATTGGAATTATATTCTGAAAATGTCACAATCGGGTTAAAAAAATAAAAATCGTTGCCTACATTTTTATGTTGTATTGTGTTTCAATAAAAAAATTAACTAAAGTAAAGCGCAAGGAAAGCGATCACTACGGATTTGAAAAAAATTAATAAAATTCGACTTATATTTACTACGCGCAATAGCGAATTGGATCTCCGTTCTGCCATCCAAGTAAAAAAAACTTTGTAAAACGAAATTTCGACAAAGTCAAATAGTCTCCTTGAAGTAGTTTGCAGATGTTCGACATATTTTCTGGCTATAAAAGAAATATTTTTGGGTCCGTTGATGAAACGAACAACTCCTTAGTGTTAATTTTTTTAATCAGTATTTCGTGAAGTGGCGATAATTTAAATTAGGATTGGATTTATTGTAAATATCTTCAGAATTCTGTATTCATATAATGAAAACATTTATGAAAATTTATACATACCCTATAATTTTGTTTTTTCCTCAAATCAAATGGTCAATAATAAACTTGCGTAACTGCAGAACTAGCCGGGACCAATTGAAACCGCAAGAGTATTTGCTTATCCAACTTTGTTTAACTAGCCAGCTTTTCTTCAAACAGGAATTGGAAAATGGAGCTTCAAATGAATGGATCTCATAAATGCAAAAAAAAGACGTTCAGAAATTTACTTCTGCAATGATGTTATTACTAAAATTATTGAAGTTCTTTAAAACAATTATATTTTGAAAATTCATGATGCTGAATTTTACAAAAAGATTTGGATGTCGGACACCTTGGTCAACAACAAAATATTTACGAAAAAAAAAACGCAATTAATGTTTCAGATAAAGGTGTAGATTTATTTTTGCCTTTGAGTTGACAGAATGGCATTTGTAAATGCAAGGTTATGTTTGTTTGGTGCAAATTTAAATGCAGCTTTCACCCATCTGTCATCGCTTGACAACCAAACTACACGTTTACCAATTTTGACGTAAATTGTACTGTTGCCAACTCAAACTTTTAATCTTGATCACTCAGTATTGGTGACAACCAAATTAATACAACTTACAAAATACGTGTTGAAGGTTTCTTTATGGAATCCAATCGTGTTAACACCAGCAAAAACAATATAAGATATAACATTGTCACTGGAGAGCAGATGATAGCCTCGCTGAGGACATATTTCTAAAAATTTACAAACTGAAACTCATGAATCTCCAGCAATGAGCAGAAAATTGAGAAAATGTCTACTTTGTATCATAGTTTTTGTTTCTACCTTAGAGATGTCTCATTTATATGAAGGCCATAGTTTATTGTTTTTTACTTCGTCACCGTAATCTGTTATATCACCTCATGTCGACTATAATAAAGGCGTTCTTTAATCGATTTCAGTATTAAATTGAATAACGAGGTGAAAATAAGATCTCATCCTTAATGCAGTATCCTGAATGCTCTTGATACTTTCCCTTCTTCTCTGCAATGCTACTCTTATCATTTTTGTACTTTTTCTGACATTCTTAGCTAAATATTAAAATTTTAATAATTGTCCTATTCTCCTCCAGTTTTATTGTTTTTCTAACTGCTAACTGCTGCATATTTGAATGACCTTAAATCAATTATGAATATTGTTATCATCTATTGTGCAATGCGTACAGATAGTAATGTCTAAGTTTAATAATAGTTATTTACTGGTGTGAAGATGGTCGATTTATTGTATGCTAATTTAAATTAGATCTTCAAAGACTAACTGCACATTATTCAAAAGAAAACCAAAAATATAAGTGCTAAGTTTTTATTTTCCTCTTCCATCCATTAATTGATCACATGTAGAAAATAATAAATAATTAAGGTTAACCCTAAATTAATCACGAGGGGTCTCAGTCGGGTAAATCTGCCATCACATATGCTTTGAAAATTCTTCACGGAAAGACCTATTTTCCCAATGGTCCCCATCCGTACGAGACGAATAGCTGCGGAATAACCGAGTGGGCTCTCCTGTTCGTCTGCTGTCTCATCGAGGTCCTCACCTGCGGGACACTTTTCGAAGTAACTATTGGCCGGTGGTAGTCTTTTTCCGCAACTTTCGAGGCGAATGTCGGGTTCATGTACAGGACGCTGAAGGGCATGCCGCCAGCACCCCATCCGCGGGAAATGAATATGTCCTTCTTGGTTTCGCGGTTTGCAAGTCGTTTGTGGACGTCGTTACGGTTGTTGTAAGGAGTGCAGATGCACCACTGGAACAGGCAGACGACGAGCACGAGGTCTAGTAGTACGGTGGAGGTATTCATCGTCTGAAGAAAAAAAAACATTATAATTGGGGGTCTTGTTAAAATTTCAACAAAGAAGTTTCTTACTTGAAAAGAAATTAAATGGACGAGCGCTGGAGACGATGTGTGATAAAAGCCGGAGTTCAGACATTTATATGGTAAAAATAATGCGAGACCAGCCACGCTAGATGGCAATCTGGTGGCCCATGCACGTGAGTTCTGTGTGGAAATTATTTTATGGGCTTTTCATTATCTTGGTAATTATTTTTAGATACATTTTGTGCAAAATAGAATCGTGTTTCTTTGCACGGAAGAGAAGAATCCAAATGCTAAGACGTGACAATAACTATTTACTATTTATATTTTATCGAACATTCATACTTTGTTTTATCTGCTGCAGACGCAGAAAGAGGTAAATGTGAAGGTGAAGATACTGACAGCTCTGACACAAAAGCACAAAATACCGTCTACGCTGTAAACCTAAATGATACATAAAATCATATAGTGGACTTAGATGTACTCTTTGGCTAGAGCTGGTAGAGAAGAGCAATTGCCCATAAACGAAGTTTTGTTACTTTGTAACCCTAGTGTTAAAAGTAAACTACTTTTAGTTCGTGCACCTATAATTTGTTACTTTAAGATTCCCTTCCCTATTTTAAATGCTTCTGAAATCTGAATTATTATTCTTAACACGGTCAAGTTTACATTTAATCAATAATTCTATTAAATACGCCAAGCGGCTTTTTGTGCATGCCAACTTTGACTAATTTAGTTGTTGATCTCTCTCCCTTTAACAGCCTCTAAAGAATATTATTTAAAAAGAAAAAATATATATACAGGGTGATTATAAATTATTTTCCATCAAGTTGGCTTTGGAAAATATAGCAAAAAATAATAAAATCTTAGGAGATTTTGGATATGTTAAAAATTTGTATTTTGAGATTTTGTGATTCACAAATTGATTTCGCGATTTCAAAATTTTGAATCTAGACAATTTTGTTTAGAGAATGATATTTGCGAGTCAAATAATTTTAAGTGGAAAGATATTTTATTTTTTAATTGATGTGAAAATGTGAGATTTAACTTTGAGCGCGGACAGCGTCGTTAGACATCTAGAAATTATTTTTAAAATAGTGGAGATTTTGCTACACAATAATGAACAGATTTATAATAATGATTTTTATAGTTTAAGACTGGAAAAATGTTATTGTCTGGAAAACCTGGAAAAGAGAAATTTTCAATTTGTAAAATAGTTCTCTAAAAAAATTTAGTCTTTGTTTTATGAATTGCACATGTTCTTAATAAGTGTAAACTACTCAAATCTGGATAGGGACGATAGCAAAAGTTAATAAATAATGAAATAATTTTTATGTATGTATTTATTATATTACATATTTTATTATACATATGTATTACATTTATATAATGTATAAACAGTATATATTCAGTTTTGAGTAATTTATTTGTTTGTTTAAAGAAAATTACATCTTTCAAATTCACCTTTTCTCTTATTTCTCTTATTTCAAGAACAATTCCAATTTCACCATTTCGTTTCCTGAAAGTGAGTTGTTTTTAATAACATTGCGATCCCGACCTGAACGGGAAATATATCTTTTACTTTTTGCATATTTTTCGTTCGAAGCTTTTATTTCGGTAAATGACGTTATGAGAACGTAGGAATTGCAGACCTTTAATATTTGCTTATTGTCTTGTGCTCCAAGGAAAGGATATCTTTTGCACGGGAGGTCTGTAGAAATTTAAATTTGTTAAACTTGACTTGTCGCTATATATTTTACTAATCGTCAGAATCGACGCAGACGACGATTCGAACTGCAAACCTGGATGGCTCAAGTTAGTTATTAATTTTTGTGCCAACTATTCTGCAGTGTGTTAAGAGTACCTTACCTTCTATGTACTATAAGATTCGTTGTTAAAGAGAATATGGTTCATTTATTATAGGGTAAATATTATGTATATATTATGGATATAATTTAATTATTATTTTTACTATTCATATTAGGATGTATTTTGGTTCATTTTGGTCGTTACAGAAATGGAATTGAATTATATGTAGAAAACAATAAATAAAGTTAAAAAAAATTAAATCACTAGTAAGTAGTCAAAATCTAAAATCTTTTAAATCTGGCTTCCGTGCTCGGCGGGAAGGTAGCTGTGGTCGATGGAATTTCCATGTTAAATATCACCGTAGCATTATTATTATAACGTTTATATTTTTGTTTGATTCTCCTTTTGGATCGTCCTTCTGGTTGTTGTAAGGAGCGCAGATACCACTGGTGCAGACAGAGGACGAGCACGAGGACTAGTAATACGAGTTATTCATTGTCTGGATAGATATCACAGTATGAATCAACAATTTTGACTAAAACAAAACAAAAAGTGCCTAGATAATTAACTAAAATTATTAAAATAGCTTTCTTAAAAATGAAATGGACGATATAAACTAATTTCTGCAGCGGGAGTTCCGAGATTTATTAGATGGTAATCTGGTGGCCCATGCACATTACTTCTGTGTGAAAATAATTACAATCGCCGACAGAAAATCTTTCTTCTTCGAAATGACAGAAAAATGACGTCCAAGTACGAACCAAAAATTATCAGTAATTAAATGATTTTTTGGTAATTTGTGTCCACATCGTATGTATCATGAATTTCTCATTGATCATGAAACCAACCGTACAATCCGTTTTTTAAATAATATTCCGGTGCATGATATGACGGAAACCCCCATTTCTCCCGGAAATAAAAAATGACAAAGCTGAAGCTGACATCCACTAACGCGTTGGAGTTGCCTTTTGCCGGGAGTAAGTCGAAGTTAAAGATGGTAGAAAGCAAATCATTTTTCTGTTGCAACGGAAATTAAGAAAACTAATACCTGAGGCTAGATTCTCCTAACGTGAGTTCAGACAAAATGCGAGAACGACACCGCAATCTTGTGCTCCTAACACGTGAATTCCGAGTGAAAAATATTTTATAAAATTCTTCATTATCGAAGTCGTTATTAGTTTTAGATACACTGGGTTCAAAACAGAAGCACAATTATTTTTTATATAGTCCCGGTTTTATTCCAAAAGTTTTATCATTACACCGTTGAGTACTGTACAAGCAAGTTTTATCGATAATTACAAAATTTTATAAATTCTTTACTTTCCAATCTTCACCAAAATGTTTTCACTTTAAAGTAGCAGCCTTTTTCATACCGCGACCCCCCCTTCATTAGCCGACAAAAATTTCGATCCCTCACCGTCAGTATCTATGTCGATTTGTATTATTACCTACTTTGTATTTTCGGTAGTTCATTTGGATTTTGTTGAATAAACATATTTAGAACTAATCGTTAAAGTACACAAATGTGTAAAAAAAACTTTGTATTTATTCTATTTCGCGTGGAACTTTTTTTAAGTTTGGTGGAATATCTAAGAATCACCCTGTATGTGTATTCATTTCCACAGTAATTACTCACTTTTTTTTTACAAGGTAATGTCTGTGGAAATTTGTCTTTCGGTCGCGATAGCTTTGTGCACACCATCATCAACCTACGTTTTATTCCTTTCGAATTGTTGGGGTCTTTGAGACGTCATTTTCTATTGCGCCGACTAATCAAATCATTTTAATTTTATCAGTTTAGTATCAAATCAAATACTATATTTTTAGCTGTAGTTTGTTTATGTCGATTGTGTAAATGGGGTCTTTTTATTGGATTTTGGACGATGAACGAAAACAGAACTTTTCCCAGAAGCCATAACATTTTATCAATCTTCAATGTGACCTGGATTTTTATTTCACCTATAAATTATAAAATTGTCAATACAACAGAATTTTATTTGCATATTTATAACAATTGTTACCTTGTTACATGTTACATATTTTATTTTTAGCAGACGAGGAAAACAGTACAAAAATGGTTATGTTAAAATGAAAATCGGAAATTAATGAACACAACAAACGATTTTTTTTTAGGATAAAACTACTAGTTCTTTTTTCGTGTTTTTTTTTTATTTATTTGTACGCCCTCTTTAAAGATAAAATATACAATTAGTAGTGACGAAAGTATGCTCTGTCTAGGTGTAAATAAAGAAAGTATACGATTGATAACATATACCGTGCGATCATTTGAATTATAAATTAGAGTAGGCTGTGAAATTTAAATTAGGTTGGCACTACTAACTTTTGACAATTTCATTCAAAGTGACTTTTCAAAAACATTTGCTGAAATTCTGAATTATTCTACATTATTTGTTAGTCTTTTATTTTCATGAGAAACATAAACGTCGCAATGTTTACGATAACCTCAAATTTTACTGTCAGTCAATTTGCAGGCTGGGCCATTGCATAATAAAAAATCCGCCTACTCTAATTTATCATTTAAATGATCGCACGGTATATAGCATATATTCCATGTTGGCATGACGTGTTTTTAACTTCATGGTCGCAATTTATTTCACTATCCTTGCTTCTAAAGACGCTGCAAGGAAGGTCGAAAATATTGTTTGTAAGTTTAAATCAGTTTGTTTTTATTTTTATATGTACATACTATTTAAAAGTGTCTGATTAATCTCTAGCAGTAAACAATAACAAGGAATTGTGAACGTTGAACACTTCAAAATTAAAACACATAATTAAAAATGTAAACAATCCACAATTAAGTTTAAAATTTTAATTTTGATTTGATGTAGTATATAATGCTTTGTCACACTTTGACGTTTGAAGTTTAAAAAAAATGTCTACCACTTGTCAGTTTTGGATGAAAATGAGGTTAGAATGCTTAAGAGTGGTTTACATTTGGTGACATTGGAATGAGACTGACGTCTAAAATTTTCTGTCTGCGACTGTACAATTTAAGATTGAATGGAGAATACAAATAATAAGATCGTGAGATATTTAACACTATCTTCTGTCCGAACGTAGTAATCTATACAGTAATCTGCGTTTTTGTTGGGGGAAAAGTCAGGACTTCAAATTTTTACCGGACATACCTGGAAACTATTTCTCTTAATTTGAAAAGTCATTTTGCGCCTAAATTCAAAAATATCTCCACAATATATTTTTTTTCTCATTGTTATCGATTTTATTGTAGACGTCAATAATAAAATGGATAAATAAATACTTTTGAGCAAAATGGTTGTTGAAATTAAAAGAAATAATGTCCAGCTATGTCGGGTAAAAATTTCAAGTCTGGGCCTTGCCCCAAACAAAAGTTAACATGGGCTGAAAATTTATAGGATAACAATATACGGATAAGTTTTTGTCACATACAAAGGTAGACAAAATGGGGTGATTCTACATCCAAGACTATGCAGGAAAGTTCCAAAAATTCTTCCTATGGTCTCTAGGGTTCTTACAAGGTGATGCCTGGAAGTTTTTAAAAATTAATTCCGTAACTATGGGGCAAAGATTATTAAAATTTTCAGGCGAGGATAATTTTCGGTGATACTTTTATGGCAATGTCAAAAACCGAAGATTACCATCAGAGACGGGTCAGGGGGACCTTGGATTTAAAAAAGTCATAAGTAACACAGTTTTTGAGAAATTTTTGTGTGCATAACACCAGATTGAAGTGGAGGGGGCCAACAGTGTTTATGGAGCTTATTAAGCGAACTCGAAAACCGCTGGACTTACGACTTTTTGTCAAGAGAACCATCTTTGTATAAAATAGTTTGGTTAATTTCGGAGTCATGGTTAAATAAATCGTAAGAGCAAATTCAATACGACTGTTTTGTTCCAAGAACAACCCTACTTGAAGTGCCCCTGACATAACCATTAAATGTATCACGAAAAATGACCCCCGTTTGAAAAATTGTGACTTACAGCTACCGTCTTCAAAGAGCCCTAGAAGCCAGAAGAAACTTTTTTGGACCCGTAATAAGAACTTTTCTTATTTTTTTGACACCCTGTATAGTAACGTAGTTAGTTAACATAAAGACTGAAATTCGTGTTCGTGCATTAGATATATTAATTCAAATAATTTTTGTCATATCGTTTTGAAAATTAATAGAAAAAGTCGCTTTGATTGAGGTACTGCCTTTGAAGGGTCCTAGAGGACGCAGGAATCATTTTCGGACCATTTTTACTTTTTGCAGGAACAATATTGCAATTTTGAATGCACATAAGTACTCCATGAAATATTGAAACACCATATTTTTGGACACCTTGACTTAGCTTTGATTTGCAAAGCCCCCCACATGATCCGCCACTGACAAAGCTGTTCAAGTATTGATATGCACAATCAAAATTTCGTAAAAAATTATCCGTGGCTGCAAAATTTATAATTCTCGTCGGATGGTTGCGAGATCAATTGAAAAAAAGTCATTTTGTCTTTGGAGAGTTCTAGACGCCACAGGAATGATTTTCGGACGTTCGTTACTAGGAATATTTTGTGATAATTTTGGATACATAAGCACTCGATGAAATAAAAAATGTATTTTCTTCCATCCCAAAATTCACAGTTGACTTTTATTTTGTAACATTTTACTTGACAAATTACATTATTTTTAAAATTTGCAAAGTTCTGAATGGTTTTGAGGAATCTTAAGTCCTGTGGAATTGCCATAAACTCTGACTTATAATGAAACCTGAGTCTTGAAGGAAAATTAACACCCTTGAAAAGTGTGAACCTGAAGAGTCCTAAAGAGTTTGAGAAGTCCTAAAAGATGTTGTTGAGTTCTCTAAAGTGTGTACTGAAAATTACCGAAAATCCGATAGAAACATCAGGATGAGTTATGCAGAATCTTAAATTTTGAAAAGTTTGTACTTATTTTGAAAGATTCTTTGAAGGGCCCTGATGGATCTGCAAAAAATCTTGAAAATCCTACTTACTTTACTCTTTTCTACAAAGTGAAGGTGATGTACCGTAATTTGTGTTTCGAGGCTGTGATCTTTTTTTGGCCGAATCTGTTGTTTGTCGCCGAGGCGTTAGCCGATTAGGTCAAAAAACACTTTTGGCCGAGGTGCACACAATGTTTTTTTGGCGATGATTACAAAAAAAATTTGGTCATAATATTTTTTTCTAGGCGATGATTACCAAAAAGGTTGAAAATGACAAAAAATATGACAGATGACAAGATCATTTAAGGACATTCACACTTATTTAACAAGTAAAATTGATTGTACCCTTTAATTTACCTCGAGTTATAAACTTGAAATGGTTTTATCAACTTTAGCATCCATTGCAGTTATTACTGAATATAAAACAGAAGTAATTAAAAGTATATCATCGCCCATTTTCGAATTTAACGAATCAGAATAATTTATTTACGATCGAATTTAAGCAAGGAGCATTATTATAGGTAGGATGCCTCGTTTCCGAAATAACCGAATCAGAGATAATGCAACCTCAAATGTCTGTTCTTGGCACTTCTAAAAATAGCGTCAATCAGTTATTAATATAAAATTTACTGCGGAATGTTATTACTAGCATTATCGGGATCAGGAGACGGTGTTTACACAATGTCACGACGTCATTGCGTTTCAAAATACTACAAAATAAAAATGTTTGCCTCATTTTATTACCATTATGTCATTGAATACGTGCACCCCGGCGCCTTCACAAATAGACAAAATTAAATTGTTGGACAAAAATATGTTAATAGTGGCACCAACAGACATTAAGATTAAAAATTTCTTAAATTCCGAAAATGTGACGCAGGTTGATAAGAGCTGATCAGAGACCAAGGAACGGGAATGTCCGCGATTGTTGTTCCGAGACGTCCGGTTCTAAAAATAATTATTTTTCTTATCGGTTGTTATTTAAAATCACAAAATGACCCATTTTTCTTGTACACAAATTGTTGCGACTCCAGCTTGGCAGGACGAAACCGCGATCGAACTTGACGCTCCGTCACTCTTAAATTGATTTTCTTCAAAATTAATTATTACAGTAATTTTTGTCTGTCGTATAGCTCATTGTTTACGCATATCTAAAAATAATTATTATCTATGGCGACGAAGTCACATTAGCTATTTTTGAGTGCAAAGGACATGTCGGAAGGATGCAAGTGAAGATGCTAGACATTCTCGTGAATTTAAAGCAATAAAGAATTTCGTGCCTCCACCAGTCCGGAAATGTTCTTTTCAGGTTGCGAAAAAGCTAATATTTAAATGAAAGCTAAATTAGCGGTGGAATTACGATTTTCTATTAAAAGAGCCAGGAGTAATTGGATTCTAACAGGACGTTGTGAGTGAATTGGGTTTCCTAGGTTTGATGATAAATTTAAATATGGAACACTTGGTGTTGACGCTGATAGGAAATATTATTAGCATGGAGAATACTGACGTAATGGGGTAAGAAAATTTACTGTCCGGAAGCAAAGAGAACGTTAAATTTTATTTTATTCGATAATTTTGTATTGTGGCAAAGCTTAAAATTAAGTACGAATACTTTTTAATCTCTGCATTCAGTATTTAATTTGAAAATAATTCTGCTTCTGTCCCATTTAATGTCCAATTTAATTTCAGTTACTGCGTTTCAATTATTGATTTTATTAAAAGCCTTTCAATGCAACAAACGATTCCAAAGACTTCGACTTCTTTTTAACATGTTAATTTACAGCCAACAGGAAAGACAAAAAGTTTTTTTTTACGAACTGGAAGTCCTAATCGTAAATTATTATATCTCCATTCCAGGAACAAGGGTCTCTGCCAGATTATCGTAGGCGGAGTGATGGTCTTGACATTGGATAAATGAAGTTATTTGAAATATTTTGTTATGACGAAAAATTGATTTTACATTTCTGCTCTAAACTTTCAAAGAACAAAATTACGACCTAAGTAGAAATTTTAACAAGTTTAATCTTAAAATGTGCACAGAAAAATTTGCGAGTATTAAAAAAATACAACAAAAACTGCCATCCACTATACATACAGGGTGTCCATTTTATCTGTTCACGCCTGAAGATTCATGTGTAGGCAACATATTAAACATTTTACAAATCACTGCTTAAACTATTTATTTTTTAAATAAATAATCATAGTGGGTCTAAAATTAAACTCAAAACGTCAATTGAAAACAATATTTAATCAAATATGAAATGTAAATCCTTCAAGTAGAATAGTATCAAAATTCTGACGAGGGCGACCTCTTGTAGCTTAAGACACTTAAATATTTTACTCAGACAGCTTCCTTTAAACTCAAATACCGACTACACATTTGTTAGAAAGTTGTTTAAAAAAGAAAAATACCATCCGTACAAAGAACACTTAATGCATGAATTAAATGAAGACGATCCCGACCTGCGCTTAGAGTTTTGCGAACAGTTGATGTTACGTTGTGATGGAACGCCCAATTTTCTAAATAATATACTCTTTTCCGATGAAGCTACATTACGTCTATGTTACGTCAAAAAGTGTCATTTTAAAAACAAAAATTGACCGTCCGAGGATTTTTCAGGAAAACGTCAGTCGACGAAGTGAGAAACCAATAAGCAAATTTGGATTCCCGCGAACAAAGTTTAAAGAAATAATTTGACCGCAGTTTCATATTTAATTTAGATAATTAGTATATTCTGCAACTTTTTTAATTCGAGAAAACCTGTCTCTGGACTGCGCGCGCAAATGGAGACCAAAGTAAAAGTGGCAACGTTGCTGCAGGTGAATATCATATTTGGCATTTATGGGAGAGCTTTGACAGTTGTCAGCTGTCATAGAGCCACCTGACAATGAATCCAAAGTCCTGAAAAACGCACAATAAATACCTAGTTCAGCAAAAACACAAGCTAAAAAATCGATATCGACAGTGATATGACAACTGACAGCTCTTGTGTAGCTACCAACGTTACTACCCTATATCAGTACCATCTAACTAAAGAAAATCCCTAGACTCCGAATCGCGCAGCATTTGTTATCCTCCTTTACAGTGTTATATGTCATATAAGGTTTATATACTTTCTATCCCATCTTCCGAACGATACATGTATGTAATTCTTTTTTAACCACAATGGGTATTTTTTAAACTGGGAAAAAGACATAATAGACGTGGATTTTTGTATGATTCTTTTTCGAAGTTTTAATGAGTTTAAATTTTAGTACAATTGTGTTTTAAGTTGCATAAGAAAATTATCATGAAAAGATGAATTAAAATACGAATATGTATTATATAGCAAAAGTAAAACATACAGTACAAAAATAACAAACCTTACTTACTGTAATCAACGCAGACGACTCTCCATGCTTGTAGTAAACAAAATTACTTTAAATTATTACAACGCTAGTTGAGTCACTTGAATCGACAAAATCATCAAAATCATAAGCTTTTTTTCACTACTAGCTGTAGAATGTACGATTATATAGTTTGTAGAGGATGTGTGAAATTGTTTTTCTATTCTCGTAATTAATTATAATCATAATTTCATTATTGATTAGTAGTTAATAATTTTGAAGAGATCGGATTCAATTGCACTGTTATAAATATTTGGCCTTAATTAACTGCAATTATGTAAAAAAATTGCATTGTGTAATTTGCATGAAAATCCGGTCTCCGACTGAGAAATGTCAGCAATACATAACCTCAAATTCGTTCCTTTCACATTATCATTATCATCATTTGAAGAAAAGTCTAATAAATGTGCTAGTAGTGAACAATTGTATATAAACCACGGTTGAGAAACCTTTTCTTAGCCTCGCACTTTTATTGCCCAAGATGCGACGCTCGGCTAAGAAAAATGGCTTCTCAACCTTGGTGTATAATTACTATTTCAGACTAAATTGCATTACAGTTGAACTCGGTTATAGCGAACAGTCAACGGACCACCGAATGTGTTCGTTATAAGCAGGCGTACGTTATAAACAAGGTTGAAAATATATGCACTAAAACAAAATTCTTTATGGAAAATACATCTTTCATACGTGTAATCATAATAATAATGCACTATGTAGAATACTGGGTGATCAATTTTTGCTGTACTTTTCATTGCGACCTATTTCTTCATTCTCAATGTCTAAAATTTCCAGCAGCACGAAGAACTTCGCCACTAATTGGTACATTTAGACTTCTCTAAACCATTTTATGAGAGCATTACATATCAACATCCTTTCTAACACAACTTCGAACACGTTTAAGTCACGTTGTTTTGAAGAAAATTGAGGAAATTGTAAATTTTGGTAGTCCAATTTTTTTTTGCATTGGTCGCTTTTTAATAAATCGATAATTTTTAATTTATCGGCCACAGTTACTGGGCCACGTTTTTTTTTTTTTTTTCACTACAGCCTTTGCACTTGTTCTAGTAAGAAATAAAACTGAAATACTAATGTTTACATTTCGTTCGATTGCTCTCACAACACGAATACTTTTGAGAAAGATGGGGTTTAAATCGTGTTAATTATTCTAAGAAATCTGAGCAGTGAACACGTGCACGCAGTTCGTTATAACCGAGCATACGCCGAAATTTTGGACTCTATAACCGACCGTTCGTTATAAACGAGGTTCGTTATAACCGATCAGAATTTACATTGTCCTTATGGCGGTTAAAACGGGACTTCGAAAACTGTACGTTATAAGCGAGAGTTCGTTATAAGCCGGGTTCGTTATAACCGAGTTCATCTGTATTTAATTTTAGTTCTGTTTGGCATTAATTCTGACTAAAGTTTTCTAATTAAATTTTAATCAGCACAGGACAGAACAAATAAATAACGCATGAAGCTTTTACGTCCAGTTAAATTAGCAATTTGCACGGAACTTTTTAGTGATGAAACTTTCTGTATTAAATGAATGAGTTGAATTGTCCAAATATACTTCCCGCTCATCAACTTCTGACCTTCATCAGCTGCTAAATCCGCCGAAAATATACGGAATTATTGCAAAAAAAAACTTAAAAAATTAAAAGGAGGGTGAATACCTAATATCCGCATTGTTAATACTCTTTTGTATGAAAGGGTGACAAAAAACCATCAACATCATATGTGCTAATTTTTAACCCGATTTTAACGAGTTGTACATCGTAACACTTATTCATTACTATTTCCTTAAAAAATACTTTTAATTTTTGACAGATGACAGTCAATTTTTTATTCATTCTTACAGGGAATGTCTTTGGGGGTATGTCATTCTGTATTATTCATGTTAATAAATATTGAAAGGCGATGCAGGTTTCCTTACCATAACTTTTTTTTTTTTTTGAGGACCTGGAAGAATGACAAATGTTCATGGCTGTCATTTCTGATGGGTAATTTCGGTAACTTGTTTTAAAAAATATTTTTATTATTTAATACATATCTCATTTATTTATACATATTACCGTAGTTATTGAATAGAAATATAGATATACATACTGTGCAATATGAGAAAATAAAATTATTGTCAAAAATTATCCACAACAAGAAAAGAGATATAAAATATTTTTTTTTTTTTTATATATTATTGGTTGAAAGCTTGAGTGCAGCGTCAAAGGTTTTTTGTCACGCAAACACGATATCGCGTTGGATGAATTTTCAACTTCTTGGGGAATGGTGCATTATTTTTTAAACCATCATTTCTAATAAATCCGTGTGATTTTAACGATTTTTATGTCGCATGAATCGGTTAAATTTAACCCCTCATTGAAAAATGTGTACACATTCCAAAGTCGCCCTGTACATACAGTTACCATTATTTTCCATCCACTTGATTATCGTTCAAAATCTATTGAGAGCTTCTGCTTTAAGTTGCAGCAACGCGTGACAGAAATGTTAACGTGCGATTATTTCTTCACCGTGTTAAAATCACGTATATATCACAGATATTTTAATCCAAATTAAAGATTACAACTAAATAAGACAGAGAATAACTTCAAGGGTAATTTAACAAAAAATCGTTTTTACTACTTCTAAAAACACCACCAGTTTGCAAAAAATAATAACTCCCATTAAATAAGCAGAAGTGCACCACAGCAGTAACTCACCTGTTGCGTTATATTGGAGAGCGGTCACGTCCCGTCACATGGGAGAGCAACGAAGGAAATGACTGCTTGCCTCCCGATGCTTCCCAACCGGTACACAGCTACAAGTGGCGCATATCTCATCCCCACAATAAAATCCCCCGAAAGGTCCGAAATTTAAAACATTTTTTTTCTTTTTCAGGACGATATGTGGGAAGTAGGCCAATCAAATTACGGAAGAGTACATGGAGAAATAGATGTATCGACATAGTGAAGAAAAAAGAAAAAGAAAAGGCCGCGTTGGTAACTATGCTAACGTCTGGGTCGGGGAGGTAGAACTATTACGTGAGTTACTCGTGAGTCGTTTATTGATAGGTGTACATATTGAATAAAAGTTAAGGATTTTTGTATTTAATTGTTTTCAAACGTCATCATCTTGTCAACAATAATATCTGAACTAACAATAATATTGTTTAATCATTTGTTAAGTGTGCGTATAAATAAAAGTTGGGAAAACTTACAGTAATTTAGTTCTTCCACATCGTAAGAGCCCATGATGGTAAGTAAATCTTCGAACTTTGGGACCACACCACAGCGTATTGAATACCGAAAGCCTCTTATCATTTTAACATTGTTGGCAAATAGATGTTACGTTCAAGAAGCCACGCATTTAGGCGATTTATCAAAATAGCCCCGAGTGCTTAGAAGTTTTGCGGCTATTGTAGTTAAGCTACTCAAGAAGTTTGTTGCGAATCGGGTCTTACATGATAAAATAAAACAACCGCGAATTTTACTTTTGAAAAAATCACGTATTGTCGAATTCCGATCCGCCTTTCATGTAAATTACTGAGACTATGCGTGCACTACGGGGAGGAGCTCCGTCTTGTAAGAACCACAGTTATGTTGTCTTATGTTCCGACGAACGTCCGCTAACTAATAAATCTTAATCGCTCTCCCGAGACGAGGAGAGTTCCTACGGGTTTTAGCGTCACTATTTGAAATTAAAGGCATTTTTTTTTAATTAATTGACACCGCACTCATTCCAGCAAAAAAGTCCCTTTTGTTTAGGCCAAGAGATAAGGGTTTATTTACTAATGGTTCTTCAATCATGCCAGCGGTTCTCAATCGGTTTTCGCGTAAATTTTAATACTATATCTTGTTTTTTTAGTTAGATTTTTTATTTTTTTTTTAGGTCACCTCATATTAGGAACTTTCACAGGTTTAAATAATCACCTTGTATGTTATTTTCTGGGCGAGCACCGGTAGCATTAAATTTTTTATCAAAGTCTGTTAACGAGTGGGTTGACTTTCGCAACTCTTTCAAACATCTCATTCATCAGCAGAACTCTCAATAATTATCCCAATTTAATTACAAAGTAATTCACGAGCGGAGACTGCTGATACGATTAAAACATGTAACCCCTTAAGTTCCTAATTACGCTACCGCAAGGTCGTCATTGCGAGGGCTTTATATTAGTCTCAATTAAAAATAATTCTAAGTGAATGTACAACACCTGATCAACATCTCAGACACATTCTCCTAGAATTTAAAATGTTTCAAAAAACGAAATAAAGCTTTTAGTCAAAATTAAAGTGAAAATAAATCGTTGCAAGTGTTTGTGTTATATCGTGGAAACACAAGTGCTTTTTTGTGTTATTTTTGCAAGAAATATTTCACTATTACACTACTGCGAAAAGTACTTCCTTAATGCCCCAGTGCAATAAAAATTTAATAACGGTAATGTAAAAATCTCTCTTTTTAGTAATACAAATCTACGTTGTTGGATATTTACAATATTTATTTAAATATGTATGTATGTACCAGTTCAATAATGAAATCGTTTTTACACTCAAAATAATACAGAAAGGACTACTAATGCTCAACTGATTCCGTTTTTATTTTGGCCAGTTTTGAATTTCAGGCCACTGCTTTGTCGTGTCAAGAAAAAACACAACGTAGGGTTCCTTTCTTCCTTTCATTTCTTTTTCTAGACGATCACGTGTCCAAATAAAAATTTTGGAAGTTTTTCAAATTTCGAAATTGACGTCGTTGACATTTCATTTGATTCTCGTGTTCATGTTCAAAAAGTGGCTGGAAGAAGAAGGGCGTTATCACAAGAATCCTTAAAATAACTTAAATGTCACTGCTGAAGTCCAGACATTGTATAAGGTAAGTGCATACAATAAGGCCAGGGCTGCAATAAAGCCATACTAAAAAACTACCAAATATGGCACAAACTTATATCATATTTTGAACGCATCCTAATAAAGTTACTTGGAAAGCAAATCAATCATAGGTGGCTCTAGCAATGATTTCAAAATCGCGATTTTTTTCAAGCACCTTTCACTTTTCGTGGAAAAATATGGTAAGATTGTATATTTGTTTATGAGATACATATTTCGAGAGAGAGCAACCCAAAATTGACACCAATAATATAGGATACTAGCTGACCCGGCGAACTGGGCCCCCATATCCATGCGAAAAATAGTTTACCACCTATTCTCATACCTGCCAAATATACAAAAAAAAAATCATAAAAATCGGTCGAGCCGTTTCGGAGGAGTTCGACCACAAACACCGTGACACGCGATTTTTATATATTACATATATTTATATGAGAAAGCTGTAAACAGTTATCTCCGACCACAGAACAAACTGATCGAATTCAAAAGAAAACACTTGTTTTGTCTCAAACGAAATTGTTGGCGATTAAAAACTACAAAAAAGACCAAATAGAAGTTAAGCATGAGATTAAAAACAGAAGTGTAAAAAGAAGTTACACGGTAGGAGAATATATCGAGAAAGGACAAGAAGCCAAAAAAAAAAAAAATACAAAAACGACGTATGTAATAAATACAGAAAGCCGAGTAGCAAAAAAAAAAACATTTCCAGGCAGATTTATAGACATACACCGGAAAATGAAGAGATAATAGATATGTAATGAGAAATCCCAAATTTCACCATGTTGAAGTATATGGAACCTGCAATTCACAAAGGAGCAATTCGGATTGCCTGTCCCACCTGGGATTAGGTTGGCAGCAGGATCCAGAGATCGAAGAATATCGGGCGGGGAGATACGATCGATCTTTTTTTCTTAATTTATTAAATCCGATTTTATTCGCACCGAGTTTTTCATTTTGTTTAAAGTTGCGTGTGTCAATAATTCACTTTACGAGACTTTACGGGTTGAAGCAGATGCCAAAACCACGTGTGGCGTCTTTGAGTCACAAAACTGGCGTCTTAGAGGTAAATCCTCAAGCTGTAAAAATTGGACTTTCTGTACGTGATAGGGATACAATTGTTGCTCTTTCAAAATTCTCCAAATGGTGCAATGCGATACTCCAAACTGATTTGCGAACCTTCTGGTACTGGGCGGTTTGGGAACCGTTACACTTAAAGTCTGTGCTTCGGCGGAATTTCCTTGACCTTCTCCGTAAATTAATACAATGTCCGTGTATTCGCTATTAGAAAAAGCCGGCATCCTTTATTATTAATAACTTTTAACACGAAAGTAAAAAACAACAACAAATTACCGCCGTCCGATTGAGTTGAGATTGAGAAATCTAAAAACCAATTCCATTTAAGTTGTTCATATCTCCTCAGCTCCGTCGCCTTTTTCAGTCACGGGCGATGGCAGATGTTGTTCTTCTTCGGTCTCGGCCTTTCCGGCCACATCATCCTTATCAAAACCTTGCAAATACCCGATGATATCCAAGAAGCTTTGCTGCGAATCCACGATAGGTATGTCTACAGGCTCGGGTGGTAAGAGATCCTCTTTGTACGCAGTCACGGATCTTGCCCGCCATAATGGAACAATTCCTCGGGGATTCCCGCGATACTCTGGACCTAAGATAACATGTTAAGGAGTTGTATGGTGCTTTTAAGTAAGTGATGAAATTTACGACATCTACAGAGATGGACAAAAATAAGTAGACAAGGATTAATGAAGGTAATATATCTAGCTTAGACGAAGCGACAATGTTTGAAGAGACAAATATTTGCTTTTACGTGGTCCACCCACTGATGAATCTTGTTTCAAGAAAAATTCTGTTTTTAATTGAAATTTATGTCACTCAATGGTCTGGGCGAAGCGCCGCCGCCGTAATGGAGAAATATACCTATTTGTATTGAATCAAAAATATCTCCGAGTGAGTCCAACGAAAAGCCCGTTTTATTTAAAAAAAATAATAGCAGTATATTGGTGAAGAGACTAACAGTGCCAAGATATAAATACAATGTTATACAAAAGTAACTAATTTGTGTGGATGCTTAATTACAACCTTTATGAAATTGCAGTACGACAGTAGCTAATATCGCATTAAATACATCTTGGGCACGGGTTTTATGAACAATTTAACATTAATGAAACTGCTGTTATTATTACTTATTTAACCCCAGTAGTTCAGTCAGAGTAAAGTCGTAACATATAACGTACGTTTCACCCCAGCAAGATATTAGTGTCACTGAGTAAAGATTCACGGTTTTACCTGATATTGGATAGTCAAATCAAAAAGAGCATTGAATGAAACTCAAGTATATGAAGAGAGGCGCCCCCACCAAATTTGTTAATTATAATTTTTAATACTTTTATTTAAACCAAATTATGTCAATCCAATTCCAACAAATTCAAATGTTCTTTGTGGTCAATTTGTAGTGTGTAGCGAGTTTATTGTGAAATACACAACAGGGTTACATGAAATATATGTACATATATAGATGTATACAAAGGTAAGCTAAACCAGTGCGCTTATCGGGGGTGCAACTGTAGGTAGAAGACTGAGAGTCAGTCAGTGGCTCTGGCTATTCCGGCTATTTTAGTCAGTGGTGGTAGTTGACGGTGGCTCTAACGGAGAGCGTACGGCGGAGCGTAAAAGTACTAAAGTCTGCTCTTTTTGTGAATATTCGTATGAAATATAATACTAATTAGTTATTATAATTAGTTCCATTAAATTAATAATGGTGTAGTGATAATACAAATAGCCAAACATAGACCATTTCTTATAGCTTTTTCGATAGCTAAACATACCAATTTGTGTAAATAACGGCCAAGTTTAGAATCTTTATAAAATGTTATTTGTTATGTTATAGATTTCATTTAGAAACTTCTTCAAATTTTCTACTTATACAGATTCTAACAAAGTACCCTACAATATTTGTATCCATTACCATAATACCCGATACACATATCTCTGCCGCCTACAATTTTTTTTTCTTTTTTCTTTCCACGAGAAGCTTGTCCAGGTTAATAAGATCGAAAGCTTTTTAACAATTGAAAAGATATCAAAGAACTTTTTTGTGCTCTAGATATTCGTCAAGTCTCTAAGTATCAACTTCTCATTGGGGAACTTAGATTTCTCCAGAAATTATCGACAACTTTTTAGGCAATTTTTTCATAAAATTTCGTCACAAGAAAGTAAGTCATTTATCAATAAATTGAAATGGTCTAACATTAATAGATACACGTTAATGCCTTAAGCTTTTGAATTTACATGTTATTCGCTCTCGTTCTGTAAAGTGAGTCGTCAATGGGTGCCACATTGTAATAATTGCCACACGAACCGCGAAATTAAGTTATTTTGATGGCATCGAATATGTAAAAGCAGCTTTGAAGTCCTCAGTAATCTCGACAGGATTAAAATACGATCAGTTTTAAAAGCTGAAAAGCTGAAGAGCTGGCAAAACTTTCGACACAACATCCATAAAAGAAAAGATCCCGTTAAACCAAAACAAACAACTCTTACTATCCAAATTCGTGTCTTCAATTCCCAACTTCTCGGCGCTGACATAATCAAAAGCCGGATTACGCAGATTGACGTAAAACCCGTGCTGCATATACCTATTTTCGAAAACGAAACACCCTGGTCCTTTGGCCAGATTCTTTTCGAACTTCCCGTGGTATTTGTAGCATCCGTAGTCGAGAATTCCGGGTCCTTCCATTCTGCCATCTTTCCAGTTTCCTAATAAGCCAAATTAATCGGGCGTCTTTGAGTGTTAGACTCCTTTTACCGGTGTGAACTACATTCACGGATTTGTATAAATATACGCCGTATCCGTGGCGAAATCCTTTGTACCAACTTCCTTCGTAAGTATCCCCGTTGATGTAATAATAGATTCCTCTGCCATGTTTCAAGTCGCGCTTCCACTCACCGATGTATTTAGTGCCGTCGGGGTAGATGAACGTTCCGGTGCCGTATTTTAGTCCTGGGAAGAGTGTTTTAAATTAATGGTTAACTAACGGCCCTCATAGCGAAATTATGCATTACCATTCCTCCACTCTCCGTCATATCTAGCACCGTTTTTCAAAACATAAAGTCCCTTGCCATGCCGTTTACCGTGGTTGTAGTTGCCCTCGTAAATGTCCCCATTCGGGAGGGCAGCTCTTCCAAATCCGTGCCGTTCGAGCTGATCGTCTCTTCCACCTTCATATTTCTACAAAAAGATATTATTCGAGGTGGGGATTTAAACGAAAAGGTACGCCAAAAGGGTATGGTTCCGGTCCTTCTCCTCCTTCTGGTGCAACTTTTTCTTCATCTTCGTCAGTTGACATTTTAGTCAAATTTACAAAGTTGATTTGATTTTAGGAAAATTAGTGTTTCAGTTTTGTGTGGCTAAAATTTCTATTCTATAGTTCCAAATCATCTACTAGCCTAAGAGGTACATGGCTCTACATATGGGGAGGACTATTCCTGTGAGAAGTCCTCTTTAATCCTTAGTCCTCCTCAGTCTTCCTTCATTCGTCACTTCTGTTAAGGGTTGCAATAATGTAGTTCTTATATTCTCTTCTGGTGTTTGGTGCTTTTTTCTTTGATAACTTACGTTACGTATTGTGATAACCCACCCTTACATTACCGCCACTTTTTGAATATAAACATGAGATGAAATGTCAATGACGTCACCAAACGTGAAATTTGAAAATTTGAAACAAACCGCGAAATTGAAAAGGTTGGCCAGTGAATCGTGATCGTCTAGAGACAAAGACAAAAGAGCGGACCTGCGTTGTGTTCTATTTTTTTGACAAGACCTCAGTGGCGGGAAATTCAAATCAAACCTACCATACAGAGAACCAGGTTCTTTGAATGCAGGTGTGTAGCGTTGGGGGCGGAGCGTAGAGTAACAACACAAAATTAGGGATTTATCAATGTATTTGCTTTAGAGGTCTTACGGTCGAACTTTGGATTAATAATAATCGACTTTTTGAACAATTTTTGATAACTCGTTTAACAATGGTGGCTGATTTCATGACTTTTAACAATAATTTGGTTAATTCCTACAATAACAATTAATTTAAGTGAATACACTACTTGAATAATTTATGACAAACATTAATTTGAACAATTGTACCTGTCGAGAGTGTTTCCAAGATTACAAGTATGTATAGAAAAGTGAAGTTATTATAACATCTCATATCCATTAACGACCCAATCAGTAAGAGTTACAATTTAATCAAAGCAGTGAGTGTTTACTTCCTTTCGATAAATTAAATTTCATTAACAACCCGAAATCTACGATAAATAAACCCCTTTTAATTTTATTATGAATTCAAACAGAGGTACACAGCTAAGTTACAGTTTGAACACCTTTCCAGATTATCAATACATTTGGTATTTGAGTTGAACAATACTGGAATTCGGATGAGTAATTAAAATTACAACACCGCCCCACATCCCGACCACTGATGATCGGTATTATCACAGCTAAATGAGAACGGCTAGTGAGGTACCTTCTCTCACACACCACACACACCTCAAATGAAAGACGAAGAAATACACAGATAGAAAGATATTTAGAATTTCATGTCAAGTTCAACCGTTTTGGTTTCCTAAAAACTGATAAAATACATTGCATTGGATAGAGAAATTAAGAAAAGGTGGCTTGAATACCAGTCTATGAATCTTTTAATATTATTAAGAAAATTTAAGAAAAGGATTCAAACTATAAAAACATCGAATTTGGATCACTTCGACTACAAATAAATAAAAACCCACACGCCGCCATCTTTTCGTTTTCCAAACAAAACAAAATGATCGTCCCCTTAACTCCTTCTCTCTCTCATTTGAATTTAAATCAGTAATCCGTTATAATATAAACTCTATCAAAGAAACCTGCACAGGTAGTTCCCCTAGACGGTGACGTCCCTCCTCGACTTATTAAATATTTAAAATTTTACCTCTGTTTCGAAAAGACTCGGTCGCTCGACAATAATTTCTACACCAACGAAAAACAAATAACTAAAGGAAATAATTCAAATTTGTAACAATTATTACACTAACCTAAATCAGTTTAACAATGATATAAAAAGAAACTGAATGTACACTTTGTTAATACAAGAATCAAGGAAACTTTTAGAAACTCTTGGACGCTTGTAGCCAGAACAAAGGAAGAACAGTGTTCAAAACGTCCCTTCCAGCCTCTTTTCATACCCTTTTGGGTTTCGCTCTCAACCTGCGGTCCGTGCGTTCGTGGAGGCGTTGGCCTCCGAGTGTTGGGTTTTTTGTGGGGCAAAATTGTAGAGAGCTCACTACCATGGAAAAAGCTTACACATACAATTTGTCACTGAATTGTCCTAGTCTTGCTTTTCTTTAAGGCTTGTGCAAACCAAGTCCAAGTTAGCAAAACTGATCTCGGGGACTCAGTACTAGTGAAGCAAGCGATTTAGTTAGTAGCCCGAAAACAACGCTGCAAACTCCAACCTAGTTTTGGCACCGCTGCAGACCAAGAGGTAACTCAAAGTCGAAACGATTTTGATCCCACCTCCCGGGTGCACGTTCGCCAGAGTGGGCCGCATAACTCCCCGAAAGCAGCATGCAACGCGAACCACGAAATGAATGCTATTTGGTCTATCTGTTGGTTCGACACATGTATGGACAATGATAAAATAAAATATACAACGTTTTTTTCGGACATCATTTCGAAACGAGCGCGACGCAACGATATCTAGGGCGCAAACCAAACAAGACGCAATTAAACTACAACATTTGACAAAATTTTAGAGGAGACTGTTGTATGTTTATTCTCAATAATACCTGCTGCCTCCAAATTGTTTAATATAAACTACGAAATACAAGCGTTTTAATAGTCTCCTCTAAAAATTTTCCAAATGGAGTTAGCAGGTTAACACATTTCACCGCCGAGATACGGAAATATGGCTTCCCAGTGCTTAAACTAGTTAGATATCGTAACATGCAGGAGATCGCGGGGGGCGCAACATAGCATAAAAAAAGCACACAAACAAGAACTACAACATTGGGTATGGCGCTTTGCCGCTTTTTTCCCTTCCGTTGTATTCAGTTCTTGGTGTTGGTTGAAGTGAACAGAGACAAAATAGCTTTTAAAGTTATCGCAAGCTGCAATCTAGTTATGTTAATTTAGAGAATTACTTGGTACAAATTGAACGCGCCTGTGGTTCGGGCACTGTTTCTGAAATTGGCAAACAATATCTAAAAACAAATTTACACAAACGACTTGAACAAGTGGGGTCGTGACTCATAAGTTTGATAATTTATGCTACTGCAGAGAAAGAAGGGCTGAAGGCAATTTATACGAAATGTCTGGGTTCACACGAGGTCCACGGAATAATTAATAATTAATTATATTATCAAAAGGTACTACATTTTGATATCTTTGATCACTCACAAGTTCCACTTGCTATTAAATTATCTTATTATAGTATACATTTGTTGGTCACTGTCGATGTAGTCTTCAAGTCACTGGGGAGGTTGAACTTAATTATAATAATATCAAAGGCTAAAGCGAACAGAAACGGATGCAATATAATATACTAATTAAACAGAGCACTGCTTGTTTCTACGAAACCGTTTTTGTATTGTGCAGACCGTCTCGAAAGAGAGGGTGGAAAATAAAATTTTACGCTCAATGTAGCGTCATTCAGGAGCAGAAAAAAAAGTAGGTATGCAAAGACGTAAGTGGAGGTGCTTCGAGTTTATTTGTGACATAAGTGGCCCCTTTATCGTGACATTGCGCTCCAATTAGGATCCTTTTATTCCGGAGTTATTTTTGATGTTCTTTCGTTTTGGGGCTGATTTTTTTTATGCAATTTAAGTTTATTTTTGTCCATAAAAAACACACCAAGCATGAGGAACGGAATTTCCTGTATGGGAATCATTGTCGTTCGGTGGTGGTGGTGGTGAATAAAACAAGAATTTCTTAACAAATATTTATTTCAGAATAAAATCTGCATAACAACAGTCGGAGAGCAGTCTCTGTAAAAATAATCTATTTACAAACAATTTTTGGTTTTGATATTTCTCTACAAGGGGCTACAAAATGCGATTCCTAGACGTCATAAAATATCCACGCCAATGGATACCTAATAACAAACGCTAGCACGCTGCAAAACACCTGAATGCACAGCAAAATCGTTGTCAACTTAGCTTCATGGAGAGGCCCAAGATACACCAAGACTAAATTAATGAGAGTCAAATTGTTTATGGTCACGTAATCTTCCTTTTCGTGCCATTTAATCATACGGAAAACTCTAAATAAATTTACAATAAATTTACCCAACACATTCAAATCGGAATACCGGAACTTGGTTGTGCTTATTTCTAACTTGTCAGTCTTTGAATTGAATTTGGGCAACCGGTGTCTGGGACAAGGAACAAGTCCGAACAACTGCGGGAAGGAGTACAAAAAGTTAAAAACTTGGGGAATGAAGAACAAGAGGGTCGTTTTGCTAAAGTGACCCAAAATTCCAACGACGGCGAAAGTCATTCCTGAGAAATAACAGAACGTGTCGCCCACGAACACTTTGGAAGGATACCTGTAACAAAAAAATTGGACTAATAGGCTAATAATGTGTATTACCGTGGATTGGAGGGGGTCGGTAGGTGTTCCTCAGTTCACTAAATTAAGATTTTAGAAGTGGGATCACGCTACATTTGTCAGTTAGGATGTTTATTTTGGAGAATGTAAAGCAACGATTACACCGTTTCACTTTGGATGTACATCCAGAGTGATAATCCAGTGTAATCATCATTCTCATGTTCACTTTCCTCCCAAATGAACATCCTAAGTGACAAATGTAAACGAGCATGTAATTTTTCCAAATTTGCCCCTTGAGGTTGAAAAATTTTCAATTTTTCTTTAATCCTCTCCGTCCTAGACTGTTCAACTTATTGGGACGTTGCCGCGAACATAAGTAGATTTCGTGCTCCTCTTTCGATTGCGGCCCTCAGAAACGTCCTATCTTTGAAAAAAAAAATATGTACCTAAACATCTCGGTTTGCGGGTCTTAGCCTTTTGAAATGTCGCGTTACAGTACACATTACACACTCAAATTAAAGGGCATTTTAAAACGAACACGCTGGTAGCAATGAATACCAGATACCTATAGTTTACGAGATATGAGCGAAAATGTTTTCGGGTGTTCACAAATCTCATATCTCCGAAATGGTTAGCGATATCCACGTGGCAGTTGCATCGTTGGATTCAGGAGGTCGACTTCTATTGGAAATCCATTCTGAGGAACTTTTCCAAAAAACGTCCGCAACTCGAAAAAATATTGGCCGTTTTTTTTTAAATTATTATTTGACCATATACGCTCACATTTAATCACAAAGACCTCTGTTAGTGCAAGCAAATTAGACGAAAAAACGACGAATAGAAGAAATAATTTATAGTTTTGAAATTTTGGTTATGAACTCCCAACAGGGACCCAAATAAAGATCCGAAGAGTTCCGGTGGGCGGGGAGCTTCAGCCCCTTTACCCAAAAAAGCGCCCGCAAGTGCGACCTTATGAAGCTTTTCTCCATTTTTTTCCTAAACGGTAACTCCGACGAGAAAATGTTATAGGATATATTATATTCTCCATTAAATTTTGTATAAAATTGGTCTTGGCCTATCTCCCATCCATCGCTCATACACGACGTTGAAAAATGAATATACAGGGTGTTGAATTGATTTTGAGACATGGGGATTTAACATAAAATATGCAAATATTGGCTCCCCTAATTATTTTACAGTACAATGTTCAATACAAGTTTTAGAGTAATAAAAATCCTATCCAAATCCATTTCTCTTTATTTCATAAAGACTTCAGGTATTGAAATAAAGCAAGAAAAAGAATTAAAATAAAAAACAGTGAAAATAGCAATAGCCATGAAATGTCAACAGTAAACAAAATTAATTAATTTGACAGTTAGAACTGATTTTAATAAGACCCTCTTAGGTATTCTAAATGCAATAAGAGAACATTTATAAATTGGTTTATAACTAGTTTTATTTATTTTAAATTAAAAAATTTAAATTAGATGTTCAAATAAATCCCCCCCGGCAACTAAGCAATATCCCAACCTATCGTAAAGTTTCTTCTCATAGACGCTAATTGATAACAACTTCATAGATATATTTAAATTTTAAGATAACAACTTCGCCGCGATTCTGCTATTATAGCTGAAACTGTATCTTTTTTTTATCTTCTTCAAAAAACTTTAACAAATTTTTTTGTCAAATTTTGTTTACTTTCATTGTAACATTTCATAGCTATTGCTATTTTCACTGTGTTTTGTTTTAATTCTTTTTCTTTTTTATTTCAACACCTGGAGTCTTTATGAAATAAAAAAAATGGATTTGGATAGGATTTTTATTACTCTTAAAACTTTTGTATTGAACATTTTATTGTAAAATAATTAGGGGAGCCAATATTCGTAAATCTTTGATTTCCCACGTTAAATCCCTATCTCTCAAAATCAATTCAACACCCTGTATGTAGTTTTCAGCGCGAAGGCAAAAATTAGTCAACCCCCATTTTTTTATTTTTGCGGCGATTAGAGATTAGAGCAGGTTTTTCTGTACAAGATCTTGTCGTCAAACATCGGTAAAGGCAGGAGAGCAGAGGTGTAAGAGGGGTAGTAACGCCCATCTGTCCCCAAATTAAACTTTTTAGAAGAAATAATTTATAAATTTTTGGATATGAACTGCCAGCAAGGGCCCAAATATAGATCTGAAGAGTTCCCACCCCCCTAGGGAGAGTTTCATCCCCTTTTGCCCCCGAGCGTGACCTCATAAGCTTTTCTACATTTTTCTCGTAAACGGTAAAGTTTTTGCTCATAAATGACATTGGAAAATGAGTAGTTATCAGCGCGAAGGCAAAAATTAGTCCACCCCCGTTTTTTGACCAATAACAATTTATTGCAAATGTTTTATTCAATATTGACCTTGTACGCTACAATTTTGTTTCTATACATTTTTTGCTCCCACTAATGGTTTTCGAGATAATCCCCGCAAAAACGGGGGTTTTCCAACGTTGGGTTCAGCGTTGGGTGGGAGATGTGCAAAAATTTCATGAGACCAATTTTATGCAGAATTTAATGGAGAACATAAGCCTTATAACATTTTCTCGTCAGAGTTACCGTTTACGAGAAAAATGGGGAAAAGCTTCATGAGGTTACACTCGGGCGCGGTTTTTGGGCGAAAGAGGATGACGTTCCCCCGAAGTGGTTGGAACTTTTAGGATCTTTATTTGGCTCTCTGCTAGGAGTTCATAACCAAAATTTCAAAACTTTATAAATTATTTCTTCTAAAAAGTCTAATTCGGGGACAGATGGGCCTTACCCCTCTTACACCTCTCCCCTCCCGCCTTTACCTATGTTTGACGACTAGGGATGAGTACTCCCAATGAAATATTCGCAAACAACCTCTTCAAGGATATGATAATAATAATAATTAATGCATATTTATTAAGTTTAGTTAATTGAGACTGCAAATGTATAAACAATTTTTTTACCAATAACAATTTATTGCAAGTGTTTTATTCACTATGGAGCTTATAAAGAAAAAACTGCCCTACAATTTTTTTGTATACATTTCTTGTTCCCACTAATGATTTTCGAGATAATCACCGCAAAATCGTCGGAGTTACCGTTTACGAGAAAAATGCAGAATAGCTTCATGACGTAACGCTCGGGGGCTGTTTTTTGGGCAAAAGGGGATGAAGCTCCCCCAGGGTGGGTAGGAATTCTTCGGATCTTTATTTGGGTCCCTGCTGGGAGTTCATAACCAAAATTTCAAGACTTTATAAATCATTTCTTCTAACAAGTCTAATTTGCTTGTATCATTGCTTCAATATTTGGTGTTCCATTGGTCCGTCTGCTATAAAACACCATGATAACACCATTTCATTTTCTGCATTGATCTTTTTTGTATCTTTTTTTTTATTGTGAACTAATAATTTCGTTGCTTTTGATTTATGTATCCTGCGATTTTTTAATTTCCATTCTAGGTAAGCCTTGGAATTTTAACGTAGGTCCCCGGCGAATTGTTTCGTCTGCTTATAGCTGTCATTTTGAAATGTCAACCAGAAAAAATGAGCTATAATAAAAGACATGACTTTTTTTTCACCGCCTACTCAGAATGAAAATTTAAAGAATCGCACGTTATATTATTATTGTTGATACAATATGTTCTCTATTTTTAAGGTTTTAACAAACCTGAAAAATATTAGCTGATTTTGATAATTTTGAGGCACTTTAAAAGCTTGAGGAACGTTTGCGAGTAAGAAACTTATAATGCTATCATAGGGTCTGGAATCCTGAGAAAGTCAGTAACTGATAAAAAAAAGAATATCTGGAAAGTAACTGAATGTATAAAAACTGACGAATTAAAAAAAAAAGAAAAACAGAATTGAATTTCTTAATATTGAAAAATTACTGGAATAATTAAATTCCCGGGATATTCAAAGGGCCAGATGCGCATGCCTGAAAATGAGTGAACAGTGAAATGGGTAGCAATATGGTGTTTTATTTTCGTTTTGGTGGCTACCCTGTTTGCAACTGAAGGTGCAATCTGGTGCAACCTCAGGCCTCAGGTGACGATTTCGCTTGAACCGTGACGTCATGAAATAAATTCCCGCTTCCAAAAGTAGATGGTGCTGTCAGCAATTGTTTCTTCGAGTAGATGTGGTAGTTGTCAAGTTTACCGATCGGAAGGATGTCTCCTTGTTTTCATAAGAGACGAAAGATCAACTAACCAACTGCAACCTGACTGACCAATGAGAGTACTAGATTCCTATGATTATATAACACAAAATAAATTGACCCAATAGCACTTACAGATTTTCCATAGTTACGATGTATATAAGCGAGTAGCCCCTTGACGACGGGGTATATCATGGGTATATTCATTTCGGTGTTTCGGCTGGCTCCACCAATGAACTTTGCCATAGTAACGATTTTTTTTATTGTTAATAAACGTCAGAAAAAAAGTTCCGTCAAAATTTCGCATTTTTTCGTTATATAATCGTAATGAATACCACTCGAGCATTGAAAATAATCTGATTAAACTTACCTCGTTATTCAACGTATTCCGCGAAATACGTCTCATGTCTCGGAAGTTTAATCGATTATTTTCTATGCTCTTGTGATATTATTACTGATTATATAACACAAAATAAATTGAGCCAAAAGCAATTACAGATTTTCCATAGTTACGAACGTTACGATGTATATAAGCGAGTATACGCTTGACGACGGGGTATATTCATTTCGGTGTTTCGGCTGGCTCCAACAATGAACTTGGCCATAGGAACGATTTTTTTTTTATTGTTAATAAACGCCAGAAAAAAGTTCCGTCAAAATTTCGCATTTTGTCGTTATATAAACGTAATAAATACCACTCGAGCATTGAAAATAATCTGATTAAACTATCCTCGTCATTCAGCGAAATACGTCTCATGACTCGAAAGTTTAATCGATTATTTTCGATGCTCTTGTGATATAACCGAATATCCCTTGGAATTCGTATCTGGCGGCGACTCAAGAATAACCTCCAGCTGACAGCAGAACATAACCTAATTCTGTGGAAACGTGAACTGTCAAAGTTTAAATTGGGCGGAGGTCCATTGTGTTCGCACAGTTTTAAAATAGACTCACAAGTTGATGAAACAAATATGAGAGTTGACAAAAACGCCCATTCACGCTTATTCGGGAGCACTAAACGCGTCGGTGCTAAACATAAGAAAGTGAGGTTATGTAGGTAAAATTTGAAATGAATAAAATACATAGGAACTATAAACGATTATGCGTTTGGATACTGCTCTTTACACAAGTGCTGCTGATAATGTCGTACTTTTACTTAAAAGTTGATAGTGACGTTTTTGAGAACGGGAAAATCTCTTTTGTGGAGTCCCACGAAGTGAATCTCCAGAAAATTACATATCATACATCAGGCAGTAGAATATTTTTAAAAAGCATTAACAGTCGCACAAATTTCATTGATTTTAATTCGAGTTTATGCTACGCGAACGGCACGGATTTAGTTTCCATGAGAAGATCAAAGACCGAGCATTGGCAGTGCCACTGTCTCCCTGGTTGGCACGGGAAGGACTGCGGTCAGCCGGAGGTCATCTGGAGGGCCTTCTTGACCTTTAGAAAACCCATAAAAATTGTAGGTCCAAGGACGTTTATACGGCGCATAGTTTACATTTTTGAGGTGGATCAGTTCAGCGAGACCATCGCCGAAATTAGAATCAACGAATTAGACGGTATTGTGGACTTATTCGTTCTATATGAAGAAACAGCATCTGACTATTTCCAACGCAAATTAAACAACCATTTCCTGAAAAAATTCCACAACAAGATCCTATATGTGAAAACACCGGAGGTCCCCAAAGCCCTAGAAGCGATTAAGAATCTCAGAAATGACGACGTCGTCTTGACAAGTAGCACCTTTGAAATTCCCAACAAATTTGCTATCAACTTCCTCAAGTTTTACAACAAGTGGCCGGAACCTGTGGGTTTCCGTTTACGATGGTCCGTCTTTGGATTCTTTTGGGTGCATCCAGCAAAAACTACAACATCTGGTGGCGCTTGTTCAGTTTCGTATCTACGAGGGGCCCTTAGTAACAATCTGAATTTGTTGCTTCAAAACACGTCCAGTTTTAAGCAGAGAGGAATCATTTTAGGGGATCTGAATCATTATGGAGGGTGGTACTGCGAATACTGCTATGATGTAGAAACAATATTGAAATACTTGGCATCGAGAAAGTTGGTCAACTTTGAAGCTATGGGACGGAAATCAATCGATTCCGCGTTTTTAGAGGACGCTATTGAAAATGGGCTCTACATTGATGGGAAAACGGAACTGTTGCGAACTCATCGATCACGGGACAGTTACTTTGCCCCGTACTTTGTTATGGAAAAGCATTGGAATTATGATTTTTTGCTAACCAACTTTTACTCGAAGATGGATTACTACGAGGGATAATTGAAGACTGAGACCACAATTTCACCCAACTAGCGATTCTTGCCTAATCATGATAGATATAAATTATTTTCAGTCCTCCTATTATTAAGCTGTGATAATTGTACATTTGTCCACAATGTATCAGAACTTTATACGATAATAAATTACTACAACATAGTTTTTTCCTAACTTACCAGTTATGTTTCAGGAGTGCTAAAGTACTCCCAATGTATGGCAGCATGAAATACAAACTAAATTGGTGTGCCTTCCACAGGCTGCCCGACAACTCCACCATGTTGAAAACGGCTATAGATATGGCAATAATCACACTTTGTCCCACTTCAAGTCCATTTACACCTGCCAAGATGTTAATCGCGTTGGTGCAGAAAACTGCCAACATTCCCATGTAAATGTAGTAAAATATGCCCACTTTTACAGAGAGACCAAATATGTCTCTGAGGGGCTTAGGTACAATAATGACGGTGGAGTTAAAATTAACATAATACACCATCAACAGTGGCAATGAGGCAATTGTTGGTAACAACAATTTATGGCGCCATCGGAGATCCAACACGTCGTCAGCAAAGCCCAACAGCAACATACAACATATTGATAACAACGCCGCTATCAGTTCCACAAACTAGAATACCAAATGAGATACGTGGAATTCCCAAATAATTGCATACCTCGTCGTGCGGAAAACTGTCTTCGTGGAACAAACTGCTTCCAAAAGGTACAGGGATGAAAAGGAACATGGCTATGAGAAATATGCATCCTGTCACGACTCCCATAGACTCGGGACTAAAAAATAATCGGTTATTTAAGAAAGTCGGGAGCGGCGATATGGGATAACCTACACTTTCTCACTTGTATTTTTGCTCATATCTATTCCGAACAAATTGGCTTTTATAAACATGTCTCTCACTTTGGGGATCAAGCGTACTGTTACAATATACACTAATATGGACATAAAGGCGCTAATTAGTACCGGAAAGAGCATTTTCCAATTTTTATCGAAGTTTACGTCAGATTCTGCCGCCATTTTTTTAAACTTGACAAAACTGACGTTATAAGGTTATGTGGTTCATGAATGTCATTTTTACAAACAAGTTTGCAACCTCTAGCATGCTAAATCGCTAATTGCGTGTACTTTTTTTTTGCTATCGTGTAAAAAGGCACGTTTGTTTTAAGTGCAAAAAACGTATCTTTATTAGTTTATTACACTTGATACATGCAATAAGTCTTTATTCTAGGAATGTAACCATATTACGGCAGGACCTGTATGTTTGGTTGCCTGCTTACTACCCCCAAGTTAATTGGAATAATTTTGATATTCATAAGAAAAATTGATGAATTTGCTCATTTACATTGTTTTAATTAGATTTTTTATTTTATTTAATAAACATCCGAACTTTTGTTTTCCTTGGGTTGGCATTTGGATACCTGGGAATTTGATGATTTAAAAAAACAATCTGAAAAATTGTGCTCAAAAAACGTAAAAAGAAAGTTGTAAGCGATGTTCGTCTAAGTAAAGTGCCCCTTCTCAAATCTAGGCTTCATTAAACCTCATTATTTTATCCTGTTGAAGCGAAAAAAGTAGGTTATGTCACGTTGAAAAATGTTTTTTTTATATATTTTTTTAGATGGACGAAGACGAGCGGGTCCCTAGAGTTCCCAAAGAGCTCACAATCCGCATAAAACCCACACACTTCCTGGGGCTTGCCCGCGATGCCCTGACACAAGGCAACGGGATTACAGCCATACAGAACTACATTGGATACATCACGAATTTATCAGATCCCGACGAAATGCTAGTTCAGGAACAAATGAATTTAACCAGATTAATAATAGATTTGAATTCTAATTCCAAAGAAACTGATGGTTTACATGAAGAAATTATAAAGTGTTATTTGTCAGTCCTTAATGTTTATCCACAAAATGTGATTCTGTCTAACGCTTTTGGTGCGTTTTTGTTCAAGCAAGGAGAATACCATGCTGCACGTAAGTTCTTAAAAATTGCGGCCGAGGCCGAATATTTACCTGGAGAGAAAAACTATTTACATGTAATTTGGCACTTGGTTGCAAGGTGGCACTTCCGGATGCTCAACGACAAGCATAGAAATGAATGTTACAAGAAAGCCATAACTGAAGCAGTAAATTCAGGTTTAAAAAACGTTTACGACATTGGCTGTGGTGCAGGTCTGTTGTCACTTCTCGCACTAGCTGCAGATAAAGATGTGAAAGTTGTGGCTTTTGAGGAGAACAAGGCCATGAGTGAAGTAGCAAAGAAGGTTTTTGAATTAAATAATGTGTCTGAGAGGGTGCACTTGATTACTGGAAACTCGACTAAACATGACACAGGTCCCGCGCCCTGCGATCTGATCGTCACAGAAATTTTTGATGCTGGAGTTTTTGGAGAGGAATGTCTTGATTCAATTGTCCATGCATTGAATCATTTCTGCACAGGCAGTCACTTCAAAATTATACCAACAGGAGTAAAGGTTTTTGTCACAGGTTTTCAGTCTTTGAATTTAGCAAAAAAATTTCGTCTGTTAGAGAGCTTGCCAGAATTGGGACTTCAAGGGAGCGAGTGCATTGTGGACGGCGACGACGAACCCTATGATGCAGAATTTTTGAGAAGCCAAAAAGACTTGAGGTTCCTGACGAAAACGGCTGAATTTCTCTCAGTGAATTTCTACGACGTGACCCGTTTAGCTCAACTGCTGTCACAGAAAGACTGCATCTCACAAATTGAGTTATTGTGTACATCAGAGGGGACCGTTAGTTCTTTAGCTGTGTGGTTTGATCTTTATTTGAATAGTGAAATTTTAATCTCGACTGATCCAGATAACAACAGCAATCAGTGTTGGGAACAAGCAGTATTCAATTTAATTCATCCTATTAATGTTACAGCTGGCGATGTGTTAACACTAAAGCCCCAAATTATCGATGGCCGATTAAACTTTGAAGTGTTGAGCCCCAAGAGCGATTGTGCAACATGTCTACGAGTTAGCAAAGATACCATCGCTTTCCTAAATGACACAGAATTAATGAAAGCTATAAAACAAGCTGCCGACTCCTACGAAAACTGCGATAATTTAAAAGTTGTCGATTTCAACATCTTTCCGGTATTTGGTCTCTTGCTGGCCAAAAAGGGGGCCACAGTGGTCAGCGTATACAGAGACGAAAACGACTTGAGTCTCCTTCGTCATCTGGTAAATGTTAACGAGTTACCTCACCAAAAAACTATTTTCGTTTATGAAAAAACGATGAACAATTATATGGTTTACATGGAGCCTCCAGATGTTGTTTTCAGAGATGTAATACAGAGCCATTCTTGGCACAGAGAGCACCCCTTCAAACAGGATTTGCTGGAGTGCGTAGTGCTGCCGAAAAAAATTAGTCTTAAGGTGCAGCTCGTTAGCTTCGGGTACCTAGACTTCTGTAATAAGGTTGATGATGCCAATACGTTCGGATTCAAGATGGCCGAAGCGATAAATGTATATACGGTAAGTTGTTCCACCAGACGAGCGTGGATATTCAATATAAATGTATTTAAAAGTTACATATACAGGGTTTCCATAAATGATTCATGCATCCAGTAGGCGTGGAACGTCAAAATTCTCCATCTACCACATGTATTTCATTTTCCATAGGCGATATGATATTTGAGGCATTTAAGACCCGGTACTTTGGGTTACACAAACAAAATCATTCGTAAATCACCATTGATAAACCACCCTTCCACTGCTCACTCAAAAGTATTTTTAAAACATAATATTTTTGGTTTGAAATATTTTGTTACATTTTCGCACCTGGGAAACTCATTTCCGTTGTCTAGTTTCCGAAATACGAGCTAAAAAAAATGTTAGTTTTCTTCACAACTTTGCAAAATACCTCTAACTGTACTAGATTCGTCAGTTGCAAACGATCAATTAGCAATCATGAGGTATTTTTTAAATGTTCAAATTTTAGTACCAATTTTTTTTAACTATCGATTTTAGACTGGTTATATTCTACAAGTTCGAACCTGAGACATTTTTTTTTCGTCGGTTTCAAACGTTCAGTTAGCAAGTTTTGGAATTTTCAAAATTTTGGTACCCAAAAAAATATTTTGGAACCATCCAGTTTGCGCTCGTTTCATACATTTTCGAAGCTGAGAAATTCGTTTGCGTTATCCATTTTTGTGTATCTTTTTGCGTTCACACAATGGGCCTTTGAAACATTGAACTTATCAATATCTATCCATATAATTATGTAATACAATCCTAAAAAAAACTACTCTGTATATATAATATTTTTAAGTAAAAATCAGAGCTACCTGTTCAAGACACGCTGCTCAATTTGGCCTAATATTTAGTGTTTGTTTCATTCCAATTAATTCATAAATAAAAAAGATGCCAATTAATGATTAATGCCAATATAAAGCTTGATTCATACTATCGGTTCGGTTCAAACCTGAGAAATTCTTATTTTTAAAACGTTACACAATACCTGTAAGTCATTCGTCAGATTCAAACGTTCAGTTAGTAAGTTTTGGAATTTTCAAAATTTTGGAACCCAAAAAAAATATTTCGGAACCACCGAGTTTGCGCTCGTTTCATACATTTTCGAAGCTGAGAAATTCGTTTGCGTTATCCATTTTTCTGTATCTTTTTGCGTTCACACAATGGGCCTTTGAAACATTGAACTTATCACTATCTATCCATATAATTATGTAATACAATCCTAAAAAAACTGACTCTGTATATATAATATTTTTAAGTAAAAATCAGAGCTACCTATTCAAGACACGCTGCTCAATTGGGGCTAATATTGAGTGTTTGTTTCATTCCAATTAATTCATAAATAAAAAAGATATGCCAATTAATGATTCCTGCTAATATAAAGCTTGATTCATACTATCGGTTCGGTTCAAACCTGAGAAATTCTTATTTTTAGAACGTTACACAATACCTGTAAGTCATTCGTCAGTTTCCAACGTTCAGTTAGCAAGTTTTGGAATTTTCAAAATTTTGAAACCCAAAAAAATATTTTGGAACCACCGAGTTTGCGCTCGTTTCATACATTTTCGAAGCTGAGAAATTCGTTTGCGTTATCTCCATTTTTCTGTATCTTTTTGCGTTCACACAATGGGCCTTTGAAACATTGAACTTATCAATATCTATCCATATAATTATGTAATACAATCCTAAAAAAAAACGGCTCTGTATATATAATATTTTTAAGTAAAAATCAGAGCTACCTGTGCAAGACACGCTGCTCAATTTGGGCAAATATTTAGTGTTTGTTTCATTCCAATTAATTCATAAATAAAAAAGATATGCCAATTAATGATTAATGCCAATATAAAGCTTGATTCATACTATCGGTTCGATTCAAACCTGAGAAATTCTTATTTTTAGAACGTTACACAATACCTGTAAGTCATTCGTCAGATTCAAACGTTCAGTTAGCAAGTTTTGGAATTTTCAAAATTTTGGAACCCAAAAAAAATATTTTGGAACCACCGAGTTTGCGCTCGTTTCATACATTTTCGAAGCTGAGAAATTCGTTTGCGTTATCCATTTTTCTGTATCTTTTTGCGTTCACACAATGGGCCTTTGAAACATTGAACTTATCACTATCTATCCATATAATTATGTAATACAATCCTAAAAAAACTGACTCTGTATATATAATATTTTTAAGTAAAAATCAGAGCTACCTATTCAAGACACGCTGCTCAATTGGGGCTAATATTTAGTGTTTGTTTCATTCCAATTAATTCATAAATAAAAAAGATATGCCAATTAATGATTAATGCCAATATAAAGCTTGATTCATACTGTCGGTTCGGTTCAAACCTGAGAAGATCTTATTTTTAGAACGTTACACAATACCTGTAAGTCATTCGCCAGTTTCAAACGTTCAGTTAGCTAGTTTTGGAATTTTCAAAAATTTGGAACCCAAAAAAATATTTTGGAACCATCGAGTTTGCGCTCGTTTCATACATTTTCGAAGCTGAGAAATTCGTTTGCGTTATCTCCATTTTTCTGTATCTTTTTGCGTTCACACAATGGGCCTTTGAAACATTGAACTTATCAATATCTATCCATATAATTATGTAATACAATCTAAAAATAAACTGACTCTGTATATATAATATTTTTAAGTAAAAATCATAGCTACCTATTCAAGACACGCTGCTCAATTTGGGCTAATATTTAGTGTTTGTTTCATTCCAATTAATTCATAAATAAAAAAGATATGCCAATTAATGATTAATGCCAATATAAAGCTTGATTCATACTATCGGTTCGATTCAAACCTGAGAAATTCTTATTTTTAGAACGTTACACAATACCTGTAAGTCATTCGTCAGATTCAAACGTTCAGTTAGTAAGTTTTGGAATTTTCAAAATTTTGGAACCCAAAAAAAAATATTTCGGAACCACCGAGTTTGCGCTCGTTTCATACATTTTCGAAGCTGAGAAATTCGTTTGCGTTATCCATTTTTGTGTATCTTTTTGCGTTCACACAATGGGCCTTTGAAACATTGAACTTATCAATATCTATCCATATAATTATGTAATACAATCCTAAAAAAAACGACTCTGTATATATAATATTTTTAAGTAAAAATCAGAGCTACCTGTGCAAGACACGCTGCTCAATTTGGGCTAATATGTAGTGTTTGTTTCATTCCAATTAATTCATAAATAAAAAAGATATGCCAATTAATGATTAATGCCAATATAAGGCTTGATTCATACTATCGGTTCGGTTCAAACCTGAGAAATTCTTATTTTTAGAACGTTACACAATACTTGTAAGTCATTCGTCAGTTTCAAACGTTCAGTTAGCAAGTTTTGGAATTTTCAAAATTTTGGAACCCAAAAAAATTTTTTGGAACCATCGAGTTTGCGCTCGTTTCATACATTTTCGAAGCTGAGAAATTCGTTTGCGTTATCCATTTTTCTGTATCTTTTTGCGTTCACACAATGGGGCTTTGAAACATTGAACTTATCAATATCTATCCATATAATTATGTAATACAATTCTAAAAAAACCTGACTGTATATATAATATTTTTAAGTAAAAATCAGAGCTACCTATTCAAGACACGCTGCTCAATTTGGGCTAATATTTAGTGTTTGTTTCATTCCAATCAATTCATAAATAAACAAGATATGCCAATTAATGATTAATGCCAATATAAAGCTTGATTCATACTATCGGTTCGGTGCCGCTCCGGTCACGCTTCAGTCACGCTCCAGTAAATTGGTATACCATTCACATTGTACGATATACCAACGGTCTTGTTTAGGTCAGGTGGCATATATTTTAATCCCAAAACTATTTATCTTCAGTAACAACACAATCGTGTGCAACTATGTTTAAGAAATTTTCAGTGACGGATTTAGCCGTGAAAAAAATAGCGATGATGCCGGGTTAGTTCCCTGGCAATTGAATCGAATTTAAAAATTAATTAATTGATTAATTAATAAAAATATTTACTACATACCTTCATTTAATTCTTCAGACACCTTCTTCCACACTTTGCTTCTATATGTGTGGCGCCGCTATATATCTATTTTCTGACAAATTGTAGAGCTTTTCATAACATCGCACAAATTCTATTAATTTTTTAAACGATTATAGTGCAGTGATTTTTTAGATATAGACACTATACTAGAGCTAGACGGGCCGAAAACTGCAGTCTGGATAGATCGCAAAACAACACAAAAGTAATTTTATTTTAATCTAGGCTGGAATGCGTTTTTGCAAATGTTTTTCCAGATCTTATCTTCGATTGCGTTATTTCTATCTCGGGAGCATAACGAACAAAATACATTGAACAATATTTTACTGGACCGTGACTGGAGCGTGACCGGAGCGTCACCGAACCGATGGTATGAATCAAGCTTAAAGCTGAAACGGTAAGAGTTTGACTCCAGTCCGGATTGTCCGATTAATTTTTCTGTTTGTGTATATACAGTCAGCATCATGAACATCTATAAACTTTATCACTTTGTCGCACTCTTAATAATTTCGTATGATGGTTCCTTAAATGTAATGTTAATGCGATGTCATTTTGTTTTCCATAGGCAACATGATGATGGATCATTTATGAACACCCGATATAAATGGACAACATATGCCGGGTCAGCTAGTATGTAAATTAAAAAATACAATGTTTTCTTCAGGACTTTACAAAATACGTGTAATTGTCAGTTTGAAAGTACCAGTTAGAAAGCTTGAACAATTTTTGGAATTTTTAAAATTTTGGAAACCAAAAAAAATTAACCTTCGCGTTCTGCTTTTACACATATCCAAATCTGAGAAACTTATCTGCGTTTACGAATGCTTCAAGAGATTACAAAATAAGCTAGTAAGCTGTAAGCTATTTTTGGAGTTTTCAAAATTTTGTAACCCAAAAAGAATATTTTTTAACCATTGAGTTGAGGCTCGCTTCCTAAATGTTTGAACCCAAGAAACTCATTTGTCTCGTCCATTTTTCTAGATCCTTTTGCGTTTAAGAAATACGACCTTCGAAACTTTGAAATTATATTGACCGTAGAGGAGGCTGGGAGGTGGAAATATTATCGAACACAATTTGTCGAAAAACAAAATATCGAAAATAGAAATTTTCGAAAAAGAAATCATCGAAACTACAAAATATTGAACAATAAAATATGGAAATTCACAATTTCATTGATTCACGGAAAAATAAATTTTCACTCAATCTGGCCTGTCCACATTTCGAGGTTCACGTACAGGGAAAAATGAACTTTTTGGAATGTTTCTTTAAGGGGTCGAGCGCGAAGCGCGAGGCACCAATTTCAATGATCCACGAAAAAACAAATTAAATTATTTTTTTCTTGCGTTGGAAGTTTCTCGATATTTTTACTTTAACGCATCGAGTTTGGTCCTGCTTTATATCTTTTCTAACCTTTTAGGGCACGGAACACCCAAATTTTGACCAAATCATTCCCGAAGGGCTCTGCTCCAACATCGCGTCAATTGATATAAGTTCCGATCCAGACCGCATGGATTTCCACGCTGAAGTCACTGTGGCCAAGGATGCAGTCTGCAACGGTTTCCTCTACTGGTTCGAAGCACAAATTACCGACGATGAGTCCACCACGTTCGACACATTGAAGAGCCGATGTTATGAAAATTGTTGCGCCATACTAAAAACTCCAAAATGCGTTAGTGAAAACGATGTAGTAATGATCCATGTGATGCGATACGATGGTCATTTAAAAGTGTATTGTGATGATTAACAACCGTGGTACTAAAAGCTGTGATGTTTATAATTAGTGTATGTTTTAAAAATGCGCTTTGGTACTGAAAAACGGAAAACAAGGTCCATTACCCAAATTTTTATTTAACAATGTAGAAAAATTATATTTTAAAACTTTTAACCAATCACCTTATTATTACTACAATAATTTGTTACAATTTTCCTTTTTGTGCTAGCAGGAATGTTGTGACATGTGGAGCTACTACCTCTGGGCTGTTATTGTGGACGTCATGATCACCCAGGACCCGGCGGATTCGTACATTTTTGTATTTCTTTAAAAAAAGTATGACGGGTTTCATATAAATTTGTTGCAATTCAGAATCGCGACCCAGTACTATCAATACTGGGCATGTCACAGGAGCTTTCTTTAATGTTTCTATGATATAACGGAAATCGTGTATTGGGTTAATAAAATTTTTCAGCCTGGGATCCATCGTGAATACAAAACGTCCGTTGTCTGATGGGGCTATACTCCTTTGCAACAACGCCTCTGCGGCATCCCGCGAAATGGAACCATTCAGTCGTTGATCCTGTAATTTTTGTAAAGCCTCATCATAGGTGTACGTTGGTCTTTTGCGGGTTTTCAACGTCTCATTTATCTTTAAACAAAACTCAAACTTTTCTCTGAGCCTGTCTTTGAACTGTCCTGTAGTTACGGGGAACATATGGACGGTGTCCAGCATTATTAATTTCTCGACGTATTCCGGGTACAGTTGCGTGAAAAGGAATCCGATTTGGCCGCCCCAACTGTGTCCCAGTATTATGTATTTTTCTCTTTGAAAATACTGCATTACGAGCTTGTAAACCAAGATGTTATTTATTGTATAAACGGGAAAAAACTCGGGAAAGTGGCTAGATTTACCGTGACCTGGTAAATCTATACAAACATAATAAAAAGAAGGTGGCAAGAGCGGAATTAATCTATCGAAAGAGCCCGCATTATCCATAATTCCGTGAATCACCAAGACGATTGGGTCGGATTTGTTGCCCCATAACTTCGCTACAAACATAACCTGAGTTTTTATCTATTCTATTATGGATCCGTATTTACTGATACATTTTACCTGCTATGTGACCCCACGGCACTGAAATATCGATTTCCTCGACGTTTGTTTGCATATTTTTTTGTTAATTTGCCAACTGGTAACTGGAGATAACCTTCAAATTCAAGTATGACCACGTATCACTACTGACACCACTTCGGTAAGTGATAAAATTATATAATTAAACATAATTAAACGTATACCTTATTAAAAAGTATGAACATTTTTTTATTCCTGCTTATAATTATACTCGTATATACAGTATAGATACAGGATACAGCTGTCCGGAAATAGCCCTAACCCCCGAACCCTTCATCGGGCGGGTTCCCATTGATCTACTAACCCATACCGTCGGGTGAGGTCTGTGAGGACCAAAACTAACTATCTGAAAACGATATATGCTTTTTATTATTTCATATCAGTTTTCTGTATTAATAATATTAAACATGAACGTGCTTCAATGTGTTCTAAAAAGCATACAAAGTATCTTCTATAACATTATTTTTTCTATATTTTAATTATGATTGAATAAAATTGTGCAAGGACAAAAATGGAAATCAAATGAACAAAATTTTTTTTTGTCAAAATATATATTCAACCTTGGCCCTTTCTTCCAAACAGTCATGACAACAAGCTTGTATTATAGTTCATGCCAGCACAAACGACCGTGTTTTTAAACCTTCTGCAATATTTTAAACTTTCCTGTGGATCGGGTAAATCCTTAAGAATAGTGTCAAGGCCTGAAGACCGAGATAAAGAATGATAAAAATGATTCAGTTTATGTAATAACGCAACAATCTCTAAAGTGGACGAAGAAAATGTTACAGATACAGTCGGATGTGGTCTGTCAGTATAAAAATCTAAATAGCACAAATTTTTACATTGTGCATACAAAAATTATGTTTTTTAGAATTCGTCCGAATTTTCTGACTTGCCTTTGTAATTGTCTGGAATTTTATTTTCCTGAAAACTTTTCCAGGACCATAACGAACAAAACAAAAAAACATAGGTTCTCAAGTGATGCGCTTACAAAGGAACAGGATTTCAGTATTTACTCATTTGCAGTTTTTCCCGAATTTTCCAATTTTTCTTTCCGTAATCTTACTTGCTGGATTATTACGAATAATTATTATGTATAAAAAAATGGCGAAATCGGTCCAGCAGTTCTCAAGTGATGCGCTTACCAACGCACAGCATTTAATTTTTATAAATGCTTTCACTGCTCTCAAAAAGACTGCTATTTTTTATTAATTCCGCTGTTCATAAATGATTCCTACAAACCAAAATTTGAGAATTTTGACGTCCAAAGCCTATTGGATGTTATGAATTATTTAGGCAGACCCTATATAAGAAAAATTCCAAATTTGCAGTAAGCTTTGAATGGACGTCAAAAATGCAAGACCTTCATCAGGGGCGGATCAAGTAGGGGGGCCTGGGATTAAATGCGTATGTGTGTGACCAAACGAATTCTGAAGATTACTCCGTCTTCTTATTACTTACTAAACGCCCCACGGTTGAAAATATAGAATTTTCATCATGTTGTCTGTGGAAAAAAACACATGCACAGGACTACACATACGTACGAAGGCGTTGAACGGACATGAATGGAAAAATAACTTACAACGCTATCAATTCCGACTTTTTTCTGGAAATTCTGATTTTTTTTTGGCAATTCCGATTTTTTTCTGGCAATTCTGACTTTTTTCTGGCAATTCCGACTTTTTTCTGGCAATTCTGACTTTTTTCTGACAATTCCGACTTTTTTCTGACAATTCAGACTTTTTTCTAGCAATTCTGACTTTTTCCTGGCAATTGCGACAGGGGTAGGACAATGGTGCTGTTTTGTTGCCTAAACTTAAAAGATGAAATACTGTCTACATTTTGAGTTTCACGTATAAATAAATATGACCTTTTTGGAGATGTTTCCTTAAGGACTCGAGGGGAATATGACCTTCTTATAGTATGTTTCTTTAAGTATGCAACAGACAGAATGTCTATAGTGGTCGAGCGCATAGCACGAAGCACCAATTTCAGTGATCCACGGAAGTTACCGTCTGTAAAAAAAAAACTGTGGATCATTGAAATTGGTGCCTCGCGCTACGTGCTCGAGCACTTAAAGAAACATACTTCAAGGAGGTCATATTTCCCTGTACGTGAAACTCGAGGCACCAATTTCAGTAATCCACGGAAGTTATCGTGTGTGAAAATTTGTTTTTTCGTGGATCATTGAAATTGGTACCCCGCGCTACGCGATCGACCCCTTAAAGAAACGTACTCCAAATATATGGGCAAAAATGTGGACAGTATTTCATATTTTAAGTTTGGGCAACTATAACAATATAACAATAATTATTTTTTTATGATATTTTTAAATTTATATTAAGAATGTTTAAAAGTTATTCATTATTTATTTTAAGCGACAAATAGGCGAATGTTCAGTCAGACGCGTATTTTATTTGTTTTTGCAAGAACACGATCGTAAAATCTAAACTACTCGTCCAAACAACATAACATACATATACTACATAAAATTTCCCTGACGATAAGCAAAATTATTTTGATGAGAATTTAGATAAGATCTCTTACCGTTAAGGCAGCCTTCGTAAAAAACGCATTCGCTCGACCGTTTTTTCGTTGACTTACGTTGCAAAATTGGTCTCCACGAAAAGCCCTTCTATTTTAACGGGATTATATACAGTCTATGTCCAACCTGGAGGTCAATTCTAAATATTGGTGAAAGAATTGTTGAAATCGAATGAGTAGTTTCGGAGATTACCTCATACATCCAGACAAACAAACTTACAAACTATTAGTATAAATATATGATTATTAAAATTTTGAGTTATGAACTTTTAGAATAAAAAAAAAACAGTTTTATTTGCTTTCCAAAGCTTCGAAAGGCGAAATTTTGATGGAAGATTGTGGCGGATAGTTCCTGGGGGTTCGAACATAGACGAATTGATCAAAATTCTCGGGAAGTTTTATTTCCTTAAATCGTAAAAAAATCATTCGTTCTAATTTGGAATCCTTGTGTCAATATAGGGTATCTCTCGTTATTAATGTTTACTTGGTGTTTTTTGGTATAATTTGAACAGATCGTTGGTTTATTGGAAATTTAATTAATTTTTTTTTTCCAGTTTTCAAACATAAAGTTGACTTTTTTTGTCTTCTATAGTTTTAAACTGGAGAAATCTTCCAGAAAGAAAATATTTTTTCAGATCTCTTTTATCTTTTGAGACATATTTTAATATATGTATGGGCTTCAATAACAATCATAAAGAATTCGTGCCAGATTTGGATTTAGAAATTTTCAAATACAAATACAGAAATCATTCGAAACATCCGTGAAAAGTTCTCACAAATTAAACAATATTAATTTTCCGACCAGAAACAGAGCTTCCGTGTTATGTGCTTTCAAAATATATAAAAAAAAGTTATTTGCCTACTTCGAAATAGGTAGGTTTGGATAGAGAATTGAATAAGCTTTAAAATTATCACACGACCCTCCATGCCATTTAATTTTTTAAGGGGATGGCTCCCCTGGCTAAAGGGGGGCTGAGATCTAAGACCTGTTCGACCGTTTTGTTCGAAATTGAAATTGTTGGGGGGTACAAATTTTAGTTTAGTAATTATTATATACAATTTTCTTAGAATAAGACCGGAACGCTCCTTTTGGATATTTCATCATTTGACATTTTGATACTTCGATTATTTGATATGTGGTGTTTAATTTAGGTTTCTCTAATATGATTTATCTGATACAGACTGATCAACAATTAATGTTTCAACTGGTAATAAATCAGATAAAAGTGTAGATTTATTTTTGCCTCAGTTGGCAGAACGGCATTTTAGAATGACAACCAAACCACAGGATTAACAGTTTTGATGTAAATTCTACTGTTGCGGAATTTGAATTTTTTAATCTTGGACACTTTAGAATTATTGAAAGTTATTTTCTTTTCATTGGTGTATTTATTTGTTCTTTTTTAATAAATGATTCAGCTAAAAGACTAACCACATTTAAGTTTGCACGAAACATACATAACCTTGCATGTGTAAATGCCATTCTGCCAACTGAAAGGCAAAAAAAAAATACATTTTTATTTCAATCTATTACCAACTTAAACATGAATTGTTGCTCAGTCTGTAGTATCTAGACTTCTTTTCTCTGATTGTTTACTGCAATGTTTTGCATGACTTAATCAGCTCTTGTAAATAAAAGAAAATTTGTTTTATATCTCAATCAATATTAAGAATTCATTTACGGGTTCTTTTGTATTTTTTTGTCGTTCCTTTAATGTCCCGCGCTTCTTTTCTATCAATACACCTCAGAAATCTAGGGAATTTATCGGGAAAGTGTGGTTAGGTTGGCACTGACAAACCAGCGAGTGTCTCAAAAATCACGAATGATGCGTTTGAGTGAGAGCCGTAGTGCAAATTTGCCCACGATTTTTAAATGAAAATGAGTATTTTCTAACAACAAAATGAATGGTATAGTTTTATTTATGTAGTGTGTAGCTATATTAATCTGTTTACGTTTTCGTTCCACAAGAATTGCATGCCATTATTGTAGTGGTTCATTACTTTACACTCTTTGTTTGTAATTTTTCCTCCAAATTTGCGATAAAATGATTACTTGGCGTCTATTGCCCCCACATCGATCGCAAAGCCAACTCTATTTGCGACTATCACCGCTTTAAATAATAAATTGCACTTGGATTGATTTTTCATGCAGATGCAATTGTAGGTTATATAATTACTGTATACAATTGATTACAGTGTACACGATGCCGGGGGTGGCTGATATGGGGATGGTCTGGATGGGGGCAGGTCAACCCAATCCTGAAATGTCAATGGAACTGATGCCGGAGGACAATCCAGATATGTTGTTAGAACAAGAGAACCCCTATTTTACCCCATCCATCCACAGTATGTCCAACCAGTCAATGGATGATATCCACACCATCCACAGCTCACAAATGGTAACTGATATTACTGGTTGAATGTAATACTTAAGTTTTGTTTATAGGATGGCATTGAAAATTTAGATATGATGCATTACATTGACATGAAGCATGAAAGCAATGACTCTAGCTATGGGGACGACGACAGTCAACATAATGTGTATATGATAACAACATCCACACAAACTTTACCTTGTCCCACTCGAAAAATCAAGCCAATCAAGCACCCAGGTTTGGTGCTGAAAACCCCCATAGCATATCAGAGCAATACAGATCCATCAGTCATACCTATTCAGAAAGATGGGATTGGTAAGATATCTTTGTGCACAATATTTTAGTACAAAGGCTTCATTGATATTTGAGCTGTAAAGGCAGTGATGTGAGTCAAGATTTGTACATGTAAATTAGATATTGGTTAGGTAAAATGAAAACATTTACTTTATGCTTTAAAAGTCATTACTGTAGTCAGAATTTGAATCAGTGTTAACCCATAAAGTTTAAAGACATCTGATATCCATATTCTAACATATAACCTGAGCCTTCTGTTTAATGACACATGCATGTAAAATGCAGTCTAGCAACAGAAGAGGTATTTAATTATGACCTAAATAGAAGTACCTAAGGTTTATTTAGATTAGCCATAGCCATAGGCCATAGATTAGCCATAGCCATTAATTTATTTACTACCACTTTTACAACAAACATTATTTTATTTTATTTCAGCCGTTTGCGAGAAGTGCGGCGCCATTGGAGTGAAACACGCTTTCTACACCCGAGAACGACGCTTCTGTAGCATGGCGTGTGCAAGGGGCTACAGTGGTCTGATTCCCGAGCCGCTACCGCTGTCGCAGCAGCAAACCCCCGAAACGCACCACTTTGCCAAACATCGTTTCACCATGAAAACCGAAGACGATTTTACCAACACCATAGCGGAAGATTTTCCGCAACTGCCGCCCCCACCAGTGATACCTCCAATCGACGAGACGGTCCCCCTTATTAGGCGGAAGTCCGCAGAACTCGCCAACTCGCACGATTGGGACTCACAGCTTAACGATCAGTATTTTGTTGCTGCCCCAGTCACATGTTTTAAACACGCACCTATGTCAGACATTTGGGAAAACATCATGGTGGGGATGAAAGTCGAAGTCGAAAACACCGATTGCGATAACGTCTCGGATGCCTTCCCCGACTCGTTTTGGGTTGCAACGGTGCTCAAAATTGTGGGATATAAAGCATTGTTGCGATACGAAGGGTTTGGCTCAAACGACTCGAAAGACTTCTGGGTGTCGCTGTGTTCAAATCAGGTGCATTCTGTGGGGTGGTGCGCCACAAGGGGGAAGCCGTTGATTCCCCCAAAGACGATAGAGGATAAATACAGCGACTGGAAGGATTTCTTGAGTAAACGTCTGACGGGAGCACGTACTTTACCGTCGAACTTTAGCAATAAAGCCAGTGATAGTCTCAAGTCGAGATTTCAGTGCGGCCTTAATTTAGAAGTCGTTGACAAAAATAGAATATCGCAGGTTAAGGTTGCCATTGTTCATAAAATTGTTGGAAAACGACTCAACGTGAAGTATTTCGACTTGCCGTCCGATGATGGCGGATTCTGGTGTCATGAGGACTCGCCGCTTTTGCATCCAGTCGGATGGGCGAAAAAGGTAAATCACTTTATTTTTATAGTGAACTAAGAATTTGAAAAATTACACGATATTATGTCATAATTACACGTTCAGGGCGCTTGACGCAGTAGTGCGTCATGCGAGAGGTTAGAGCGCGACGGCTGACGCACTGGTACGTCACGTGCAATTAATGCCTCAAGACTTTTGTCTACGAATTCGTTCCAACATTTGGGTGTTTTTTACGAGATGTTTTAAAAATTTGGTCATTTGTAAAGGAAGATACTCGTAACGCATCAGTGCTTTATCCGTCACGCTGGAACATATCGCATGCACAATGGGGTCGTCCCTCAATTTTCAAAAATAGCTTTTCTAGAAACTAGGCGAACAAATAATATTGTACCCTTATTTTTTTGTTTATTCGAAATCACGCATTTACTGTCAAAAAGAATCGGAAACATTTGCCTTATTTGAAACGCGCGCCTTTCTGTGACGTAAAGACGGGACAAAATTCACCAGACAGGTTACTAGACGTGTAAACTAATGAGAAGCGCACGAACCAATGAGAATGCTCCCCGAAATGACGTCACAAAAGGCGGTAAATGTACAGCGTTTGAAACTGCTAGCCGAAATTGCGATTTTTGATACGCTCTGTTATCTCACAAAACAACTTTATTAAACAACAGAACACGTTTTAGGGCTTCATGTTATCTAGTCGAGATGCTATACATAGTTGAATTCGTCAAATTCAATAATTGAGGGGGACGACCCTATTCACTTAAATTTGGAGGGTGATTCGGTAATTGTGTATGGAATGTAAGATTGGCAAAAAAAACTATTTCGACGATGATTTAGAACGAAAAGAATTTGCTACTGTGTGCAGGTAAAATACTGTGTCAATCCACTGTCACAAAGTATAAAACTCTAAACATTGTCCATCAACCTGATCTCCCACGAAAGTATATATTGAAATCTGGAGACATTTCGTTCAAGGTAAGAGTGGAATTTTTAATACTCAAGTATCGACAACAAAATGCGAAGCTCTTTCAGAAGTGTTTACACGAAATATAAAGCAGACAGCCGAACCTTAAAAAATAAAACAATCTGGATTTTTAATAAAAAAATTGTTGAGATTTCCAAATTTGCAGATTTCGTTATTCTAAAATTCATTCATTTCGTTCTTTCATATTTTGACCTTTCGTTTCGTCCTTTTATCCCTTATCTTTTTGTTCTTTATCCTTTTACATTTTCATAATTTCTTGTTTTTACCGTTTCGTCCTTTCGCCTTTTGTTTTCATTCTTGGATTAGTTTGTTCTTTTATCCTCTCGTTCCTTCATCGTCAAAGTATTTTATCCTTTATCTTTTCGTCCTTTACCGTTTCTGCTTTATATTTTGGTACTTTATACTTTGTGCCATTTCATGCTTTCCATAATCCTTAATCTTTTCGTTTTTTTGTCCCATCGGTTTTTCATATTTTATCTTTTCGTTCTTCCATCCTCTTTGTTTATTCTCATTATTTAGTTCTTTCATGCTCTCGTCCTTTATGTTTTGTTCGTTTACCTTTTTATCCTATATGCTTTCTTTTTGTGTCCTTCGTTTCTTTATCCTTTCTTCCTTTCATCCTTTTGTTTTTTCATTTGTATCTTCTTGTCTTTTCACCCCTTAAAAGTTTCATGCTTTCGTATTTTTTATTATTTTATTTTATTTTTTCCAACATTCTTATACTCAGAAATTTTTGAATTCGAATATTTCACAATTATTGAAAATGTACTCAATTTTTAGATTGGTACATTTTAAATTTAAAAATTTTAGGATTTTAAGACTCCAGCATTTGAGAACTAGTCTACGAAACTCCAAAACAGATCCAGAGATTATACAAAATATTAAAGTTTAAAAAATGGAGATTTAAAATCCTTAAATTCCCTAATTTCAATATACCAAAATACTTCCAAAGATTCATCATTTCCAAATTCGAAAATTGGAAAATCTTGAGATTTTAAGGAATTTTTTTTCTGCAAGGGGTCGTCCATTAATTACGTGAGCTCAAAATGGGGGGGGGGTCCAGTAAAATCTCATCTAAAAGGAGCAGGGGGTTATTTGAAATCTCACGTCAACTTTTTAATTAAAAAAATACACATTATTATTACATAGAATATAAAAATAGTATATTGAAACACTAGTTTTGTAAAACTGATATTAAAAAACTCAAAATGAGTGCGTTAATAGCTTTGTTACAACAGCAAATTAGGAAATGGTTTATTAACGCACTCAAAATGGATGCGTTAATAGCTTTGTTACAATAGCAAATTAGAAAAAAAAACATTAAGCTTATTGTTTTACTCTGTTTAACTATTTTTTATTACAAGAGCAATCTGGACTATAGACAGTATTAAATATTTTATATGTATGGGATTCCCCGAATTGAGACAATTGCCGCACAATTTATTTACCAGATCTTTGACCAAATCTCATCAAGGGGGAGGGAGGGGTCCAAATTAACAGAAAAACACCTCACGTAATTAATCGACGGCCCCCAACCCATATACAGCGGCTTTTGTGGCCTGCGCGTAGTAGTCCGCCCGGACCAGTAAAAAGTATTCCTGGGGATGAAGAAAAATAATATACGACACGCGGTCAGAAAGTTGGATGCCCTGGCGTACGTAACATCAAGACCAAGGAAATCCAACTTGAATATTCACAATAAATAAGACATAATAAAAAGGCAACTTAAAAAAAATTGCTATCAAAGAATTTTAAATAATCGGTATGTTAAAATGTGAGATTTAACTTCGAGCGTTCCTGTATTGTTGGACATGTATAAATGATTTAAAAATGGTATAACGTTCATCGAAATAATATTTTCAATAAATAAAAAAAATTTCTGGCACCCTATACATAGTATTAGCGTATCTGCGTAATTTTTGATATAGAATAATCTGAAATAGACAACTAATGAGCGCGGACAGCGTCGTTAGACATCAAGAAATTATTAAAAAACGGTGGGTTGCTCTTATAAATAAAATTTTCCGTGAATTAAAAAAAACTGTGACCATATTATTACGGTATAAAATGCCTAATTTTGACGTGTAAACTTCTTTTGAAACATCTCGTATAAATTTTTTATGTATGTCATTGTGTATGTATTGTGAAAATCACTTGTAGATGGTTCAAAATAAAATCTTAACAGCGTCGTTACACATTTAGAAATCATTAAAAAGACAGTGGATGCGCTCTTATAAGTTGAATTTTAACAAATTGAAAAAATCCGGGACCCTAATATTATTCGTATGAAAAGAAATACCCTCTTTAATTATTATTTGGCAACTAATTGACAGTAACGTGTGATCTTGAATATTAAAAATAAAGTAAATAAAACTAATAATAATAAAATAACTAAAAATTATTTAAGTTATAAGTTATTTTTCCGTGTTATTTTTATACAAAGAAAATCCGACTTGCTAACAATATTAATGTCCTGGAGGTTATTCTACCGGCGTAATCTACTGTTTTAGGGTCGAGAACGGCAGATTCGCAAATTAGGCAAATATCCCATTAGCATGACACTCAAAAAATAGTTTTGTCGATGTTTTGTAGTGCAATAAAACTGCCAAAGATCGACGTGCAGGTGGCTGATAAGCATTTTAATTATAACTAATTAACTAATGATATGGTTATTTGGCAGGTGATGTGAGCATGAAATGTCTACTATTTACATCCATAAAACCATTATTTATTATATTACTTTATTATTTATAATCAAATATTACTGAATTAAATTTTTATTGTTGACCATTTTATTTCCTGGAGCAGATGTGTAGGGTAATACTTCTATCAAATGGATGTAACGAGTCTGAAATTTATGATGCTGTAAGTGTTTTGTGAATTGAAAATAAAAATACATTACGCTATCAATTTTGGTTAACGATGGAAAAAAAAAGAAAATTATTTCGGGAGCCATATGTAAGCGAAATGTTACCAAAAACTAATAGACTGTATATAATTTTTTTACACCGGAATGGTCGTTCGATTGCCTGTCCAAGGTGTGACGAATGTTACGTTCCTGCACTGTATTCCCTTTTTATAACTTAATATTTTCTTTAATAATGTAAATAATGTGCGGTAATATAAATTGAATCTTCATAAATGATTCATACATCATATTGCCTGTGAAAAACAAAATTTACGTGTAGTTAGATGGAGAATTTTGACGTCCAAAGCCTCCTAGATGTATGAATCATATTTGAAGACCCTGTTGAACAAACTACTTAAGAGGAAATGTTTTACTCCTTTCAGGTGGGACACCACCTAGTGGCACCTGTAAACTACCTGGAGCGCGTCAACCACAACATCTTCGACGACGACGATGCAACCGACGAACTCTTCACACCTTTCCAAGTCGGTTCGAAGGAAGCCCCCGCCGAAGCAGGCTTCTGCATCGGAATGAAGCTCGAAGCCATCGATCCCCTCAACCTATCTTCAATATGCGTAGCGACGGTCATGAACGTTCTCCGTCACGGTTACATCATGATCCGAATAGACACCTACGAATCAGACATGACGGGCGCCGATTGGTTCTGTTACCACGTGAAATCTCCGTGCATTTTTCCAGTCGGTTTTTGCGAAAAATACGGCATTCCGTTGACGCCGCCGAAAAGTTACGATCCGGAGACGTTCAATTGGAGAACTTATCTTGCCGAAACCAATAATGTCGCCGCAGGATCAGAGTTGTTTAGTTCTTATGTACCGATGCACGGCTTCGTTCCAGGCATGAAAATAGAGGCTGCTGATCTTATGGATCCTAGGTTAGTTTGTGTGGCAACTATCGCGAAAGTGGCGGGTAGGTTACTGAAGGTGCACTTCGACGGCTGGGAAGAAGAGTATGATCAGTGGTTGGACTGCGAGAGTCCAGACGTCTATCCGGTGGGGTGGTGTCAAAGCGTGGGGCACAAGCTGGAGGGGCCGCCCGTCTTGCCCAAGCAAACTGCACCTGTGGTGAAGCTTGCGAAAGGTAGGCATAATTAAAGAGAGTATTTGTGAGACGAATGTTTATTTTAACGATCGGGGAAAAATATATTAGCATAAAAACACAAAGAAAGAAGGAAAATTGAATTACGAATTGCGAAAATTATTTATTTACAAAAACTTCAAATTTAAATAAAGTAGATATAATTATGATACAATTATTTAATTATCCAACAAATGTTCTCCCTTGAGGTCACCTTGAAATTTTGACAAAATACTCGGTTTTCCAAAAGTGGGGCAGGCCACAAAAGCGGACGTTCCTCGAGCGAAACACGACCGGGAAGACCGACTTTCGGCTAGAGGATGCAGAAAAATCTATAATTGTATTTTCGTCCCAAATCGCGTTAAAATAAACAAGATACACCGTCAAAAGTTTTTTGTTAGTCACCCTGTATATAAGAAAGCACGACATCCCGTAGAGATCCAAGACTTCAATGGTAGTCTCCCATTCCTAGTGTTGTACAATTTTGTCTAATAACTTCAATGGTAGTCTTCCTACACTGTCGACCTCATCCGCTGTCTGCGAGTTTCCTTTACATAATCACCTGTCTCCAATCGTATCAGTATCGGTATCTTTTCTGGATTAGCATTTATATTTTAAAATATTGCACAAATAAGCGCCAATTAGGAAAGGAAACTATGTTTTGAATTTTTTATAAATATAGCTGTGCTACTGGGATTTAAATGTCCCCTTTGAAAACACGTGGACCGGCCGAAGATCGTAGAACTAAATCATTTTCTGCATCCCATAACAGAACGTCGGCCAGTAAAGGTTTTGCAAAACTCCAAGCGAAATGCGGCTGGCAAGACCGTTGTTTCGACAGGGGGATGAAGAAAAATAGTATACGGTCGAAATGTACTATTTATTGTTCAAGGCTGCAAAATGACTGAATCATGAGGTAGTACTATAAACTGTATTGAACACTATAAAATAACACTATAAATAACACAATAAAAAATGTGAAAATTAACTAACCCATAGAAGAATGCGTGTTCAGTGGGTCATGAGCAAAAAAGGCATCACTGTGCCGTTTTGAAAAAAAAAGGTTACTTTCGACAAAATGTGTACTCAAGATATTTGAATTTATTTTTGTATTTTGTTGTTGTTTTGCAAATTGCACAATAAATTAATAATGTAAATACACTATTCATAAAACAGTAGCGATCCTAGTTTAAAGGGACAGCCGGCTCCAAGGTCAATAAAAGCCCATGAGAATAAAAACTAGCCTGATCAGTTTCTTCATTTTTTTTTTTTTAAATCGTAGCCTTTGATTTAATTTTTCTCATTTGCTTAAATATCGTTAATTGGGACAGTTTGTGGCATTGAAGAGGAAATTTGAACCAAGTTCTAAAAATAGGTGAATGGTGTAATTTTATTACTACCATCTAAATTTATTGGCGCAACCCCTTAAGAATTTTTTTCGAGTTTGCAAAATGCTCGAATGCGTCTTAGGCCAGTGATTGTTTATTTATTTAATTTAGGTGAGTACATAATATTATTTGCATGTGTTCATAACTCTCCTATATTTTACCAAAAATGGGCAAACTTTGTGTTCATCGACACGAAAGCAATTATAGTTTTTTTTTAATTATGTAACAATTATTTATCCATTTCTTTTGTTAATTCCTATTGTCGCTTAATTACCAGTAATGCAGGTAGATTCTCCAGAAAATTGAGTAGTAAAAATGTTGTATGGCAGTTGACGTGTTGTTGCCTGCAATAAAGCCACTTTTTACACTTGTTACATAGATATGTAATCATTAATAAAAAAAAACTTTTAGGGGAGCCGTCTATGGTAATATAACAATGGGAAAATTTATTATTTTCAAAACATTTTTGAATTTGATAGCAAAAGAGCTCTTGAAATCAATGTCCTAACAATCCTAATCCCTAGTCGATGTGAAGAAAATGCAACGAATTATATCATTGTCGTATAAACTGCTAACGCACCCGCAGGAGTAAATCCACACGTGCCGCAGAATTCGGAGAATGAATAGATACAAAACATTGTTGACCTCAACACGTTGCTTCTTTCTGCTCAAGTCGATGCAGTTTTTAACGCATTTTTTGTGAATTACTGTTGTCCATTTTATCTATATAACTTTGAAATCAATATAAATCCTGCCACAAATTTGTTTATTAGTGTTCCAGTTTTTAGTGGCAATAATACATTATCAGAAGGATCTTAAAATACCATTAAGATAAACAAATCATTGTATGTGTACTTTTAAATTCAATAGTAAATAAAATTGTTATGATCCGAAACTCAAACGAGCGGCACGTGCAATATGCATCGAATTATTTAAAAAAACACTTATCCCAAATAGAAATATCTTTTTACATTTCAGTTACATTTTCCAAAAAATATTTTTCGCATTTCGTCTTGCCTAAACCACTTTCTTTATATTACAAAATCAAAAAAGACCACTGTTCGATTTAGCCACTATAACTATTGTTATTTTAAAGGTATGAAAAAGCGTGGAAGGAAAAAGAAGATCAAAGACGTCCCCCAGAAGTCATCACCAACGCAGAAGCTGATCAAATCGGAACAACCGGATAACGATCAACCTCCACTGCTGAATCGAGAAGAGATGGAAGTCGTCGACGACAATCAAGGTCCTGAAGCCGGCCAAGAACCCGCCGGGCCCGATCAAAGCTTGCCAATCTCTTCAGATGCAAACCCACCGCCGGAACGGAAAGCAACGTCCTATATTAACGTATACAGATCAGAATTTAATGAAAAATGCCTACATTATTTGTTCCAGTCAACCAATATGATAAGTACAAAACTAATACCTCGTTTAGTGGATAACTCAGGAGGAAATAGTGAGACGGGTGAACTCTGCCCTGAAGAATGGAACATTTTTGATGTTGCTCAATTTTTAAGAGTAAACGATTGTGCGAATTACTGCGATTCGTTCAGTAAACAGGTAAATAATAGAATGACACTGTGGACTACATCAGTAATGTTTGTTTGCAGAAAGTGGATGGCAAAACGTTAATGAATCTCAGCAAAGAGGACATTCTGGACTACACAGGTGGTAAAGTAGGGCCATCGCTTAAAATTTTCGATCTCATACAACAGCTAAAAATTAAAGTAAACCCAGCGCAAAATCGCCATATGAAAGCAAATATCAAAAAATTCTTATAGTGCCTAAATCTGTTGACAATTTGTGTGTACATAAACATAGGTCTTAAATATTTTATATAAGCTTGGTATTTATCTGTTAGTTTAATTGTGTGTGTGTTGGCCAGATTCACTACCAGAAAATATTATTTATATGTATTTTTACATTTCCAAATATTTATTCTGTGGTTATAACATTGTGAATACAATTTTTCATAGCCATCAGAAATATAACAATTAATTTCATGTGTATTTTTTATATTGTAAAGTGGAACTTTTCACATGTTCACAGTTTTTTTTTAACATACAGGTTCACGTGAAATTATTAATGTGAGCCACTTTAGTTCATGAGCTTTTATCACATTGATTAGGTGTTTTATTTTGCTTTTCAGGTGACATACTTATTTCCACTTGTAAAAAATAAGTACATACTAGAACAAACATTAATTCTACATTGTGAACCAACCTCATTGATATTTGACTAGGGACAATTTGAAATACAAAATAGCAAGAAAATTTGTTATTTATATGTTTTCCTGAGTATCTAAATTTTCAGGTTTAACGTAATGTAAAATTAGTTATGTAAATCGGAAGAAACGCACGAATTGTAGAGCTGCAAGGAGTGAAGTTGAGACGAACGTAAGTAGCATTTTTATATAATTGCCCCTTCGTAGGTTTTGCAAGAAATGCATTTCTAAGTTGATTTTTGGTTTGTGTTTTGCGTAATGCGGTAATAAAGACTTTATGTTTTGGCAGCGAAAACGCATAAACTTGTGCTTCAAAAATAATTTCGTTTGAGTAATTGAAAAGACGTGCTTGCAATTCATGATTAAAATCCTGCAAATAAATCATGCCGTTGCGGTTCGCCATAATTGCGTCAAAAGACGTTTTACAACTGAAAATCATAGTCCAACTATAATGAAAACTGAACTTGGCCTTGCAAATTTTAATCGCTCGGCAAATATTATAGTAAACAGTGAGTATTTATTAGCGCACATTTAGCCGGTTATTGACAGGAAAAGGAAAATTTTACATTCCTTACATTACACAATTGGATAGATGATGGGTTACGTCCTTGTAGACAATCTTATAAGAATGGGTCGCCACTTCTTGTTTCGTTGATAGTAATAGCCCGTAAACAGACGTACGACTCCGTATAAATTCTATATTAATGTCGTACAGGAACAAAGCGTGGGCTTGCAGAAATTAATGAAACCGTTTTTTGTCTTATTTCACTTTTAAATGATGTGTAACTACGACACATTACAGTGAATGAAAATACGCTACAAAAAAGTGTGTATGAATACCTTTTTAATGAATGGGTTGCGAAATTCTTTGGTAGCCGTCAGAAAATAATAGCAGGTCGAAAATCGACCTGAAACTGCATTGGCGGCGGCAACAATATCGTAATGGGATATAATTCGTGACGTGGACGCATTTTGACCATTTCGTTAACATAAATTTGGTTTTAGTGTTTGATTAGCGTCGTAAGGGACCGCGCCAGTGGCGGAGCGGTTGCTCGATGTCGCGGGGGCTCTGAAATTTGTGTGACGCCCGGGTGGCAAAGAGCAGATCAATCAACTGTGCGAGAATTGCGTTTGTCCACCTACACCTGTCGTAAAAGGCGTGACTAAGGAGTATTTTAGATAAACACTACTTGATTACTCGTGTAAAATAGTTTCTTAGAATGAGGTCGTTAACATTAGTGGAAACGTGATTTTTTCATGTACTCGGTTGCAAAAAATAATGTAGTAGATAAAACTAATTTGCAAGTCATGTATCTATTAAAGTGAGAGTTTCTTCATTTTGGAGGTCTGGTTTGCTTTCTTACGCATGCATTTTTATTTTCGGTCGAAGCACTATACATATCTCAACCGCAAAAAAATCAAAATTTTAAGATTCAGATTATAAAATTAAAAATTTTTGAGAATTATTGGATCGAGATTTTAAACTTCCAAAGCTGCCGAAATTCCAGTTACAATTTTTGCATATTTCGAGATTCAAATTTTCAAATTGTGACGTTTGATTTTAGACCCGAAGACTTTAATATTAGATTGTTCTATTAAAGAAAAATTTTCTAAAGTTCTAAGATAAGAAAATTGTAACATTCGAAAATTCTAACAAACTAATTTAAAATTTTAGAATTGTAGATTCCGAAATTTAAAAAGTTGCTTCCCCAAGTTTCGAGGTGTAAACATTACGGTATCGACTAATTTAGAATGTCAGAAATTTAAAAAAATGTATTTTTACTACTTTTTTTTACCCTACAGCTATATCGTTATTATTTATTGTCCAATTTTAATGAATGAAATGATTTTGCAAAATACTCGCGCGCTATTTTCTGCTTTTTAAAATTTAATGAAAGGTAGTGTTTATACTTTGTTATATACTTACTGATTTCATTTGACTCATTTCTGAATTGAACCAATTTCCTTTTTTTCCTTTTTTTTTGTACATTCTAAAAAAAAATTTAAATATATTTTTTTCAAATTCTCACTTCATTTTAGTCCGATCCATTCATGTTCTTTTTCTTCTACTTCTTATTCATTTCCATTGTTTGTTTTTGTATTCGCTATTTTTTCTTGTTTTGTTCTAGCTACATTTTTACGTCTGCTTCGCATAGTAGTACCTATATTTTTGACGGCCCTAAAATCCTAATTTTAGTAGTTGCTGAGATTTTCTCTCCCATATTATTTTTAGCGATTTTTGGGGCCTTTGTTACTCTTGTTTGGATGTCGCGTTTTCCTTCTTCTTTTTCTTTCCATAATTGACACACGGACTTAAATTTCAGTTTTTTTATTATCGTTGTTTTTTAGAATTCTAGTTAATTTTTCTTTACTAAGTTAGCAGATATATCAACTTCCTAACACAAATTTCGTCAATACTAGATTTTCAAAATGGCAATAGTATATTGTGCAACTAGTGCGGCAAGTTGTCGATTGCCCACGAAAGCGAAGTTGAGCGCACGAACGAAGTGAGTGCGCTCATTCGCTTGAGGGGACAATCGACAACGCCGTACGAGTTAGACATTTTTTTTATTGCGAATACGGAATAACTCCCAATATAAAATTGGAGTCCAGGGCAAATTCAGTTTTCAGTAGTTTGTTTATTTGAATTTGCGTGCGACAAGTAAACTTTGCGCACCCAAATTATCAAATGGGCAAACAGTTACTTTGCAACCGTAACCAAGGTTGCGAAGATACTATTTGTCTGCATCAGCAATCAAAAGCTTTTTTGTAGCTCTTTATTGCCGCTTTCACAGTTTGGAAAGTTCCGACAGAGACATTGTCGGCATAAAGGAGAGTAAATTTAGCGCATGGTACCGTATTTGCATGTCCGTGTCCGGTTAACAGGGGGTCCGCTTAAGACAGAAGCTTCATTCATTCAATCTGTCCGCTATGAGAGAGTACACTGTATAAACAAACACGTCTGGTACGTGACGCGACTTGATTTCCGGGCTCGTACCGGTCCCATGCTAAAAACGTTATAGTAATTATGTAAATATCTCCATAACACCCATACATAAATTATTGTTTCTCATTGTTACCAATAAAGTTTGTGGATGTATTAACGTTTAGTAAGTAACTGCTGACTAATTATGTTTGTGGTGTCGTTTTATTAAATTCGTCGCACAACATTCCAGACCCATCTCTAATGTTCACTGACGTTCTTGTCAGGCAAACCACGATGAATGGAAGAATCGCTCCAATTTTATCCGAGAAGGCCTGGGATTCATTTGTATGTTCTAATCTAATTGTGAATCTCGATTGTTTTTCCCCAGTTTATTTTCCAGTTGGAGATTGTCTTATAAGATTTTTCGCCAGTTTGGTTTCAGTCCAGTAAAATGTAAAAAAATATAGGTCAACTGTGAATTTTGGGGTGGCCGCAATTTTTTAACTCGTGTATGCCCATTATATGGGGTGACATCGAAGGTAAGTAAAGTTTTAATAAAGTAATAGCGTCCCAATATTTCGTGAGGTAATTGTATGCTTAAAACTATGAAAAAAAGTATTTATCAAAAATAGCTTCCCTGTGGCCCCTAGGACTTGCTGAAGACGGTAACAAAAGTGATTTTTTTTATTCATACATGATTATCCCCGGATACAAAATGTATTTTAAAAAATTATGTGAGAAGTGGATATTATCAAGATGGCGACCGAATAACGACTTTTTCTACCCCGAAAATATTTTTTTGTAATTCTCTTTACATATTTTATTTTTTCGCGTCTTCACTTACTCCATAAGTTATTATAATTATAATTGTCCACTTCATCTAATATCATTATTTTAAACTTCTAATATCTTTTATTTTCATTCTCTGTTTTGTATAGTTTATCGGTTGGAATAAATATTTGAAAAAAGAAAACATAACCAGCAAACAAGCACTTTTAAATGATTCATCATATTTCTGCTGAAAAAAAATTACATGCAGTTAGATGGACAATTTTGACGCAGATGTATAAATTATTAGAAAATTAAAAACAAAGCAGCTTGTTTCTTTTGTATAAATCATTTTAAAAAGGTATGAGTCGTTTTAATTAATATTCCAGCATTTAGAACTCGGAGGTAAGAGTAGTAATAATTTGGAGTTTACAATTGCCATCAGTAGATCCCTCCATGACATCATTATTTTATACTAAAATTAATTATTTTGTATTTAATCTGAAGAATATTCTGGGCGACTTCTAAAGAATGTGAGTCTATTGGGTCCACAGACCTTTTTTTGTAATAATGACACAAATATTCCTAAATTGCTAGACAGACACTTCTGAATGATTCATGAAATTAGTGAGAAATTGGGACGTGGGGTTTCACAGGCTGCAAGGTTAAAAAAAAAATTTGGGGCTGATGTAGTTGAAATATTCTGGCACACTAAATAAATTGATAATTGTGTGACCACTCCCGCGATACGCCACTGGCAGTCGCGGTAGAGTTGGCGGGAAGGACGTAGTGTAGAAACGCTGTGGTCTATACTCTATGGGCGGAGCCTCAGCGCCAGCTGGCAGACGAACATGAGCGCCCAACTCCGTTTCCTCCGCGTCGTAAATAGTGCCGTGATGTAATGAGGCGTAATCGATTACGAAAACCAATTTTGGGAATTTACTGACACGTGCGTGTGCAGAAGTAACGTGTGCTTCAAGTCGGTGCGGGAATAATCTTCGCAGTCGGGACATTAACGTATTGTATTCGGCGTATGAATATTACATTGGCGTCAGCCAGGCCTCAGCTGTTTCCCGCCAAACGCCGCTACCAGAAAACCGCTGTGAGGCGTAGCGTATGTTTGTCATCCCGCGCTGCGGCGTACTATTTTGTTAGTGGAAGTATAAAATAATTGACAGACATTTGAAAAAAATCCGAGATTGTCAGTGACAACAACCGGGATTGTGGAAGATTATGTCCGTTTATGTTTCCGACGAGAGGGTAGTGTACGACAGTGTTGAAGAGAAGAAAGAAGTCGCGGGCAACGCGTCCAGGTGAGTTTACCGCCTTTCTTGATTTTGACACATGATTTTGACGTTTGTGTACTTTTTGACTTTGATGGTGCGTGGAGCAGCAACGCTAGACTGCATTCGCTGCAACAACAAACGTCGAGCGCTTCACTATTTCACGCCGCCTAACGCAATTTCGCGATGCAACGCCGGCTCAGCTGTTCGCCATTTTGTGGCGTCGGTACCCATCTTGGTGCACCTTGCAGTCTTCTGCACCGCGATTACGTACTTGTTTATAGATAATTCAGATCAACATATGATCGCAATGGAGCGTGAGCCTGCACCGGCGGCCGACGATTTGGGTTGGGATAATTACAGAATCACAAATCGTGAATCAGTGAGGTTGTGTAGCCGAGCCACGTGGGTGATGCAAATCTACCACGCCCGTAATGCATTTTCGCAATTCCTTATTAGCGTGTGCGGCCGAAATGGACAACACGGTTAGTGTGCTCTTTTAATGCGGTTGTATTTGATTGTCTTGTAACCAGAGACTGTGGCGTAGTAAGTTTTCATTCACGTGAAATTAGAGGCTGCGACACGATGCCTGTCGCGGTGGCTTGGATTGATTCATTTATGGGCGGATGGTCGATCCGCGGGATTCCCAGGTTTAGACTTGGAACCTCTTTGTTGTGTCCGAATTTTTATATTATGATTAATTTTTTAAAATATAAAAGTACATTGACTACCCAAATTTTTGGCCGCGTTTGTACTCGAGGGATGTTGTTTACTATGTGAGTGTACCGCCATATGTTCCACCATTTGCTCGGGACAAAGCCATTTTATTCTTTGCAACTTCAAGGTCGGGGATTTGCAGCTGTCCTTTGATTCACAGCCACAGTGATTTAGTGAACCCACAATATGTTCACGTATTGATAAACTTCGGTTTTAACAGAATTATTAACGGTTGTCTTTTGGCACAATAGTATTGATGCAACTTTCTTCATTAAATTTTTAATTTATTCAGATCGGGATCAAGTGACCCATTTTTTTAAGACTTAATAATTTTTGTTTTATTCTTCGTTGAAACTTTAATAAAAGTAATTAAATAATTTCTATAACAAATTCAGAAATTCAAAAATTGCGACCTAGAAATTTGAAGATTTGATTTAAGTTGTGAAAAATTTTTAAATTCTAAGCTTCGAAAAGTGTGAAATTCAGAGTTCCTGATATTTAATATTCCTGGCGGGCTTCTAACATTCGAAAATTTACATATTCAGAAATGAGGTCTTAAGAATTGCAATAATAAAAATATAATATAATAAAAACATTTTTAGGATCCGAGGTTTGAAAGAGCCCTATATTCAAAAATATTACATTTCTAGATTACAAAGCTTTTGAGATTAATAAATTCTAGGGGTGTTCATAAAAAGTTCATACATCATGTTGCCTCTGGAAAACAAAATTCGGAGAATTTCGAAGTTCACGGCCTACTGGATGTATGGATCATTTATGAAGGTCTTATATAAAAAAACATTGTAAAATATGTCATTAAATTCCCTAAATTTTTCGTGTTGAATTTACAATATTCGATGAATCTATCACTTGACAACTTTAATGAATGTGATGACAACTATAAAACGTAAAAATCTGAGAATCTAGGAACCTGGAAATCTGACAATATTCCAGAAAATACTATATTCTCAGGTCCTGAATACTGAAAAGAAATTGAACTTGAATCTGAAAATCTGGAAAATTCTGACCTGAAAAGGTAAAAAATGTCAAAAATTAAAACCATTCAATATAAACGTATAGGAACCCTGTTATGTAAAAATCTGATATACTAAACCTGGAAACGTAAAAATGAATTCGACAAACTGAAAACCCCACAATTCAAAATCCTGGGAATCTAACAGCTCGATAAAGTAAAAATTTAGGATTCTAAAAATCGGAAAACCTGACAATTCGAGCAAATTTGATCACAAGATCAAAGAGTGCCTTGAAATTTGCAGTCTGAAGGGTAAACAAGGATTTGAAATTTATAGATTCACGAAAAGCCCTTACCGGTCTTACCCCCAAGGCACGTCAATATTCTGACGTGAAAACTTCTTTAGGTGCACCTTGCGTTCTTTCTGAATAGTGAACGGAACTAAACCGTCACGCTGTAACGCTGTCACTTGTTTTTCCGACACTATTTTTGAAAGCGCAAAGCAACGACAAAAAGAAATTCATCATTTCGAATATTTCCAAGAGATGTAACAATTTTGGGCCTATATATATTTACTTCGAGAATCATAAGAGAAATGTTGAGTGGCGACTTGTTTATTTGGCCCCCGTCCAGAAAGAAACCACTTCTTTCTCGCCAACATGTTAAAGCCCAAGTGTTATTTGCTACAAAACGCGTCATCCGGTCTGCTGATAAAAAAGTTATTTTGAGTGATGAATCAAAATTTAACTTATTCTGCAGAGATGAAGCACGGTATTTTCGACATTGTTGCTATTTTGAATTTGGAATGGGACCACTACGCTGATCACTTATTATCACAACTAGTGATCGCCCGTCACTCGAAATTCGAGTGGTCTGTATTGAATTGGTAATCAAATCAATGTAAAAATTAAGAAAAAAAGTGAATACTTACGTAAATAGTGTTGAATAAAGACTGGTTACCATATTACATATTACAATTTCTAATTTGCCTTGCCTGAATAATTAAAAAAATTAATTTCTTTATATACAATGTTTTGCGTAAACACTTGTTCATTGTGCGGTATAAGATAATTTTTCGCTAATGTAGAAACGGAGACCATCGAATGTACGAAACAGAAGACATTACTACCAGTATTGTGTTGAAAAACCTCTTGAAGTATATGATCGATAATGGCACGTTGTTCATTATTTGTTCATCATACATTTGATTAAACAATAAATCTTCCGCTTCTCGATTGATTTTAAGAAAGTCGTAGGTCAGTTAAACGAAATTTTTAAAAAATTATGCGATAAAGGAATTGTATTTTGCTCAGCTTCATTCGTCCTCTATTTCACACTCTTCACACCGCGCACCCAAACATCCATCCAGAGGTATAAATGTCTTGATAAGCATGTCTTAAGTTCCCTACACAACTTGCTCACCCAACCTAAGGGGAGGGGCAAAGATATATTTAGCTACAGTTGTCCAACTTCTCACTTAAAACGATTCACGCTCATTTAAATCGATGACTGTATGGACCGCTTTTCCCCTAAAATAATTTGCAAATAATTAATGAACCTGTGAAATTTTTGAAAATGGAAAGTAATCTTGACATAGAACTTGTAAATGTCTTTTATTTAAAAAAAAAAATGTCAAAATCGGTGCAGTACAGACTGTTTTATTTGAAGACGTCCACGTTGTGGTGGCCCTCCCTATCACCTGTTCTAAATCATATAGAAAATCTACGGGCTTATGCTGATCCTGATATTAGTAAGGTAAAGTAATGCGGATGTTACAAGGCAAAGCAAATGCTTGAAAGTACATTGATGACACTTCCTCAATTTATAAGAAAATGTTCTGGAGTTCTTGAAGTAATGAAAGTTTTCAATTCTAGTTTTTAAAGAAAAAAAAATCAATAAATGGTTTTTATTTCTCATCCATTTAGTCAGTCGATGGGTATTATAGTGGACAGAGCGGCCGGCCCATCCGCCCACCGCATTCACAAAGAATGCCAGAACCATACGCTTTTTAGTCACAAACAAATCTTATACCATTAATGAGAATCAATCCAAATTGAGACTTACACCAAAATATATACTCAAATTTACATTTTTAACCCATTACCGGCCAAGACAATAAAAAGTTATTTTTTTTAATTTGTTTTATTAAAGTACATTTAAAACACATCAATTAAGACTATTTCAAGATAATTATAAACCAAAAGTTATTTTAGAAAAAAATACATGTGGGTGCGTATACGCACCTTTGGCGGAAAACAACAACTTCTCAACTATTAAATCAAAAATAAATAATTTAAAATACATTATTTTATCCAGTGAAAATTTTCAAAGCATTTAAGATGCAGATGTAATTTGCATTTTTTGCAAAGATAAATGGTATTACTTTAGCAAAATCGGAATTTTTTTCCTTGCTGTTGGCTTCTCTTTGTAAAACATTGTCAAAATTTAGGTCATCTGGTAGATCCAATTGAAAGGTTTTCCAGGTTTTGAGTTGGATGTTGATTCATATTAGGCATCGTCACTATTATGCTCTGCTTGAGTAGGCTAAATTTCAATAAAGTAATTGTCAACTGGGAGCGAAACATATTAGTAAACAACGGTGCCTAAGTGCCAACATGTGCCTCTTTCGGTCTTAGACATAGCTTTACTATGTTGAAGAGGGCATTTAGCAGTCTGATTTTCTCTTACAATTTCCGCTACAAAAAAAAAACCTTTTCCTTCAAATCTTCGAAAAGACCATAAGTACTAAAAAACTTATCAAGGAAAACTTTTTACTGTTGTGGATTTTCGACCACCAAAGGAGTTCCAAACCACTCTTGTTCCTAATGCTGTAACCTAATTGCTTTGTTCCACTTTTCCACCATATGGAATAAATCTAAATAAGTAACCAGCAGCAAAAGATAGGCACCACAGTTTGAACCTAAACCTCACTGGTTTTCCACGAATAAATATTTTACATGAGTGACGTCCAAAATCGGGTACCATTTGTAAAATTTTTCAACCAAACAACATTAGAAAATTTTTATTTTACATTATTTTTATGTTGAAAACACTATACTTTTGCCACAACAATGAAATGCCGGCTTAGATTTCAAACTTGTGCAGACTTGCAGTATCTTGAATAAGTTCATTGTTTTTGGCCAAAGGTGCGTCTACCGACCCATCATATATATGTGATTCTGAGAACGTCATTTTCAAAGTACGAGTAAGAACAAATACATTATTATCGAAAGATAAGCATTTTGTATATGTTTAGCAAAAAAGAATGTTACTGTTCCAATATTACTCATAATTAGAAATTAGTTTATAATGTTGCGCGCGGACGGTCAAAATTGAGCAAATTCAAAAAAATATAGAAGGTTGAAAAAAACGTTTTTTTCAGAAAATAAAAATATAGACGGAACTTATGACATGTTCTACACCTCATGCTGTGAAAAGAAAGATTGAAAATATTGTTTACAAAATAAAAAAAAACTATTTGAATGGGTGCGCTTACGCACCTTTGGCCGGTAATGGGTTAACTGAATGGTTGACAAACTGACCGGTTGACTAAGGCTATTGGAATGACAACCATTTTTTCTCTTAAAAATTTTGAAATTGGATTGAACAATTTCCTTATCACATTCATTAACATACTTTGAAGTAGTCTCAGAGAAATGTTCTAAAATACTTAAGAAAAACGGTTTTAAAGTTTCATTTAAAATAGATAACAACTTATCCAGAGTTTTTATTAAAAATAAAGATCCATTAGATTACAAATCGTCATCAGGTGTATACAAATTGAACTGCTCTTCTTGTGAGTCATTCTACATAGGTGAGACAGGTCGCAAAATATCAGACCGTATTAAAGAACATTTCAGGCACATCTATAACAACACAGATCTTGATTCTCCTCCATCAACACCTTCTTCTTTCGCCAATCATATATTAATAACGAAACATAGTTTTTCACCATCAAATTCCAAATTGATTCATAAATGCAATAAAGGTCGGAAATTATATTTTCTTGACAAACTTACCAGACTCTCCTTGATCCTTTTTTAATTTTTACATTTTATAAAATGTTTTTACGAAATCTTTTAAAAATCATGTAACCTTTTCAAAACGTCAAATTTAATTCAAAATAACGTGAACGTCATAATTTTTAATATTCTTTAAGATAAGAACCCCTCTGTAATTCATCTCTTGTTAAATTAGGGCTGATGATGGCAGTAGTATTCTGCCGAAACATGTTCCATTTGTAATTTTACGCTTATTGAAGTTTGTGGAGTTCGACTTAGATGTATTTAAATTTTAATGAAATATTTTGTTAAAAATAAAGTTTTGCGATCTATACACATTACGAAATTTGGGCCTCTGCTTTGTTATTTTTTTAATTGTAGGTCTTCTAGTATGCAAATTGGCTTACGAAACCGACAGTATATGGTTAGCCTGAATTGAAGTACCCATTAAATTTTTTACATACATTTCAGAATTGATGATCAATTGTATTTTATCTTTCAATTTGATACATCTGGCATGTTTTTTTAATTCAAAAGTTTTCACACAGTTTGGACTATCAATTTTCATATGACGCGTCCGTGAAGAAGCGAGTAAAATTGGAATAATTACAGACGCAGGCGAATATCAAAATGTTTTTTCTGGAATTTGGATCAGAAGAAGGATTTTTTTGGTTCCTAAAACAAGGACCTTTTTGGTATCTTCGACCTTATATAGATACGGTTCATGCACATTGTGGACCTCTCCGCTATCAGTCAGATTGTTATTCGAGCCACGTGGGTGATGCAAATGTACCACGCCCGTAACGCTTTCTATACAGCCCCCCCGCCCGTGGCAGTGCATTTTTACAATATGTTGTTATTTCTTATTATAAGCATTTGAGACGAAAATGGAAATCGCGGGTTAGTGACACTGCCGACACCTGATCAACGCGCTCGCTAGCATTTTACGCGAAGAAAGTTGTTTACAAGTTTTTATTCACGACGCTCGAACGTGAAGGGTGCGGGGCGATCGGGCGCGATTTTAGGGTGGAAAGTTCGTTGCTGATTTATTGTTCGAGGGGGATGAGGCGACTGATCCGCATGAACGGTTTGGGGTTAACAATTTTTATGCGGGTGGTGTTTGGAGGTTCGTAGGTAGTGTTTTATTTGCAACAGCTGTCACAATATTTTTTTACGAAATTGTATAGCACTGTTTTTTTTACTTAATTTGCTTTTTGGGACAAGGGATGGAAATAACGATAAAAGCACAAATATAAAGTGAGAACGAAAGTAACGAATAACAACCCAAACCTTTCCATCCAATAAACATTATACTAACGTGGCCCAATCAGGCTGTCGTCATGTGACCGGGGCAACTATTATAATTGGTGGATATGGGTTAGTTTCCCACCGAATCGAACCCCTTTTTTACGTCGTTCTACCTAATGCGTGAATTTTATATTAATCGATGGTTTTCCGATAATCAGTTTTCTACTGGTAAAGTTAAAGGCGCTTCTGTTTAATTCCATCACCTTCCTTCCCCGTCCACATTAATTATGAAAGCAATGAATTGTTGATGTTACGCGTTATGTAAATGACATAGGTAGTCGTAATTAATTATATCTGAAATTGCCGGAAATAAATGACGCTTATTACGTTTAATGCGTAATTTCTTTGTGGACGTGTCCGTTCGGGTAACCTTAATGACCGATCCTGACGCCACAACAAACATTAGTGGAAGTTGAAAAAAATGAAATATTCGTCAAAGTTCAATAACCGAATTTCTCAAAACAAACAATGAGGACTAAGTAAATATTTTAACTTAAGCGGTTGCCAAAAATTTTTCCCTCACTTGTTTTGTGTGACGCTAAACTAGGAATTTTTGGTACTCCATAAAGGCGTAGCGGATACAAGAGGAAGTTCCACAATCAAGCCAGGCCAAACAGAAAGTCTTTTGATTTACATTGAATGTCTAAAGTACAGTGGCAATTTATATAGATGGTTAATTTACATATCCAGCGTCGTCTTTTTTGCATATTCTATGTGGTACTTTGAAAAATTCATGGGACTAACCGGTTTTTTCTCCTTCGCAGTAGTATTTATAGCTCTATTTGATGCCAACGACACTAATGTATTTTTTCCATAATTACCGCTTTAAATAATTATTACACAATATGGATACGTAGACTGGGAAACAGAAGGTGTCGAGATCTCCAAGAAGATCGAAGGTGGTTCTCACACCCACGATCCGACATAATAGGAAACAAAGTGTTAGCTGCAAGGAAGTAAGCCCGATTTAGATTCGCTCCTTCCACGTGGGCCAAGATGACCTCAAACAGAGGAAATACTCTAAATAGCATCTAAAGCAAAGAACGAATGCTCAAGCTGCAACTTTAAACTTGTTAGAAGGGTCGTGCGAGACCCACATCCTTTTGTCGCAAGTGTGCAGGCTGTGAAATTTTTACCTGGTCCGGTTTGTATTATGTGAAAGTTTTTGGTATTATGTAGTCCAGGTGAAGAGATTGGTTTCAGAATACATACTCTGTTTCTTTTTCTTCGTCGCTCTTCTTTCCACTGATTCTATTAACTAAGGTGAACTGGTGTAGGACAAAGGGGAGATTTGTCCTGGAGACGCAGCCAGGTGCGACGTTATCGCAGCAAGGAAACGGAAGGCAGTTTAAAAAGGGCCCGGGTCGGACAATAGCCACCATTATGCAATCTTCAGCAAACACTCTCGGCATCGCTCGAAATGGGGGAGCGATTCGCACAATTTTGTACATTCTCCGGGTCAAAGAACTGTTTCTAGATAAAAATAAATTTTCGCAGTTTGCCGCAAAATATTTTACAAGTATGAATCGTTCACCTTAACACTTATCGATAATCTCAGCTGTTGCTGTTTATAAATAATAGCAATCTGTGTCGGACTCGCATAACGACCTCCGCTGTGTTATGTAAGATTTTTTTACTACCTGCTTATGATTGACAGGAAAATTAGGGACAAGGTACCACGGCAAACTACCTTCAACGATGTAATCGCCCACCGTTTATTTTTTATTTGTATCTCCGTTATCGGAAACGAAAACTCTTATCGATTTGTTGCGTCATTTGACCTGATTATGGAATACTGGGAAAAAATCCAGAAATAATGTGAACGGTCATTTTTAAATGTTGCACGGAGGCAGCTAGAATCGCTATGTATGGAGGTTGGTTTTACCAGTTCCGTTTTTGGCAACCAGAAGAATGCTGGCGAAATGAAAGGCGTGAGAGAGAATAGCGTTTCGAATGGAATTTTGAGCCGCAAAAAATGACATCAAAATGCAGCAGATAATATTTTCACATGCTTATGTAAAACACATGTAAATTTGAGTAGTGCCACCGCCTAGTTGCCCAACACTTGTTGAGTCACGGGAGAAGCACAGAGATGACTAAGTTTGGACGAATCAGCAAAAATCTCGTCTTTTCCACTAATCCGAGAACGCAGGTTCATTTTCCCGGTCATTGAAGATCAACATACTGCAAAGAATGTATTTTCAGGCAATCAGGCCTGTTAAAGGGCTCTTTGTATGAGCATGTGTCGATGAGTAATCCTTCGAGAACGTCAGGGCATAAGAGGCCGTCGCAGGAATTCAATTCAAGTCTCTGTCGGCGCTGTAGAAAGGCATATGCAGATGTTTCGAATTCCTGGTCGGTTATTAAGTGCATATTAATAAGCTGCTCGGTGAAATCCTTGGACCGTAATTACAGCGAGACAAGTAAAAATACCACCGCATTCTTCTTACCGGAATGGTTCGCGATGCATGGAGAGTAAAAAGAGGAGAGCGTTTTGCTATTGTTGTCGGATGTAATACGTATTGCAAGGCCGTCGAAGGTGATTTCCACACCGCAACACTTATTTATTTATTTTTGTACATGTGTACTTCGAAAGAATGCGCCGTGATTCATCGCGGTTAGATCGCATGTTTGTTATCCTTGTTTCATAATTAAACATTTACAGCGTTAAAAATAATGGATGGTTGTACATTCAGATAAATCATTCATCCGGGCTTTACCCGCGGACGAGCTGTTACAACAGCTGTGACCTGTGATGTGTTTTTTGTTGGCTTAAAGGATATGATACGAACGGATGGTTACATAATTACTATTCTGGTGGCGATGTCTCTTTGAATAAGTTATCTCGTAGTTCATTGATAAAATTTTTGTTTGTTTTAGAATCCTCCGTCTTGGGGACTAGCTTGGTAGCGCATTTAAGAAGGGTATCTTCACCATTGATTGCTGCTCTAAAGAGTTCCACTAAATTGCTGTATTTTGATTGACCTGTTGTTATTTTCCCGCCTTCCTCAATAATTATGATGATCCAAGAGGCGAGCTGTGTTCTCCGAATATTTTTTGTAGGTGTTTTGCAGATTGACAATGAGGAAGTTTCTCTTCAACAGCCAAAAATATAACCAAATCACTGGTTATAGCTAAGGAACCGTTAGATGCAAGGTGGTGATATATGATAGACCAATTGAATAAATATATGAGAACAGAAACAAAGTCAAGCATTTATAACGCATACATACGCCCCAAATGAAAAATAATGGCGAACCCATTGCTTTAAAGAAGAAGAAAAAGAAACTGGAATTAACGCATATCCAGAATGAGCTAAAATAGTTTGTGATGGCAAGCCGCAAACACGAAGGCCAGTCGGAGGACCTCCAAATAGGTGGAGAGTCATGCATGAAAAGACTGAGGTCGGTCAAAACAGGCGTTAGCCTACAATATGAGGAAGAAGTAATCTCTTCTATCTCCGCCTTAATGATTCCAGTTTAGAATGCCATAAAGATTTCGATTCAGTCACAAATGTGTGTTCGGTAGAATTATTTTAAGCGTTCGGCCTCTCACGTTTTACGGAAGCTTCAAGGTGTAGAAAATCGGTACAGGTGTGAAAGTCGTTCAAGGATCGTGGAAGCGGGGAATGGGAAGCGATGTGCGTTCCTGTGGCGTCGTGACCCCCTTATAACGCCCACCGACATACCCACTCGTAGTGTGCGCTCTATTTAACTAGGACATGCCCATTGTGCCTCGTTACTGCGTAGTACGACGGGCTGATATCGATTTGGACGAGTTTCCATGAATTCCGAACCAGCAGCCGGTTAGTTGGTCAAGAAGGAAATCAATTAATAATCAAGAGGGACATTTTCATCGCTTGCAAACTTATACGTTTTAGCAGTCACGTTTTCTCGGAGATTGCAAATTTAGAAGGCACCGATCAAGAAAGTCGCCCACTGAAGTTAATTGTGATTTGTGCCGATGGCAGTGTTCCGTGGGCGTCACGACCCACCCCTACTTTGGATATTGCTTCGAGGGTTCACCCAACACAAGATGGGCGTTTTGTGAAGGTGTTGTTGTCGTCTGGCGTGCTAATCTTCGCCGGTACTGCATTAAAGCAGACCTTGAGCTAATTTTAGACGACGCGTCGCTCCGTAATATGATCGAGCGTCGGCGGAGCGACGCCCGTTCGACGGCTGACTAACTTTGTGCTTATTTGTATGACTTCTGTCTAGACCAGCAGTAGGTGCATCTGTCTCACATGTATGTCTTCACGTGCGAAATTAATCATTCGACTTACTGCTGTCAGCTGTTACGACGTACCATTTGTAATTACTCAAATGTATGTGTGTTCGGCACTAATTTCTAATTGTGCCTGATACGTCAAAGAAATTTACGGCGTCATTAGCACCGTAATGGGTGCATGTGGCATTTGAGGCCTTGTCCGATTAGAAAGCTCGTTTTTGATGTACGATGCCTTATGTCGCAAGCGGCTTCGGCGGCCCCTATCATTGCGAATCAGCTGATCATGTAACTCGCACCTGTTATAATATTAGGTCTTTTGAGCCGGATCGACGGCACATTCAGGTTTCAGAAACATTTTTAATTCCATTACAACATCAAATTATTTGTCATAGACATTCCGAATGTCGCAACGTAGTAATGAGGCGAGATCGTCGTAGTGCATACTACTGCTATTCTCGTATTTTTCCGTTTCATTCAATTGCTTTTTGTTCCCATACGAATTCGTCACGACATCCTCTCGTTTGTCACGCAGGTTAGCATCGATCCGTAATCGTATAATTTCTGTTTATCGCACGATATAAGCAGAAGCCAGGAATTTTACCGTAGTTACTCCGACAACCCAATTATCGATTGCCAGTGTTACGTTTTAGAAACGTGCGCTACAATATCTCGACTTGCGTAATTACTGGTACGGTGACATGTGTTTAACATACATGCGAGTGACCATGTTTGGTGGATGCGCCGGGGAGATGAAGCAAACTCTCGGGTCATTGTTTTCGGGTGGAAACAATTTTAACTTTAAGAGAAATGATTACTTGAGTTTCATTCATGTAACTTTAGGTGGCGAGTTCGCATAAAAATAGAAAGAAGCGGTTGTGTGGATTTTGCCACTTGCACAGTTCCTAATCTGATTATGTTAATCTGGTTGATTTTGTTTTTCAGACGTTTAATGTGTTAAATTGTTCGCAGTCGAATAAACAAGGGCGGTGAACCACCCACGGCGACGATGGAGGCAGAAAGGAGAATACGAAGAGAAATCGCCAACAGCAACGAAAGGCGGCGAATGCAGAGCATAAATAATGGTTTCCAATCACTCAGATCCTTGTTGCCGCATCACGAGGGAGAAAAACTAAGCAAGGTAGGTCTTACGAAAATTCATTTCCCGCTAGTGTTATTGTTAACATTGTGTGGCATTTTAATGCCGCGCTATCTATTTGCGATGATGAGATTTGCTAGAAGGAAATGCAACAGGAAGTTCTGGTTGGCGTGCTATCATCGCCGAATACCACAACATGGCGGTTTTTTCCTCCAAAGGAAATGTGTACGAGAGTATCTTCACTGTTCATGTCCAATGAATTTAGTTGTTGCCAGTCAGCTGATTCGAAAGTATAAAAATAGGCCATCATCTGATTGCGTCTGTGCTACTATAGGAATTTCATGGCCGATGCTGCTGTCTAGACATGGTTATTTTCGGAGTGTTAGACCAACTATTAAATAATACATCCACACGAACGTTTTTTCTGTCTATCGAGCAAAATGCTTGATATCGATCTCTTAAACGTATAATTATTATTTGAAAACAGCTGTCACTAGTAAGCAACATTCATTTGAACAGGTGACGGCTTAACTCGGCCAAAGACGGACAGGCAAAGTGCCTATTTGAAATTTAGACATGCACCATTTGTCTTGTTCTTGGCATAGCTACGATTAGACCTGGTCAACGGCTTCGACGACTAAACCAAGCATGCTTCTGGTGGTATTCAAGCGAAGGTCACTGGCCAGAAAACATCAAGTCCAACACAAACGAGTTTAAAGAGCCGACGAAATCACAAAGCACAGCCACCAGCTGATTGTATGTATGCTTCGCTTCACGGATGTTGCTCATCGTGCCGGACGCACATTGTACACCGCTGATGGTAGTTTAAATGTCCGGGACATTTAAATCGAACTGCGTTGTGCCGGCTGTGCCGCCGACGACAGCGTGAGAAAGCCGACAATTATGCTTTTGGGAGGCGAAAAATCTTATAGGAATCTAATTGGAAGCACAGAATTAGATGGCTCAGAAACGCTCTTGAACTTGATTGTCTGGTTCGACATGAATGAAGAAGTTTGTCAATGAGAGAATCCAAAATTTTTAATACCTGGAACAGCCTTAATGGATGTCGCTGCAGGTGTAAGTCCTGCGTTGTCACTATTGTAAATATAGATGTAATAAGGTAATAAAGCATACACTTCTTGTCGTTCCTTTAAACCCAACCTTTCTGCCAAAAATTGGAAATCGTTATATTAGTGAATAGTCTGATGATTATATTACTAACGATTGAACTGCAAAATGGGCCTAGACATTGTTGTGAGACCAGAACAATACTATCCATTGTTGAAGCTTATATAATGGCGTCCCCACACTATTCAGCCATTGGTTCTGTCTATAATACGGAAATGAAAAGGCATAAGAACCAGCTTTTCGCCCTTTCACAAACATGAGCATCGATTAAAAAAAAAGCAGAATCATGGTTATTTTTTGCACTGTTAGTAGAGAGTTCTGACCCCATAGTTTGAAGGCTCCAAATCGTTACCACCTTGAATGCCTGCATAACAAAGCTTTTATCTCGTCGCATGGTGGTGTATTGATATTCACGATTTTCGGGGCGTAGCTCGTTATTCTCGGCGTTTCTGCGGTCGCCAGACTGTCAGAAACTGGGTCAGGGTATTTTAATACAGTCTGGCCGCCTTTGTCTGTTGGTGAAGCCTATTACAAATGTGTCTGCGAGCCAAGGCAACGCTATGCAGATACGCGGCCCCTGAAATGATGGGTTATCTTGTGCATGGTGTTATAGTTTCTTTGTTGAAATAGCCGAAGGAGTGAATTTTAATCCACAAACTGTGCGGGTTGGAATATTACAACGACCATGGGTGGAATGCAACTGCGTTCACCACGTGAATGACAGATAGCCTTGGGAAAATCCAATTAATTGATCTGTTGTAAAAGTTATAAGGTATGAATGAAATACCACATAGGCGTTCAGATGTGGGGTATTTTTAGGGAGAACAGCCCCAATTTAAATTAAGCGCCACGGTTTCCTTGCTGAATTCTCGCAAAATCGGGATGTTCTAATGTCGAACTGTTTGTTTATGCGCGACTGAATACGATAATGCGACCGGTACGAGTCTGCGATAGGTGCGTACGATGTACATTACGGTAGGTCGAGTATGAATGAACTCCATTTGGGTTAAATGTAGACGTCCACGGCGGATAGTGAAGGTATTCATGTTCTCATATTAAATTTTACGGCAAATGTTCGAACTCCTACCTAGAATTGGCCTCCGTCACGTAATAGGCACGATAAATCTCGTTAAAAATCTTTGAGTTCGTCGACTGCTTCATAGCGATTTTGAACTTGGTCCAGAGAGGATTTTCAACGCGCGGCTTAATAAGGTTAGGTCATGGACGTGGAAGTTTCGATCATCGCTAAAAATGCACTCCTAAAATGGTCCTTCGAATTGGTTGCCGGCGCTTCGTTGCAATGACTCACTTTGCGTACAGCCTTCACTAGGCCTCTCAACATCCAGACATCGCCTTGTTTAAGTCGAGCGTCTACTACGTTCACTCTCAGCTGTTGCTGCACACGCGTTCGAACCGTTCCATTTTGATCTATTGATTCCTCGGAAAGACAAACAACCAGTTAGCAAATGCCAAATAGGTAGGGCATAGAATGGGGAAGTTTGCTCGACGGAAGATGTTATTGGCTCTTTCGGACGTAGACGTTAATTGCGCTAATAGTTTGTACACATTCTTTGACAGGAAGGTCCTTGATGTGGTATTTTCCAATTGTTCGTGCTTAGTTTGAAGGCATTAATATAGATGGCAACGAGTCTTGTAGGTTAGGAAAGGTCTAAGACTTTGGAGGCTTTGTCGAATATACTATTTCCATTTACAAACGACTCCTCTGGTGTCATCGGAATAGAATAGTATTCCTTTGAATCCAATTGAAGGATCAAAATGATAATGACACCCTCATGAAATTTTTGAATACCTCCGGGTACCTAGTTTCCCGCAAATGGTATCCGTCGAATTAACTAACTTACGCACGTACCGTTCTTGTTTAGTAAGCAGACGTTGTATGGGTCTCCGCCTTTCATTTATTATCTCGTTCTTTGGTCGTTTCCCGCCAAAACCAATTCCGCTGGCAAGGTCGTCGCGGTTTTTTCGCGTGGCCTTCGATCGCTTTGGTTCCACGTTTTTCTTCATCATAAAACTCGACGGACTGTTTTTTTAATCAGCGCGACCTTTATTGTTTTCCGTTTGTCGTTTATCTTTCGAAGCTGACGCCATCAGCCGTTTTTCAGATATGTTAATTAAATAGCTAAATATCATCCATCCATTCATTAAAATTTTCCACAGACCGCTTTGCCGTGGAAAGACGTTCAAGTGATTGTGTTTAAAATGTTAATTTAACTTGCTGAGCGAGCAGAGTTTCTCAGGTGAGTGGGTTATGAAGATTCACTCATTACGAGGTCTCGTTTGTTTCGTTCAGCGAGGCGAGACCTTCACGGTCTAGTCGTTCTTCTCGTGGAAGTGGACGTACCGTCTTTCGCACGCACCGCGTCGTAAAGCCATCAAGGTTTCCAGCGTAGAGTTCATCAGCCTCGGTCTGCGGCTTTGTCTTGAATTTCGTCCAAAGTGGGACAACGTCGCGATCGAATCCATGGGACAGAGTCAATCGGCCATTCATGAATGGGATTATGGATCATTTTTTGTCCCAATTAGTCGGGCAGGAGCTACAACAGGCTCGTCTTACTCGATTCAGGAATGTCATCGTCGTCGTACGCGTACGGAGCAGAAGTGCACTGGAAATTACTAGGATTGTGCGCGCGCTCACCTTGCGCACTGCAGCTCCTATTGACTACACGATGCATTTATGTATGCAGTAGTACGCTGCATTTTACGCTACACCCGAGAGAGACGACCAATAGTTGTGGCGATGCTGCTCCTGCTACGCGCGACTCCGTCTCTGTCCCTTATGCGGGCCAGTGACGTCACGTCTGGCTTGGACTCACGCCAAACCGGCAGCAGGAGCGTCCCGGCAGGAATTCGAGGAGACGAACTTAAACTTCGGCGATAAAGAAGGGGTTGACATTGGATGTCGCGGGTCGCAACTCGCCTCACTTTAAAACATCTTTGAGAAAATCCTTAATATTAGACAGCAGGAATATAACATGTTGCAGGAGGAATGTTTTCGATTTTAGGTCTACCCTCGATAATCAGAGAACAAAAAAAAAGTTGTTGCATTTACTATGCTCCAACTTCTATTACGTGTGCCCGTTTACCGTTGCGACACCCACGTTCGTAGATACTAGTTTCACACGAGTTGCAATAGTTATTTATGAGGAATTTTACAAATATGGGGCGTGGTAATCCGTTTAGCGTACGCTAGTTTCGTGATTTTTTAAATATAGCATTGCTTTAAATTTAAAAAGTGGATTTTTGACCTATGAATATCAAGGCTTGGCAGTTCTTATACATTCCCACTATCTAACTCTAAACTCTGTGATTTACATCAAACCAAAAATGATATTTTCGAAAAAAAATCTTATAATGAACACAAACCGTGCTGTATCTACCTGTAGGGTTTTTGAGTTTTTTATTACTACGTTTATGCTTTGCCTAGTGGAAAGTTGTTTTTCCTGATTGGATAAGCCCGAAATTAGGTGGATTATCGTTCCGCATTACTTCTTCGGGGTCCCGGCCTTTTTTCTACTCAGCTAAATTTCACATTTACCCTTCCACTTCAAATCCAAAATGAGTGTCCAAGAGGGATTATCCCAATTTAAAATACATAGTACATTTTCTACATTCTTGCGATCTCAAAATTTGTAATTTTCTTTTTTAATCCTGAAGAAAATGGAACTCTTCCAGTTGGCAACCATTTCTATTTGATTAAAAATTTTCATTTGTTTCCTGATAGTAACAGTTCATGTTGGCACCTACGACGTGTAAAAATACCAAAATGCCGGTACCTCATGAATAATAAAAACAACTCGTTTATTTCATTTTAAAGAGGTAATAGTATTCAGTGTAACTTTTGGAAAAAGAAAAGTACAAAAAAATCTTATTGAAACTGAGTTATTGAGATTGAAAAGTGTTTCATTTGTACAAAATTTGGTTGGGGCCTCCAAAGGTGGTTCGCCAGGAAACCATTATTTTGTACTGATGAAAAAAGTAACAATTTTTTTTTGGGTCCGGAAGAATATTATAAGAAATTATATACATACTCCCAAAATTGAACACGTAGGTATTAATGCCACCTGATACTATTTGTGTATTTATTTAGACCTATTTATGATGGATCCACAAAAAGCTTTTTTTTTATTTTGGTTCGCCCTGTGAACCCGATGTTTTCAGGTGCAGCCGTAATTAAGGTGTTAGCTATTTTCTGACCATCATTGTTCTATTGTCTATACAGAGCTCCTCGTTTAATATTGACTCGATACTTTGTTCCTGCACCTGTCCATCCGTTTAATAGACGGCAGGTGCCTTGTTTTAACCCATTAGGATGTAAAAATTTGAACGCCCGAAATTATGGCAGGACGACCGGTTATACTAGAAATTTAAAAATAACTAACCCTGTACAATTTCGTGCGTGTGCGAAAAATTTACGAGTGGCGTTTGAACACCAAATCGCCCATAAATGATTGCGGGCGTCTTGGCAACGAAATCGCAATGTGTTACCCTGTGAGCGTTTTGCTGGCGCCCACGCCTCGTTCGTAAAGGTCACCAATGCACAATGGATGCAAGTCATTCAGTGCCACCTCTAGCAACTTTCATCCGCAGAAAAAAATTTGCTATTCCGGGCAACTTCCCCATCGACGTTTTTCCACAGATAATATTGCACACGTGTTGCGACGGCGGGATTTCGGGTGTGGTCGTTAGTTCGCAGAGGGGCTCCACAGAGTCTGACATTCCCGCCACGTTCCGTTGCCATGGATACACGTTTAGCGCTTACACCCCTCGGAAAACCACCCTCGCATCGCCCACAACCACCGCCAGCTCGGCTGACAGGCGGCTGAACCAACATCGCCAATGACACATAGCGTACGTACGTGTTTATCTCAGAGTACACACATACACACGGCATACATAACTTAATTAGTACCGGTCGCCAGTCCTGGAATCGGGAGTTTGCTGTTACAAAAACTTTTCGCGATTAAAGTCTCCAGGTGATCAATGACAACGACAACGCGGTTGTCAATACGCGGGGGCGGTTTGTTTGTTGGAGGCTCATTTATTAAACAGTAAATTCTTTACGACGATCTTGGCCAACATTTTAATTTTTAAATTTCCTCAATAATTCAAAAGTTCCCCCTCGATCACTACAACGTAGTTTTTGAATCTGACGTGTGTTTAAAATACGCATTAATTGGTCCTGGCGGGATCAGGTGTGGAGCGTCGCCGTGACCCAGACGTTCGTAACGGCGCGAAATTGTGTAGATGGATCGTTCGATGATTTCAGGACAGCCACCCAGGCCGCCATATGACCTTTAACGCCACCACCCCGTCCGGATCGATAGAGGCAGTCGGGGCGGCGTCCAAGGCCGATCGCACTTTGCGTCGCCACAATTCCAACTTCACCCCTCTGTTCAAGGGCAGCCAGCGCCGGGACGCTCCTCGTTCCGACCCCCGCGCAGTCCATTTCAATGCGTCATCGATCACCGGACCGGGCACCGAATTTTCAGCTGATACATTGTGTGCAATTTGGAACCAAATGTTTTCTGAAAAGTACACCCAGCCCAGAATCATCCTAGATCCCGCCTCTGCGTGGACTACCGACCGCTACGTTAAGTGAGAATTCAAGACTACTGGGGCTATTTTGTCTTAACAGGTTGATATTATATTTTCGAACTCGTACTGTAATAAACTATGCATAAGCCAGACCCACAGGATCATAAATTGATTATCCGCGCAGATCGGAGCTCCGGGCAAAAAGCAACTAACTACAAATTTAGTTTCAATGGCAATTATTCGCACCCTATTATCGTGTGCCACCCGCATGACCTATGTTAATAATGGTGGCGTCGTAGCGGTGCTTGTAGCGTTTTTCTTTTTATGTTTGTTGGGAGTCAGATAATATTGCGCAAAGCAAATTTACCTCTCTCATGACAAGTACGTATTTAATGCATCCCCGGAACTGTACCTGTGACCGGTTGCACTTTGACCTTTTCCCAGTTTTAGCATTACGAACGCTAGTGGACGAATTTATTACAACTCGTATGGAAATTTAATGAGTGGAAGATGAAATGGTATTCAGTTTTATGTTTAGAGTGATTTCATTCATTCCATTGTAATTACGAATTTCAGTTAAGTATTTAGAACTCTTTCATTCTTAATGAGGATCTCCTAACGTGAGGAAATGTCTATTGGAATAATATTAATTTGTTGAAGTCATGTACGTAACCTTTGGAAAATATATCAGTCTCATATTTTCGCTCCGTAGGCTAATTGATTTTTTTTTGTATAGAATACGCTCGTTCTACTTCGTAGTTTCCACGCCAGACACTAGACCGTAGGCCCCGATTTAGGGTATAGATCGATACCCACTACGTTTCGTCGTGACCAGCCCTGAACTCCGGTTGTAGTCCTCCTTATTTCCTCTTTCGCCTTTTGTTTCCACCTCTTCCGGGTGCACCCAAGAAAGCGTTCCGATTATTGGCAGGTAGTCAACTTTCGCCGCTGTCGCTAAAACCGAATTAAAAACAGGGGGAGCGGGTACGAGATTTCACCTGCAAAAACCGTGGGTAAGGTTCGTTCTTAATCAGGCGGTACCTCAGTTTTCATTACCGTCTATTACTACCGGCATTCCATCTTATTTAGAACGGTGAGACCCTGCAGACAAATGTCCATAAAGTGCACAAGCAGATGGTTGACATCTAGCAATTCCTGTTACGAGCTATCGGAGAAATCGCATGCCTGCAGGATTCGCTTACTCCTACAGTCCGTCCGTCACCTACGCCATTAATTTTTGCTACGGTGCGGCCACCAGGCGAGTCGTTGCAGGACAACATTCTTCAGATGCGCCGCTTCGTGTGCCTTTGGCCAAGGTTACGATATCTGATGCGTCCGCTAGTTGCCACGGCAACGGTCGTGCTTCGGCATTCCTGACGTCTCCTTTTACGTAAAGGGCAACCGGCACGATAACACAGCACTTTTGAAGTGCTAATGGTCGAAACAGCCAAAGCAAATCGCACGAAATTGGCCCACCAGTTCATTCAGACGGAAGTTTTGACTAGTGCCGAAGAGCGGTAGGAACCAAGGGGGACATCTGAATGGTCCTTCTAAATAGTTTTACCGTACGAAGATCATTTTATAGAATGTGCGAGACATTCCGGAGAAGTTTTCAGGTGCGAAACTGAGTTATGTACGTTGTACCACTGGCGTTACTACCAGTTACCACTCGGTCACACTTTGCACGGTAGTTACGTCACACATTCCTCGAATTCCTTTCTTGCAACGTTTCTTCTTTTGCTGACATCAATGATGGTTAAAGGAACGGATTTTGCGCATATCCCCCGTGCCGCAACATTTACTCCTTCATTATCCCCGCCTGGAAGACACCTGTGCAAGTTTTTCCTCATGTAAATTTACGTGCCAGATGTCCTTGGTTCTCCAGGAGCTATTGACCTATTCATAGACACGGCTAATAGAAATGCCAAGGTGGTTTTTTCAATTCTATGCTGCGCGCAACGTCTAAGCATTTTATTTTCAGATACTCTCAAGAATGCCATTCACCTGTGATGTTGTTTATATTCTAGCTGCGAAATAGGTGGGATCCGATTATCTAATCTCGGATAGACACTGTATTAACACCACTCCATACTATGGTGCCCGAGAAAATTGGGCTTCTGATAACAGGAATTTCGTAATTTTTCAAAGACCGTGTGCGCGTAATCAATAACCTAAATCACACGTTCGAGTTGGATAATATGCATGTTGTAATTCTGACGTCAAAAAACCACTGGAAGTGCGATGAGTATTTCCGTTCTTCACCGAGATGACCAAGAACCAGGCTGTGCCACTTTATCGTGTCCAATGCATGACGCAAAACTAGCCTGATAGTTTACGTAAAGCAACTCTCCGATTTTGTTGGAGAGGTTGGGGACGGAACTATTTTTGCCGCTATCTGATCCGTTCGCAATTCCACACCATTTGCTACGTATTTTCAGCTGTATCATAGCGAAGGAATGCGTTCGTAGAGGGGTCACCGTGGGATCGATAAACTCGGTGGAGAGACAAGAGAGAGGCCCCTCTTGTTAGACGTTCGCGCAGCAATTATGAGAGAATTTATGCGGCAGCAGCAGCCTCAAAACGGCGATTGTGTGGCGGCGATTTTGCAGATTGTAATCAGCTGTTTACTGCAATTACGCGACCGTGTCATCTAAAAATAAACGCGTTAGCTGCGGAGCAAACAAGCGGAACGATTAAGTCATGTAAACAGCAAACAGCTGATCTCATAATTGGCGACGGCGGTTGCCAGAATTCACCTTGTTTTTCCAAAAGGAACGGTCCAGGAGTTTGTTTACAAAATACTGCCGTTCGGCCAATAATACATTTGGTGCTGTTGCGAAAGAGGTGGTCACTGGATGGATGCGATTCTTCCTGTGCCTGGCACGGCTCTATTAATATCACTTGAAGTGCTAGACACATCCTAGGTACAAAGAGCTTCATTGCGACAAAGGAAGCGGGAGGCTCGCTGTTGTATTAGCTCTAACGAGTTTCTTCCCCTTGCATACGTTTTCCATTTGAAAACGTGCGTGCCGGAGTCGTAATTGGGTTTTTGTCGGTCGGCCTTGATTGAGAAATTTGAATTTCTAAACTGTCGGTCCGAACGCTTTTATCCGAAGAGACCACGCTGCGACCTGAATTTTTCTCAGCTGATGTCAGCAGTACCGTGATCAGCTGTTTCTGGGACGGGCCTCACAAAAGGTGCTTCGAGTCGTACAATAATGCAATGGGCTGATCTCACCGCTCACGCAAACACGGACCAATTAACAACAAACTTTTATTTTCGTTTCGAGAACGGGCAAAGTCGAGCCGTGGAAGAAGTCAACACGAGGATCGGGTTTCGTAATTAGCAGTTTTTAGGCGACGATGCTTCCGACCCGCCGTCATTAGCGCGTTTAGGGACCATTATCGAAGGAACGCCATTATCGGGGCACTATTTGGGATGATTGCTCAAGCCGGATGTTTACAAATAGAGAAAAACACGTAAAATTTACAGTCGGATATTTTCTTTTATGGCTGTCTTACCCAGATCGTATTATCGCCAATGCTGTTTTTACAGCTTGAAGCGAGCGCAGAAATGGTTGGCACTCCACCAGGTAAGAATCCATACTTCTTATCCCTACCAATCAGTTTATATCAACGAGTCACAATTTTATTGTTTGGTAATTGGAATAAAAATAAGCTATGCGGATGATTTTGCGTCTGTGCTTCACCCTTCCTTGATATTTAATTGTAGTACACAATACGGTACCTGAGCGCAGGGAAGGTATATATTTCCCAAATGCAGACTCAGTTCGGAAGAGGCCAACGTCAAATGAATTTCTTAGTACATATGAGTAAAAGTGTAGTGTGAACGATAGCCGTAGGCGAGTGGCTCAGTTTCTTGGCCGGTCTAGTCATCCAGGCGACTTGATATATTTTACAAGAACTGAACCTGGGGTACCGACGTTAGCTCCGTGCTTTCAACAGAATGCGTGCCGGTGGACGCAAACCTTCAATTGAACGTTGTTTATTTTCACAGCTGCACTTTAAACCGGAAACGTCCGTCCACCGCGTTTAGCAGAATACAATCCCTCTTTAATTCGACGTAACCAAGACTGTACTTATACATCCATAATTTCCGACTCTTCCCCGTCCGCCTGCCTGGTGATAAAATGTGACGGTCACAGATCAAAGTTCAACGCGATAAAACCGACGTCAATGAATGGAAGGCTAAACCGTGATCCCCGAACAACAAGAAACTAACCTAGGATAATTTGAATTTTTTGGAAAAGTGCGATCTCCACGCGTCTAAATTGTATTCTTCGTCGTCACGTCCTCTTTCGGCAGGTCCAAGAATTAGGGGTCGGCGCCACGCCCAGCTGATGTCGCAGTGACGTCACGACGCGCCGGGACGCTCGATATACGGCCCGCACCATTGACGTCACGGGGTTAACGTTCTAGTTTGGACGGCTCCTCCACAGGAACTGCCCGGCGTCTTGCTTCTGTTTTATTTCGCCCCAAAGTGGCACGTTCTGTTCCTTCTGGCAGGGCTCGAGAAATTTATTCGGTTTTAAATTTTCATCAATTTAAGGCCAAAATCGTACAACGAAATTGTACAATTTGGTCGAAAATTGTAAAGGCGGCCACTGACGGTCCAACGCACACACACAGGATCCAAATCTGTAGTAATTTTGAAACTTGTCGAATCAACACGTGGTTATGTATTATCAAGCGAAGAAAATTTAGACATATTGTTGCTTTGTATCTCAGACTCCAGGGTGTACTGACCTCCAGGGATGAGTAACAACCCTAAATAGCTTCAATAATACCGTTACAAGTACCGTACAAGGCTTTTCGGCCCAACTTACAGAACGTATATCTAAATGTAAAACTATGAAAGAAGACAATTTGAAATTAGAAAAAAAAAAACACTAATATTAATTTAGCGGTAGAAACCACCTCAAAAAAATCTCCGGTAATTAGTCTTCTTCACAAGTTCAAAAACGTGGAAAACTAGTTCTTGTTTACATTCGGATATATAATTGTTAAACTAAAGTTCTTTATTATAATCTAGTAATTATGATTCCTTTAAACAATTAATCAAAAAAAAAACAACCTACAGAAAGCCATATACAATCAGACCAGATCGTACTGCGGGAGTTCAAAAATTTTAACTGCGGTCCAATCCGATCCAACAGTGTTGGACGTCCCCACACACGATCAAATTCCTTCCAACTTCGTCGTATCCAACCAAATCGTACTGCGGCGTTGGACCGTGAGTGGCCGGCTTTAGAGGATTTAGGGGCTACCACCGAAACTTTCGAACTAACTGGCAGTCAGATAATTAATAGAACCACATAAATATGAATGTCGGACTATTCTGCAACGTAAGCACGCTTACAAGAGTTCAATTTAATTCATTCAACTTTGGTCTTTGAGGTGAAAAGCGATTTGAACAACATTTGATTAGAGACGCGGACACGACAAGATTATAAACATAAGTCGATTGATGTGGTAAAAGATTTAGGGAAAATTCAACAACTTTTTTAGTGACATTTGCATGAAGTGGTACTCAAGTTTTTCGCTAGTGGATCTCGTATGATTACGTTTAATCTTCAAATTGGCAAACCCGGTGAACGTCGGGATTCGTAACATATATGATCAATTTTTCTGAGTATTGGATTTCAATCAAGTTCTGAATATTGGATAATATTGATGTTCTGATTAAATTTGCATATGCATTTAGTCAATTAGGGTTGGCTTTACGACCAACTTTTCCAAGTTTATGTTCGAGGGATTCCATTGGCGTAAATGTGCTTCACAATATGAATTATTCACCTGGTGCTATTTTGATACTAGCGTTTGTTCTCAAATATAAACTTATTGATTGTCTCATCGTTCTATTTTCAAGGAATACTGGTATCTGCCTTTTCATTATAGAGCAAGGCTCCATTGATATGATTTGATTGCACTGAAAACCATAAATATTAGATTGAACAAACAAATCTACCTGCGAGGGGTCGTCCGTTTCTCAGAATTAGTGAGAAATGTGTTAACAGTATACCTATTAAATTTAGAGTGCGAAACATGTTTGTTTTTCTTCAATACAAAGGGACACATTTTACAATAATATGCAGGGACTTACAGAAGAAAAAGGCATTTGTATTGTAAGTAGGGCGAATAGCAGGTACTCTGATCCAGGTCTCTACCTATGCACCTTTGGTGTGCATATATCTTGAGTGTTGCCAAAGAGGACAATAAGAATAGCCGTTTCGCGAATATGTACACAATAAATATCGTTTTCGACCAGACCCGGTCGACAGTTTTCAACCACAGGGGCGTATTTTCGATTGGCTGCCATCAAACGTCCCCGTGTGCATGTGAAATTCTGATGTCCGTGCGATCCAAGAAGGTTGTTTCGCGCGGAGGCCGCTTCACTTTGAATTGATGCATAGGTAAGTGCCTTTTAAACGCCTCCGTTTGTCCCGCACCGACCGATATACCGGATGCATCAGGGTCTTTCACCTGCGTTCCGATCTTCAACCAACAGTTGCTCAAGAAGATGAAAGAATATGCCATATTTTGGGACGGCAGAGTGGGTGAAAGGACGGAGGCGATCTGCTGTTGTTCCACACGCGAATTTATAATTAGAAGACGCCAGTGGGCCCCACGTTAAAAATGGCGGGAAACCGGGCAAACAGCGCTGCCGCGACCTTGAAAACTGCATTCCAAACGCGGAGCGACAAAAAAACGTCGGCGAATCCACGTTGGAAGCAAAGATGGACGGCAGAGCTCATACAACGGCTGTTTCCGTCCGTTTAAAAAACGCAAATCCGTAGCTAAACGAACAGCTGACACATAGGAAAATAATAGTCAGCCGTTGACTGGCGCCATTCGCGGCCAAGGTTAAGCGCATTAGCCGCGTGATAACATGAAAAACCGCTTCTTAAAATAGATTTCCGCGCACCTCTCACTCTTCCTCCACAGAAAAAGCGAGTGACGCTTCTTTATTGCTTCTTGAGCGGCGGAAATGGCCTTCAATACCGGAAGTGCCTCTAGATGTGGCCGCAGGGGCGCGTACATCTTATAAAACTCTTGGGATTTAAACTCGTTGCGGTGCGATTTCCCACGTCTTCGGCAGCGTCGATGTTCGCGTTGCCTTCGCAGCTTCCACATTCCAACACGCCGCTTGATGGCAGCACTGTCCGGTGAAACATGAGTACGTTGGGTGCTATTTTTAGAACGGACTTACCTTACCGCTTTTTCACCTGGGCAGACTACGATACAAGTAGTGAAGTAGTTGAGTAAGGAAGATAATTTACTTCGACGAATGCAGACAGCGATGTGTTTTCCGGGGATCTCCTTCGTTGTCGGCAAAGACCAGGAACAGATGGTGAATACGAGATAGAGGTGTAATTAAAATGACCCGTAAAAGATAAAAAGTAATGGGTAAATAAAGCCGAGTTTTACGACACAATTTGATCTGTGCGAGAAAAAGCTGTGTACCGTCAATCGTACCACTTACAATATGCATTTCTTGAATTTTTTCTAAAAACAATTGATTTAATTAATTGACATTTATTATTGCAATTGTACCTATAATTAATAAAATGGAGGTAATTTCAAGTTGAATTGGCCATCAGTTTCTCAATCAAATAACAGATTTCACCACAGAAACTTATCGATAACTCTCAAAAAAGTAGGTTTCGTCAAAAAATTGAAATGATGTGCTCAACAGCCATTCATGCAGATTCTTCTGTTATTTTAACAGTGCAATTTCTCACACTGCAGCTGTTCGAGAACAAGAATGTTTGCCAAAGGATGTACATTTTTGTGGTTTTTAATCGTTTTTGCTATACGGAAATTGTAATCCCACTTTAGTCACGAGTACCTCGTTGACATACTTCTTTTTCGTAACTTTAAATTTATTATGAGTAGAAATTGAATCAGGTACGCCTGAATCATGTTGCCAAGTTTTGAACAAATAAGGATAAATAACAGGTGACAATTTAATCTCGAAGGAAATAAAAACGATTGGCACCATTGAATAATTGGCAGCCCCTCATTTTTTAGGTTAAGATTGAGTGATGATTTCGTTAATTTTTGCTTGTTTTTTGATGTTTGACACATCTGATTAGGTGCCAATCTGATGTAATTAAGTCACATGGTAATATTTTCTTTAGATAAATGCGGCAAAGAACTAAATGAGTATATCAATGGTTTTAGTTTAATGACACTGTTGTTACGTGAAACAATTAATCTCATTATGAGATTCGATAATTGAGATAACAGTGCAGTTAGTTGAGAGCATTTTTATTTGATAAAATCATTGGCCAGTGAATGATCAGAGAAATAATCTATAATCTTCGATTATAATACAGGTTCCAATATTTCCAAGATCAGATAAATTCTAAACTATACCTCTTCAAGTCTCAATATTTCCAAGGAAATAGAAGTTGTACCTAATTTCTCAGAAGTTGGGTTGCAGATCTGACGTTACCACTCCGGGGAATAAGATATCCATCGCTCTTTCTAAAAATAGATTTCCTTCTCTTCCGCCGTCCGATTATTATGCAAAATTCGAATTTAACAGCTAAATGAGTACCTAGCGCCGGTTCGTTGATCACGTGCCCGTCAGCGCGGAGCACTCGTACGTCGTGCCGTTTTACCTTGAAAATGTCAAAGACATCGGTACGAGAAACTGCGTCGTGCGGGGGCCGTCAAAGGGGGGCACCGAATTCCGAAACCGCATTAACGAGATCTCTTCTTTCCAGGCCGCCATCCTGCAGCAGACGGCCGAGTACATCTACTCCTTGGAGCAGGAGAAGACCAGACTGTTGTCGCAGAACTGCCAACTGAAACGGCTAGTGAGTCAGCATGAGAGCGCGAGCGGCGGCGGCTGCGGCGAGCTGCCCCCAAAGAAACGCAAGACTGAAATCATTCTGCCCGCTATTTCGGCCGAGTCCTCTGACGAGGGCTTAGGTTCGATGTCTCCGGAACCCGTGAGTCTCATCAGCGTCAATGTGGCGGGCGAATCCGCCTCCGAACTGCGGCGGCAGCTGGAGCGGGAACGGGGTCTGAGACTGGTGTTGGAGGAGCAAGTGAGGCAGTTTGAGGGCCAGATTTACCACCAGCCGCAACAGACCCAGATCTACCAAGTGGAGGGCTCGGAGGAGTTGGCGTTGCAGCTCGTGAGCGCCGAATGTTTGCCCCCGGTGGGACACACGCAGACCGTGGTGTGCTCACCCCAGCACTCGCGCAGCCCCAGTCCGGAGCCCGAGCAGCGGCTACCTTCGGTGTGTATTTATTCGAAATATCATTTTGCGGCAACCCACTATACACTTCACGTGGAATTCGTATAGACAGTGCATTTTAGGTTGCTAGAATCTTTCGTTTTCCGCGGATATACCAATATGCAAATTATAATTTATTAAGTATCCTAATATTACTGTATTCGAGTAATTTTTGATATGAAATAATCAGACGCGGACAGCGTCCTTGGACATGGAAAATCATAAAACAATTAATAATTAGATAATTAACAATAATTTCTTAATTACGTTAATCGGAACAACAAATAAGTATCAAATTGTACAAAAAAAATTAACTGGTTATAATGGACAATCAAAAATTAAATTATGATACATCTAGTTGGCTTTGTTTTCCAGAGACAACATGATGTATGAATCATAATTATAACCCTACACTAACCTAAAAAATATTCAGAATCTGTCAAGCCGTCAATCATTAAATTTTCGTTTCATTTAGGTTAAAATATTATTTAGTTTAGTTTTAGTCGTTTCGCGCCCGATGCAAATTATTTACAGCATGCCTCCATTCCAGGTGCTCGAGGCCGCGATCAAAGCAGAACCCAAAGTGGAGGTGGAGCGTCTTCCGTCGCCGAACGCCGGACACGAAGACGCGACGCCGAGCCGCCTGTACGCGTCCAACACGTCGCGGCAGAATCTCGAAACGATCGTCGAAGCGATCCGGCACCTTGAGGGCGACCATCTCTTCGGCGACGAGCCCCTCACGCAGGAGGTGCCGTTGGCGCTGACGAAGAACGAGAGGATGAACACGCTGATGGAGTTCAGCGCGGCGATGGTGCAGCAGAGTCAGCAGTCGCGACCGGGGGTTATAGTGGTTAAGCAGGCCTCGTGATCCCGCATCATACACTTCGCACGTTCACACGCCTGCAACGTGCCAATCCCGGAAGGGAAATCGGGATCTGTCCCCACCAGCAAAAGCAAACAATGTTAGGTCGGCCTGCCGCTGCAAAATGCCGACGTTGTGTTCCTAGTAACTATTCTGTTGATTACATCTTAAATTTCATACGTCGGGGGCGAAGGACGGCGGCCGGCCATTTTTCTTTGAAAATTCAGATTCTAATGACGGTTTTTTTACGATTTTTGTTACTTAAAAAAAGTAAAGTTTCTCTTTATTTGAAACGCCAAAAATATATTTATCATAACTAGAAATTGTAGTGAAATTGTGTTCCTTTTGTACATATATTTTTACTTTTAGGGGAGCGCCGCTAGCGGCCGTTAGACATAGTTGTACTGTAGCACTACTAAGAAATGTGTTTCATTTGTCAATCGTTTGTTGTTTATTTGATTTGTCAATTCGTTCACTCTTGTTTATGAAGATGTATATACTAAAAGAACTTAGTATACGTATAATGAAGTTTCAAAATACTAATGATCGTTTTTCGTTACATAGTAGCTAATGGACGTTCAGTTAAAATGATCAGGGCACATGCCGAACACATTCGCGTAGTAATAATGTGGTGGCAAGATCCCGTTTGTAACTTGTTGCCTCTCTGTGAATTTGTAACTTCTGTCATTACCTGCATGAGTGTTTAAATTTTGATATGGTGTGTGCTGAGTTTCTTTTTGTACTAAAAATTGAAACACTAATTAAGTTCCAAGCTTGCCTCGGGACAGTACTGAAATTCTGAGTAACTGCGATAACATGAGTAATAAATTTAGAATAGCCAAGGTTTGGGAATGGACTCGTGCGGTGGCCGTTGTTATAGTAGTATATTTTTAAAGACGTAGGAAATTGTTGAGCCGGTTTGTAAGTGGAAGGTGACCACCCGCAGTCGCGTTGTTGGAAGTTGAATGTCTACTTGCATCATCCAATTGAAAGTTAGGAAAATATATATGCACTCAGTCGTGGGCTGTTCAGAGAAAGTTCCTCCATTTGTTTTCCAGTTTACTTTACATTTTTGTACATATTTTTTGGCTTTCATTGCAGTCTCGCAACCCCTAAGTATTTACAGAAGTTATGGAAGACTGGGTGTAGACATAGTAATAATAATTATATAGATGTACTTCTTAAGTCTACTTTGTATCTATTGGATGGATGTAAAGTAAGTTGATAACTAAATTTAACGTTTCTTTAATTGGTTCCCATTATTACTGTGATTGTATTTATATAAAATTGATAACATTATAATGCTAATTTAGTGTATGTACTAGCCACAGGCTATTTTGCGGGCTTGTATCTGTTTCAAACTATTGCTTTTCATACAGCACTCCATAATCATGTATGATTTACCAGCAGTTGTTTTTCACGCACTCTTTGTGTGAAGAATGACTACTAATGCGTTTTTCTTTTGAACTACCAACGTTACTGCAGCATACCTCGTACATCTGTCGCTTTGAAACTTGTATGTTGCATTAACATTGAATGTTTCTTTTATGGTCTGGTCCGACAAAGTAATCACTCCACACATTAACTTATGGTTATGTGCTTCGATCATTATGTTGTGTCGCTTGTATAAACAGAAATATTTCAATAAAACATTACAAATTGTACAATTCTTTCATTTACATTTTAATGAGGTCGAATTTGACGAAAACAGGCTGTTTCAGAAATAAGTGCAATAAATTTAAAATAAGCGGTTATACGTCGAATCGGATTTTTTTCGTTTGCTCGAGTGATATTCGTTACGATAAAAAATACGAAATTTTGACGCAACTTTTTTTCTTACTTATTAATGAACATCAACAAATTGTTACTAAGTATAGCGAAGTCCACATTGTTGGACCCAGCCGAAAAACCGAAGTGATTATACCACGTCGTCAACGGTATAATCGCTTATCTATACATGGTAACTAAGTAGAATATGTAATTGCTATTCGTTCAATTTACATATCATGTGTTCATTTAAAAAAGTCATCAAGTCTTCTATGAATTTGACATAACATTTTAACGTATGTCTGTTGCCAAAATAATAATGAAGTATGTATTGCTGGTTGCGGACGTTCAACTTGTAAATGAGGCAATAAATCACACGCGTTTTTCAATTCGTCTACGTCACTCAAAAAATCATAAGCAACTTGATGACTTTTTTAAATGAACACCTTATATAATTAGTAATCGAACTCATCAGTGTCAACAACTTTTCTTAATAAAATTTTGCCCTAAACTCCGTGGTTATCGAGTTAAAATTAGTAGACGTTTTGACGTTAAAGTAAGTTACCCGCCACTGAATCGCTCGGCTGACGATAAAAAGCATCGGAAACGTGCGTATTATTTAAATTGAAAATACCTTCTCTCGTGCTTCAATTTGGCTACTGGTTTATTAAATTATTATTATTAAATCCTCAGATACATCGTTAGGCTGTAAAAACTGGACTCTATGTACGTGATAGGGGTACAATTGTTGCTCCTTCAAAATTCTCCAAATGGTATAATGCGATATTCTAAACTGATTCGGTGGGCGGTTTTCACAATTTATTAAAACAGCGATTCGATTAATACAATGCAACGAAAGTAAAATACAATAACAAATTATCGGCGGTCACCTCCGGTGTCGACAAACTGACTTCAGTTATAAACCGCATTGATAAGCAGGCCGGGACAAAAACAACTGATTCTCAGTTAAAATAAATATCCATATGCGGCTCGTGAATTTTGTAAGGGGAAAAATGTTTTCAGAAAAGTCGTATATAGAACAGTTGTTGCTTTTGAAGAGTTCTAACACTGGTTTGACTTATTTCACTTCTTTCTGATACACCCTGTATAACAGTAATAATAATACAATGAAAACAATTTCTTGACCGTCCCCTTCTTCTCAGTTCTCCTCCACCGCTTTTTGAACATCTCCTGAAATTACTTAGTTTTGATTTTTACCTGATATAATATACTTTCACCTATAATAAGTGGTATTTTATGAGCAATAATGAGCCCAACTATATCGAAAATGCAACCCAAAATACACTTTCTATGGTATCGTCGTCTACCAGGTACTTTGGGTTGCGTTTTCATTCAATTGGACTCATTATTTCTCGTAAAATACCCGGTGTAAGTCTGTGAAGTCTTTCTTCACCGCATTTAACTAATTTGGTAAAAAACCTATATTTTGCTGCTGGCTTGTAATTTTGTTTCAAATCGTTTTAAAACTATCACTACCATATTTAAATTGGTATGAGGAAGTCGCCTGTGCCTTCAGTGTTCTCCTAAAAGGAGCCGTTTTCTCACAAAAATGCCTTAGAATTTTTCTTATAGAACTCGAGCTCTATATAAAAAACTATTTGTGGTCCACGCGCGACAGAAGTGAAATTTTTTATTGAAAACTATATAACATTACTTTACCATTGGTGCTCCATCCATGCACCTGACATTTACAGTCTGAATCTACCTACTTGATTTGGATCACAATCAATTAAGGAACAAAAGTCCGAGTTTACTTTGCAAAAATGTCCGTCGAAATCAGAACAAAATGCGTTTAGAGCCAATATGAATTAATCAAGAATCGTCCGATAAAAGTACAAATTATTTTAGTACTTATTTGAGTGGACAGGCTACCAACAATATAATTATGTAGAATATCGAAGAAAGGGAAAAACAACTTTAGGAAGACGACAAAAGAGATTGGACAATATAATACAATACATAATAAAATTATATAGATATAGTACCGAAATTACATACCTCCATTTTGGCGCCATCAAAGGCGGCAAATCCGAATAGATTTAAAACTGCGTACTAATTGTTCCAGTCAATTTAACTCATCAAATTGAATTGTTAACATTTTTCACGGTAGCTCCGAGACGAAAAAAAGGAACTATCGGTAACGTAATTGTGCTCCAATTATGCGAATGCGGAATGCGAACATTATTTTAGTCAAGTGAATTTTTGCATGTAAAATCGCCCATTAAAATAAAAACTGCGAACGCATAAAGATTGTACGATTGAAGGATTAAGTGCAAGTGAAAATATTATTGGACGCCACTGGGTAAACTGAACATACATTTTAATCTTAAGAATTTACCCTTGTCGCTAAAACACCGTTTATTAACAAATAACTAATTAACAATTGAGACACATCCGCACCGTCAGCTGGTTCTCTCCACACTGACTCACAATCGAACAATTAGTAATTAAAATTTAAATATAATTATCTAAGTCGAACAAACTTTAATAAGCGAAAAATTACAAATGGAACATGTTTCGGCAAAACATTACTGCCATCATCAGCCCTAATTTAACAAGAGATTAATGATACAATTGATGAATTACAGAGGGGTTCTGACCTTAAAGAATATTAAAAATTCTGACGTTGACGTTATTTTGAATTAAATTTGACGTTTTGAAAAGGTTACATGATTTTTAAAAGATTTCGTAAAAACAACATTTTATAAAATGTAAAAATTAAAAATGGATCAAGGAGAATCTGGTAAGTTTGTTTGAGTGGTAAAAAATGAAAATAGTGAATTAATAATGGGATTATTGAAGTTATTCTGTTCGTTTAAAGATTTGTTTTCCAGTTTCAAGGCTTTCCTTATTTCCAAAGTCTCAAGAAAATTTAATTTCCGGCCTTTATTGCATTTATGAACCAATTTGGAATTTAAAATTTAAATATATCTAAGTCGAACTCCACAAACTTTAATAACTGTAAAATTACTAGTGGAACATGTTTCGACAGAATTATAATTTTTTATATTCTTTAAAGGCTGATGATGGCAGAAGTGTTCTGCCAAAACATGTTTCATTAGTAATTTTACAGTTATTAAAGTTTGTGGAGTTCGACTTAGATATATTTAAATTTACTCCACTGGGATTTAAGAACATTCTTCTTGTTTAATTTAGAATTTGATGGTGAAAAACTATGTTTCGTTATTAATATATGATTGGCGAAAGAAGAAGGTGTTGATGGAGGAGAATCAAAATCTGTGTTGTTATAGATGTGCCTGAAATGTTCTTTAATACGGTCTGATATTTTGCGACCTGTCTGACCTATGTAGAATGACTCACAAGAAGAGCAGTTCAATTTGTATACACCTGATGACGATTTGTAATCTAATGGATCTTTATTTTTAATAAAAAATCTGGATAAGTTGTTATCTGTTTTAAATGAAACTTTAAAACCGTTTTTAGAACATTTTTCTGAGACGACACCAAAGTATGTTAATGAATTTGAAAAGGAAATTGTTCAATCCAATTTCAAAATTTTTAAGACAAAAAATGGTTGTCATTCCAATAGCCTTAGTCAATCGGTTAGTTGTGGATGTGGCGGCCCACCCGCCCACCACATTCACATGTGGTGCCATGAACGAATTGGTTTTTAGTCTCAAGGAACAACTGTGAAATACAAGAAACAGATTGTGCATACAATAGGAAAATGGTTGTCATTCCGAACCACTTTGTCAACCATTCAGTTAAAAATGTAAATTTGAGTATATATTTTGGTGTAAACCTCAATTTGGATTGATTCTCATTACTGGTATAAGATTTGTTTGTGACTAAAAAGCGTATGGTTCTGGCATTCTTTGTTCTGGCGGGTGGGCCGCTCTTTCTACTATATTCATCAACTGACTAAATGGATGAGAAAAAAAACATTTATTGTTTGAAAAGATGAATTTTGATAGTGGTATAGAAAATAATCGGTGGAAAAAGTAATTAAAAGCTGCAAATTTATGGGAAACAGGGTGACAAGAGTCAAAAGGTATTACGCAATCTGTGATACTAGGTTTTCTATAAATGTCAAATTTAAAAGTATTATTATTTCCAGTGATTGACAAGTCTAAAAAGCGAATTTGGGAATTGATTTCAATTTCAACGGTGAACTTAATGAATTAGTTTAAAGAATTTAAGTTGCTGAGTGCGTTATCAAGTTCAGAATCAGATCCTTTGAATAAAACAATTATGTCATCTACATATCTGTACCAAAAGAGAAAATGATCTTTAAAGGGAGAAGAACTTAAAAACTGATCTTCTAAGTTATTCATGAATATTTCTACTAAAAGAGGTGATAAATTAGAACCCATTGCTAAGCCTGAGTTTTGTGAATAAAAATTATTATCAAATTGAAAGAAATTTTGATCGAGGACAGTCTCACAAAGTGAATGTAAATTTAGTGCATGTATGATTGGGATATTAGAATTAAATAGTAGGTTTCTTTAAATTAATAAGCAAGATTTGGGTGGGATGCTGGGGAATAAGTTAACTACGTCAAATAAAACAAGTCTCGTGTGTGATGAAATTTGTAAATTTCTAATTTTGGAGCAAAGATCTATTGAGTTCTTTATTGCAAATTTGTTATTGACTTAGTAATTATTTAGTGTACAAAAACCATTCATTCAAAACAAAAGAAAACACCACAAATAAATAAGCCAAAGCCACCTTCAAGTTCTGACCTGTTTGTCACCATGGTCCGCCATTTTGGCGCCACTATAATTGCGATACTTTATATATCTAGGCGCTTAAAAATTTGCGCCTTTCACAAATTGACGTTGGCAACCAACAATTCTCACGCAATTCAAACTTTATTTTACATCCATTCTTACAAATTAATCACTAATCAAACAAACTTCGAAGCAATTCCCAGTAATTTAGTATAATCGGCCCCCTTTGCATGCGTCCTTTCTTTCAGAATAGTTCTCAAAATGGTTGGTATGGGCACATGTATTCTTGTTCCTAGTGGTGTACCATTGTCATCAATTAGCACAATATTATTGCTATCAAACTTGGGAACTTTGGGTTTTTGATTCTGTTTCAGTCCAACTAAAATTGCCTTTTTCTTTTCACCTTTGATTGCCACTAGGACTCTGTCACCTGAAAAATAAAACCTGCACTGGGTGTATGAGGTTATTGTTAATATACCTATATATCCAACTCCCGGTTTATTATACACATGAATACACCTAGGCGGTTTACCCTCAGCCATGGCCCTTTTGCCTATTTCACTGTTATCCACCACTCGAAGTCTTGCAAGTTTTCGAATTTCGTTGCAAGTCGTAGAAACGTGAAAACCTTTTGCATTTGATGGAATTATCGGCGAGACTTTGTTCAAAATTTGTTGTGTTTTGAAAAACATTTTTGGTTTATTCAGAAATTAAGTAATGGCAAATTAGGTTATGTTAAATAATAGCAAATATTTGAACCAATAATAACAGTTCCAATAAGATAAATTGTAAAAAGAAAACTGTAAAAAGGAAACGACTGCGGTTTCTAGTTCGCGTAAGCGACACCCCGGGGAGTCAATTGGAATGTAGATGGCACTGTTGCATTTCAGTGGTCTTCAAACAAATTGGTGCCAATGTTTTGCCTAAATTCCTGTCAGATCTAGTTGCTTTTGATACGAAAAAAAAAAAATTTTAGTGCCCTTAGGGGTATGTTTGTAAACAGGTGTCGGAGGCGAAATGAAATACCGACCGTTTGGTGTTTGTTACTGACCAATAAGGTATTCAAATACCGAACATTTAATTGCTATCCTTTTTCATATACACATATTACATTAACCAAAATTCGCAGTTTACTTTCGTGCACAATTAATTTCGCTTCGTTGTTTTTATTTCTGAAAAAAAATAATAACTAAATGATATTGAGAAATAGTTATATTACCAAATTTTGTCCGACACTTAGATCCAACTATTTGTCCACCATTACATTTTGCTTTAATTATGTGGGCTTTTTTAATTGATCCTTCTGCAACTGATTTGTCGCTCTCATCACGAAAATATTCTTCGAAACTAATCCAATACTTCTCTGCTGTCAACTTATGTGTCGTTGTTAATAAGAAAACTATCACTGCAAAATTAAGAATAAATGCGTTGTGATTCATGGTGAGGAACGTAGGTAAATTTGTGAATGCAATCTTGTGTACAGTTGATTTCTTTCTTAGATTAGATAGACACTCTTTAGAATTTATATTTAAACTAAAATGTGACCAGCTTTCACATAGATATAATAGGAATTCCCACTCATCCAAACGACCATGACCCTTTGAAGATGTCACACGGAGTAGTTTATTCTTTTCGTCCATGTTAATAAAGAAGTTTTCAATTACTGAATTTTGAGAAGAGAAAAAAGGAATGTACAGTTTATTGGGATATTTATTTTTATTTCATTTATCGTTATAATATAAATTTCACGGATGTATGTGTTCAAGGACGATTATAATATTATTACAGTTTGTTACTCATCAAGTCGTAAGATTTGCCCTCTAACCATGTATATCCTCATAACAATAGAAATTAGTTAAGAGTATTTATGTATTTTGGGTTGGGTATAAGGGTTTTTCATAAATGACTACATGCAGTAAGCTTTGTAAACTTCTCATCTTCTTCATCAAAATATATACATCATGTAAAATTTGAAGACCCGATATACAAGTGTTTCGCATAGTTAGCGCTCCGAAAATGTGACATTTGTTACTTCAAAAGAAACAAAAAATATGTGTGGATGATTCTATTCCAAAAGTGATTATTATTGTCCTGTATTATTTACTCTCACTGGTCATACCATAACATTGAATTCTTAAAGTTTTTATATTAATATGATCCTTCCGAACATATTTCATCAGTTTTTCTGTGTAATACGCGTGCGCCATATACCTCGAAATTACTGAAACAACTAGTTAGCCATATTGAAAGTACGTCATCTGATTTATGTTTACAAACCTGGAATAGTGCAACAAGTTTTTGTCATTTTAAAAGTCAATTTTCAAAAAGGTATGTCATAAATTTACTTGTCAGTACCGTGGTATTAGATAACTTAATTTATTACTGATGTGTTTTTCCATATAGATATTTTTATAGGTACTTATTACTAACCTAAATAATATTGTAATTGGATATTATCAAATTCATAACCAAATAATTACAGTTGATTAAATTTAAAATGTCAGTACCGTGGCAAGAAAAATTTGAATTTTGATTCTAATTCTCGATATTTTAAAAACGGGAAGAATGTCGATGAATCAAAGTGGACTAAATTTAAATATATTGAAGTCAAACTCCACAAACTTTAATAGACGTAAATTACAATGGGAACATGTTTTGGAATCACTCCCATCTTCGATTTTAAAGTTGTAGCAAAATCCTTCAGAACTAAAATTGAGTAACAATATGCATAAAAAAGTAAAAAAAAATAATTACAGAATCGAATAATTTTGAATCAAATAAGTAACAGTTAGAACAGAATCATCCATGTACCATTAGGGCCAAAAACAATAACAGAAGAAAAAGCACTTTTGTAAAATGTTATTTTGGAATCTCTGATATTAATTGTTCCAATAAGAGGATCTAGTAACGATAAATCAGTAGGTGGATTTTATTATTAAACGGAAGTTCTCAAAAGTTTTATTTCTAGTTGTGTAATAAGTGGTCCTTATACTGTAGAATATACATATAGTCCCTTCAAGTTGAAGGAAACTAACGTTATGAGAGTCACTCTATATGTATGCATATATAATTGTATCAATAATAATAATGAATGCCCAGTTCTGCTGAAATAAGTTGTGAAATAACAAATAAGTGAAGCTTAACCCAACATTTTAAAGCCTACCATCAAATAACCTCCAGTATCCACTGACCACGAATAATTATATAATGGCAAATCACGTGCTTGATGATTTTGACATTATATTATTTTTTCACCACTAGTCTAGAATGACATCATTATTAACTTATTTTGACGTTGTGAAGTTACTTTTCTCTCCTAGAAGTCAATAATTTGTCATTAATAACTACTAGTCAATCATAAAAACTATTGACATCTCAACAATATACTATAGGTCAGATTGAATAAACACTTTCGTACATCCCATGAGCGGATTAAAACGCACAATTTACACAGGAAAGATATATAGTTGGACGTTTGATTTGACAAATATTTTCCGCTTACACTGGCGAACTAGATTTGAGAATAAACATTGTCACTCATTTAACTCGTTATTTAGCTAAAGCGATGTTAATGAAAACATAATGGTGCTAGTAGTGAAAAAAATAGCATATAAATCACGGTAGAGAAGGTTTTTCTCAGCTTCGCAACTAATTGCCTTCTCTTCCTTGGTGTATATTGTACTATATTCATCCCCATATCCAAACTTGACAGAATCTTTGGTATTTGGAAACTTGTTGGAGCACGGCGATTATTTGTAGAAATAGCAATGTGTTATAGGTGTCATTAGTTTAATTAGCTTTTCATCTTTTCAACTTGCTCTTTTGCACTTTGCCCATAATCAATACTGTTTAATTCGCTGATCGAAAAATAACAAGCGCAAACTGTCACACTGTAAGATTTTAGGTTATGTTGTCAAAACTGTTGCGAAGAAGGTTGCAAAATTTGATCTCTTTTTATCACACTACTTCGATATAAGTCTTTCTTTATCGCTACAAATTTATCTTGTTGGTAGTTTTCGGTAACCAATCTGCACATAATGAAAATACTGAAATGACTTATCTTACGGGTAATGAGACAATAAGACGAAGACAAAGGAGAAAGAAAAAGAGAGCTAGAAGAAAGCCCAAAAAATAGTAATACAACCAGAGCAAAAAAGAAGTTAAGAAGAAATAGGACAGAAAATGGAAGAGATGAAGATGGAAAAAATAATGGATGACCTAAAATAAGTAAAGAAAGATGCAAGTGAAACCAGGAAAGAAATGAGAGAGCTGAAGAACGACCACAGACAGCTTAGGGATGATATGAAAGAACTGAAGAAGGCGAGGGAAGAGAAAGAGTAGAGAAGATGTAATAACATGGCTGAAACTAAAAGAGGCAGGACAAAGCATGAGCAAAGAAGTGGGTTGAAGAGAAGTTGAAAACAGAAGTAAAGATAACAGAGGCCTATGCTATAAAGACATGATGATACCGAACATAGAGAGATAGGAACAGAAACAGAACGTAATGAAAAACAAAGAAACACTGAGAAATATGGCAGGATCAAAAATTCTCATAAACAATGATTTAACAAGGAAAGAAAAAGAAACACAGAAAAAGATAGCGAAGGGTAAGCTCTAGGAAACTTCAGGTAGAAGGAAATTGGCGAAGATAGAATGATGACACCGGGCGAATGGAAAATTTTTGAAGAAAAATGGAAAAAACAGAAAGAAAAAAACGAAATAAGGTATACGATTAAACGGAAAAGCAACAGGAGAAAACAAAAGGATTTTTGGAAGTATATAACTGAATTCGACATAATTGGAATGGTGGAAACGAGGGTAGATGAAATGGAATGGAAGAATATAGAAGAGCGAATATCGAGAGACTACGTATGGAGATTCAAAGCAGCAGAAAGGAAAACAAGAAATTAATAAAGAACGAAAGGGGGCATCATTACAGGGAGCAAGGAACGAAATTGAAGAAGAAATAATGACGAAAGAATTACAGAGAACTGGAGTAACAGAGAGGAATCTGAAACTATTAACAAAATAACATAGTCATAGTATACAGTAATGACATGAGAAAAACAAAACAAATGTTAGAAGAGACCATAAGTGAGACAAGAAAGAAATAATTATGAGAGACTTAAAAAAAATTGGGAAAAAACATGATCGGATTTATACAAGAGAGAGAATAAAAACAATCTGGGAAGAATAAAGCATAAAAAGGTATAGAACAACACAGCTACAACACATTGAAAGATAAGAAGGAAAACAAAAAGATACCGATGTCAACAAAGAAAATCGAAGTAGAAATAGGAAAAAGAGTGGCAAACATGTGTTGGGACAAATAATGGAGAAATGGGAATGGATCGAAAGAAGAATACCGGGCGAAACTAAATAAATACAAAGACACTTGTGAGAAGAAGAAGAGGAAATGAGATCATTCAACACAGAAGAAGAACTCTGGAGATTCATTAACAAAGAACGAAATATGAAAAGGAGAGCAAATCCGAAGATAATGACAGAAGAATGGAAAGAGTTTATCTACATACATGGTCTTCATAAATGATTGATACATGCAGTAAGCTTTGCATCTCAAAATTCTCCATCTAAATATTATATATACATCATGTAAAATTTGTTTTCCAGAAGTAACATGATAATACAAGTGTTTCGCATAGTTAGCGCCCAGAAAATGTGACATTTGTTACTTCAAAAGAAACAAAAAATATATATGGGTGATTCTATTCTAACAGAAATTATGTCCTGTACTGTTTACTCTCACAAAATTTTTCTATTAATATGATCCTCAGGAACATATTTCATCACTTTTTCTGTGTAATACTTTATATGACGCGTGCGCCATATGCCTCGAGATTACTGAAACAACTACATAGTTAGCCATATTGAAAGTACGTCATCTGAGTTATGTTTACAAACCTGGAATAGTGCAACAAGTTTTTGTCATTTTAAAAGTCAATTTTCAAAAAGGTCATAAATTTACTTGTCAGTACCGTGGTATTGGATAACTTAATTGATTATTGTTTTTTTTTTATCATAAATAATAGATTTTTATAATTATTACGAACCTAAATAATATGTATTGTAATTGGATACATATTATCAAATTCATAACCAAATAATTACAGTTAAATTTAAAATGTCAGTACCGTGGCTTTCAGTACCATATAGTTTAAATGAGTCAGTACCGTGGCAAGAAAAATTTGAAATTTGATTCTCATTCTCGATATTTTAAAAACGGGAAGAATGTCGATGAATCAAAGTGGAGTAAATTTAAATATATTTAAGATAAACTCCACAAACTTTAATAAACGTAAATTGCAATAGGAACATGTTTCGATATTTTAAAGTTGTAGCAAAATTTTTCTAAACTTTGATTTTTACAATAAAATAGAGTAATAATAAATTGGATTACAGAATCCAATAATTTTTAATCAAAAAAGTAACAGTTAGAACAGAATCACCCATGTGCGATTAGGGCCAAAAAAATAACAGAAGAAAAGGCACTTTTGTAAATTGTTATTTTGGAATCTCTGATATGAATTGTTCCAATAAGAGGATCTCGTAACTATAAATCAATAGGTGGATTTTATTATTAAACGGAAGTTCTCAAAAGTTTTATTTCTAGTTGTGTATTATAGGTGTCTTCAAACTCTTCAAAATGCAAATTGCTATAGGATTTTTCTGGTCCTTATACTGTTTAATATACATATAGTCCCTATGGGACTCACTCTGTATATGTATGCATGTATGTATGTATATGTATGCATATATAATTCACTCACAATCAGTTAGTATATAAACAAAATATACTGACTGATTGTGAGTGAATACAAAAATATTTTGGAGGGATCTAATCTAATCAAGCCAGTTAAAAAAAAACTTCTTTTCCTGGTGAAATAAGTTGTGAAATAACAAATAAGTGAACCTTAACCTAACATTTTAAAGCCTAAAATCAAATAACCTCCAATATACACTGACTACGAATAATTATATAATGGTAAATCACGTGCTTGATGATTTTGGCATTATATTATTAGTAGGCGATAGCGGATACCCACAAAGAACATATTTTTTTCAGTACTAGTCTAGAATGACATTATTAACTCATTTTGGCGTTGTGAAGTTACTTTTCTCTCCTAGAAGTCAATAATTTTTCATTATTAACTACTAGCAATAATAAATACTAGCATAATACACAGGGAAGAGTGGAATACAATGTTTTATTATACGATACGACACCTTCCAAGTTGCAAAATGATCAAAATCCTTAAAAATAGTTTGACGTTTGATTTGACAAATATTTTCTAAATCCGCTTACACTGGAGAACTAGATTTGAGAATCAACATTGTCACTCATTTAAGTCGTTATTTAGCTAAAGCGATGTTAATGAAAACATAATGGTGCTAGTAGTGAAAAAAATAGCATATAAATCACGGTAGAGAAGGTTTTTCTCAGCTTCGCATCTAATTGCCTTCTCTTCCTTGGTGTATATTGTACTATATTCATCCCCATATCCAAACTTGAGAGAATCTTTGGTATTTGGAAACTTGTTGGAGCACGGCGATTATTTGTAGAAATGTGTTATAGGTGTCAGTAGTTTAATTCGCTTTTCATCTTTTCAACTTGCTCTTTTGCACTTTGCCCATAATCAATACTGTTTAATTCGCTGATCGAAAAATAACAAGCGCAAACTGTCACACTGTTAGATTTTAGGTTATGTTGTCAAAACTGTTGCGAAGAAGGTTGCAAAATTTGATCTCTTTTTATCACACTACTTCGATATAAGTCTTTCTTTATCGCTACAAATTTATCTTGTTGGTAGTTTTCGGTAACCAATCTGCACATAATTAAAATACTGAAATGACTTATCTTACGGGTAATGAGACAATAAGGCGAAGCCAAAGGAGAAATTCAAGAAAATAAATAGGAAACGAAAAGAAAAAGAGAGCTAGTAGAAAGCCCAAAAAATAGTAATACAACCAGAGCAAAGAAGAAGTTAAGAAGAAATGGGACAGAAAATGGAAGAGATGATGATGGGAAAAATAATGGATGACCTAAAATAAGTAAAGAAAGATGCAAGTGAAACCAGGAAAGAAATGAGAGAGTTGAAGAACGACCACAGACAGCTCAGGGATGATATGAAAGAACTGAAGAAGGCAAGGGAAGAGAAATAGTAGAGAAGATGTAATAACATGGCTGAAACTAAAAGAGGCAGGACAAAGCATGAGCAAAGAAGTGGGTTGAAGAGAAGTTGAAAACAGAAGTAAAGATAACAGAGGCCTATGCTATAAAGACATGATGATACCGAACATAGAGAGATAGGAACAGAAACAGAACGTAATGAAAAACAAAGAAACACTGAGAAATATGGCAGGATCAAAAATTCTCATAAACAATGATTTAACAAGGAAAGAAAAAGAAACACAGAAAAAGATAGCGAAGGGTAAGCTCTAGGAAACTTCAGGTAGAAGGAAATTGGCGAAGATAGAATGATGACACCGGGCGAATGGAAAATTTTTGAAGAAAAATGGAAAAAACAGAAAGAAAAAAAAACGAAATAAGGTATACGATTAAACGGAAAAGCAACAGGAGAAAACAAAAGGATTTTTGGAAGTATATAACTGAATTCGACATAATTGGAATGGTGGAAACGAGGGTAGATGAAATGGAATGGAAGAATATAGAAGAGCGAATATCGAGAGACTACGTATGGAGATTCCAAGCAGCAGAAAGGAAATCATTACAGGGAGCAAGGAACGAAATTGAAGAAGAAATAATGACGAAAGAATTACAGAGAACTGCAGTAACAGAGAGGAATCTGAAATTATTAACAAAATAACATGGTCATAGTATACAGTAATGACATGAGAAAAACAAAACAAATGTTAGAAGAGACCATAAGTGAGACAAAAAGAAATAATTATGAGAGACTTAAAAAAAATTGGGAAAAAACATGATCGGATTTATACAAGAGAGAGAATAAAAACAATCTGGGAAGAATAAAGCATAAAAAGGTATAGAACAACACAGCTACAACACATTGAAAGATAAGAAGGAAAACAAAAAGATACCGATGTCAACAAAGAAAATCGAAGTAGAAATAGGAAAAAGAGTGGCAAGAAACATGTGTTGGGACAAATAATGGAGAAATGGGAATGGATCGAAAGAAGAATACCTCGCAAAACTAAAGAAATACAAAGACACTTGAAAATTCATAAACAAAGAACGAAATATGAAAAGGAGAGCAAATCCGAAGATAACGACAGAAGAATGGAGAGAACACTTAAGATATTCTAAACGTTAAGGAAGAAGACAGAAGAGGCGAGAAAGGACGATTTTACAAAACGAAGCGTGGATGTATGCAACAGAAGAAATATAGAGACAATGAGGGAAATAGTAAACGACGTCTGGCAAAGCGATAGATGCCCAAGTCAATGGAGGATGAGTCTAGTGTGTCCGATATAAAAAAAAAGAGTAAGTTTGCTGAGCACGGCCTACAAAATCTACGCAGTGACACTAGAAGAGATATTAAAGGGAGAACTATAAGGAGGAGAAAGAAGTGTTACCAAATGGATAAGCGGGCTTCAGAAAAAGGTAAACAGGAGAATGAGCGAAAGATTCTGGACGACGAAAGGGGTAAGACAAGAATGCCCACTTAGCCCGAGTCTGTTCTAAGCGCCCTAGAGGAAAAACTAAGACCAGCGCAGACAGGGGAGTGGCGGTAGGGAACACGGTAGGAAACGTGGAAAAAACAAAAGTTATTATTTTTCAGTAAAGAGACAGAACAAATAAAGAGGAATGGAAGTCGGAAGAAAAAGATATAGAAGAAGTAAAAGAATTTAAATACCTGGGCTACACCTTTAACCAGAGCAATAACGAAAAAGACATATAAGGGAGCTGAAAAGAAAAGGGATAAAAAATGAGAAGGCGGGAAGTGCAGAAAAATAAAGAAGCGGGTACGCAGTGGAGGAAATAGAGAGGCGAAGAAATAATGGAACAAATGTACTGAAAGAGGTAGTATAGAAGGACGGAGATGTAGAGAAGCAGGAAAGGAGTTCAAGGATAAATGAGTCAAGGTATAATGGAAAGTATAGTAAACTGCTTGCAGAGGAAATTCCGGAATTCCAGAGAAGGGAGAGCGAGAAGAACGATAAGAGAGCAATCGTAGAGTTTAGATGTGGGAAAGAGGAAAGGTAAAACAACTACTGGAAAGAAAGAGACGAGAGAGAGAGTGCAGATTGTGCAGAGAAGGAGCGCAGAAACGATGGAGTATAACGATCAGTGTAGTTAGGAGAAGAATGGAAAGGACTAAGCTGGATGAAAGGAGTATTAAACAGAACAAAGAACCGAGAAAAAGACAGAAGAAACATATCTACTTAATAACGGGTGTTCATTTAAATTAGTGACCAAGTCGCCTATGAATTTGACGTAAGATTTTAACATCTGTTGCATTTTTTTAACTTGACAGTTGGACTTTCAATAATTATTAAATTTAAATTACTTAGTGAAATAAAAAAATAATCTTTTACTCAGTTACTCCAGTTAGCTACCTCATGGTAGGTAGATGTGCGAAGACAATCGCACGCACTTGAAGATCGATCGTGTTAAGCCTTTTTTCTGTCGTCTTCATCAATTGGTTTTTTGCGTTTCTACACGCGTTTTCAGGTGGTTGGATGAATAGAAGAAAATTGAGGAGTTGAGACTGAAGTCCCAAACGGTTGATATTCTTATGGAACAGGAAGTTCGCGAGTGTTTCAATACAAATCCAAAACATATGGTCCTTCGAGTAACACAAATAATAAATGAATTGGAGGGTAATTGATGTTTTTGCGAAAAACGCTCGAACAGGTCGATTTTTGTTTTCAAATTGCCAACTTTTGACATAGAAATTTTGATGATGACGTCATGTGTTTTTGAACTATGACACCGTCGGAAATTTTTTTAAATGGCAAGCTCCTACGTGTTTTTCGGTTTTAGATACACTTTTCAATTCTCTATTCAACAAGAGTAAAAAAGTAATATTTGAATAACTTTTTTTTTTAAATTACGTTTTACATCAAATCGAAGATTCGTGATTTACCTGAGGGCATTAAAAAACGCGAGTGTTTAACAAAATAAAGAATGAGTCAGTGTTCAGACCATTTTTTAACAGGTACAAGTGAACCTTTATTATAACTTATTGTGATACCTAACAATATTGCAGAAAGGCCTAGTTCTGTTGATGATCCCTCGCAGACAATGGGGTACACGTCCAGTAATGGTATTCCTGTACCATTGAAACAGGATATGGATGCTAAATCTTTGTGTAACATTTTGTGTTGTTCCAATGGAAAGATTCACTTGTTGGTGTAGTCGTCGAATAGATGTTTTTGGAATATTTTCGATTATATTATTTGTCCCGCTTGGGCAATAACCTGTGCTGTACGTTTTTCTGTCCAAGGTTTTTTTTTTAACTGCATATCTATAGTTCCCGACAAAATTTGGAAATTCTTTAAATTCTCGGAGACAGTCATGTATCGAATGTATCCAAACTCAATCCACTTTAGTCCCATTTCGAAAATAGCTTCTTAGTAAAAACAGTTTTTGTTCTAAACTGTACGCCATCGTTGAGTTATCCAACAACTGTCAAGTGTCACTTCGATTTTGGGTTATGTTAGTATGAATTGTATAAAGCAATAAATCACATGCGTTTTTCAATTCGTCTTCGTCACTCAAAAATCATAAGCAACTTGATAAACTTAATTTAAGTGAACACCTGTTATTTACTGTTGTATGGGAAAAAATGGAATCCGTTGCAAAGCCGGAAGGCAAGAAAAGAAATATATTGCTTCCAATAAAAGTTTGAAATTTTTTTTTTTTTCAAAACGTCAAATTTAAAAATTTCAAATTAACGTCAAAATTTTAAAAATTCTTTAAGGTAAGAACCCCTCTGTAATTTATCAATTGTATCATTAATCTATTGTAAAATTAGGGCTGATGATGGGGGTAGTTTTCTCCCGAAACATGTTCCAATTGTAATTTTACGTTTATTAAAGTTTGTGGAGTTCGAATATATTTAAATTTTTTTTTTCCTATTTAAAAAAATCAGAATTTATTTATAAGGTCAAAAGTCTTATTATTTGTAGAAGCCTTTTCATGTGAAACAGAAAATGAAGGTACCCACTATTACACAATACTTAACAAACTTTTGATTACTTGATTTGAAAATATGTGATGTTCTAGATGTGAATAAATACACAACGACCACTTTTTGCAAGTGTTGCATATATGCGATATTTTTTCTAGATCGTCCCAGGCCTCATTCTTACATTACAGTTACTTAGGCTGCATTTGGCAAACGAAACAGATAATAATGAAAGAGACAAAATCTCACATTACCAGTTTATCATAAATTTTAATGGCACTAGTGCCAATATGGTGAGACAATGAAAAAATGTATATTCTATATTAACATTATATATTCAAGATATTGTAGAATATAGTATTGTCCCAAACATTGAATCTCTGTAATAAAGGAAACAAATCACCGTATGTATTTTTTGGACTCTAATTTCAAGTTATTGATCAACTTTATAAGTTTGCAATATTTATGAAGTTGCCTTTCTCGTCTTTATTTTTGTTGCAATTCTTCTTCAGTATCTTAATTATAATTTGTTGAGCGTTCAACACTCTGTTACACCTAACCAAAAATTAATTTGTTCAAAATTTTAATGTAATAATAACAATAATAACGTATAAATGTTCAGTAAGTCTTATTCAATTACAACAGAATTAAATTTCATCCCTATATACGATATAGGAGAATCAATCCGGCTCCTTTTCCCACAAGTTGAAATCCTCCGATCTGTGTTTGCGGTCTCAAGAAGTAGTGCATGTTTTCGGCTTGAATGACGTCGTGTTTGACAAGTCCTCAGAGTCCGTCCACACCTTCTTCAATGCCTGTCAGCCATGACCGGTGATTGGACCCGACATTTACACAATGAAATCCTAAATACTAAACACAAACATTCTCTTCGTAGCATTACATTATACGTGCTTCTGGTGTGTCCCATTGAAGAAATCCCGACGAGGAAAAATGTGCTTTCCACTAATCCGTGTACATGCGGGCGGGGGTGGTGCTTGAATGCGCTTTTTCGCAAATTAAGGAATGCAGAATTGGAGTAGGTAAGTTCGTAATGAGGGTTTACAATTAGAGATAATTAGAGCTGCAGTATTGCCCCCTTTCCGCATGCGTCCATGTTGCGGCACCCAGATTAACTAACGATGTTTAATTGGATCTCGAATCATAGATTTGCCGACATTTTGTAGATAACCGCATGTTTGGCAGTGCGTGATTGATAATGCCCGAACTTACGGATGGAGTTTGATTATTATATGGGTATTTGGACGATGATGCTTCTGATTAATACAAGGTTTGCAATGAGGACATTATACAAATTTTTATTAGCAATGATAATAAAAACAAATTTCACTCTCGTATAATGTTCTAATGACGGAGCGTGTAAAACAATCTTGATCTTACTTCATCTGTGAACTTTGTTTTCCTCAATATTTTCCCCATTCTAATTAAAAAAAAAACAACGATCAAACAGACCAATTTTAAATTTGAAAATGATTTACGAAATGGATATAACAATAAATAAGTGCATAATAATATTGCTAATAATAGACATAAATAACAAGAGTCTGTGGTGAAATTAATTATAATTATACAGCTATTATAATGCTGATGATGATTTTCCTAGAAAGTTGTAAGTTAGACTTTAATTTAATGAATTTGTTTAGAGTAAAATCTGCAAGTCTTAATTCAATTCAAACAAACCATCGATATTACGAAATGATTTACCACAATAAATTGAATAATACAATGAAAAATGCTAAAAGCAAACTAAAAGTGTATTTCAGAACAATCGTGGTGTTGTAGTTGTACTATAAGATAAAATTGTTAAGGTGCCTTCAGACAAGGTAATTCCGTCGCGTAACCTGTGCATAGACGGGACACCGCAACATCACAGCGTTCCGTCAGTTGTCGGTCTTCTGCCGTCACATCAAAAGAATCTATGCGAGGCATGTAGCACCTGTTGACCAGTTTAGACGGACAGGCGAATCTCAGGTAATACCTGTGTTGATGATACGCGACGAGATTCGGTTGCACTTTGAAATGAGAGAATGTTACACGACAGCGTTACTACGAGGTTCGGTTGCATGCCTCAACGTACCTTTAGACTATTTAGAAATGTAAAAATAAAAATGCAATTCTTTTTGAGACAGCATTAAGAAAATACGTTTAGGTTACATATTTGTATCCGCAGTTGAACTAATTAAAAAAAATTCTTATTGTTAAACTTATAGTGTGAAAATTTTATTATATTAAATAATTTACAGCATGGTAGCAGAACTGTCTTAACAATCTAAAATTACCCATTTCGAGAAGATGATTAAATTAAAAACTAAACTGCATTAAGACTGGTGATTTTTTTAATTGTTTCTTTTCTGCAGAGTAATAACTACATACATAATCTCTTACACCTTTCGGTGTCGAGGCTGGATAGACGCACCGAGTCGTCGTGACGTGCTGCTATCCTAATCCCTCGATGTCTTTGGCATATTTACAGGATACAGATCCCTTTGTGAGGTTCGTTATCACTAGACCGATATCTGATGGGCTTGTTATCTATCTGCTTATAAATTAGTATTATTTTCGAGTATCGCCAAAATTATGACATTTTATAGACTTTCAATACAACGCAGATGCATCAGTATATTATATGAGTTTGGAAAAGTGTCTTTAGTTCAATCATTTTCTATTCTTGTTTTTTTTTTTACTTTCCAGTTCTGTGTTTTTGTCTTCTAATCCCGTAGTTACGCAGTTATGATTTTCGTTTTGTGTTTTGTTTGCTTTGTGGTTTATAGTTCTATTTCTATATTATGGTTCTACAATTTAGAGTTCTGTAAATCTGTGGCTTCTGTTGTTCGATAGTTCTGATTCTGTGGGTTCATACAATTTTGTTGCTTTTTAGCTCCATCGTTCCAGTGATTTACTTCCATAGTTTTATAATTCCACGATTTTATGATTTTGTCTTTATTTTGATTCTGTTTCTATAAATTGCATTTGATTTTATTTGATTCTTTTGTTCTACAGTTTACATTTTGTATAAGATTGTTTACATGAAGTTTTGTTTTAGTTCGTTTCAATGGTTGGTATGGCTGGAGGTTGCCGCCGGGAAAAATTATGGAATATTGCTCTTGACGATGTGTAATATTTGTATTTTTCTAATAAGCAATACTTTCAGTTGGCTTTGTCCGGAAAGCTTACAATTTGATTAAGTGTTAAATAAAATATAATTTTCCCAATGATTTTATGATTTCGTATTTTTCTTGTTTTCCACATTTTAACTACTCTAGCTGTACGGTTTTCTAATCTTCTTAGAGATACCTACTTTTTAAATTCTTTAATTATTGTTGTTGAAAAATATTTGCAGCGGTCGCCGCGTCGGCCAGTTGGGAAACCCAAAGGGTCGTAAAACCCTTACCTGACTGGCGACACTCACGCCCGCCCATCTGTCTAAATCCAAGTCTCAATATATCAACAGTCTCTATTCAACAGGTTCCTTTATTCAAAATCAATACTAAACTAAAACGGGAGAAGAAACTTTCACAAATATTCGTTAATATACAAGTTCATTAAGTTCGCGAGTGTTTCATTACAAATTCAAATCAATGGTCCTTCGAGCAACACAATTCTACTTCCGTGAATCATGCATCATCATCAATCCAGACCCGTTCAGTTGATCCAGGCGTTCTATTCAGATCCGTTCATGCAGCTGATCCAGGCGTTCTACCACTCCATTTTACAATTGTTTAAATTTTTTAGCACTCTAATGTTCTGGTTTTGTATTTTTTAATTCTAATTTTTATATATTTTTTAAATGTCTTTATCTTGCAGTAGCAGCTTTTAAGGAAGTTTATGCAACTGTTTTGAGAAACAAAAATTCAATATTATTCATAGGTGAGATAGAGTGCTTACAAGTGACTATGTGTGATTGACAATTCGATAACTAACCTTTTGTGAGAAATATGCTAGCCAAATGTCCTCTGTAATTTCCTTATACGGAGTTTTCCATATTTCCCTCCTAAAATAGAGATACTTTTTCTCGAAAAACTAAAGCGTCGAATATCACACGTGAGCAAATACCATTATACTTGCTCGTGAGATTTGCATCGCTTGCGATAATTGTGATTCTAAATTCTCACTTGCTTATATTGTAGCATTTCTCTCATTATTTGTAATATAAAATACTATTATTTTTATTGTTCTATGGTTGAATACTAATATCTACAAGCATTTCTTCACGTTTTAACTGGCATTTTGAATATTGGCTTTGATTCCCATAGTTTAGTAACATAATAGAATTTGCATCGCAGGATCGCAGGAAAAGTAATTGTAAGGACACGTCAGCTCCAAAACCAGCAGGAAGCCGTTGAACGGCTCAGAAGATAAGTAGTAGATCATTTTTTAAATTTTGTTGTGTTATCAATTCATCTAGATCTTTTATTAGCGTGTCAGTTAAAATTGTAAATCTTCAATAATTATTTTAATGTAATTTAACCTTTTAAGAGTAGTACAATAGTCATAATTTAATTTGTTACATCATCATTTCTACATTCACATAGTTTTATTTAAACCAGAAGAATGTCAGTAAATCCAAGTGGAGTGAATTTGTAATTTTACACTTATTAAAGTTTGTGGAGTTCGACTTAGATATATTTAAATTTTAATAGTTTTATTTATTTAACAAACTTATTACCAGTCAATGTAATTATATTCATCATAACGTTATTTTAATTTTGTTTAATTGTAGAGAAAGTTACTGTATAATATATACAGGCTGTCCCATTTAAAATTCCCCAGTCAAGATTTCTCCGAATTGATTATTGTGATTGAAAAATATATAATATTAATTTTACGCTTATTTGGGCCATTCTTTCTCTAAGCCCTACGACAACCACGAAACCCACTTAATGTTTGCAATGTCAATGTGTTTCGTACAATTAATTCTAATTCTTCTGCAACGTAAATGAGTTAAGCTTCTCTGTTTTATATTTATCACCATTATTACCAGTTCACAATCATTACAAAAAGTTGTTTTTTTTACTTTACTTTTTCTTATTTCACTGATCTGTCAGTTATTTCACGCTTCGCATTGCTATGCGCAATTTATAATTTTCGATAGCAAAGATTAGCGCGATTTTTGGTATTTTACATATAGGTCGTAGGAAAATATAATATTAAACCTTGTTAAATGTTCAAGATAATTTCTACTTGGAATATAAATGATAAACTGAAAAGCATAATAGGCACACAAAAATGTTTGTTGTTTTGTTTTCAATTCTCCATGTTTTTATAACTTTTTCAAGGGAACCTGAAGAAAATGCGAAATGAATTAAATGAAATGGTCATTCCGTATGTGAGGGGTAAATGTGGGGTTGCAAATATTACAATGATACGAACGCCAAATGTTTTAAGTTTCTTCGAACTAAGGACTAACTAAGTGACGAATTTGGACAATGTATAGGTTTATCCTATCATAAGATTGTGGACAAAAGGTCCCTTGCAGCAACAATCGAATAGGTGTGATTGATGGAATGTTTACGGAAGAAAAATATTTTCTTTAACTCGACACAACTCGATCCAAACCAGAGAACATGGAGATGACATTTTAAGGCTACCATCCAAACTACAGTACAAACTACAAAGGAAATCTTGGGTTCATTTGACATAACTTAGTTTATGTTTTTCATAATACCTACCTGCTATTGCATTATAACTGTTCTGTCTTCTCAATCGTTAAATGTAGATGCATGGGCATTTTTGTCGACAAACTGTTGGGCTGAAGAATTCTTTGATGTTTTTAATGTAACACCATAATTTAACGTCTTGGTACTCTATTCCATGTTGCACGGTGTTCTTCTTTTTCGTTGATAAATTATGTCTCACTGTAGCTAATTCTTTGCGCATATCTAATATTAGTACATATTTTGGTATCAATAACTATTTGTTCAAAAACTTTCCACTCAGTTAAGTCAAAATTAGGTATATATTATAAAAGATTTAGTCGTCTTTCTACTGATCTGAATAATTTTGCTTTATCTCGAACAATATTCCACCAAAAACTCATAATCACTATCGTCACTATAATCCTTTTGAACCTGTAACTAACACGTTCAGAAATGTCTAACTATCAGATTGCTCGACTCACCTAATTCGTAAAATTAACTGTTTTTAAATATCAACGATTCTCACCTCGAAAAACGAAATTGGGAGAAGACACTCTGAAATTTCTAATTAATTCAGATTTCCAAAACGAATTGTAAAGAAGTGATTTTCCGATTCTACATATACTAGGAAACCTGAAAATTGTCAAGTAATTCATTAAAAATCTATTGTTGATTTTTGACAATTTTTTAAATATCAACGATTCTCACCTCGAGAAACGAAATTGGGAGAAGACACTTTGAAATTTCTAAATAATTCAGATTTCCAAAACGAATTGGATAGAAGTGATTTTCCGATTCTGCATATACTAGGATACCTGAAAATTGTCAAGTAATTCATCAGAAATCTATTGTTGACTTTTGACAATTTTTTAAATATCAACGATTCTCACCTCGAGAAACGAAATTGGGAGAAGACACTCTGAAATTTCTAATTAATTCAGATTTCCAAAACGAATTGTATAGAAGTGATTTTCCGATTCTATATACACTAGGATACCTGGAAATTGTCAAGTAATTCATCAGAAATCTATTCTTGATTTTTGACATTTTTTTAAATATCAACGATTCTCACCTCGAGAAACGAAATTGGGAGAAGACACTCTGAAATTTCTAATTAACTCAAATTTCCAAAACGAATAGTATAGAAGTAATTTTCCGATTCTACATACACTAGGATACCTGGAAATTGTCAAGTAATTCATCAGAAATCTATTGATGATTTTTGACAATTTTTTAAATATCAACGATTCTTACCTCGAGAAACGAAATTGGGAGAAGAAACTCTGAAATTTCTAATTAATTCAGAGTTCCAAAACGAATTGTATAGAAGTGATTTTACGATTTTACATACACCAAGATACCTGGAAATTGTCAAGTAATTCATCAGAAATCTATTGTTGATTTTTGACAATTTTTTAAATATCAACGATTCTCACCTCGAGAAATGAAATTGGGAAAAGACACTCTGAAATTTCTAATTAATTCAGATTTCCAAAACGAATTGTATAGAAGTGATTTTCCGATTCTACATACACTAGGATACCTGGAAATTGTCAAGTAATTCATCAGAAATCTATTGTTGATTTTTGACAATTTTTTAAATATCAACGATTCTCACCTCGAGAAACGAAATTGGGAGAAGACACTCTGAAATTTCTAATTAATTCAGATTTCCAAAACGAATTGTATAGAAGTGATTTTCAGATTCCACATACACTAGGATACCTGGAAATTTTCAAGTAATTCATCAGAAATCTATTGTTAATTTTTGTCGATTTTTTAAATATCAACGATTCTCACCTCGAGAAACGAAATTAAGAGAAGACACTCTGAAATTTCTAATTAATTCAGATTTCCAAAACGAATTGTATAGAAGTGATTTCCCGATTCTACATACACTAGGATACCTGGAATTTGTCAAGTAATTAATCAGAAATGTATTGTTGATTTTTGACAATTTTTTAAATATCAACGATTCTCACCTCGAGAAATGAAATTGGGAGAAGACACTGACATTTCTAATTAATTCAGATGTTCAAAACGAATTGTATAGAAGTGATTTTCAGATTCTACATACACTAGGATACCTGGAAATTGTGAAGTAATTCATCAGAAATCTATTGTTGATTTTTGACAATTTTTTAAATATCAACGATTCTCACCTCGAGAAATGAAATTGGGAGAAGACACTCTGAAATTTCTAATTAACTCAGATTTCCAAAACGAATTGTATAGAAGTGATTTTCCGATTCTACATACACCAGGATACCTGGAAATTATCAAGTAATTCATCAGAAATCTATTGTTGATTTTTGCCAATTTTTTAAATATCAACGATTCTCACCTCGAGAAACGAAATTGGGAGAAGACACTCTGAAATTTCTAATTAACTCAGATTTCCAAAACGAATTGTATAGAAGTGATTTTCCGATTCTACATACACTAGGATACCTGGAAATTGTCAAGTAATTCATCAGAAATCTATTGTTGATTTTTGACAATTTTTTAAATATCAACGGTTCTCACCTCGAGAAATGAAATTATTGGGAGAAGACACTGAAATTTCTAATTAATTCAGATTTCCAAAACGAATTGTATAGAAGTGATTTTCCGATTTTACATACACTAGGATAAGGATAGGTTCTTAAAAAAATAATTCAGTTGTTTCTTATGACCCTTTTGACATTTTAACTATTTGTTCAGAAATTTCTAACTCTCAAGGTTTTCGACCCAGCTAAGTCAAAATTAGCTAGTTTATAAAAGCTTTAGTGGCCTTTCTACTGATCTGAATAATTCTGCCCTAGCTCGAATAATATTTTCACCAAAAAAGTTATAGTCACTATCGTACCTAATATTTTCACCAAAAAAGTTATAGTCACTATCGTACCTATAATCCTAAACTGTAACTAACACGTTTAGAAATGTCTAACTATCAAATTTTCCGACTCAGCTAAATCAGAATGAAACTGTTCATCAAAAAGTAATGCACTATTGTTATGATCCTCGAAACATTTTTCAGAAATTGGAAACTCAACATTTTCGACTCAACTAACTCAAAATTAGCTATTCTATAAAAAGATTCAGTCGTCTTTCAACTGCAAGAATTTGCACTTATCACCTTTAGTGAGCCCAACCCATCCTTTGTTGACCTTACTACTCGTTTTGTTATTAAGAAGGTCATTCGTAACTTCTTGTGCTCTGTTGTTTAATGTTTTACTTCCCGGTTTGTTATTCTCCTGCTTTTTGATGTTGGGTGTGCTCATAATTTTCTGAAAAGAGATATAAAAGAGATTTGCTAGAGGAATATCGTCTTCATCCATTTGATTGCAAGATGTTGACGGTTTTGGTTAAATCTCTTCGCGAACTGCAGGAAGATTTTAGACTTAATTGTAGGCAGCGATATTCATAGCTACAGTCTCGATATTATATAGTTTCTTCATTAAGATTTCCTGTGGTATCCGAAATAATACTCGGAGCAAAATCAAAATCAGTATAGGAACTTTGTAACTGTAACAGAAGCTGGTAGCTTTAGCCGGCGACCGCTTGCAAATTCGGTACTTTGTAACTGCCATTGTTTATGTTCGCGTCAGCATTAGTGGGAACTTTTCTAAAACTGTTAACAGGTATTTTCGTGGAGTTGACACAAATTCATAAATGCATGCACTGTTTCTTTTAATTATTGTGCTAAAAATTCGTCTATTTCAAATTTTAATTATTCAATGAATATTTTTCAGTGTAATCATGCAAATAAAAATTGCACCAAACGCCCACTTGAGAGAGAGAGTCGAGAAGATTTTCGTTTGAACATTCGTTAGAAAAATATATTTACCGTCGCTTGAAGAGTTCATGTTTTCAACCTCCTGCCGTCTTCTACTCGGTGTCAGTTTACACCTTGAAATCAAATATACGGAAAGTATAATAACTAATTAGGTCTTTTTTTTGTTGTCACCTTTAACAAATCGGACTTCATTGATTCAAATACATTGTGTCACTGTCTCCTGAGAACAAACAAAAAAAAAACTAACATTTACCTGAAACCCAATTGTTCGTCGCCGAAATAATCGACCCCTTGTCTCGTCAAGAACGACTTATTGAAATATTTGCTAAATATGATTGTGACATGTCGTTTATAAAAACAGGCAGCCCTTCGATGCGGTGGGAATACGTGCCTGGGCAAACGGGTTCCGGTAATTTGCGAACAAGTAACTAACAATGTAACAAAGTTAATAAACGCCATGACATACGCGTTCTCTATATAGAAAATTCGACGACGTCGACGACGTTACCGTCGCCGTCGCAACGCTAACTACTTTCCTGCTGCGCGACGCACTGCAGGGGGCAGATGTCACCAAGTGCCCAAATTAACTGTTTGCTTCACTGGACGAGTTCGAATTAACGAGAAGCACGTTCTCGCAGGAATTAGCTGCAGGATTCGTTTACGTAAATGTGCTTGTTAACACTGTGGAACGGTATCACTGCACGATTATTTATTGACATACTATAAGTATATTGATATCAATTATTTGTTGTATGTGGGGGATGCAATTAGTAGAACTGAATTTATGGATGGTTTTGAGTTAAAAAATTAAGTGCCAGTAATGAACGTCAAATTTTTTGGAAAATACGGTCTGTTGGGACCGTCGGGAGATTGCATACAATTTTTTCTTGTATCTAAGTCGATCCATCAAGGTGGGAACTGAAATTTCAGTTGCTACGTTTATGCTCTACTGAAATACATTATTTCTTGAGATACCAGTCTTCGGCATTTAGTATCTCTGTTTGAAACCAGAATATGTGTTAGTTTGTCTTTTAGGGTACACTGTACTAATGGGATAACATAAGACCGAAATCGGTATGTAGTTTTTGGGGAACGATTAGTAGTTCTATTGGATGACCCCTATATTGCAAAGAATAGCTGTTTGGAAATTTGAGTTACCCTGCATATAAGTGGAGGATAAAACTGCGAATGGAAGGGTTTATTCACTCCCTGAAATTACATACTAGCTGATCCGACAGACGTTGTCTTCACAGATCGCGAAACAATACAAAAGTAAAAACAGATGTAATTTTATTTTAATTTCTATTATATAGATATAGGCTGGAATGCGTTTTTCCAGATCTTCCAGATTTCTTTTTTCATTTGAAAACATTCAAATTGAGTTACATATTTCCATCCCGGGGGCATAACGAACAGAACAAAAAAAGAATCAACCAAATATGTCGTTCCTATCGTCAATTATTATGATCGAGAGTCCATACTGAAATTATTTTTTTTGCAGTTTGGCCGAATTTTCCGACTTTCCTTTGTAATTGTCTCGAATTTTATTTTGATTTGGATTGGTTCGGGTAGTGAATTTTCGGATGCATCGAATGCAAACGCAAGACGAACAATGTAGAACCCATTAATGCACGATGAATTCAACAATTCGAAATCAAAATATCAAAACAATGCCAAGCTACGATGCAGGACTACTACGATGCAATGAAGTTGCAATAGTTTTTAAGAAATATTAAAATATCTCGACAACAGCGCCAGTTCCAACTGTAGCTAAGAATCATCCGCGTGGCCCCATAAATATAAAAAAAAATCATTAAGATCGGTCAGAAAATTAAAAAAAAAACTATATCTCAAGAACAAGAACTCAAACAAGCACAAAAAATTTCATCAAAATCTGTCAAGCCGTTTAGGAGGAGAAGAATTACGAACACACGCACGCCGGAATTTTATATACAGTGTGGAAATGAAGTAAGGATAAATTCCGTTAGTATTTGCGCGAGAAATAAATTTAAATAGCATGTGTTAGGGTTTATTATAACGCATCCGAGGAATGCATACTAATGTTTTTCATTACTTTTTTTGACAGTCATCAATATTTTTTTTAAAGGCAACCTATCTTTTTTATTTTACATTCGCATAGTTTTTTATTCTGATTTCAACTTTATTAAATACTATTGATTTTTAGGGTTTCGTACCTCAAAGTTGCCAAATTTGTGTGTACTGCTATGACCGCAATAACAACAAGTAATAAAGTAGTATTGCTAATAGTTATTAATAATATAAGTGCGAGAACACAAGCTTAAAGTTAAACATTAAGCGTTCTCGCAAAAATATTATTTATAATTTTTTTTGTTGATCAACTACGTTAAGCAAGAGTTGAAAAATACGAAAAATAGCACCGGTTATAAAATAACTTGAATTTGCATGCAATATTCTATTTAACATTATATGTACAATATATTTTGTCAAACCCTCGTCTGGCTTTTGCAGGATGGACAAGCACTGCGGGACCAGTCAAAGCATTTACGACCAGGCGTGGATCCAGATAACGTGCACACGACAACGATCCGAGCACTGGATTTCTGCGGTTTCCTAGAATGTGAAGATCATGTTCAACGCCGCAACCGTGTGTGGGCATACAAACACACCAACCAGTCCCAACAAGATCCTCGACTCCTCCGCTGAAGAGGCAGAAGCCTATAACGGCGGGCCGACAGTTCTATAACACCATCTAGAATCCATCCAAGTACCATCTTGTAATTGTAATAACTGTCGGTAATAAACCCTCTTGCGTGTCTGTCTTGTCAACGTCAATGTCCCCAAAACTTATTCTGTGTTCACTTCTATTCTTGTAGTGTTATAAAGATTTCAGTCGTCTGTTAAAATATATTTAACATTATAAAGCTTTCTCTTTATATTGTTTCCGATAGTGACGATATTTTATTTCTAAAACAGTTTTCGGCTTTATTAATATTTTTCTTACAGAGTTACCAAGTAATTCTTAAGGCGAAACCGTACCAAGGATTGGTGTGTTTCTAATTCGCTAGATGGCGCTGAAACTACTAATATTTTGGACATTATAAGGAAAAGCTAAAAGATGAAAAGTCGAATGTATGTACAAAACTCATAAAATTTGCGCTACGAGGTTTATTTTTTAATAAAGCCCTTATTAACACTTTTTTTATTTTTCTCCTACACATAGCAAAAAAAAAAAAGAAAATTCCAAGGTTTAGTAAGGCCTAGGATTTTTAATTTTGGAATTTGGGTGAGATTTGCTCATCAAATCCGGGAAAAACTATTGTCTCTTTAATAAAACTGCCGGCCGCCGTCTCATGTATTCAGGGTCTTATTCTATCCTCATTTCAAGGTCAATGATTGTGAAATTATCATGTTTTTCTGTCATGCAAATCTGACATCTATTGACCAGTCAGGCTGTTTTTACGTTTAATCAAACACACATTCCCTGTTGTTGGTTGGTCTGCTTGCATCTTTTATATTAGGTAACCACAGAAATCACAGAAAGAATATGAGAAGGAATACCAGTTGTTTCGTGAGTGGAGGGAAAGTTTTACTTAAATTAATTCTTACTATGGAAATAACTGACGTATAATTTTAAAGTACTAGGGCTTTAAAAATTCTACTTTCCACTACTAGGACGTTAATGTTGATAGATAATCCGAAATTTTTTATTTTAGATACCAGCATAAAATGAACATAATTATTATATGCAAATTCAAGGACAGTTATAAATTACAGGAGAAGCATTTTGTGATTTCGTTATTTCCAGATTTAGAATTTTAGTGATTGCCAGTCACTCAAAATTTGCGTGGTATGTAATGGAAAGTGTAGAAGTTAAATAAAGTGCAATGGGATTGAACAAAGTAAAATTAAAAATTACAATCGGCATTATGCAACGTTACAAAGGAATCGCACGAAAATGAAAAAAAAATTTTACTTTTAGACAACCGTTGCAATGCATTCGGCAAAACAAATGTCGATGTTTTCTGGCACCCTAACGTTCTCCAAGAACCGTCAAAACAAACTAAATAATAGATCAGTGCAAGTTGGTCACACATCTCCAAAAATAAAAAGTTGTTCAACGAAGAAAGTAAATCATCATAATTAATCGAGGATCTCTTGCAATGGGTTTTCGCAGACCATCATCGGTTTCGTCGCTCCAACTTTTTTCTGTGTGGGACGAATGAATATAACACGAATGATAATTTTTAATTTGCCGCAAACAGTTTGCACGAAGCTGAAGAATTTTCTGTGAATTCGTTATAAAGTTGGAAATCTTGTTTCGGTAACAATTAGGAAAATTGATTACTGTGCGGCGCAGTACCGCCTTAGCGATGTACATATACGAATCGAGAATATTCTACAAAGTGAGCAAATAGTTTTCGCACAAATTTTGATCGATTTTTTTTTTGACACTAAAGTAATTTTTCATTACTCATGTGTGGTATTTGTCTCGGCTATCACCTCGGCAACTAAACACACATTCGTAACGAAAAAACTTTTATTGCCTTGATATATAAATATCTATTTATAAATACATAAATAACTAAAGATCCCAACGTCAATGGTAGTATTGGGAGATCATATGACAAAATTATTGATATGAAACTACCTTTCAATAAAAAATATTAAAGTTTCACTCTATAAAACACGTAAAGATTAGAAAATATGTTTGTTGAATGAATGGCCGCGCAAGAAATTTTAGTAAATAAACAGTTAAATTTCTATTTTCTAAAACAACGTGTTCTTTCACTTCAAGAACGACTTCCCAAAGTTAAAGCAAAATGACTCAACGAATGAGTTGTTTTAGCTATCAGTTTACAAACAAAACCGGCGAACGGTCGATATCGGCATCTTCAAACGAAAATGTGCATTCCCTACTCGTTTCTGTGCTTTTTTAAACCCCTAGTGCCGGAAAACGTCCAATTTACACAGGAACTCGTATAATAATATCCTACTCAAGTACTAGGGGGTTAATCTCTGGATCCACTGAATCGATTGCAATGCAATTTTACACACTAAGTTATTTTACCGCGTAGGCGTTTACTAAGGAACGGTTTTTCAAAATTCCATTCCTATGGGGGGTAACGGGATGGGGGGTTAATCTCTGGATCCACTAAACCGATTGCAATAAAATTTTGCACACTTACTACTTATTTTACTATGTAGGCATTCAGACCTTTTTTCTAAAGTTTCATTCATAAAGGGGGTAAGGGGGGTAGAGGGTTAATCTTTGGATCCAGTGAATTGATTGCAATGAAATTTTATACACTAAGTTATTTTACCACGTAGGTGCTCACTAGGAAACGCTTTTCAAAATTCCATTCCTAAGGGGGGTAACGGGGTGGGGGGTTTAATCTCTGGATCCACTGAACCGATTGCAATAAAATTTTGCACAGTTACTTATTTTACCACGTAACCGCTCAATGAAATAAAATAACAGTAAAAAAAACTAATGAAAAAAAAAATTGGTATACGTTCCTCGGATGCGCTAAAGTTAGCCGTACAACATGCTTTTTAAGTTTTATTTCTAGCGCAAATACTAACGGAGTTACTGAATTACTTACTTAATTTCCACACTGTATATACAGGGTGGAAAGTTTAATTGGAATAAATTCAGTATCTTCACTGCAATTGATTTTGAGAAAAATTCTTGAAACACGTCGATTTTTGTTTTTAAATCGCCACTTTTTAGCCTGATCAGCTTTCTTTTGTTTTTACTCAGGGGGCTGTAACGACCCTTAAGTTTTTTTTTTCAAATAAGAAGATATGTCAACCGACACATCATTGGAAAGCTTATAAAAAAAGGAGTACAACGATATATTTTTTTTTTACTTTTCCAGCTAATAATGTAAGAAGAAATAAATAAAAACAACTTTAATCTATTTCCTTCTTGGTAGGTTTACTGTTTGAAAATTGTAGGGTTTGAATTAAAAAAATCTCCTTTTAGCTATAATGTTTTTTTAATGTAACAGATGTTCAATATGTTCATCAAGTCTTTCTTGACAAAATGCAAGACAATAATAAAACCCATTTCTTACATTTTACAACATTTCTGAAGTGATTTGCTGAATTTCATAGGTAATACGTTGTTGCAAATCTTCAAGATTATCGGGTTTTGTGGTGTAGACTTTACTTTTTAGATACCCCCTCAAAAAAAAGTCAAGAGGAGTGAGGTCTGGTGGTCTTGCTGGCCATTCTATTGCACCTCTTCTTGTCGTCCAAATAACGCCGAACGAATGCAGCATATTGCGGTGGAGCTCCATCCTGTTGATACCATATTCTCTCATGTGGAAGTTTTGGATATAATTCATCTCTAAATTGGTCCGCCAGAGCTGGGCGAAGCGTTTTTTGAACAAACGGTAGATATCTTTCTGCATTAAGATTATCAGGAAAGAACACTGGTCCTATGATCCTAAAAACAGTTTTTAGGGTCTTATTCTCAGATGAGATCGAGATACATGAAACAAAAGACATCCTTGTATTTCTTTTTTTATGAGCTTTCCAACGATGTGTCGGTTGACATATCTTCCCATTTGAAAAAAAAACTTAAGGGTGGTTACAGCCTCCTGAGTAAAAACAAAGGAAAGCTGATTAAGCTAAAAAGTGGCAATTTAAAAACAAAAATCGACGTGTTTCAGGAATTTTTCGCAAAATCAATTGCAGTGAAGATACTGAATTTATTGCAGTTAAACTTTCCACCCTGTGTACATATACTCATACTCAAAGGCTCAAACTAGGTAATATTATATTAGCTAGTTTGAGTCTTTTGAGTCAATACATATACCAGTACCTTCTTACGAATTGTTGTTTTTGAAAAAATCCTATATCGATTACGGTGAATAAAAGGTACTGATATAAGCTAAAAAACAGATCCCTACTTATCAATTCATATTTTTCGACTTGGCAAAATATTTGCATACGCCACACCCTTCCTTTTACAGCGCCTGTTAGTGTTATCCTCGGCGCGGAATTATGCTCGGTTAAGAGTTTCGTTTAAAACTCCTGAATAATCCTTTTTTAACTCTTTCAGTCAACGACAAAAGGCCAAAATAAAAACCTAATGTTTCTATTCATTTATAAGAAAAATGAATGTAACGATCATAATTTAGAATATCCTTTTGGAAAAAGTTTCGGATTAACGAATTGGAAAATGAATAAGTGCAGCACCCAAAATAATGAGTATCGTTTCTTTAAAGACATTAAACTTAGTTCTAAGAGTCGATTCGTGAAGCCGCGACGTAATGACATATAATATATTCCCTTTGATGTGGTATTAAATTTTTCTACCCCGGCAAACTCTTGATGATCTTCATTATTTTTAAGGATATCATGTGATAGCGGCGGGTAGGGAATTCTTAAATAAATTACATTCTAAGCGTATTAAGCTGTGTGGTTAAATATCGATTAATGGTGGGACATTGTTAAGTAACTGGCGATCAATAAAAATTAGAATTAGGGGTGGTAATGAAAATCAGAAACATTCCAAATTATCACGATGATAAGTAGCTATATTAGTTCACATTTGCTACAATTTAATAATACGCAGAAGTATTGATTTAAGAATAACTGTTAATTTGTAAATGCCAAACATTTTTATTTGTTCCTATTTACCTAAACCATCGTCTTGCTTGCAATGTGTTATTGAAAAAATCGCGTTATAAAAGTTTACAACAAAACGTGACGAACAAGATGAAAATAGCGAGAGACAGGAACGAACGTGTCGTTAAGGTATAACGAGGGCGAAATTTGTAAAAAAAATAGTATGAAACGATCTGTTCTGGCGCGGTTTCTAACTGATACCTCGTAAGTTAACAAGCCTACCGCGATTTCAACACGATTTCAGTTCATTTCCGAAACAAATGATTGTAATTTAATATCCCAGCCGGAGTTGATCGAGGAAATAAGTTGAATTACTGATGAACCGTATCGTCGAATCAGAAAAACGAGGTATTATTGCGATACTCCCTTCATAATAACGTCGAGGATTTCTTATCAGAGGTAGTTTAATTAATTTCCAGCGAGAAAGACTTTGTAAACGTGGGCGTTAAAATAAATTTTAATTTGGGCTTACAACCTACGGTTTTGTTAAAGTATAGTGATTTGTGGCGATGTATTAGTATTAATGAAGCAGTTGCAAATAACCCGACGTGACGGTCGCATTTAAAAAGTCGTGCCGTGCAACTTGAAATTTTTCGTCGAAACACACAAAATATGAAAATTATATTTGAGAACCAAATTTAGCAAATACAGAAAGAGGGTTCGATTCTATGCCAAATTTGATACTAAATTGTTATGCATTTGTCTAGGAAAGTTTGGAAAAACCTGATATTTTAAAGGTTCTGTGTATGTATAACTGCTTGGAAAATCTGCCAACAGTTCTTCTGTTGCATCTACATTTTCGTTGTGTCGAGTTTCTTTTTTCATGTATTTTCACAAATTATAATTAAATTTTGTATACAAAATAATATTTTTAAGAATTGTTTTCTGTTTCAGTAAGCCAATAAATAAATCACAACCAAAATTAAAAATATTTTTTCTACGACCGTCTAAGTTTGGGTGTATAAAGTATTTCATTATTTATTGAACAAGAAGAAAAAGAATTTATTTATTGTATTAGAGCAGTAAAGACTTAAAGCCTGATTTCATGTTGAGTTGCGACTGGTCTTGAACGTCAGTTGCTATAGGGACGTCCTATCTAAAGACTAAGCAGTAAGGACTAATTTCATGTTTTATTTCACATGAAATTGAGCCTTGCTGCCTGGACTTTAGTTAATACGTTTCCATAACAACCGGCACTTGCAACCAGTCGCAAATCAACATGAAATCGGGCTGTAAGGCTTCGGGTTTTCTGTTCTTAGATTTTTCTCCTTTTATAATTATAAACTTTCAGACTCTAAAGGTTTTCCGTTCTCAAATTCGTTTTAGATTTTCAGGAGTTCATATTTGTAGGTTTTCTAATTCTCAGGTTAACAGTTTTTAAGATTTTCATCAGGATGTCAAGTTTGTATGTTTCCATCGCCAGGTTGTTAATTTCTTAATTAATTTTCAATTTTCGAGTTTCGAGTTTGGTTTCAATTTTTAAGACTTTCAGGTTTTAAGTTTCTCAGGTTTGTATAGGTTCTCATGTTATCGGATTCTTGGGTTTTCTGGTTGTTATGATTTCAGTTTTTTAAATTTACAACGTTTCAGTCTTTAGGCCTACTATATATGGCTTTTAGGCTCTCAGGTTTTCAGCTTTCAATGAATGCAGCTTAAGTAATAAAGTAGGTATATTTTCCAAAAAGGATCCTATTAAAAATGTTGAAAGCAATATTTATTGTCGTTGTCCAACGTGGTCTTCGATCCAGAATTATTTTGTAAATAAAATAAGCAAATGCCTTCTTTTTCAATTTAATTCCAATTAAGATATTCTGAAGACAACATATTTGGGATAGAAAAAAAGTTATATCAGATCACTTATAAAAATAATAGCTAAAGAGCCAAATAAAATCGATAAGAATATCACATTTACATGTTAAGAAATATTATATGATAATTGTATAACTAGAATATAATTATAATTACATATTAAAGGTGTTTTTTTATCTACTGAGAATCACAAAAACCTGAAAGTCAGAGAAAACTCACAATTTGAGAAACTTGATGAACCTAACAAATAGAGAAGCCTGACAATGTAAAGAACCTGATAATCTGAGGAACCCGAGAATCTCAAAACCTTAAAAATCAGAGGAACCTCACAATTGGAGAAACTTGATGAATCTGACTAATGGAGAGAGAATATTGACGACGTAAAGAACCTGATAATCTGAGAAACCTGAGAATCTCAAAACCCTGAATATCAGAGGAACCTCACAATTTGAGTAACTTGATGAACCTGACAAACAGAGGACTTGATAACGTAAAGAACTTGATAATCTAAGAAGTCTGATAATTTCAAAAACCTGAATACCAGAAAAACCTTACAATTCGAGTAACTTGATGAACCTTACAAATAGGGAAACCTGACAATCTGCAAAACCTGATAATCTGAGTAACCCGAAAATCTTAAAACCATGAAAATCAGAGGAACCTCACAATTTGAGTAACTTGCTGAATCTGACTATTGAAGAGAGAATACTGACAACGTAAAAAACCTGATAATCTGAGAAACCTGAGAATCTCAAAAACCTGAATATCATAGGAACCTCACAATTTGAGTAACCTGATGAACCTGACAAATAGAGGACTTGATAACGTCAAGAACCTGATAATCCGAGAAACCTGAGAATTTAAAAAATGTGTCAATCAGAGGAAGCTGACAACTTGAGGCTCTTGATAAATCTGACGAATAGAGGAATCTGACAACGTAAAGAACCTTATAAACTGAGAAGTCTCAAAATCTCAAAAACGTGAATATCATAAGAACCTCACAATTCGAGTTGCTTGATGAACCTGACAAATAGTGAAACCTGACAATGTAAAGAACCTGATAATCTGCAGAACCTGACAATGGGAAAACCTGATAATCTGAGGAACCCGAGAATCTCAAAACCCTGAAAATCAGAGGAACCTTACAATTTGAGTAACTTGATGAATATGACTAATAGAGAGAGAATACTGACGACATAAAGAACCTGATAATCTGAGAAACCTGAGAATTTAACAAATGTGCCAACCATAGGAACCAGACAACTTGAGACTTTTGATAAATCTGACGAATAGAGGAATCTGACAACGTAATTCGAGTAGTCTGAGAATCTCAAAAACATGAGAATCACAAAAACCTGAAAGTCAGAGGAAACTCATAATTTGAGTAACTTGATGAACCTAACAAATAGAGGAACCTGACAATGTGAAGAACCTGATAATCTGCAGAACCTGGCACAGGGGAAAACCTGATAATCTGAGGAACCCTAAAATCTCAAAAACCCTGAAAATCAGAGGAACCTCACAATTTGAGTAACTTGATGAATCTGACTAATGGAGAGAGAATATTGACGACGTAAAGAACCTGATAATCTGAAAAACCTGAGAATTTAAAAAATGTGACAATTATAGGAACCAGACAACTTGAGACTCTTGTTAAATCTGACGAATAGAGGAATCTGACACCGTAGAGAACCCGATAATCTGAAAAGTCTAAGAATCTCAAAAACTTGAATATCAGAAGAACCTCACAATTCGATTTGCTTGATGAACCTGACAAATAGGGAAACCTGACAATGTAAAGAATCTGATAATCTGCAGAACCTGACAATGGGAAGAACCTGATAATCTGAGGAACCCGAGAATCTCAAAAACCTGAATATCAGAGGAACCTCACAATTCGAGTAACTTGATGAATATGACTAATGGAGAGAGAATATTGACGACATAAAGAACCTGATAATCTGAGAAACCTGAGAATTATAAAATGTGACAATCATAGGAACCTGACAAGTTGAGACTGTTGATAAATCTGACGAATAGAGGAATCTGACAACGTAATCCGAGAAGTCTGAGAATCTCAAAACATGAGAATCACAAAAACCCGAAAGTCAGAGGAAACTCACAATTTAAGTAACTTGATGAACCTGACAAATAGAGGACATGATAACGTAAAGAATGTATTTGTTTTAAAGTCGTGGTATTTTCTAAATTTTGTTTATTGATTTTTGTCCCTTTGCCATTTTAACTTTTATGGGGGTAGTCTAAATTATTCCATAAGGAAAATTGCGGTGCTATCGGCTGTAAAGTTGATCAATTGGCTTTCTTCTTTGATTTTGCTTTTATCACTTGTTCAATTTTTCTGGTCTTTAAATTACTTGTTTAATTCCAGCATGAGGGTTGGTTTCGTTTTTATTAAGTGTTAAGTTCGATTTTGAAACTCGTCCAATCGGAAAATGGATTCATCGACATTCTCATATTTAAATTTTCTTAATGCTTTATTTATTTGACAAGTTTATAGATTTTTAAAAGTAGATATTAAAAATGGGTTCATTTTGGCGGTAGAATTGCTATTGGACAAAATGTTAAGAGATTAGGTCTGCTTGACAAGGTAGATATTGAAGCAAATATTAGACAAAAATATGATTGAAGTCAAATAAAAAAAAAATGTAAAAGAATAATAAGCCCTGCAACAAAATTCTTTTTATCCACCATATTTTGACAATTCCAAGTTGTTTCATTTCAATCATTCGTATGCAGAATAATTTTTAAAGGATTTAAAATATATTACATATTTAGAGATTCTTTGACCCTATGACCCAATGGAATCGAACATGTTGTCCATTTTTGACTAACCACGCCGAATATAGGCATTTTGTATCGTGTGTTTCCCAAACATGTCTATATTTATCGGACATTCTAAATGTTTTTTTTTTTACATGAAACAATTAGCAATATCGTTTATTAAATTTTCTTTTCAGTGCTGAAGGTAGAAAGTGAGTTTTGTGATTTAAGACTAAATTGCACAAAAATTGTAAGCACACCTATCAAAGTGCCGTCGGTTCAAATATTCTCAATGTGTTAAAACTACTGAAAATATGTTGAGTAGTAAATAAAGTGTGCAAAAAATAATTATTACTCCAATATTCTAAACCGGTTTATGGGCAATTATCTTGCATAATAAATGTGCAATAACATTTTTATTTTTCATCTTTACATGTTCGTGAATTGAACTTTATTGAACTGTATCAAGACATTTATTAGACCGAAGCATTTTCTTATTTTAATATTTAGGTGCTAGATATTTCTACAAAACAATTGTAGCTGTTGTATTTTGTATTTGGGAACACTTGTGGTAAGTGCATGTCAAATATCTACTTTTCTTTTAACATTTACAATAGAAGCAGAAAGATGTGTCGTTAAAATACACGTGTTGTATTTTTTATCTCTGTAAAATCTACGTACGTAATTGCTAATTACTTCCACTATAAATAAAATTCAAGCTCCAATCCAGATTTATTAGCATCTTGGTAGGTATGAGATTTACGCTCCCCCAAAGTCCCACTTTGAACTTTTCCCTTTGACTGTACCCCACATTATAACGCGAATAAGACCGCCTTTATTTCCATTGCTGTCAGTCAGCCATGACGTGCACTCCCTTATTTTCGCTTCGACATAAAAAACACCAATTTACAAATGAGTGACTGCACATTAAACATCTCTCTGAAGCGACCGGAATATAAATTAAAAGCACCGTTCCAACCAATCCCGGAGTTTCTTTCCTCTGAACAACCAATGGACGACGTGGCAAATTCAAGGTGCACACATAATACTCGATGATGACATGTTATATCTGCACACGGGGTGTTCAATGTCCAATTCACGGTGGAAATGGCACCGGAAGGGGAGGAATTCGATAAAAAGATGGCGAAATTATTTGATTATGCAATAACTGGGAACGTGCAAGGAGGGCGACTTTTTGGGGAGGAGAGAAAACGAAGTTGCGGAGATACAAATTTGTTGATTACCTCGGGAACGAAACGGAAGATATTTTTTTGTAGTGTGGGCCACATACAATCAATTGTCAGAAACCTGTTTATTAGTTTATTTTTATATTAATTTAATGATAGTTGCAGAAAGTAGGAGTTTGATCAACGACCTGAATTCGTGACGAACCAGCTTTTATTCAATTGATACTTTCCCCCAAAGTAGTTGACTTGAGTTGGTACTGAAAAAGTCGCAGTCCCTATTTTCCACCTCTAAATCACAACCCCTTTTCTTTGTTAAATTCTGTGCCACTGTTATTGTGAGTTCGTTATTGTACTCCTTGTGAACGTAACGATTATATTTTTTGCATTTTTTCTCTGGAACTTGGAGTGACATGAATTGTTGTAAGTAGTCTTCTTTATTTACCGTGCCAAAAACTACATATTTAGATCTTAAATATACTGTATGTACCGTGAATTTTCGCACTAAGCCCACACTGTACAATAAACTATCATGAGATCAACAAAAATCGACGACAAATCAAACGTTGGAGTCTTCCAGTTATGTCTGCATTAAGGCACTCAGCAAGTTAGCTTTTATTCCCTAAATTTACTTTACTCCCACGCATATACAATGCTGGTTACGGGGTAACAGTGATATGTAATTCTGATGTTCAGTAGGGTAAAACCACAGCTTACTATAACAATGTTATAGTAAGCTGTGGTAAAACTAACCTGAAAACAAATGTGACGTAAAATTGACAGGTTTTGATGTATCGATAAACGCCATACGTTTTTTAATCATGGCCCACTTGACGTCGTTTTCTGTTGAACGCACGATAGCATCACGAAAGAAATGAGAAAATTAACAGCCACGGGCACAAAAAAAAATAAGAAAAAAAAGTAAAAAGTCATACAGGCACGACATGTGAAGATGAAAATGGCAACGAAAAAGGAAAATGAGGTTATGACGTTAAGGCACAGAACGAACAAGCAAATGAAAATACCTACATGGAACATAAAAGCATTATAACGGTATAAAGAAGCTTATTAAGGAATTTGAAACAGCAGATTGGGACTTATTGACAATTAGTGCGACCCAGAAGAAAGAAGAAGGACTGGAGGAATTGGAAAATTGACATATGCTACTAGATGGTGAAAATAGAGAAGGGTTGAAATCGTGATAACCAGAATTCTATCAATAATATAAAACACTGGGATAGCATAAACGAAAGACTACTGAAACTAGAAATACAACCAGACGAACAACATTAATAGTGGTATACGGAATTTTGGCAATAACTATCGGATATACTTTTAAACAGCAGAGTAATAAGGACAAGACGTAACAAAGGGACAGACGTAGTGAGAAGTATATTATTATATAAACAATAGAAATACTAGAAATATCAGAAACCTCTGAACTAGAACTACCAGAAACCGCTGAACTTGTACTGACAAACATTATTTTTGCCATCTTAATCTTACGGAAAAAATTGCAAAAATTTTCACTAAATTCAAGTAAATGAGAAGCTGGTCACCTGAAAGCGATAAACTATTGAACAAACCACGAATGTAGCAGCCTTAGATCTCTTAAAACCCTCGTTCTACGAGCTCGGATTTCAATCTGACATCTGCGGCTGTAATAAACGTCATAACGCTTCTAGGTATGTTAATAGCTATTATTATAACAAATACGCATTTATATTATATAACAATACATATCGATGGTCTCAAATCAATACCACGTAAGTCAAAAAAAATATAACAGCACAGCGTCTTCAGAAACATTTATATCAATGCGCAGCTCATACCATAGACTTTATTAATGTAAAAAAAAACGAAAATCGATTTTTTCGAATTTACGAGGTGTCCTATTCTTGAACATATGAGTGCGTGAGTGAGTGAGTTGTGACGTCACGCTGAGTAGTCGAGTATTTAATTTAAAGTAAGCGCACTTCACAATCACTCCAGATTCGAGCGGTATGAGACGAGCGCTTACTTTAAATTAAATACTTGACTACTCGACGAGACGTCACAACTCACTCACGCACTCACATGTTCAAGAATAGAGCCCGAGGTATTGACTTGAGGCCATCGATATTTTTTATGCACAAGGATATACACAAATCTACTAGAGAGGTGAAAGTAGAAATAAAAGGTTAATAATAATAGATTACATTCTCATAAAACAGGCAGAAAAAGTGAGAGTGCAGAACAGAGATTGCGCAGAAAAATATAGCGATCTTCTCATGGTGGTAGCCAAAATTAAGATTAAAAGGTAAAGATGGACACAAGAGAAAAACCCAAAGGCAGATTGAATACAATACGAAATATAAACTCTCCGACAAAGAAGTGAGTGAAGATTTAGAAATCAAATATCCTCAAATTAACGGAAGAGGGAAAGAACAAGGAATTTTCAATTTCTTTGAAAAGAAAATGGGGGTTTCTTAAGATATAAATAGTAAATCAGATAACCCAATTAAACACAAGCTCTGTAAACAGATGAACTCGACTAAAAGTAATGAAATAAAAAATAAATAAACATAATGTGTTCACGAAAGTCTTCTTTGTACCAATCACTTTTATTGTTCTAATCGCTATTGTCTTTGAGTGGGAAAAAATCCCTATTAAATTCAGTAGTATTTTTTCTCCAGAAAGTTGATTTTGGTTTTCTGGTCTCAATATTTAAGACGTTTGATGTGACATAAAATTTGTTGATACTTAACATGAATTATAAGAGGTTCCGGCCTTTTGATCTACTATAATCATTTTTCAATTTTCAAGTGAGGGAACGTCCATTAATTAATCACGTAAAGTCCTTTCAGAACATCTCAAGTTTTTTCAATTTGCTTCAAGTCTTTCAAGTCGTTTCAAGACATTTCAAATCTTCCCAGGTCGCTTTAAGACTCTTCAAGACATTTCAAGTCTCTTCAATTCCTTTCAGAACTTTTAAAGTCGCCCCAAGTTTCTTCAAATCATTTCATGTCGTTTCAATTCGCTTCAAGTTCTTTCCAGTCGTTTCAAGTTTCTTCAAGTCGTTTCAAAGACTTCAAAACATTGCAATACTTTTCAAGTCGCTTCAATTTCCTTTCAAAACATCTCGGGTCTTTTCAATTCGCTTCAAGTTTTTCAAGCTGTTTCAAGACATTTCAAATCTTCCCAGGTCGCTTTAAGACTCTTTAAGACATTTCAAGTCTCTTAAGTCTCTTCCCTTCCTTTCAAAACTTTTCAAGTCGCCCCAAGTCTCTTCAAAACATTTCATGTCGTTTCAATTTGCTTCAAGTTCTTTACAGTCGTTTCAAGTTTCTTCAAGTCGTTTCAAAGACTTCAAAACATTTCAATACTTTTAAGTCGATTCAATTTCCTTTCAAAACATTTCAAGTCACCTCAAGTCCTTTCAAAACATCTCAAGTCTTTTCAATTCGCTTCAAGTCTTTGAAGTCGTTTCAAGACCTTTCAAATCCTTTCAAGTCGCTTCAAGGTATTTCAAGTATTTTCAAGTGGCTTCCAGTCCCTTCAAGATATTATTTAAAGTCTTCCCAGATCGCTCCAAGTATTTATTTAAACATTTCAAGTCGTCAAAATATTCCAATTCCAAACTTTTTCAATTCGCTTCCAGTTTCTTTAAGATATTTGAAGTCTTCCCAGTTGCTTCAAGACTCTTCAAAACATTTCAAGTTGCTTCCAATGCTTCCAGTCCCTTTAAGATATTTCAAATCTTCCCAGGTCCCTTCAAGACTCTTCAAAACATTTCAAGTCTTTTCAAGTTCCTTCGAGTCGCTTTATCTTTAAAATATTTTCAAATCATTTCAAGTCTTTTCAAATCGCTTTAATTGCTTTCAAAACATTTCAAGTCTCCTCAAGTCCCTTCAAAACTTTTAATGTGATTTCAAGTCGCTTCAAATCTTTGAAGTCGTTTCAAGACATTCCAAGTCTATTCAAAGCCGATTCAAGTGAACATCTCACTAGTTTCCCGATTATTTTCTAAGATGTCATACACAAGCTTTATAAAATTCAATTTTTTTTAAATCCAGCGCTAAATCCCCAAATTTAAAAAAATCGCACTATTGTTAAATTGAGCGACAAAGAAAATATTTTGTCTCCACAGCAAAAATGATCAATTGAGCGACGGACTAAAACTTTATTTGCCTAGGCAGCAAGTATGGTCAATTGGGCGGCAGACAAAATACTTTGGCTGTCTAGGCAGAGAAATGGACATTTGTCATTGTCTATTGACGTATACCATGGCACGTTTTTCTGACGTTTGAAGAAAAACATTATTGTGTAAGATTTAAGCATATTTTATGGAGAAGCATTTTATGAGATTTGGCTCGTTATATAATTTTATATTGCAGGCCCGGGTGCTAAACTTTATCAAATGTTTATCAAGCACTGTAGAGTGTCCCCGTCGAAAATGTGTTTTAGGATCCACTCTTAAGGGTCCAGATCTTGGTTGATTATTTTAAGTAAGAGTCTTCCGAGAAGTTTAGGCGTTTGGTCTTTTCCAGGTTTTGGTATTATTTATCTGTGTGTGCCTTTTTTTGGAAGTTCCTTTAAAAGCTTGGCTGTCATGTGGTCAGCTCCTGGAGCCCTCCTGTTGTTTAACTTGTCTGTTTCTAATCTAATTTCCTTGGGGTTAGTAGCTGCAAGTGTTGATTTTGTAGTGCTTCATTTGGGACTGTGTTAACGTCTGCATAAGTGTTGTTGTCGTGGTGTGAAAATACAACTGTTGAGAGATGAGATCTTTTGCAAAAAGATTTGACTTTTTTCATGGGCTTGCGTTTGAGAGGTTTCCAAATTTTGTTGCTTGAGCTAAAAAAATAAGCTGGATCCCCACACATCGACTTATAGTTATAGCAATTAATTTTGGACTTAGTGTCTCGAAAAAATAATTGTAAACTGCTCTTTCTTGATATTGTGTCTTGGTGGACAATAGATTTCAGCAATTGTTAGTTTGATGTAAGGTAGATTGCAGACTTTTATTGAGGTTGCTTGTAAATAGTATTATTTGTACTTTAGTAATTCATAATGTAAGTATGAAAGGATGAAAAAAATTTAAGTCGAACCCACAGTTGGCTACATAGTTTATTTGGAAGTTCAGAGCGCTTTCGGAATCTGCATGGAATCCCATCTTCTGAAGATTTTATTATAACTATCATAATTTTTAATGTTGTAGAAAAGACTTAAAATAACGTTGTCATCAGCCAAGATTTTCACACAGCAACTTTTTAGGGTACCTACTTAAATGCCCAAAAATAGGTATAGAGGGTGAAACCCAGTGCAATGTAAACAACGAATTTTTTGCGACATATCTTTCATAAAAAATAGACAAAAACTGTCATCTCTTTTTTTTCAGGTTAGTTAAATGACCTCTGGCTCTTATCCCGCTGCGTTAAGGCTAAACAGGAGATCAAGTGTGTGACAAAGACAACCCTATCGGAAAAGTATTTACGCATTTATATGGAAATCATTGAATAAATTGTTTAAACAAAAACGTATTTAGAATCCATTTCTAAGTAGAATTTGCGCCACCATCCCATTTTTCTACAAAAAAATTTGTTTCAAAATTTTTTTCCAAAAAAATATGTAAACGAAAAAAAAATCAAAAATCTGCCAGCCAGCCAGATCCACAGATTACAAAACCGTTTGAATTTTTAAAATCGGTCTGATAGATTCGCCCGAAACAGGATTTTTGACTTTCCTTTGACAATTTTTGCCGCCGCGGGACACGTGCGAGTGGAATGAGTCATCGATCCGTTCCGTGTAACGACAGAGCTATAAAACTGGAAAATTTTGTACAATTTAGGAAATGGGTCGGGGCTATCATATTTTATGCAAGTATCTAAGTATTCTTGGCGGTTGTGCGCACCACAAAGCAGGAATCTTGTACCGCTAAAGTTAATAATTAATGCATCGTAGGAAAATGGTAATTTTTAAAATGAAGCTAAACTATTTTTGTATCCAGTATACACATGTTTATAATATACAACCAAGGGTAGCACAGTCCATCATGTTCAAAAATAGAGACAACACCTGATTTATCTGTTAAAATTATTAATAGAAGTAACTCCATATTCAATGCGAAATGTAAGAAATAGGACTTCAGGAAAAGGATTGTCCTAAATAAGATTAACTACAACGGGGAATCCTAAAAACACAAGTTAAATTGTACGTAAAAGGTACAAATAATGTTACCAATAGTAGATTATACATATTACAAGTGACAAAAATGCTAGTCTGATTTTTCAATCATGAGTGCGATAACAGGAACATCTCCCGGGCTTACAATAGCATTTCGGTCACGTGTGATATACAACAATTGTATTTTTTTTAACAACAAAGAATCTTGAAAAGATATTTGTCCAACATTTGCAATTTAGGTGTTTTTTACGTTGGTTTTGAGTGACTAAAATATGCAACTTTTGCACAAAAAAAAAAAACAACGGAAAAGCCTAAAAAATTCTTTGTAGTAAATTACACGTGAAAGGTACAAAATAGTGATACCAAGATATTTATCTTCCGACAACACGAAAATGCACCAGATAATATAAAATATAAATATTATAAAAAGCGGGGAATCCTAAAAATACGAGTTCATTTTAGTAAATTATACGTAAAAGGTACAAAATAGTGTTACCAAAACAATATAAACAACAACGGGGAAGCCTAAAAATACAGGCTAATTGTAATAAATTTGGTAGAAAAGTGACAAGTGATGTTACCAAAAAAGGAGCCTTTTAAAAAAAAAAGTTGCAATTTTGGTAAACATCAATTGATTCGTAATTGCACCAAGATTTTTTTAGTTGAAAATTGATATCCGTATTATTAATAGTTAATATAAGATATTTAAAGTTCATAAGTCGTAAATAATTTTTATAGTTCGACACTGTAAGAATTTTCAAATTTTCGCTTGTGTAAACACTCTTCTGTCAGGTAATAAGAAAATGTCAGATAAATGTCACACAATTTTTATCGATTTTAAGCAATTTAAAGACTTGCCGCGGTGGTGTCGAACTATTATAAAACGTTCGATTACACTCGTTCCTGTGTAAATTTGGGTGATTACGGGCACTCTGGCTTAAAAAAGCACCCAATTTACACAGGAACTCGTATAATAAATAACTATTTTTGTTGTTTCAGATTTAATAAATAATAAACAAAAAGTAAGTAAATAATAGAGTTAGAGCTTCAATTTAAAGCTCAATTTGTTCATTGATTAACAGAGAATAAAAAAACATTTAAGTGTTCTTGTCGTATCGTCAATAGTTTATAAGTTATTTTAAGAACAATGATGAAAAAAGTGCACGAAACAAAAAAATTAAATAAAAAATAGAAAACAATCTTTTTTCATAACAAACGATGTATAGTTGTTTTCAGTATTTTTGAAAGAATTTAGAAAGATATATCCGAAAAATTCATTTGTTAATAACATTTTTTTAAACAAACAAATAAAAAGTAAAACAAAAATTCTTCCACAATATAGAAAAGCAAGATAAATAATAATTAAAAAAAAACGGTTTCTTAATTTTAATATTTAGCAACAAAAAAAAAATTAACAAAGGAGTTTTTCAGCAATATTTTTTTTTAAGAAACGATTTTTTTTAAATCATTATTTCCATTACGAATTAGATTTAAAAAAAAAATTGCATTTGTTTATAAAAATTTTTTTAAATAATAGGAGTTAAAAATTAAAAAAAATATTTATATACATATGTATTGCTTTCAGCAATAACAAAAGATACTAAAATAAAAAAAATATATTTTTTAATTTTTCCAACGGATATCTTTTCTAAAGCCTTCAAGGAACAGCTCCAAGAAGAAAAAAAAAAAAATCAGGATTTTAGTTTAACAATTATCAGGGTTTGCATGTTAACTTTTAACAAGAACAATTGCCGTAATTAACAAATGCATTGTTAATAGAAAAACTGAGCTAAAAATTTTTTACCGACGGATTATTGTTTATTGATATGTCCAGATAATACCTAAATTATTTTATACCCGACTAACATCTAGATGGTCAATTACTATGGTTACACAATGGTAAGACATGAATAATTTTTTGAAACGTCATTTTGACACTTTCATTAATTTTTTGATTTTTATCTTTTACAAGAAATTACACGTCGGGCATAAAACGTCGTATCTGACGCGTGACTGAAATGACATTGTAAGCTCGTGAGATGTGTATCACTCGTGCTATCGCACTCGTGATTCAAAGATTTCACTCGCTGACAATGAAGCATTTCTGCCACTTGTAATATAATCTACTATTATTCCTTAATTTTAATATTTACTGAGTTAATAGTAGTTTATTTATTACATGAGTTCCTGTGTAAATTGGACGCTTTATGCCACAAGGGGTTTATAAAAGCACGAGTAAAACGACGCGTTCAATCTTCACAGGAACGCGTGTAATACAACATTTTATAGTTCGACATAACACTGGAAAGCCTTTAAATTGCTGAAAATTCATAAAAATAGTTTATCTGTCATTTTTATTATTTCATGACAGAAAGTGTTTACACAAGCGAAAATTTGAAAATTCTGACAGTGTCCAACGATAAAATATTTTTTTTTGTTCATTTGTCAGATTCGGTCGGCGCGTTTTTGCCTTTTTTCGCCGCTAAATTAAAATTATAAATATTGACAATTCCGGGAGGTATGACTTTTTTTGGGAAATTTCCTGCTCTTTAAAGATCTTTTTTCAAATTTCATAATCTCAAATAGTTTTTGAAATATTTGCAAAAAAACGTAACTACTTTTTTTTTGTTTACTTAATTGTTTATAAATTTTGTAATTTTTATTTGCGGATATTGATTTTCAACTAAAAACTTCTTGGTGCCTCCAATTTCGTAAAAAGGGACTTGTGAACCAGACTACATGGTTTAATTTCCACGTCGGTTTGGTTCTTGTAGAGTCTTGATTCATTGAGTTTGCCGTATTTTTTGGCTTCATTCTCGAATGAATCTTTATAAAGAAGTGATCGAACCACAGGTCCCTATAAAGAATTTTTGCGACGTTTACAAACGAATCCAAAACTCTACGCTGTCACTCGATATTTTTTAGTATTGAACCAAAAATCTGTGCCGCTTTGTTCCTTCGAGTTTTCTTCTATTTTGTCCCGCTCTAAAGACGTCACTTGGAGGCACTAAATCAAACCGCAAAAAGTCTAAGTAACGTGCTGCTGTAACGTTTTCATAAAAAAAGTAAGCGTTCCGATTATTCCAATTGAGACATTTAATTTCAAATCAAATTTACGAGTATTAGTTTTTGTTGGCAATAATTTGTGTTATTTTCTCAAAGAATAGTTAGCTAAGGTACAAATTTTTTTACACCAACATTTAAGTAGTTTAAGTAATAAAAATTCAGGTTGTCATTGAAAAAAACCAATGATGACGTCATTGTGCAAAAATAGATGACATAAGTAAAATCTGTATGTCGTAAAGTGGTTAATTAAAAAATAAAATTGATTTGTCCGAGAGTTTTGCTTAAAAACATTAAATAACGCAATTATAAATTTTGTTGGTTACTTTATCACCACACTGTATTTATTTTAGTTACGAGGATCAAAAACTAGGGTGTCAGGAAGAATAATTTACCTGCAGAATAAATGCATGCAAATAAAAGTTCTTGCAAAAATTCAGTTATCTCTCATTGGAAATCCTATATCGCCTACAGGAAGCAGTCGGGCCAAATACTGACTTATGCTTAGGCGCGGGGAAAGGAATCAGCGCGCGGCGGCTGGATCAAAGGCAAACTGAAAAATCCTGTTTCGATAGGGTTTCAATTGTTAGATTTAAAAACAAAAAACGTGTAAATTCATAAAAAAAATCGCTCTTTCGTCGCTGTGTGCCACTTTTTTGAATTTTTTATTCTAAGTATAAGTATTCAATTTTTTTTTCTTAAATATACATTTGAGAAAAAAATTTACTTGGACGCGCAAATTGTACGAAAAATGTAAGTACAAATCAATGTTTAAATAAAAAAAATAGTATACCGTTTTCTCAAAAAAGCGTTAGAACTTTTGGACTTTTTGCAACGACATCTTACGGATCAGAAACACACCGTCCGGTTTAGCCTTAAGTCGAGAGAAACTTTTTAAACATTGTGTTGTTGACTGACGATGCGTGTTTTACGTGAACGTGTGCAAAACAACAGTTTCGTATCAACGTCTGATGTGCCGTGTCGTAGGTGATTTTTGAAACAAAATAAGGGACGTCATTTTGAGATATTGCTATTGAGGCAGGTAAATCAAATCAACTTCAATGTCAAGTGTCCATTTAAACCTTATCGTTCGGACTCGACCGTATGCCCTTTTTTTGTCATGTCGCCTTCATGAACGTCGAAACTAGGATGGTTTAAAAATTTTATGCCCCATTAAAATTT